>CM065930.1:8037500-9287500 GCA_033459515.1 Theretra japonica
GTCCCCATTAGCATTTCCATACTCAATGTTATCCAAAAGCACGTTTCGTAAACAACCTGGCATCAACATTGCCACGTAGCTAATATAAATGAGATACGAGTATAACAGCTTCCTTATACATATTATGTACAGAATGTTGGTAATATGAATTTAAATTATAACGACTGCCTTGGTGGTGCAGTTTTATGGTAAGTGATCACTGCCGCCCATGTACATGGATCATGGATGTGTTGCCTGCCCATCGGATCGGGAGGGGAGTGGGAAGGAAAAAGGATGGGAAGAGGCAAGAGGTATTGGGCATCCGGCAGCCTCACTTACCGAACGAAACACCGAGATCTACTGTGAGACAGTGGTACCATCCCGGACGAGCCTGCCCAGTTATGCAGAGCATGACTCAGCAATGACTGACAACAATGTGACTTTATCACTTTTAATTAAACGTATCGCGTGTAGCACATGTCTTCGTCCAGGATTATTATGGCCGGGATAAAACAAGATTGCAAAGTACGGGCTCTCCAATAAAAGTAGATAAGTCGCTAAGCACCCGCCAGAAAATGGCATTACTTAGATTAATGCGAATTAAAGCTATTGGAATAGTTGAATGCTGCTTTCATACGAACACGATTCAAAAGATTTTCCTGCAGCATACACACTTGTACTATTCGATATCTTTGCGCGAATGTGGCATCCGTGGAAACATGCTGCATACCTACGAATCCTAAGAAAAGCTGTACGTATTCAAAGTTACGGTTCTGTATTTATTGTAGCCACATGTTAAGTAAAATCCAATGTTCTCTTGTACGATATAACAGTTTCAGTTTCAGTCATAGTTTACTAAAACCTAATGTAAGTAATTCAATGAAAGGGTCTTATGAGACGTAGTCATTCTGGTGTCAGAATGTTGAAGTCGTCCACAATGGTTCGATTCGGTTAAATGGCTGCCATAATTGCCCAACGTCAACAAGCAGGACACAGGGGTTAATTTGCTCTCCGATGCACAAAGGAACTGGATATATCTGCTTCCTAAAGAGGTCGCATCTAGATTTGAATACATCACAAATTGAATGTGAATCACAATCACAATATACTAAGCTATAAATAATAATCTATGACAACGTCTGTAAAATAAATAATTATGTAGTTGGGCTGTCGGCTGCGACAAGAAAGTTTTGAGGTCCCGCAAAGTGATAATTAGTGGGATTGATAAATATTTATTCAGTTTTGGGCTGTCGGCTGTGATTCCAAATTTATCGTAGTTTTATTAAAAAAGTCATGAACATAATATTATTATAGCTATCAAAATGTGGACTGCCGGGTGCATTTATTTATTATTGTTAATTATCATAAGACTAATATTTTAATTATTTTGTAAATCATATAATCTATACTAATCTTTATATCATGTTACACACTTTACTCCTTGTACACCATACTCGATTTAATTTATCTACATAGCTGATGAAATGGCTATAAAACGTTAAATCCACAATTTTATGACGCATCAATCTATGCAAATTTTGTCGAGAAATGTTAATATCAAAATCCTTCATAAAAAGCTTACCCTAAAAGTTTTTTAATACCTACTGCCTACCAATGAAAGAGATAATAAAAACATTAATGAATTGAGGAATTTTCAATCGCCTTGATTTCATTTTATATTCTCGCTTTACAAGCTCAAAACAAAAGCAGTATTAGTGTTTAAAATGTAATGCTGAAAGTCCAAACTTGTTCTAAAAACTCAGATTAAAAGAAATATTATTGAAAAGATACTTAGTTAATTTGCGAGCGCTCGCTCTTAATTCGTAATCTTTAAGCGTTAAATAATATTGTAGACTCTGCAATACTTTTCTTGTGAATAATCAATCGAAATTCTGTTTAAAAATGTATGTACATAGCCCTTAAATCTTACTTTAATAGGATTATTTGTAGCGTACCTTTGTTTATTGTTAGTTAGGTGATCGTTAAATTGGACTGTGAAAAAATTAAAAAGGAAAATGTTGTAGAGATAAAATTGAACATACACCCACAAATTGGTATTTATTGACATTGATATAACATTGTGCAGACACCACGTTTTCTTTTTAGTAATAAGGTATTATTCAAATAAAAAATAAATATACTTTTTGTATTGACGTATTCGTTAATACAGGAAATTCTCAGCTTAAAATAATGTTTTAAGCCATTTTTTATGGCAAATTGAAGCCATTTCCATAAAGTTTATAATAAAATATTTCATCTGATAACATTTAACTAATAATCCCGCTACTGAAATGTCTTAATCTACAATTTTAAACAACAAAACTTATTATAGTTTTGAATAAGTGTCAATTAAAACCGAAAGCAATTTTGATTTTAGACTAACAATGTACATAATAGTGATTTATTTTTCTTTAATTACTTAATAAATATAAATAACTTACTAAACAAAATGGTTAATACCAAGAATACCTTGAATATTTTTCGTAGTAGCATTCTTCACCAAGCTTCCAGGGACCGACTAAGGTTTTAAACAGGGTCGGATGAATCAATGAGCCATGAACGAGCCCTTAGTTTAAATGTATTATTTCGGCCCAACAACGCTGCGATCTTTTGAGACCCAACCTCTCACTCATGAAAATACGCATCTAACCTATGTCCACGAGTAAATAAATTAAAACTAAAATGGGTAAAACCTTTTTATGCTTTTGATACACCGCTCACGCTCTTTACCTTTACTTCAATGGAATATTTGAAAAACTTAAATAATCAAATATTTAAAAGGTGGACATATTGAACTTGTTTTTACAAGTGATAAATATTATAACGTGCATTAGATAGAGCTGTTATTTTTTTGCAGTTTGTGCTTTATGAATTCATCTCACAAACGCAATAAATAGCGTGGGTTTTAAGTTTCTGCAGTTTTTGCTTTATGAATACATCTGGTAAATATATTATATGGCGTGGGTTCAAGTGTCTAGCCACGTAGCGATTAAGTTTGACTCGGCAGCTGTAAAGGTTACCTGTCTAGGTAATAATATTCATTAATAAGTATATATGTACTGTTGTAAACTCGTGTCAGCTCTAGTACAAACCTTAGTTGTTTCTTTCATGCTGTTCTTGTAATTATTTATGTATTATTATTTTTTCGTCTAATAAATAAATAAAAATAAGGTGAACCAAGTAAAACATTGAATAACGAATATTGGAATTATTAGAGCCGTTACCGAGGAAACGCGACCATAACTCGCTCAGATTCGATTAAATATATAGCACTATTGCCTGTATAAAAGCATGTCATTACAAATTACGTGTTCGCAATCCTTTGAAGCGAATAGTGTTTGTGACGTGTAATTTACATAAGACGGCTTGTTTTTCTCTAATTCTCGTCTCTTTGCCGTAAGATTTTGCCAGATTACGTCGGCTGCGGATGTCTGACTGATGAAGCGCGAGCAAGATTAGGCACATCTGTACACAATGTAAACTAAAAGTATGTCTATCTAAAAAAAGACGAGGTGAGCGTACTATGCCGACGAAATAAATATCGTCTACATGCTGTAAACGAATAAACTGTTCAAACGGATTATAAGAATGCGGTTTTGTTTTATACTTGACCTATTTGTATGCAAACATTTTTTGTTTAGATTGTGATATATAAGAATACTTCTTTATTTAAACTACGGTTTAAGTAAACGGAAACATCACTCTACTTGTAGTGGACTGTGATAAGAAGAAAGGAAGGCGTGATACAAAATATGCGGAATAAATGTCGATAAATCACTTAATCTCTTAACAATGCAAGTTATGTAAAATAAGTACAACATCCCACGTTCATGCGAAATAATAATGTTTTCTATATACTTTTTCAACCTATCTTGACCATAACAAGGTTGAATTTAAATCCTAGATTTTTTTTATTAAATCACAGGCTTGCGACAAAAGGCACGAATCCCATTACCTAAATCATGCCTCGTTCAAAGTTTAATTTGTGTAAATTAAATTCTACCAATTCTCGTTGCCTCTAGCGGTTTAATGTTGTGCCGAAGTGCCTCAAATATAATAAATAATAGGACTAGGTTGGAATTATAATTGTTTGAAAAGTTGGAAATGGAAATCAGCCTATTATAATCCGTTATTTATTATTTTGGTTGTATTGCTTTGCTATTGTTATTGTTCAAAGCGTGCACGATAATTATAGTTTTACTTTCCTGGCGTGGTAAAGTAGATCCCGGTTAAGGGTTTCGTTCCCGGGATTGAAATATAATGTTAGGTGCAATGCAATCCAAATAAAGTTATATCTCGTCACTACTGCATTGTTTCGACCATAGATTATAGAAGAAAACCGGCCGTTTAAAATATTAAACATATTTTACTACCATAGGCAAATAATAGGGTCTCTGATATTATGTACGCGTGCTGCATCGGCCGACCCGACCTGTCAATACAGTAGCTTTTAATGAGCTACGACAATGCATTACCATCCGGAAACTAATCTAAATATGTAAAAGTAAACACTAAATATTTAAATATGCATTTTATGATTAGAAGCAATTATAAATTATCTTTCTAGAATCCATTTCTGCGTCACTAATAATGCAAAGCATTATTCTAATCATACGCAAGTTACGTCATTTTCCGGTTTGCGTAACCACGTTATAATATGTGCTTCCAGTTTAATAATTATTAACGTGTGTGTAATATAATTAATAATCGGCCTCTAATAACTGAGTTATTTACTGAACACATAGGTAACAGTTTGTACCAAAATTAGAGACGTTTTCTGGGTTTAAGTGAAAAGCTATTTAACGACTTAGCGTTTAATTTTAGCCATGTTGGAAATTACATGGCTTCCTCGTAATTTCCTTGATGTCGGGACCAGCATAACAATACGAAAGCCAATAAATAACCTGCTGTATGTCTGTTCAATCTAGAACAATTATGTTTTTAAGTGAAAAATAAAATTACAACTTTATCTCATTCATTTGACTAAGGCTTCAACGGCTCATTGACCAAACCTCCACGCCATACAGGTCTGAACAGCTTTTAAATGGCAAGTCAAGATCGTGAACCAGCCATGCGACAGGCTCGGTGGGCTATAGCCTGTGCCCTCAAACTCGAAAGTGGAGGAGTCAGTTACCCAATAGTAGGCGTCAATAGACTGATGTATTATTATTCTTCTTACGCAATCTGTACATCCGCCAAAATAAACTCGGATGATTGCGCTGTAAAACATAACAAACTCAAGTGAAAAAGTCTTAAGAGAAATGTTTGCAAATCAACGTAATTACAATACATACCGCATTCAATCATTGTCTATTTTGATTACAAAAGAATTTTTGATCAAATTAGATCACAAATCAGAAATAACTGCTATTTTGTTTTGTGTTTCGAAAATACATTGGTTATTTTATATAACGCTTTTAGTTGCGTATTTCCTGGTAGATTTATTGATACAAGACTTAGTTCAGTACGGGCAACAAAAAAAGAGCAAAAAAAGAGTTTACAACCGAAATTATATATCAATTTTTTTTAATTAAGCCTACATGTTTTTGATACCAAATAAGTTTCACCAGACATAGGCATAGCTAAAATTCTCCACAGCCTCTTTTTTTGTTTATATTCCTTCCAGTCATTAATAAGAGGTAAAGAAAAATAATTGCACAAATATTAATTTGGTTTTAATCACAAAAGTTATTTTATTAAAGTTTTCAGTTCATGCGCTATGTAAATAATTACTGGTGTACAGGTGACTTGTCTCCCAAAATTATCAAGAAATCTTTGATATCTGATTCACGTGAGCAACTTAGTACAACTTAGTTTTATTAGGAGTTCTTGTTTCGCCGAAACTTGGCAACAAGGGCAGAACGCGGCATCAACGACCAAATAGATAAAATGTGTAGGACAAAGCAGCGGACAGGTGTTTTAATCAAGACGCCCTTTAGACGACAAACGAGAATAAACTCG
Organism: Theretra japonica; assembly: GCA_033459515.1. Taxonomy (NCBI): domain Eukaryota; kingdom Metazoa; phylum Arthropoda; class Insecta; order Lepidoptera; family Sphingidae; genus Theretra; species Theretra japonica. The sequence continues at coordinate 8,043,441 of CM065930.1, forward strand.
CACTCAGTAGAATTTAAATGGTGTGCGAATCATTACGTATTATGTGAGCACATTTATTTTCACTTCGCCCTTTATATTAAACTTACTATACATACCGTATATCCTAGACGTGACATTTAGATTTTCTTCCGAGCCGGAGGCTAAAAATAAGTAACAAGACTTTTTTCTTCATTTCACATACGTTGAAACAGAAAATATAATAAGAAAACTGGCATAGAATTTATAATATTGGGCCTAACAACTTTGCTTACGTTCCGATAGTTTTTAAAAGCTCTTAAATTTAGTGAGAATAATAATTTTATTTTTCTTCTTTTGATTTTGAATAAGTTTTACTCGTAGAACTCTGAATACTGATAGTTATGTTATTTAGGAATATAAGTTTGGTTTGCTTTATTCTATAATTTGAATTACTTTGTAGTATATTATACAATAATTTATATTTTTTGCATATTTAAATTTGTATGATGGTTTCTTAGATTTACGCGAATGTCACACATTGAAATAAAAATAATGCTTACGGATTTAATTGCGAATTTGATTTAATTTTTATAATTTTTAACTTCCCGACGTTCCTATCACTTTACAGTCATCCGTTGTGTGACTTACAATCACAGTACCATTTAATTACCCATAATTTACAATTATTAAATTAAAAATTAGTTCGCATCGCAAAAACCAAATCCGTAAGGACTCGTTTTATTCAATAAGTTTGTATACTTGAGTGTTATCTTGCTTACTTTAAATTTAGAGGGGAATATGGATCTATAATATGATCTTGCCACGTCCTGCGAAAAATACGTTCTTCTCCTCACATCTTACTTCTCATCATTCACTCGCTACGAGTCGAATCACTGAACCGAGTACGTGTGAGATGAATAAGTACTACGACAACGTGTGTCTAACGCCCACTGAGACATCCGACAAGGGCTTTGAGCGCCTATATGCGTGCACGCTTTGTAGACGGCACAAAGCAACATCCCAGGCTCAAGAAACACTTATTTAAAATTACATTATGGCGGTGCGGTTTTTAAATTGCATTTGTAGCTTGACTATGATTATTTGTTGTCGTCGTGGAAATGCCATCTCTTTTTTGCAATTTGCCAATCAATTTCGCTGTGGCGCAGTTGGCTATGAAGCCAGCTGTGAAACTAGAGGCCACAGTTTCGTGGCACCGCACCGAGATAGATATTTGTGTGGCTCACAAATATTTCTTAGTTTCTGATCGCAAGACACATAACTTGTATCATACAATTGGGTTAATATTATCTGTTTGACTGTTGCGTGTATTATTTTTTCAAAAGACTCCGTAATTTATTTCTTCCCATTAATATAAGTTAGGGGACAATGTTATCTCTTATTACCGAACTCTATACAATGTTTATGGGGCTAATAACTATTGTAAGTTTACACAAAAGGACGCCAATGTCAATTCCTACTATGTTATTTTATGGCGCTGGAGCCATAATACTTAACACATGTTCGACTTTCGCATGACTGCTATTACCGCTGGGAAGCAGATTAATTAAACATTTTATGGCAAGGTGAAAATATGAAATATGTGCCACTAACTTGAAATGTATAGTCAGCCCCGTAGAGCTCTTTGTCACGAAAGGCTCCATTAATTTTTGCCTACAGAGAGACGAAAGTTTCACACGTCGAGAGGATTTACGTTTAAACCCAACATTCTAGCCTAATACGGGTTGATAAACATCTCCTTATATGCAAAGTTGTGCAATAAACTAAATGAATATACGAGAAGAGGTGTCTGCAAAGAAACCTAGTTCGCAACTTTGTCATATGAGCTGCAGTCGATTATAACAAACCCTTTGATATTTTCCACTTTGTCATACCTTTTCATCGTGACATATTACACGTCACGTCATATTACTCGCTGTACAATAAAATCCTTTCAAAGAGCCACCTTCATGTCTGTCAAGTGTAAGATTGAAGTCAATTAATAGTGACGCACACGCTCACTTTATTATTGCTTCCTTCAGACACATTCCTTGCTGCACACACATCGTTTACACCGGACATATTTCATATTTTGTTTTACATTGAATGTTAATATCATAAGGATATGACTTTTATTATGTAATACATATGGTTTATATTAATATTATTATGTAAAGCTTGAAACGAATATTTTTGCCACATTATAAATTATTTTATGTTAGTATTATGCAAGACAGTGGCTATATTTTTCGGATCAGTCCAATCATGCATGTCTTAACTGCATATGGTTCTTTCTACTTTTTAGGTCATAGAATGTCTAATGCTGAACAAATGTCTACCTCAATTTATTGAGGAAGTTTTGCCAATACACATCAAGTTTAGCTTGCGGATTTGCGAGCTTCGTCTTTCACGTTGATGGAACTGCAGCCCGGCATTGGCCTGTTATTATGCTGCCTGCAATGCTTGACCCGCCGTCTGCCGATTATCAAAGCCTCAGTCATTGGTCATTAGGATGCACCGCGTACATGAGATGAAGACTTGGGACCCCAAAGGGTGTTTGTTGAAGCGTCTATTTATATAAAATACATCGGGGAAGAATCTAAAATTTTAAAAACATTTATTTGGAATCCCTTTAATCTGTCAAATTCTGATATCGCAAACAGTGGCGGATAATTCAATACCTCCAATATCTCTCTGCATTGAACCATCATAAACAATATAAGGTCATGATCTTTTAATGCCCATTTATTATGTTTTAGTGTCTGCATACGTTACCCATTGTAACTTAGAAATAAAAACAAACATTGTGTTTTCAATATCAGGCGATTGCCTTGTTACAACCATTACGGGGCTTTAATTAGGTTATTTTGTCTAAACAATGGTATTTTTCTGTCCCCCTAAGCTACAAATTAACAGGTGTCCATAAATTTTAAGAATTACCGCCGTAAATTGGAACGAAACAATACACATATTTTAACCTATTTAATACTTTGTAATCCGTGTGTCACCCGCGAAGCTTGGGGTAATTACAATAAAAAACGCTCATTTTTCGTTCTAACAGTTTAATCAAGTTAATGTAATGGCACCGCGCTTCATCCTTACATCACGACAACCCGCAACTATTTGAGTGTTCGCCGACGCGACGTCACCTTTCATTTGACCACTCCACCTTTGATGTCCCCTCTTCAATTTGTATTTATTATGAACAGTACATGCGGGTTAGGTAGTACACTCTGACACAATTACACTGTTAGACCTTTTAGATAATTAAGAACATATTACATAATAGTGACACACTAGCCGTCCGGCGCGGTTTTGCTCGAATGCATTATTCCACTTATCACATCAACTACCTCTAGGGTTTAAATAATCAATTTCACATAACTAATTACATTATTTTTTCCCTTTGCTCGCCATCTAATATTTGTAATGTGATTTTAAACAACTTATATCTTCTTCGAGAATTGAAGGTCCTTATAAAAACCTATATTTTTAAATCCAACTGATACGTTCATACATAAGCCCGTTAAAGCTTCAAACAATCTCTTCGGCTTTATTATACTAGCATAGATTTTTTACATGTCCACTAATTCAATTTTTTAATAGGTTACTATATCGCATACCGTCCTTTAACGTAATCCTAAAAACAGACTTAATCTGAATGTTCACATAAACCAGTTGTAATTTTAATATTGTACGGATCTATTCTGTTCAATGATTTCCATAGAACGAATCTATGTAATTGCTTCAATACACTTGCTGTGTAAATCAAACAAATTAAATTCCTGCCGGTATGAAACCACGTAGCATATACAAATTCAGTCGTATTATCCAGTATTGAAGATACTGTTGGAGGTCGACAGATATAAGCCATTCAATTTCCATTTGTGCCTACCCTTAATAACCGTAGCGTGTATGCTAATTGGTAAGCACACGGCAGCATTTCCCCATTCTGTTGTTTCTATTCCTCTTGTCATATTAGATTTGATATCACTAGGCCTTTCCTGTTACAGAACACTACTCGTAGAATAAAACATAGAATATCGCAATAATTAAAGGTATTTCGAGGCTAATAATTAAAGATTTAGAAGATGTAATATCGTGTGCTAGTATAACATTCGACCATCGATCCAATCGCAATCGGGTTATTACACACATACATCGCAACTTAAACAGTTTTGTCAGCTGATGTCGGGAAGTGCATGACATGTAATTAAAGCTTCGAGAGCTCCCTTGTACGTGCCAAGGGGTTAATCTTTGTACTCTGCAAGGCACTGAAGATTACTATAACAATAACTGTTTTATTTTATTCCTTTGTTGTCGTTGAAAACCTTTTATTTTTGGTTTATTTGAATAAGGATTGTACATATTCAATCAGGATTTGGGATAAGCCACATCAATCAATACGTATGTACTAGAGAATAAAGCTTGGAGTTCTAAATAAACAAAAATGTGTTTTGATAGTATGTGTAGGTTTATTTACAAACCTGTCTGTTTTATCACTGTGATAATACTCCAGTATACTGTTACTGTTTACGTGTTCCGCATACGCTTGCCTATGGCGCCTCGCAAGCATATTAAAGAGATTGTCTCGCTGTCAGTAATCTTTATAAATTTTCCGGCACATCTAAGCTTCGCTCCGGTATAATAGGAAAGCACCAAGCTATTGTGCGCAGTTAGTGAAGCTATTTTTACTTGTTTTCTGTTCGTTAATGAGCCCCATAACAGCAAGGTTTTGCCTCTCCTCGTGGGTGTACGAACTAACTACAAAGTAGAAAGAAATTTTCTTTCAAAGAAAAATGAAAACCGACTTGAAGCTTTGAATTATATCCTAGAAAGGATATAAATAATTTAAACAATATTTTTGCGTAATTTATTACTATTAACGGAACCGAGGCCCCGATCGACATCAGCTGAATCATTTATTTTTTGCTTTTCTCTGTTTATATCTGTGTATCGAGAATTTTTTACCATTACACCAGCTAGCTAACTTGTTGGTTTTTTATCTTTAAAAGCTTTGTACAATTCAAATCAAATGGTTATAATAAAATTGTAAAGTTTCTCACCATTAGTTATACATTTAGGCTTATCTTACCTTTAGCAGCGCTCTGGGGTTTTGTTTTGTTATCTTCTACAAACATTTAGACAACATTTCCCAGGTTTAATCCTGCCTAAACCGTGAAAACGTTTCCAACTTCTTTGAACTGGAGTGCGTGATACGAATACTACTGCATGGGATCGTTTATTTTCCTGTAGCTCGATTCTGTAAGTTCCTATACCATTTATCTACTATCCAGTAGATATTCACGCATTCATTCAAGTCCGGTAATTTTTTTTAGTATTTATTTATAAAAAACTGTATTTTTTATATCTGATGTTTGTATTCGTGTTTTCGAAGATTATAAAAAACAAAATAAAGAGTGCCATAAAGCTTTTTGCGTTTTAAAAATTACAAACTATCATCTGTAATTCTTAAGAACGGTCGAAGAAGCTGTGAACGATCTAGGTTAGGTTATTATTTTGTACATTATACTTTGTGACTTTTTCGTACAAAAAACAAGCTTTTCTTTAGCAACATACATTAAAATCACGACGCGCTAAAAGCATGATGCTGATCCATTAAAGTTTGGTTTTTACATCACAGGAGAGGCAGACCGCAAGATAATAATGGTTTTATAAACTACTTCGAATTTAATACCCTAAATTATTTCATATTTCTTGAGTGTTCTTTAACAGAGACGTCTCTAATTCTGGATGCAAATCTTTTGAATGTTGAAACGATTCTATTAAAAATGCATCGGACACTAACTTTTATACTCATAAAAGCAATAAAATCCACGAATCTATCTTCGTACTTACATTCGTGATTTACGACGCAATACAACTTTACTTACTCTTTTGATAAATATTACATAATATGATGTATCCTTTCGGTAATGTACTTAGACAATTGTAGTATTACAATACAATAACTCTTTACTGAGAACCTACAGCATAATAGAAAATAATAAGAATTGTGTTAAGTACATATACAAATCGCTATTAATTTTAAATCCCTTATTCATACAGAAATAAATATATAAATACACTCAACAGTCACGTATATACACAGACCTGTCCACCCAATAAGATCGAATCTTGTGTCGTGGTCTCCCAAACACCCGAAACAAATAATTGAGGAAGACACAAACATTGGTTTCGGTACGGGGATCGAACCCGGTGCCTCTCGTTTTACATCCAGCGTCAAACCAACGGCGCTATAGAGGCAATCGTAAATAAGGATTAAATATCCGAGTAGAAACTCCTCGGGCCCGCGCGTATCCTTTTACGGAGCTGTAGCCCAGGAGACTCATTCATCTAGGCCTGAACCAATACATTCTCCAACTTATATTAATGCCGAGCCATTAATCAATGAAACAGTTTCTCGGCCATGTAGCCTCTTCTTAGCACAATATTCCTGGGCTCTGTCACCGTAACGTATAGGGGCTACACGAAAGCCGGCATAATTATGTCGAATGGGGTGGGATAATTGTCTGAAGCCAATCGATAGTCTATCTAGATGACATCGCATCTACATTCAGTTTGCTTAACAAGGTATTATTAAAGCAAACACGCACTACCAAACACAAATAGTCATTTGTTGATATTTACAACTAAATCTATAACTATATGCTTTAATTAAACTTTAGAATACACAATATTCCCTGACTTCAGATAAAGAGCAAATAGTAAATACAAGTATCACTAGCAAGCATACAGCGAGAACCAAATGTGCTCAGAATTAACAAACTCAATATTTGTCACCCAAAAACAGACTAAAAAGACTTTCGGGCAGCCAGCACGTATCAAAAGCACTCCGACGCTTTCACAAAATAAATATTTTTTGTTTCAAATGCCCAGTAAGTTCCGAGCGTTTAATTAAAGAATTTCATTTTATTTCGGGAAGTTTCAGATAGTTTACAGCGAAGTATAATTTTGACAGGATGTTAAAAGTATTTGATTGTCAGAATGTAGATTGGGTTTTCTTGGGTGATTACGCAATGTTGAGCATATTCCATTTTGGTTGGCATATGTGGAAACTGGCATGTCGGCCCTGAAGTACTCATCTGAGCTGCTTTTCGCACTAACTAGAGTACCCGCGCCCCTCATTCATCATCCCAGACACGTCCTTAAGGGTACAAACGACCGCATCCGCGTTCCAATCACAGTCGTTACGCTGGTATCTGCGCCTTCACTTCACCTTTTACAATACCTTACACTTCACTTAACGACCCGAGGACCCTAATAATGGAATTGTTATCTATGCATAATATTATATTTGGGTAAAAAATTTACATTCCGTCCATCGTAACAAAATAAATTATTATGTATCTATCTATCAATAATATGGTTATATTAAATGCCTCTACGGTGAAGGAAAACATCGTGAGGAAACCTGCATACCATAGCGATTTGTATAAATTTCTATGGTATGTAAAAGTCCGCCAACCCGCATTAGGCCAGCGTGGTGGACTATATGGCCTAACCACTCTCAATCGTACTCTCGATTGTAGAGGAGGCCCGTGCCCTGCAGTGGGTCGTATATGGGCTGATACAAAAAAAAGAAAAAAAATGCCTCTAAGATACATTCATTGAGCAAACACACCCAGGAAAAATCTAAACTATACAAGTTCATATGTATTTGTTTATATGAGTAATAAATCCGTTGTTTGCGACGAAAAAGTATTTTTTATAAAATAGAGTATTAGCCGAGCCACCTGATGAAATGTAAATTCCAAATTCGCTACATTATATTCAAACCAGGAAATTATGTCAGCGATAATAATCAAGTGTCTTTATATTTTGCCTTAGGGAACATCGATGTAATTAAGTCAACCGCAATACGTGTTTGGAGAGATATACATACATATGTAAGTATATAATTGTGGTGGTAAACTGTATCCGAATTTAGGAGAAATCGCGTGTGTTTGAGTGAAATTTTGATCCCCAGTAATTACCCGATCTGAGTGAATAATTACAGTAATTTCACGGATGATACACTAATTTTCGTTTACTCTCAACATTTTAATGGGAAAATAAGCTTAGTTCAAATTATGATTAATGTTTATACAGTAAAAAATAACTTCTTTTATCGCCAAATTGGTATGTTTCCTTCGGGTATGCAGAGGTAAGCTTGTGTAGGAATTTAATATATTTCGTAAGTCCTTATTTATTTATTTTTAAAATTAAAAGCCACATCACATTTAAGAAGAGTGTTTTCCTATTTGGTACCCTGTGGGATTTCTTCCTAATGCGGATTAGGAGGTTCTACGAAAACATTATTATGCGCCGTTCATTTACCAAAATGGGTCTCCAAGATTATCAAATATAAATGAGCCTCTATTATAGTCCACATATATGTAGGTCTTCACGAACCTTAAGGCTTAAGTAACAAAAGTGTATGCATATAAAGCAGCTTTTCATGGAAAGCGATCTTTTACAACATAACAAACAACCTTTGGATAAAATATATCAAATAGAAAATAAAATAAAACCGTATAACTTCAATAGGTGTACTTATAATAAATAAAAGTTTCATACGGGTATTAAGAAATTACGTTATTTATAGAATCAATAGAAGTAGTTTGGATTGATTTCTATTTTACGTTTACGTTTTAGTCACACGACTGCTAACCTGCCTGCGTATGTAGGACAAAGTTTATTGAATAACTTGCTCGATCGAATCGAATAACACAAAGATAGTGACCCTGTCGCTGAATTCAGGAGATCTAAATTTGTCTCCTTAGTGAAACGAAGTTTGTTTTAAATAAAACTCTTGGACCTTGGATAAAGACATTTGAGAATGTGTATTTTCTTTGGTTTTATTTGTAAGTGCACTTTTGCTAACGAACCGGAGTCGAACAATTGTGATGGTCAAAAGTTCGAATCCTGACATTTGCTGCTTTAGAATAGGTACGCCTTTGACTTTTCTGAATCAAGTGTGTATTGTTAATCATAACGCCTTTGTCATTTACTATGCATTTTAACGGTGAATGAAATATCGTAAAAAATCTGCATAGGTACTGTAGAGAATTATACAAGAACATAAATATGGTGTGTAAATTCTTACAACCCGAGACAGGCAAGCGTGATGGAATTATTCTTTTATAGCATAGATCCGACAAACGAGAAAGCAGGTCACCTGTGATCACTGCCGCCCATGAACATCTACAACACTTGAATCATGGATGTGTTGCCGGCCCATTACAGAACTGGATACGATCTTACTAGTTCTAAACGTAGGTAACTATAATTAAAAATTAAAACTATAGATTATATTATATTGAGTGTAAACACAGTATGCTTATTGAGAATTAAGGTTGTGTTGTACAATAAATGACTATATTTTGTTAATCAGCTACTTATTACATAATTTAATGGATTGGTTTTATAGACGGACAGTATGTTTTTTCCTAACGGAAGCTTTAGCAACAAGACGGAATATATCAAAATTGTTTTGAATGTTATTATATGTATGAGTAGGAAGATATATTCCAAAATGGCTAACATTTACAAATCTGACAACGAAACTTTTAACGCCAAAATTACGTAAAATTTTTCGTTGTCGAGATTATTTAGTTAATTAACATGATTTAGTTGCGTGAATTCAATTAAGTTGTGAAGAATTCTCCGGAACCACTTTGTGAGCGGACGGACGCTGTTGCGTAATTTGCATACATTTACCTTATCTTTTGACAACATATTACGCATTTCAAGGCTACATACGAAGTGGTGGATACATGACTACATTAACTTTGCTGCAAGTCAATAAAAACAATTTTAAATATTAAATAGGGTGTCATATCAAGATTCATAAGTCAATATGTCCGAATAAAAATGTGAAATAAAAAATCAACTTAAAAAAACCATTAAAAGTAACAAATAATATCTATTTTATTGTACTTGTAATCGTTGATTAATTTACTTATTGACTTGACTGGCCAACAAATCATACGAGTAATATATACGTAACATATTGAATGCGGCCCGTCAAGTGCCGTTATATATAATAAAATAGTTTTAAGAATACGAACAGGAACGAACTGCCAGCTGGACAGCTTATGCATCATGACGCTAATACCTTATAAACATTAGAAGAACCTCAGTGCAACCAATTTTGCAGCATGAATGGGCTGGTTCGATGGCATAGCATCCTTGTCCGCAGTACATTGACGTTCAAAGCGTTGCTGTCGCGTTTCGCATGATGGATGAGATTACTTAAAGCGTAACATCCTGAAAAGCCGGCAATGCGTTTACGACATCTACTTACTGTTAAAACATCCGCAAGCTCTTTTCGTAGCACTATACTGTAAAAAACACGTGACTTAAAAGTGTTGCGGAGTGTATAAAAGATGACAGTGAGTCTCTGCCACACCTTAGACCAAAACATGTTCATAGAGGCGTGTGAGGAACTAGTGACTCTAGCTCCCCTTGGGGGATACAAGTATGAATTTATGCATTGATTATTTATTAATGAAAAAATCTGTATCTTTATCAGCCCATATACGTCGTCCTGCAGGGCACAAGCATCCTTACCTTAATTTCGATTGTAAGAGATCACAATCGAGAGTAAGATTGAGAGGGCTTTTTCCATTTAGACCACCACGCCGTACCGTAGAAATTTCGAATTCGTCCTTTCGAATTTTGCGATGTGTCCTCCATGGATTGAGTGTATTATATAGAAGATAACCACAAAATATTCAGTGCAAAATTTAATTAATGTAAGCTGTGGTCGACTAAAGAAGCATTTAGTATTCATAAATCCTGTCTGAATCATCTTAATCCTATTATAAAATAATCAAATATTTACTAACAACATTTTCAATCCTGCAGGAGTTTGATAATAACATTACCAAAAGATCACAAACAACACCGCCGAACTTTGTACAATAGACTAAAGCGCCGTCCGTCCTTCGATTCGTGCTACAAGGAATATAAAAAGGATTTACAAAATTGCTTCAACGACAACAAAACGTCAATTTTTATTTATCCTTGTATAGATTAAGGATAACATTTTAGAGATAATATTAAAAAATATTTTACATTCAAATATCCTTTTACATTTCAATTTAACCAATTGAACATGTTTTTGTACTGGCATTACAAAGTAATTTCAATGTGCCGGATGGTTGATATCTATATGGGGCGGGCCTCCGCTACAATCGAGAGTACGATTGAGAGGGGTCAGGTCATATTGTCGCAACCTGGCCTAGTGCGACAAGATGGTGAATATAGTTCTTCTCTTCTCCATTATACTAGCTTAATGGAAATAAAAAATGTACAGCTTAACCCTAAGACGCAGTGCATTTCGGTCGCAATGAACAGTTTTTCACCATCGTGTATGGTGGCTTTCCGGCCGAGAATATTCTACCATAAGCTACAGGGCCTTCTGACAATCACACGCACTGATCGAAACGCAATTGCAAAGCTTCGCATCGGTGTTCTGCAAGATAGTGGTGCCACCTCGGGCTAATCAGACCGATTTGTAAAGTAGCTTTAATGACAGCTTACATACCTTTTAATTACTACACCTTCACATTTTTATTAATTATTGCCATGACATGAATGCTCCGTTGATTCTATTCTCCGCGTTTTTATGAAACAATGTGCTTGTATTTTATGTGGACATCACAAATTAATTTCAATTACCACGACCTTATCTCTTTTTGCTGTATTTTAAACTCAATAAACCGAACAGAGGGGTGCAAATTAGTTGCTTGTTTTATTCACGTGTTCGTTAATTAAAGTCATGTCAACATTTATGTTATATCAACACATTGAGACGGGATTTCGTTTTTAATATAAAATAAAAAAAGTTGAAGTGACTCCAATATTTTATGAATATTTATGGGATGTATTCATAAAAGGGAACTGCGTCCCGGTTAGCGCTACGTTGGACTTTAACTTATAAAGTAGACAGATGATGCGGTAGATTGGAAGTTGCTAGATATAAAATGGTTTCAATAGCTCACTGTGGACATCTTGTGAGGAGATCATTTTTATTTTTATTGACGTGAATGACTCGACAAACAGTTTATTCACCTGATGAAAGCACCATGCTTATTTATAAACATAAGCAACACAACTCAGACCTTAAGCACTGCAATACATTCGTCACCTTTACATTCACGTGTCCTGTGAAATACTGTTTACATACTGCTCGGTGGTAGAAATAAATAAATCGGTAGTGCTTACGCAAACCGCCCTGGTATTTAAGAGACCTACTTTCCAGTATACCATATTGACCAGTCTACTTTCTATTCCTAATATGACGCAATAAAATGAATGTTGACCAGGTGTTGTACACGAGGATAGCAGTGGGCTTGTGGCAGAGTTCGCACGCCCTGCAGAACCTGGGCCGAGGGCAATGTTGCGCGACGCAGTGTCCGCGCCCGGAGAAAAACGCCGCGCAGTTCGAACCACAGCGCACCTTCATCGGCAACACTGAAGATAACAAGGTACGTGGACTTATACTAAACAATATATATATATATATTCCGCGAAATGCATTTTGATATTATTGCTCTAAAGTGAGTGCAGTATTCTTGATGGTAAGCACGGTGTCGTGAAGATATAGTATCGTTTAGCGACAAATACTTCTTTTACTATTAGACACAATTATATCGACTTGGGATTTCTCTTGCGGACGGTCAGACGTTCAAGCGTGAATAATCCAAGCTTAAGTCGTTTTGGACCTTTATATAAAAATAAACATAAATCATATTATTAAACTGTCATAAGGACCAAAAAGTATAACTTACATATTAGATTATGTCTGCTAGATACTCGACGCACATAATCTAAAAGCTCACAGCATTCGAACGAACTTAGGAACTTACTGGAATATAGGTTTTTTATAAATATGTGAACATGGTTCATAGCGGCAAATGGCGCCCACATATCGCCGCGTACGTGTGTTAGCTATCTATCCACAAATTGTATTTTCCAGGGAATTGACATGTTAAATAAAATCTGTGGGTAATGACAGTGAATGGATCCCGCCCGTTGAGGATATTGAGTCACGCATTTTAGACGTTGCAATATTGTTTATATTTTTTCTTTTTTTAATATTAACGTCATACATTCCGGCTCGATGAGGTCGATTGCGTAAATGGTATGAGCGGTACAAATTAGTTTCGCATTACAGAAGTTGTAATGAAACTGCGGAGGCTTCGACGCGTTACGATAGCGAGTTCGTAAATCGAAGTACTGCAAAAAGTATTGTTATTGCTCTGGAACGTAATATAAAGGTTTAATAAGTTTCCAAAATAAAGCGAACAAACTTTACGCATTCCTATCAAGTTAGGCGTGAACTAAGTAAGCAAACACTTCATACAAACTTGTTACATTATGTCCGACTTCACGTTCGGGAACCTTCACATTTTTACCTTCTTGAAAGATTTCATTCAGACTTGTATACTTTCTATGTGATTTATAACATTAATTAAAATAATAAGATTAATTTGTGTGAGTAATTTGAATTTCAATCCAACAATATTTTAAGTTTTCATAATAATTAATTTGTTACCGCCTACAAAATGTTCGAGTCATGTTCAACGAAATTTATTAAAATATTGTTTATTATTATAATAGTCTTGCGCTGCCCACGTTCCTTTCGTGATACATATGTTACGAATTGAAATGGTACGTATTTTGATAACAGAAAGAGGTGACGACGAGCGCTAGTAAGAGTAGTGCGCCGGTGAAGAGCAGCCGAGGTCAGGAGTCGCGCGACTGTCACCACCTAAGCCACCTGTCTCGAAACGTGCTGCGAGCGCGGCGCGGTGTCGTCAGGATGCTCATCGTGGTAGTCCTCACCTTCGCCGTCTGTAACCTGCCTTTCCACGCTCGAAAGATGTGGCAGTACTGGTCTAGCGGGTACGAGGGCACCAGCGACTTCAGCAGCCTCCTCACGCCTCTCACCTTCCTCTTCACGTACTTCAACTCAGGAATAAATCCTCTTTTGTACGCCTTCCTTTCGAAAAACTTCAGAAAAGGCATGAAGGAACTGCTATTTTGCCATTATCACGGAAAGCGGAAAAGCGAAAATTTAATAGTGTTAAACCCAGTAGGAGGAGTTGGATTACGACGCAGCTCGACGCGATCCACCCGCGCCAACTGCAGCACGGTGACCATGGCTCCTAATGGAGAATCATGAGATTTGCGTCGACGGCGCTTTATTTACAAAGTGGAAAACATGGACATTTCCTGATTAACAGAGAGCACGGACGAGGTGACCGACAGTAGCGGTTTCTACACCGTATCTACCATATCTAAAAAAGATTTGTATGACTGAGGACAGCTGAGTCGGTGCTCGTTAATCAAAACAAAGACACTGTGTGATGTGAACTCTTGTGTAACTCGGTTATAAGCTATTCGGTATCGTGTTTGATGGTGTATTTATATGTAGTGATCTCACGAGCTTAAAGTTTCAGTATATAGGTAATCGTTATGATTGGAAGGATTAATGTAGACACAACAGCCAAACTGAATTAGAAAACTACATATCTGTTCACAGAATATTCACCTCCATGTAAATTCGAGACGCGCCCTACTTTCATTTACATTGTACTCGTATACGCAGAAACTAATACATGCCAACAGAAAGATGAATGGGATTAATAAACTATTTTCTATGAATTTCCGCCTTCTCGACTGTACAAATTAAACCTCTTATTTGAATCATTATAGTTATTCATATGTCCATACGCATCTTCATATTTAACCATTTAGATCTAATGTATTCATTACATCATATTTACTAAGTGTGTGTAATTTTGTCATCAAGTTACTATTAAATCTTATTAGGAATCATATCCACGAGTTAAATACCAGTGGATCAATTAAATCTAGTTGACTATTTACGTAATAAATAATGTAAAAATTGCTGTTTAATGAAATTCATAAATATATTTTTTTACTTGGATAGTTGTAAATGAATGTACGCTAATAACATTTATCATAAAGAATACGATTGTTTATGACAAAAAAACGATAATGTTTTAGGTTAATAAGAGCAAAATGGGTAAAATGTTTATATTCTTACAATTTTTGAATAATAGAAAATTAAAGAACCCTAATGACTGGAGTTGCCAGCTGAATTCAATGAGTTTCCGGAATTGCTTGGCTGAAAATGAGACACCAAACTTTTTCTCGCCTTAAATATGCTACTGCCGCCAAATCTGAGTCTTACAATTAGTACATTCATTCAAATGGAAATAAACTGTGTAAATAATATTCTGTTGCGATGGAATAAACAATATTAAGTAATTTTAGTAACAATTTAAGAAATCAAAAATGTACTCAAAATACAAAATGTATAAGAGTAGACTCACGTGTCGAGAATCTGTGTTGCTACGTGATTCAATATACTTATACGTACAAGAACTGGGGAACAACTTTATTAATATGTCTATTGTTCGGAGTCGCCGTAGGGCTATGATTTATGGGTAATTTACTAAAACGACACATATACAAATATCATACAGCGATGCACATTTTTTTTAAATTTTGTATTGACGTTTGTAATCATATCCGAAAACATCTGAAAACTTAAAAAGCCAAAAATGGGTTTTAGAAAAAAAATGTCTTAAAAATTATGTTAATATTACCATTTTTTTTCAAATTAATTAAATTTCCTCAAATACAAATATTTTATCCTCATGCTAATATTAGCAGTTTGCATGGACAACAAGGGACACAGACTGTCACAACATAAAGCCCTTACGATACTATCGATCGTTCTATATCTACTATTTGATACGAAGAATAATTTTGCCAGACACGTTCATACCTCGGCCAATGTAGACAGAGAATACTTACGACCTTATTCATAGACACATTTTAGTGATCGAATATTTTATACCTTTCAAACGACTTTAGAATTCAGTTTGAACGAAGATGACAAAACATTCGATAACTAAATAAAATAGGTTTTAAATCTGTTTACGAATAAGGCCACTATACATTATCTTGGCCATACAAAATAAATAAATGGCGTAGTCTATAGACAATCAATTATTTGTAACAATAGATCAAAAAGGCAATAGTTGGCAACTTCAGTCTTATTGGAAGAAATGCTTATAAAACTGCTGTGTATATTGTGAGATAGTCCGTATAGAAGTGAAATAGGCGCTTCCCGATCAGGTTTGTGAAATTTGTACATACATAC
Source organism: Theretra japonica (assembly GCA_033459515.1). NCBI lineage: Eukaryota > Metazoa > Arthropoda > Insecta > Lepidoptera > Sphingidae > Theretra > Theretra japonica. The sequence goes on from CM065930.1 coordinate 8,059,606, forward strand.
TAAATATATGAAATGTGTTTAAAATTATCATACTTGTTTGTAATTAAGTTTTGCATGTACGTATATAGAATAATGTAAATACCAAAGCATTCAATGTTGTTAAGCTACAAAGTATTTTATGAGTCAAATATCTATTGTATGTAAAACATCATGTTTTGTTGAGATAACTTTGTAAATATACATTTATTAAATTGATGCGATTATTTATTTAATACCCTGTGTATTGTAATACAATGCTTCTTATTTGAATAATTGCAAGGGTTTGAGAAATGTAATATAATTAATACGCAGACAGTGCCTCCGCATGGAAAAACTCCAAGAATGTATCCAGGCTGAGTCATTAGTATTTCACATAAGGCACACATATCCATTGCTCACAGATACCTTGCCCTAGCAATAAGAGGTCGTGGGCGGTGAGCATAAGGGAATATCTCGAGTGGTCGTCTCTATACAAGTAACAATAATAGCCGTCCGAAATTGTATAGACTTAGATGCTTGGATTTCATTTATTTCACGGATTAGACTCGTCTGTATAAAATCGATAGCCCAGAGACGAGACTTCATCTATTAAATTTGTTAGATCCAAGAGCCTTTTTTTAGAATAGCCAAGGTCGTGTTCCTACAGTTATATCAGATAGACAGCCACACAGTCATATCGTCTCGTTTGTATTTCAAAAGGTCGAAGATGAGATGCAATTAGCGCGGGTTTTTCAATCATTAAATAAAATTTCGATGAATGATATGCAATATAAGCAAATTTAAAATGATAGTTGTTTTAATAAAACACTCAATTTGTAGCCATTGTATATTGAGCAAAGTTGTAAAATCGGGCCTCAGAGGATTAGATATAATACAGAAGAGTCTATGACAGATTTGGTCCCAAGAAAATTAAGTTTTCTGAACAAATTAAATTACTTTAAATAGAATCTCCCGACGTGAAGATCTAATTCAGAGCGTCGGGATCACGATAAGCAGCGTGACATTAATAAAATTCACAACACCGCCTTACGCATAGGTTTATTTATAAATGTTATAAACGAAAACGATATCAAAAATTATTCTACATGATAGTATTTGATATTTGTCTAAAATGATGTTTATTAAAACAGATCTCGGTTTAGAAATAGGGCAAAAAAAAATCATGAACACTTTATTTTATTTCACGATTAAATTTACAAACTCTTCTCTAAGTTGCTGTGCGAAGTAGACTGTCGTCTGTCACAGTTAAGGTACATATAAACATCTTAGTTTGTCTTTGATATTTATCTGTAAGTGAGGTATACACTTTCCAATGAATCGCTGTCCAAATCCTTGGGGGAGGTATATTTTCCGTAGCGGAACTCCTCTAGCTGACGCTAATAAATTATCATAAAAAATGTGAACAGGTAAAATGAATCTACTATAAGTATAAGGCTTTTAACAATGCTCTATTAAAAGCGTTATGTCTCAAGATATCTACTCTCATTAAGTAATATAGCAGAAAGGTGAGGGACTACACAATAATTGAATCTGACGTCGGCTCAGGCAGTCCGAATTCGTCTTTATTCTATTAGAGTACTATTTATTCTTTGTGTCATGGAATCGTCACCTATTGAATTATTCCACGCATCCTAAAATGTACTGTTGTCTTACCTAACCTTTTTTTTTGCATAGTCCTTCAAACAAGTCCAAGATAAACGATTTACTCGATGTTCAGTGATTAATGCCACCAATAAATAACTCCCGAAACTTAATTCATAGTTTTGTCTCCAGCCTTTCAAAATTAGAGGGAAAAAGGAAAGGAAAACACAAGAAAGAGGTATTGGACTTCTCGGCTCTGGCAATCTCACCGAACGAAGCACAAACAACGTCTTGTATCGCGTCTTTTCAGTGAGACAAAGGTATGGGGGTCTAAAGGGCTCAATCATACTGGTGACTAATGCACAGTGAGTATAGAGGTATGTATTCATTTTCAATATTATATTTTTTGACACGTCCATTAAGAAACATTCACTTCAGATGAAATATGACCCTGAGCTATTCACACGTTGAAATCAAATACCATTTTCCTTTTAGTAAGAAACTATTAAGCTAATATAAGTTCGTATCTATTTTATGACAGCCATTGTCACGTGCCAGAATGTTTGCGAGTGGTCTAACGTAGCAAAATGTAACCGGGTGCGGTGAAGAGCTTCATTAATGTAAAAGTAAACAAGTTTCTGGCCATCAGGGATTTATAGAGTTAAAACTAGCGACGGAACTGAAATTTCCAATCGTCCTTCGGAAATCAAGATAATCTCAGTAATAGCTCGTCTAGAAACTACGAGTAATAAGAAATATCAAAGTATTGTTTTTACTAAGATATTTATACAGCACGACAAAGTAACTACAATGAACGAGATACAGAGACTGCAAATGAAGTGTAATTCAAATAAGGTTTCTATGATGTTTTTTTCATAATTGGGTACGGTGGACACCATCCACCGTATACATGTACCAGCTATAAAATCTCTGGCAATCTCTCTCCAAATGACACACCAGGAAAGCTGTTACTTACCTACAGCCTCCGTGGCGCAGAAGGTTAGAAGCAGGCTGTGAAACGAGAGGCCGCGGGTTTGATCCCCGCACCGAGACAAATATCTTTGTGGACCACAATTTTGGTTTCGGGTGTGGGCGTTTGTGAGACCGAAAAATCTTTCATTGTTCCTGATACCCACGACACAAGACTCGACCTTAGTATGGGGTCAGGACTGTATATGTGACTGTTGGTGTATTCTTATGACTTCGCGTCGGGTTTATATGAGGCAGTGGTACAACGCTAGTAGAGCCGAGACATTAGTACCGTAGCTTTAACGAGCTACTACATGGCTTTACAACTTGTGGGACAGGTAGGTAATTATGTATTTGCTTACATTTCTAGCAATTCAGTTTTTGTAAGCGAATATGTTTTGTTATTAATTATCGTGTTACAGCGACTTCTTACTTCGTGTGCGTATTAGGTTACTGAATGGGTAATGAAGAGAAAAATACAATTAACGAATATATTCTGCGTGGCTGTAATTTGGTTTCATTTAATTAACTTCATGAAATTTAATATTTAGAGTTTTAATATTATGTTTACGATATGTAGCTTCCTCTCTAGCTACTCCCAAATTTACGAAGTCCCTTACCATTGCTATTTCAAGCGAGGAAAGTGTCCGAATATACCAAGAACTTAACTGCACAGCACCGATATCCCTCACATGAACATATTCGTTCTGGATTATCTCGACAGCAATTTCAGGTTACATCATTTACAAGCCGCAGATAAACACTATATGATCGCATGAAACTAAACCAATATTTATTACAATAATGCCTTTACGATGTGATTTTTCGCCTCCTAGATAATCTATCCTTATCTTTTTTCCAGTAAGCTTGTGTCGCATTTGTTTACTAAGGTGTTTAATACTTTCCCATTCATTCAATTTATGCTGATAAATCGCGAGACGAGCATTCCATTCGCCTTATGCTAAACGATATGACCGCTCATGGACAGTAGCAAACCAAACCACACCATGAATAACAAAGCAATGCTAGGCATTCCACTACGCTCGCCATCCTGATACATAAGATGTTAAGTCTTATTATGTCCAGTAGTTATTCCGGCTACAATGTCCTTCAAACTTCGTCCTCAACTGATTTTCCCATTGACGTTTTGTTGGTTATCATATCACAAGACACAACACATCGCTTCTTAAATCTACTGTAGTAAATAAACCAAATTATTCTTTATTCAAGTATTCTTTTGCAAGATCTTGTGAATAGTCAATTAATGGTACCTACCACCGCTTAGAAACCGAATGTAGCTGTGAAGAAGAAACGTCTAATAAAATAAAATGTATTAAAAAAATATGGCGTCTTAAAATTCTTTAATTTTCTCTCTCTTTACTAAGGACTTTGCATGTCAAGATATATTATTTTAATGAAATAAAAAACTGACCGTATTTCCCTAGAGTAGAAGTTATTTAGAAAACTTGATAATATTTCTCCTTCATACAACATTTTAGGTTAATTCTGAGAAATTTACTGCTGAAACTCTTTGTATTAATAAAAGTGGCGCACTCATGTTTATAAATAACACTTTTGTTTTGGTTGAATTTAAACAAGGTTAATAAAGTTAGCGAACACCAAGTAACAAGGCTCCACGGTGTAAATAACGTTGTTACAATACAGCCATTGTTGAACTACTTACATACATAGTACTGTGTAAATTAGAGGCTGCTGTTATTCATAACCAATTAAATGCCTATCGAAATCTATTTAATAATGGTTATTTTCATTTAAAATTCCAGAGACATCGACGCTCTGTTCTCTAAAACAACTCCACGAAGCCTTCATAGACATTTTTAATCACGCAACATACCACAATATAGTGTTTCACTGTTTGCAATGAAATGACAAATAAAGGTTTAATGAGAAAACCGTCACAAAGTGACCCACAGCTATCAATGCTAAATGACTTTCATCAACATTATGTGTTTCATCCCCAATATATCACATTGGACATGAAAAAGGTTTCAGTGGAATAAGATTATACAAACACGAGCAAGTTAACGGTCAGAGAAGCTCCAGCCGTATCAAGATTGATGGACTTGATATCAACACATGAGGCGCAAAAGTACTACAAGATTATCATCATCCGCATCCTGGCGCAGAATTGTTTCGGTAAGTAATGTTATCGTTTATTGAACTCACTCACGTAACATTAATCGTATAGGATGATAGATTATCGTAATACAGAAGGTAATGTACACATACATATATTCATTTCATTAGGAATTACATGGGTGTTGGAGATTAACACAATAACTCGGTTATATAGGTATTTGCTACAGAAAGTACAGGTTCAACGAAATGTCTCTGAGGAGTAGAAAATAACATCTAATATCAATAATATATATTTTCTTTTAGCTAATTCTAAAATGTCATTATAATAAAAGGTTAGTAAACGAAATAAAATTCTCTTAAAAAAGATATCAAATAAGGTAAAAAATATGTTTCGTTTTAACGCTTATATTTTCATGTAGAGTGGATTTTTTGTTGATCTACGTGTTCTGCTCATAGGCTGATTGGCGTAATCTTCAAATTTTATTAGTAAGTGTTAGAAAAAATACGAATGTTACTTTGTAATGGCTTACGTTTCAAATTCTGTTGTATGAAATCTAAACACATTTAGGTATTATTTCGTTTTATTGTTAATATTCAATATGTTTCCAATTTTGTTTTACTTTACTCAATTATTTTGAAATTCTTGTATTATACTTAATTAGATCGTTCCCGAGAAGCAACCTCATCAATTAGGTACACCTATGTACACCTATGGAACTCTGTTTAAAAAAAACGTTTCTCGAAATGAAACCCGTCTGAATCTAGCAGCTAGCTCGTAGTGAAGTGTAGGTTTCTCGCATGACTTTACACTTCGCCATTAACTGGGACCGCGAATTCGTGCTCTTCGAAGCACGTTTTCCACTGCGAGCGGCCGCCCATTCAAACACATGACGCCTGACGTTATTTCGCCGCAATCATTGCGTTCATTGTTCATTCGCAACTCAACTATGAGTTTTTCACAGAATGCAGGACATGATAGTAAAAAATTACGTCATTATGCAGCTATGCTATGCTTCCTTTTATGTCCCAGATGGTTTAGAGGCCGACTGTGAAATCAGATGCCGCGGATTCGATTCAGTCTGGGTGCTGTGAGACCAGTTTCTCGTAACTTCCGATGTTCAGGATGCAGGACTTACTATAGGTACGTCCCACTGCAGGGCACGAGCCTCTTCAACAATCGAGAGTACGATTGAGAGGGGTAATATGGTACTGTGGTATGTATCTTACTGTAATTCTATGTGTGTGTTTGTGCGGCGTATTGATTTATATTTTTTACCTACCTATACCTACTTACACATTTATAAATAATATTCACAATTAGGGCAAAAAATAACAAAGTTTGTAATTCCAAGAAATTAATTAAATTAATGGACAACATCTATAAGGTTTTACAATGATGCTCACGGCTTAGAATTACAAATTGAAATAAACAAACAGTGAAAGGAAAAGATTAAAGTGATGACTTTGCTATTTTGTTAGATAGCTGTTCTCGAACCTTCAACGTAAACGGAACTTTCTACTTAAAAGAAAAAGAAAAAGAACCATTATAAGGGTCATTTTCAAAGACAATTTTATGAAAGTTTTCTGTGAGACTGACATAATGCCGTCGAGTTCTCAACAAGCTGCGTGGGCGGCTCGCGTTCAATAACTAGTTCATATTATACATACATCACATTATAAGATATCACGTTAGGCTCACGCTTATATACCACAGGGTATAGGCAGAGTCAGCTAAAGGGACTCTACCACCTCCACGCCGCAAATACTGTAAGCCAAGATCGATAGTCCAATAATTATTTTATTGATATTGAGCACTAAAGAAGTAGCACTAATTGCAACCTTATTCTGCGTGCTTTACTGCCGGCCTAATATGGTAGAGCGCTGGTCTATCGCCATGTCGGGAGTAAATTCCAGTCTCAGGATAATATTTTTTTAAAACAAGCGAATACCTCACACAATCTGGAGTGATTGACCTGGGAATCGCACCCTTGCGGTTCAAAGTTCGTACGTTGCTGCTAAATCAACAAAAGTTAACTAACGAAACGTTACTAAACAAATATTAAGTATTATCTGCCCAAAAATTACTATTTGACTAAATTTTAATTGCGTTAGTTCCACCGAAAACTGTAAACCGGTCATAATATTTGACTAGTTTTTATGCCGTTACAGAATTAGTTCAGACTAAAATTAGGAACATAAAATCTGACACAGATGTTTGAGATACGGACCTCTGTAGTATCCCTAGATATCCCCGAACAAGATGTTACTTCGATTAGGTTTAATGGCCTTTTTGAACATGGACTCATAAAAACGCACCATGTGTATTTTAAGCACAAAATTCACGTTAGCAAGTGGTTAGAAATAAATTCAGATTCTTAAGTTGTAACTATCCGCTTTACTGCTCTAATGAGCTTACGGGGAAACGGTTTTATCTACAAAATGTTCCTCATAGATAATATTTTTCGGTGAGACAGAATTCACGGGCCAATAAAGGTAATGTTGTACTCAAACTACCTACAGAAACATCCCTATACTTCCAGAACAATTGTTCGAGGTAAATCGTTTCGTATTTTTTCACATAATAGAATTCTTTTTAATGTGTAAATAGGTTCGTTTTCTGATCTACGAATCGTATCGAGAACTTTACTGTTCGTAGCGCAAATAAAATACAAATTAGAAAAAACGTTGACACCAATAGATGAAAAATGTAAACCCGATATTTTTTTTAAAAGAACTTTTACTCTAACACATTGGCTTCCACGCAAAGATAAATCAACATTGTCACCACAATAGCCCATTAACACAGCCTAATGAACCGTTAATTCACCACTTTTGTTCCAGAAGATAGTTCTAGCAAATATAGTTAAAAATACTTATTATTCAGTTAAACGCTTGTTCGCGTCGCGACTTCGACGACAAACTTAGTTATTGCTCGCCTTTATTTGAATGGTCCCTTCCGATATTTCGAGTTCAATTTCCTTTAGTTATTGAATAAACACAGCAAAATCGCTAAATGTAATTGCGTATTTCTTTTTGGCCTCCTGTACCCGACGAGAGTGAAGGCCATCCTTTTGTGTGTAAGCAGACCGACCGACACTGACAGACTTTTATATAATTTGTTTCTCATTTCTGTTGCCGTGACGTTCTTCTAATCACAAGCTTTGGTCTCTAAGTCGGGTTTTCCATCATCGTTTACAATGGCTACTTGGACAAATATACCTACCGCTATATATATTTTGCCGCTAGCTGCGGGATCTTTACCAATCTCATTCACCGAACGAAATGCCACCACAACAACTCATTCTCTTTCTGTACAGCCAATAAAATAATATACACTAGAGATGTACAATAAGGAGTATAAATCAATAAATAAAAGAAACAAGACAGCCATGTTATCAATTCCTGTTGGTTGTCTCTGAGTCATCGGTACAGTACCTATATGAAATAGCAAGATTATGTGTAAAATTACTGACGCAATGTTCTACAGGTGCAGTGTGTAATCACTGCGCAAGCTTAGTTGTTCAACAAAATCAACAGATTTTATTTTAAATAGTTCCCGGCTCGGTTTAACTCCTTTACTTTAATTATAACAGTATCGCGAAAGCTTTGTGCACTGCATTGTATAATCGGTTTATCGGACAAGCTTTATAAAGTTAAAAAACATTTTTGATACACGCTATCTCGTTAGCGAGGCATTAAATTTTCGTATCCCTTTTATGCGTAGCTATCATTTGCAATAATTATACATGATTAGAACGATATATTGCAACTCAATATGCAATTTTTAATGTACATAATAATATGTAACAACAATTGGGAATGTTTGCCAATCAACCAAATCTTATATGTTTATTATTATTATGACTATCTGACTGAGCAATGTATGTACTGTACTATACTGTATTGTATCAGCCCATACACGTCCCACTGCAGGGCACAGGTCGCGTCAACAATCGAGAGTACGATAGAGAGTGGTTAGGCCATATAGTCCACCACGCTGGCCTAGTCCATCCATCCATCCATCAGCCAAAAGAAGTCCACTGCTGAACATAGGCCTCTCCCAATGATTTCCATAGTGACCTGTTGGAGGCAGCCTGCATCCAGCGACGTCCCGCGACCTTTACCAGGTCGTCTGACCACCTAGTGGGTGGACGTCCCACGCTGCGCTTTCCGCTTCTTGGCCTCCATTCGAGAACTTTTTGGCCCCATCGGCCATCAGTTCTCCGTGCTATGTGCCCCGCCCATTGCCACTTCAACTTGCTAATCCGCTGGGCTATGTCGGTTACTTTAGTTCTCCTACGGATCTCCTCATTTCTGATTCGATCTCGTAGGGAAACCCCGAGCATAGCCCTCTCCATAGCTCGTTGAGTGACTTTGAGCCTCCTGATAAGACCCATAGTAAGAGGCCATGTCTCTGTGCCGTATGTCATCACTGGTAACACACAACTATCGAAGACTTTCGATTTGAGGCACTGAGGTATTTTGGACGAGAAGACGTCGCGTAGTTTTCCGAACGCTGCCCAACCGAGTTGGATTCGACGATTGACCTCTCTCTCAAAGTTGGACCTGCCTAACCGGACCACTTGTCCTAAATAGACATATTCGTCTACAACTTCGAGAGTCGAGCCCCCAACTCCGATGGGGGTGGGCACAACATGGACATTCGACATGATCTTCGTTTTGTCCATGTTCATTTTAAGACCCACCTGTTGGGAGACTCGATTGAGGTCTTCGAGCATAGTGCTAAGGTCTTCCAGCGATTCTGCCAAGACTACAATATCGTCGGCAAATCGAAGGTGAGTGATATACTCGCCGTTGATGTTGATGCCGAATCCTTTCCACTGCAAGAGCTTGAAGGCGTTTTCCAGCGCGGCAGTAAACAGTTTAGGAGATATGACATCCCCCTGTCTTACGCCTCTCTGTAGTCTGGCCTAGTGCGGGTTGGCAAACATCTATGGAAAAAAAAATGCAACGTAAACAAATGCATCAAAATGCAAGTGGCATTTCAAAGTGTTTAAAAAAAATATTAGAACTTTATACGGGGAATTTTTTATGATTTCAAATCTCAAATGTACTTTACTGATTGCTGAACTATCCGCATTAGACATCTGTATCGGGAGTGCTTATACGACTGACATCACGAAATGTCTTGGCACGCGGCCACATGCAATGATTATGTAATAGTAATAGGTAATAGTGTTGTACGTATCCCAGAAGGGGTAGGCAGAGGTTCAACCAAGACACCCACGTTTCCTATATATTGTATTATCTATGCACCCACGTTTCGCCTTGTGTATTCCGTGCCATGTTATAGGGGCGAGCCTATCACCAGATCGGGCACAAATTCCTGACTCCGGGCTAATAATGAATAGAAAAATCCAATATATCTTTGCCCGACGCGAGACTCGAACCCGAGAGCTTCGTAATCGTACCGTAGTACAACAACGCCACCAAGACAGTCGAGGCAATAGTGTTGTATTATGGATATTGCTGAAATACAATCATAATTTAGAGGAGATATATATATATATATATTGAATACAATATAAGATGAAATGGTAATTAATTCCATCATACTTAGTGTAAAGGAAGCAGGTAGAAGTTCGATGCGATTCGTAGAAGGTCGAAATCAAATATCGAAGCTAGCAACGATTTCGAAATAGTTACTGGAGCTTCGGAAACTGAGTTCTGTTTCATCTTAGATATTGAGATGGTAGCTATTAAGTGAATTACGAACTGATGGTCAGAGCATTCGCTAAAGGTAGAATTAGTGGGTACTGAAATAATTCGACGCGTTTTCTTCTAAACATTGTTAAAGTTGCAACACTGAGACCTGTTGAAATGTTCATTAAAATGAACGTGTGTGCATCATTTTTGATAGCTTTTACGGCGCAGTTCATAGACAGCCGACTATAAATCGTGAGACCGCAAGTTCAATTTTACACCTAGATAAATGTTCGTTATATAAGGGATATACTGTGTGAGACTGTTAAGTACAGTAATAACTTAAATTTATCGTTAGTAAATAGTAAATCACTATTTATTTACACTATTTATGTCCTGTTTCCACCTGCCTAGTGCCTACAACTTCTTGGAAAAAGACGTGATGTTAATGTATTATGTTTGTTTCTTCTCCTACATATCGGAAGGGCCGAATCAACATTGTGATATTGACTTTTGAGTTTCTTCTAAGTATTGGTGTTGTTGCTATGGCGTTTGTTGTTTGTTTTCGTGGGAAAAGTTGTAAGATAAGACGTATATCAGTAAAGACGATATCTACCAGTGGGCATAAAATAACGTTTCATAATGGTTTCTTAGATTTACGCGAATGCTATACATTGAAATAAAACTATTTCTTACGGATTTTATCGCGATTTAGTTTAATTTTTTTTTTTAACTTCCCGACGTTTCGATCTCTCTACAGCTTACGTGGTAACGGGGCGGACTGAAGTATGTATTAGCCATCCGCTCAGTAGTCACTGAGTCGGGAAGTTTAAAAAAAGGAAAATTAAACGAAATCGCGATAAAATCCGTAAAACATACATAAATTCTTAGGATTCGAACCCGAGACCTCAGTTTTGTAATCATAACTTAGTACAACTACGCGACCGAGGCAAAATCCGTAAAAAATAGTTTTAATTCAATAACGTATCACACTAAATATCGTAAACATGTTTAGTGTGCATTAAAATTCAGATCCATTATACTAAAACTTTACATAAAATAAGTTGTTTCTCTCTCATTGTAGTTGCAGTTTACTACCTCTACCATGAAGCTTAATGAAAGAAAGGCTTTGTTCTTTGATATTTATTCTCTCGCTCCACGAATACAAGCATGTAGCCCACTTCGTCCTATATAAAATAACCGTGTAGTGGACGGACAGATTTCATTACACTAGTAATCTGGTCTCTAAATTATCAAATTGCGTAATAGACTTGTGCCGTGACCTTTTTAAGGCGCCTAACATCGAAAAAATCTTGAGATTTTCGGAAACATAGTCCCAATGAGATCATTAACATAAAATTAGAATTTAATAATTATAGATTTAACATAAAATTGTAATTTTCTTCATGAAATACGGTTTAACAATCCATCACTTTATAATATATTGTATTTTAAACTTATAAATGCTTTTGTAATGTAAATTAGACCTTTAAAGACAATAAAAGTCACAGAAAATGTGATTTGTTGGAATGTTGCCAAACTGTAAATCAAAATCGCATAATTTTGGATAGGCTCATATAAATAAGTAATGGCAATTGCCTTGATTGAGAAAAGGTCTGAGCGAGTCTTTAACAACACATCTTTTTTGTGAAATAATTTCGCCTAAGGCACTTTGAGGAGTTTAGTCGGAAATACGAGTTGTAAAACCAAAGCTATAGTGACTTGATTCTGTATCCCTGGGGTGTATTTTTAACGACTAAAATTGCCCTTTTTCCTGCATATTAGATTGAGATTTGATATTACATTGACTGCCTCGGTGGCGTAGTTGTACTACGGTATGATTGCAAATCTGAGGTCTCGGGTTCGAATCCCGGATCGGGCAATGTGATAATAGATTTTTCAATTCATTATCGGCTCGGAGTCCGGAATTTATGCCCGATAAAGCGATATGCTTGTCCCCTATCACAAAGTGGGAAAGGCGTGAGTTTATGTATATATGTATTAGATTGAGTGAAGTACCCCGACGTAGCAGGAAATAAACCAATTATCGATCCTCAAGCAAATTTATGGAATGGTTTACCCGATATTGACGCTATTCGAGCAAGGTAAAAGTGGGTGAGGCCCAAAGACGAAACACAAACAAAATAATTCAACGCCATAAATATTTACGATGTGTCAAAGCTTTCCGAACGTGTTTATGGTGAATAGGAGTAGATTTTGCAGCCAAGAGATTTCACAGTCCGTTCCTATGCTGCCCGGTGTTTCGCATTGCCTGATTACCCGTCCCGCTGTGAGAGCGTCAACTACGATGTCATACGTTATATCTGCGTCATATTTTGTCGGATCAGCATCGCCGCGGTTCCAATCAATCCACCCGCTCGCCTGCTTCATGATGAGTTTCTAACAAGCTCGTTTTATCTTTAAACATGATTATGCTCGGTGCAAACAAGAAAAGCGTAAGCGTGATTGAATAACGAACAAAAGTATTGAAATTTACTCCACTCTTCAGCGTTGCGGAAATATTTGTCCTGAACAAACATTACCGAGTGTATCCTATTTTAATTCAATTTCTTCAGCCTCGCCTAAGGGATATGGCAAGAGGAGCCATGGGGAAAAAATCGAAAATATTGTATACGAAGGACTTACTAAGTACCAGAATGTAGAGAATTACTTCGGCGTTATTTTTTCAATCATATGTGTGAATAACATACAAGGGTAAATTTAAAGGAGTCACACACGTATTCTAAACTTCATTAACATACGCATAATACTCGTACTCAGCCCACGAACAAATACATAAGGATTATACACACATGTCTCAGTATGTTTGGGGATCGAAGCCGCGGCGTATTCTAATATTTTACTTGTATATCTAGCCTAGAGGCTAGATTCATACAAATAAAATATGTATGTATGCTGTAATGTTATTTAAATTACTCTCTAAAACAACATATTTAGTATGAATATTAAGGTTGGACGTAAAAGTTAAGTTTAACATCACCAACTCCCCTGAAAACAAGTTGAGACTTTGTACGTGTACACTGTTTCTAAAGCTAACGAATTTCTTAGAAGTCATAATAAAATTCTGCCTTTTGATTTTTATGATCTTTACTAATCTATAAAGTTGTTAAAACTTTATAGATTTTAATTATTTTGCGCAGTAAACTGTATTTTCACAATGAAGAACAAATAAACTAATAAAATCGCTTTTGTACTGCAAATTTTGTGAAATACCATGACGTAACAAAGTGAGTAAGAGCAATAAATTGATTGTTTGATGATTGCTTTTATTTTACACTTTTTATTGTATCCATCACGAAATAGAAAACGTTAGATATGGAACCTACTCTCTATTAAAAGCATTTAATATTGTATATTAAGCGTGTCTTAAGATATCAATCTATGTTTTTTCTGTACATATAATAAATTTGGAACAGATCGATGTCTGCATGGATTACATGGAAGATAAATGAATATACGATATGGCGGAATTATATTAACGTAATAGAACCCAAAACAATGATTTTAGAATTTTTGTGTTTGTCTGTGACTGGATTACATGCCTTGAGTGAGAATGAGACGGGGCGGGGCGGAATGCAGCGGGACGGGACGGGATCGGAAATTTCAAATAAAGTTAATCACACAGAGTCGAAGTTTGCGGACAGAAGCTAGTATTATTAAAAGGGGGCTGGTTGTGTTACATAGTGAATACTCTATGATTGTTTAACGTGAGGGCCAGAGTTAGCTTTTTCACGGTGAAATGAAGTCATAGATGTTTTAATACCTCAATGCATGAAGTAGATTTAAATAGACAGCAAGGCATGGTAATAAACAGCTAAAGATTATATTGTAATAAAAGTGATAAAGTCCCGATCCGTCAGCGTTTATTTCAAGACACCCTGTGTTGATCTTTCACTATAAATTATCCGCTATCCTATTATCGAGAATATTGAGGAATAGCAGCAGATTTTTCACAAATATGTCGTGCTGAGATACAAACTCAAAATCAACGCAAAACAAATTAAATGCAAGGCTTGTTTTAAGCCTTACTTAGCCGTAAGATTTTTTTTATGAAAGCAGAAGAAATATTTATTCATTATTGCCCCCGCGGGCATTGGGTAATCACGTCGGCCGTATTGCGGGTTGCCTTGGTTGTAATGAATGTCACTTCGAAGCTTTGTGCGATGAACTCTCACGCTTCCTCAATCCCAATTTTGAGTGTTCCCAAAAACATTTTTTCCAACTACATAGTTGGAAAAATTCAGAGAACTTTTTAACTTGTTCACTCCGTACATTAACTTATTTCATTACAACGGCTTTTGCAATTGCTTAAACATCTTGGATGTCTTTGTGATGAACGTAAACAATCCCAACAATTATTCTTTCAGTATTCTTTTTCGTTCGTAAATTAAATATATCAGGTCAGACACGACATATGATATTGTACGAGGACCTAGTTTCTGTGTCATATTCACCAGCATCATAAATTTATTATCAACCAATTCGCTCACCGTTCCGTCAACAACATACAGTAAGGATCTGTATCTAATTTCCAAGTCAAAATAGTACAAATCCAATGGGGTGTAAATTTTACCGACGAAACTTGTCCCAATATGCCGGATGACATTACTCAGCGTCAAAGTCGCAAGTAAGAGTCATGTAACATGTAACTATGTAGGCGGTTTGAGGTTTCCAACTAATCGACAAAATTACAAAACGCGTCTTCGATAGTTGTAGCAAACCCTTAATGACGTGGTAAATACAGACTAGTTGGGTGCCTAGATTCATCGCTATAATTTGCATTTCTTGAACCGTAGACTAATTTAATGAGCAAATTTCGCAATTCTCTATAATTTTCCCACATTGTTTGACGATGAATTAAAACTTAATGAAGTTGGGAAAATAATTAAATAAGATAATGTTAATTACTTAAGCGGTAATATAGCTTACGTCAGCTGAGTATTACCTTCGATTAAAAAAGCTTTAATAATATAAAAATAGACTGACATTTCTTAGTAAATTGACATAGACGTAACTAAATGTTGGCATATTTAGGTATTTTAAATTTATTAAAAGATTAGTTTCATTTATCTCTTTTTATTACAATTTTAAAGTCGGTTTAATTTTTTTTACATGATCAATGAACGAATTTTAAAACATAACAATATTTACAATAAAAATATGTTATTCATAAAATGAAAAAATATTCCTACTAATATTATAAAGGCAAAAGTTTGTGTGTTTATTACTTCTTCACGCCCAAACAACTGGTTCAATTTTGTCATACGGAAGTAGTAGATACCCTGAATTAAAACATAGGGTACTTTAATTTATGTCGCAAATTTGTAGTGTTTCAGGGGGATGATCAAGGCATCCACATATAGAGTATAGGGTGGATGAAACGGTACGGGACGGGATGTAACGTGACGGGACGGGTAAAGCATAACAGCAGACGACATTCACGTTGATTTTAAATATAAAATAATTAGTACTATTATACAATAATTAGTACTACAATAATTATATGTAACTGATATGGGCTGGACTCAAAAAGTATCTGCACCCGGGCGAAGCGTGGCCGGGCCGGCACTATAAAATAAATGCAATACTCATCGGCGAGAGATATTTGTGGGGTATTTTAACAATTAAGGTTGTGGGTACGTGTGATTTTGCGACTGGTGTCAGGGTATATAAACCCGCCAGCTGTTGAATAACGTTCAGTCGTTACCGAGACTCCGATGACGCCGGGCGTTGTTGAGGCTCGCACTGTGTCGGTTACCCGCAGTGTTTTTGTAGCAGACAGTAATAATGTCAATCGGAAGTGCCGTTGTTATTTAAAAATATAATTTATACGAGTCCATTTTTCGCGACCCAGATAAATGTTTTTTTTTTTTTAAATGTGTTTATCAAATGTGAATAATATGAAAGCTGCCTTCAGCCTGGTTGCCAGCGACACCATTTAATTATCAGCAACGCAGTGTTCACCCGTCATCAAGTAAGTGTTTTTTTTTTCTTTTTAATCATCTTCAAAAGGAGAATATAAATTAGACTTTTTATGTATATTGTTACGTAATTTCTACGGCAAGCCCAAACCAATTCCGACAATCTTTTTTTATTGGAAAATATGATGATTGTATATGTAATTTCGTAGATATTTACGATTGTTTTATAAACTATTTGTGTTTAATGAGCAATGAAATCAAATATATTTCTTACTCTTTCAAATTCAAAGGGATGGGATGAGACAGGAGATGATAGGATCACATGCCTCGAGTCATGGGACATAATGAGAAGGAACAGGATTGAATATAATAGCACGGGGCGGGAAAATAGGTATAGAGGACGGCAGTCACAATTTAGTTGAAATGTAAATAAATAGTAGGTCTATGTGAAATAATAGGTATGTTGCTGATGTGAAGTGGACTCAAAGAGTATCTGCAACCGGGCGAAGCCGGGCCGGTTCTCTATTATACCAATATTTACAAATAAAAAAAAAATCTACCACGCTCCTGCTGTCTAAGTGAATTTATAATGAGCATTGAAAACTTTACATCTTGTTTTACGTAATACTAAGGCTAGAGCTAGCACTTAATTATCAAGGACCATTAGACAGCTTAAGCGAGTTTCGAGTAGATAAACCGCGCCCGTTATCCAATTACACGAAAGTAGATTTTGTGCTAGTTTTAAAATACGGAATCCAATATTGTGCCTTGAAACGAATTGAACCTTCAATTATTATTGGCATTCAAATGGATCATGATCACCATCCCTAGCCACACGAAGTTAACTGCTAAATATAATATTCCTTAAGTTGTAATACCGCAGACGGCAGTAGCCAAAATCGGCTCCTTTTCAGGAGAACAAACAGAATATTTTCTTTTATATCAAACACCTGTTTCAAGTTAATTAACTGTGATTAAATCGTTTACACACTTTATAAAATAATTCATTCTTTGTTGTGCTTTCCTCATCGCATTCCACGGTAACCTGTAGTTAGCGGCCTGCATCCAGCAACTTTTTATAACCTTTACGAGGTTATCTGTCCACAGGTTACCTTGTGTGTCGCCGTTCAAAGACATGTACCTACAAAATATGCAAAGCATTTGCAAATTAACCCGTAATGATATCTCTACATCCTTCCTTCCGTAGACCTTCACTAATAGATTCATTTAGAATATTCTGTTAATTTCGACTTCAATCATATCCAGGTATCCTTTCTGCCAATGTACGTAATTAAAATAGGGATTGCGTTTATCAACAACCTTTTTATTGTCCACTACTGGACATAGGCCTCGTCCAAATTGCTCCATTTCACCCGGTCTTCGGCTTGTCGAATCCAGCATCTGCCAGCGACATTTCGCAAATCTTCACTCCACCTAGATAGATGGAGGGCGTTTATGCCATGCTATTATTTCCACTTTCTAATCTCTCTTTGTACAAGTGAAATGTTGTCAGTTAATCAACGAGTATGAACCAGCGCAGACCGGTACATCGAAAGAGACTTCTCGATGCCGCGGTATTAATTTAAAACATTGGAGTTTATGTAGTTTTCCTACCAGATAAATTTGAATATCCTTTCGTAAAAAATTTAATCCCTTGCCATGCCGTCCGGGTTTGTGTTGGCCATATGTCCTCTTATTTTGGGTCAACGTCAAAGAGACGTGTTAACGTTGGAGGTAAATGTACCTTGCATTCGAACGAGATGCGCATAAAGATATTGGCTGTCGCGACACCAATACAATACAGCATTGGTTATGTTTTAAATATCGAATAAAACTCTCCGGCGCGGCGTTAAATGAATGCGGCTTATGAATTGTACATTATTATTCTTGATGTTTTAACTGTAAATCTGCCAAACCATTTTATATTAAAGCACATAATATTTGGCAGCGCACCAATGAATGAAGACGAAGTTGTTCAAACGTGACTTAAAATGAAAAGGGAAGTCCTAAGAGTTTACGTAATGAAGACAAATTGAACTTTATTCTAAAGAGGCAAAAAACTAGAGCCAATGTACTGAAGTAAAGTAATTGTTTTCATTTAAGTTTTAATCGTTTCACAGAGATTTCATCTGAAAGTAAATTTATTTGTCCCAGTAAAGGTTATTTATAACAATATAAGAAGTGTTTTACATTATTTTCCTGTAAATTTATAAAGACCCTCAAGAATATCTTTACAATTATTTTTTTGAATCTTTTGTTGAAGATATTTTATGTTAATGAATAGGCAAGTAAATTTTTTATATATCAAAATATCTTCAAACAAATTGCTCTCTATTGTTGTAGAAAAATATTCTAGGTTCTTTCTAGAATATTTTTCTTTTGTTGTGTCACTAGAAAACAGCGGAGTTACGGTCATAAATTACACAAAGTACTTGCACAGATAGGCTAATAAGTTGCAAACTACTTCTAAATAGTACATAGATTTGAGCGCAATAAATAATAAAACAGTATTATAACATCAATAAAAACTAGCAAAGTTTAATCGCAGTGTAAAAAGAGGAAATATTATACCTATCTTCCGCATCAGATTCACTTATCAAACTTTTCTTAGCACCGCATTGCTTGTAGTTTTAGATCTTCACAACTTGTTACTTAAGCACCTGCGCTTTCTGAATCTTGAAAATATTTTTAAAATTATTTTATTATAATTTGTTCCATTACTTGTTAGTAGTTGAATGTTGGATTTTATTTTGTTTTCGGTTTACAAAGTTTCGCTCGCAATTACCATTTCGCGTACTCCAATGTGACTGCGCATAATCATTCGCTTGTGTAATTTTGTAAGACCTTCTTAGGGTAAACTTTTGCTAATTTAATACTGCTTTTGTATTTTTTCCTTGCAATAAAACTTACCATATGTTGTTAAACTTAAATTTACAAATTTGAGATAAATACGGTATGTTTGTATTAAAACTTTAACATAATATTGTATCGTGTTATATAAATCACTAACACCATATTGACATTGGTAGAGTATCTAAAAATAGGATATTTTTTATTCCTGCCTGCATTCATTTTGTATTCTAATTTAGGTCGCATCGTGTTTTTACGGATCTTACTACATTCAAGTTATCGAATTATTTTTCGCGATATCGAAAATAGATTTGGTTCTTCCCACCGCACAAAATAAGTGCCGAAAGTTTCTTTATGAATACAAAAATTTCTGCACGCAAAAACTAAATTAAGTGTAGGTATTAATATATGATTTAATATTATCCAATAGTGGCAATAATGTGACTTGGTCGGTCAGTCATGGATAGCTGTTGATTAAAATTGTGGAGATTCAGGATATCAGATTGTGGCTGATGTCTATAAATGTCATCACTGTGATAATATCAAAAGCCTTATGAAGAAAATACATGACGTAAGCAAACATAATTGACAGAGCTTCATTCAATTATTCTGATATAAACATCAGTACACCACTTTCACACTTTTTCGTAATAGGATTGGTCCGGCGCCAAAAATTTGACTCGTCACGCGTGAATTTTGGCATTACCTTTTAAAATAAGTTTCCTGCATATCTTTTGCAAAGTTGAATTTGAAAACTCATACCGCTTGGAGTTTGCATAATATATTCCATGATCGAATATCAATTAAGCCTGTAGCTTTCGATTAGACGGCAAACGTTCCACTTCGACCAGTTGATTTTACAAATCACTGCATAGTTTTCATTGACTTTGAGTTCATAACGGTGTGGGAATTAATGGATATTTTGCATAAGGTAAACATTGAAGCGGGAGATTCGATCAATTCTAAAGTAAGATATTTAGTGAGCTAATAATAAAATCAAATTTTAGTTCTGTTTTTGCCTGACTTGGTGCGGAAATTTCGTCCCACGCACTGAATAAAGTGAAGTGTGCCATGCAACAATACCATATAGTAAGTGTTTTTCTTCGATAAGTCATCTTTCCTTTGCGACTACATGTTATGAAATTACCATATTGAAAAAAAAAAGTAAAGTAAAGGGGTAAACCAAAGAAGCGCTGGCTGGATGTCAAGGAAGATATGAGGGTCAATGGCCTTACTATTGAGGATGCCGCAGATCGGGCAAAATGGAAAAATATCCAGAAGGTGGACCTTGGCGCCGGCCGGGATAACTCCAGGTAGAAGAAGAAGACTTTATCTAAAAAAAAGTGTATGGGTGTGTGCAATACAAACACGGCAGAAGTAAAATTTAAGAAGCCTACGAGAGAATGAGATATAATACATATAGGTATACAGTGTTTCCTATAATCTTCGTTAACTCTTTTTTTCCTTTTAAGTCATTTTTCAAGATTTTAAGACCAATGGAACCAATAACCATACATTTCAAAATGGCGGCCGCAATTTTCAATTCTGGTCATCAATTTTAGAATCTTAGATGATCGGATCGGGTCCCTCAGATATAGAATTTGACAGCAATCGGACCAATAACTAAAACATTCAAAATGGCGGCCACCATTTTCAATTCTGACCATTAATTTAGATTATAGATGCGAAGGATATCTCGGATATCGAATTTGAGACCAATCGGAAAAAATATGGCATTTCATATAATTAATATTTAAACAGAAGAACAGAACTTTTTTCAGGTAGCCTTCTTCGTGTCGCGTTTTCTTTTTATAAATTTTCAAATCATCATGGGTTCGTTAGAAGTTTAGAACTTTCACTTCAAAAACAGTGGTTGGGTAAGACAATAGATGGTCGAACAGAAAAATGGTCAAAAGTGGTTTTGTTGCAGCTAAGAAATAATCCAACAGCCAGATAGACAAAAAAGTTAAAGATAAGACAGTGATGGTATGCCTAGTATTGGACCGAAAATAGAGAAGCGAACACATAATGTGTTAAAAAATAGGCTACAATAAAAAAAATAGACTAGTTCCGTTGCCTATATATGAGTAATGGAATCCATTAAACAGATATAAGTCCCGAGTTTCAAGCCCTCTAGATACATGCATTTAAAATGAAATGAAAAAAGTTAGTGAGCCACACGGCTAGCGCAGTACAAGTGTTTGCATATTACCGCTCGACCGCATTGTGAGTGTATGCGATCTGACTTCAACGAGGAACTTACGCCTCTCGGGGATGCGACTCAATATGCCGCTACGTATGTAACAACAAACATCATTCAAACCCATTTACCATTGAAACTGTTTAATTCCTATCGTAAATTATGTTTGACGGTCGATTTTATACCGACTGCGATTTATATTTTTTAAAGCATGAACTTCATTGACAATCTTGACAAAGAGTACGTGCTGCTATGTACATGCTTGCATAATAAATATGTATTTTTAACTTTTTGCAGTGTTTATTCCATATAAACTTTAAAAATGCCGTTTATTTTCTGACTTATATACTTAAAATGGTTTTTAAGTTGTCACTTTATACATACTTTATTCAACAACGCAATTCTTTTACGCTATGTTGTCCCAGATGAAGTTTACGAATGCAAATATAAACTAAGACTATTTTGCACAATCTGTTAATATAAAAATGCATTGTACGTAGACAATAATCTCTGGAGACACTGAACCGATTCAAAAGCATCCTTCTTTAATAGAAAACTACATTATTACGGAGTAACAAAGGCTATATTTACTTTGATAAAGTAAGTTTTCAGTGGAAATTCTCTTGTGAAATCGGGACAATGGTAGTGGTGAAGGGTGTTGGAAGCAGAGGGAGGTACCTGCCAGGTGTATTATTGTAAAAACTGAATGGTACAGGCGAAACCGGGCCACGCGAGCTGTATTTTATAACAATCACTTGGAAACGAGTATAAACGTACTAAGAGTGTACGTTTACATGATATTACCATGGAGACACACTCATCATTTTACCGCCAGGATTTACAACGGCTGTTGACATCTGATGATCGTACCTTTTTCCTTTCATGTTTCCGTTTTCATTATTTCTTATTAATATTTTTCTTCAGCTTTCTTATACATTATCTGTGCTGAAAACATTAATGATCATGTATGTTCATAATATACATAACAATATTTGTTATAATATTATAATATATATTCTTATGATTATATTGTAAAATAAAGAATATATTCACAAATATAGACCAAAATGTTTATCACGAGCTTCGTAGCACTCTGTTAACATTTGAAAATAAAAAATATATTTAGGTACCTATAGTTTATCAGTAAGATGTTAATGAATGAACAGTACGAACGAATTCAGAACATGCATATTTTATCGGGCTATAAATGTGTTATCCACTTTTGTCCTATAACAAGATTATAAATATGAATTTATTTCAAGAACAATACCGAGAAATTAAATCTCAACGCTTGAATCCGAATAAAATTATGAAGATATTAGCCGTACTCGTCGCGTTTTGTCGGCATCCGTAATCTATTTCATAACATTCAAATGAAAATGTTATTTGACTAATTTCTTAACTTCATGTCAATTTGATTATTATTCAAATTGTGTGAAAATTATAAAAATAGGATGAGCAAGACATTAATATTTTTGCTTCTATCATCTTATGATGCGGCGGCGGTTGGTTAGCCTACAGCCAAGGTGGACGTGTTTGATGTCATGATGTTTACACGGTTCATGTTCTTTCAGATGCATCATAACATGATCATTTATTTTCTTTTATATTAATTATAAATACCTAGTAATATTTTCTATTCCCGTCCCTCACTTTAGCCAAAGAACTTCACTGCGGAACATAAGTTGCAGAAAGTCGCTGGATGCAGGCTGTTTCCAACAGGACGCGATAAAAGTCCCAGAGGGAAAGACTGTGCTTATGAAGCTATTATTGTAAATTTTATTATACTTACAAAGAACATATTTCGTCCTCATTCCCTTCGGAAACAAAAGCTTTCAGGTCGAAAATAAACAGTTCACCTTGTGTGTGATATTCGACCCGAATCATTTTCTCCATACACGCCTACATGGATATTAATGACTTCAAAGAATTAGCGGGTGTTTGAAATTTCCGCGAAATACTTTTCTGCTTGACTTATATATAATTGCTTATTCAAAGCGACGTAACCAGCCGTTGGAACTAATATTCTTTGTCTACGTGCGCCTACGGGGAGATACTGTATTATTTAAATTAAATAGTTAAGAAATTGGTTCAGCTAAATGTATAGCAAGATCTTATTAGCAATTCAAGTAAGATATTATGATAGCCTAAGACAGTATTACATTGTATCTTCCATTATGTATTACATTGTGTCTTAATACCACATATTTGCATGAAAAGAACAATAATCACACGAAACGCTATTCACATATATTCTATACGATAGCATACATAAAAATCACGCCTTTTTCGCCAGAAGGGGTAGGCAGAGGTTCCACCAGGACACACACGTTTCGCCTTATGTGTTCCGTCGCATGATGTGATATTGGACGAGCCTATTATATCTGGCACAAATTCCTGACTCCGGGCTGATAATAAATAGAAAAATCCAATATCACTTCCTAACCCGGGATTCGAACCCGAGACCTCAGTTTTGTAATCATACCGTAGTTCAACAACGCCACCGAGGTAGTCGCCTATATATCTATCATCTATCTGATCATGATATTTTCCTGTCATTATTGAGAATAAAGTATAAAGAAAGAAAAAATTAAATTACAATTGGACGTTTCATGTTTGCTTTTACCTAAGGATTACAGCGATGCCATAGTAACAGATGACAAAAGAAAAAATCCAGAACCGGGATTGGAAATACGAACTTTAATCTCGGACATCGTAACGAGTTGAAAACAAAAACTCATCAATCTGTGGGTCTGTGCGGCATTGTATGCAAATATATATAAAATACTTCACTAAGAATGAAAATATTTTGCAAATCATGTTGAGAGCATCCTCGATAACTTTTTAATCTCAGAGGGGCTTTTATTAAACATGAATTATTACTTTGATCGCGACTGCAGTGATTTTTTCATGAAAGATAAAATCCTCCAAATATCCACCGGGAAATAAGTTGAAAACGATATCATAATTTCCAATTTCAAATTCAAATTTTTATACAGTTTACCTCATGTTCGGACGAACTCATCATCGAGTCTTAGACCGTGTAGCACTCGCTCTACTGTTGGACAGCAAAGAGTTCTAAATCGGGTTTCGTGATAGTTTTGTCAATATTTAACCTATGGTAGGGGAAACTCGGTTGTGGCGGGAGCATATTTTTGGATTTTTTAATTTTAATTAAAAATACAGATATAAAGCGATCAGTTTTGTTAGATTTCCCACACTTGACATTAGAATAATGTTTTTAACAATCGCCATTTACAAAAAGAAATATAATTAAATTGTCTTAGTAATGTTGCCACATAAATTAAGAAGAATACTAATGGGTTTGAATAAAGAATGGCTTAGTCAACGGTACATGACAGTGGGATGTTTTTCAAGGCAAACCTTAAAAAAAATGTAGTTTTATCATTTTAAAGAAATTGTTTCTATTTATTTGATTATTGAAAAGGAAGTTGGGATATAATAGCATTCAAAAGGTGGAAATTGGCGTACAAATTTATAAAATCCTCCTCATTTTCTTCAGGCACAGGAATTCTGCTCATAAACATAACTTTCCGCAAAAAAAATCCATAGCAATCTTTCATAAACGATTTGCATATTATGTAGAGATTTCTTGCAACCTTTATTGCAAGTAAGTGAAAAACATCAAACTAAATATTTTTTTTATTATTTATTTCTTTATTGACAATCTATACTGCACACAACTCAAACACATTAATACTCTTTTAATACAACTGATACTATACTTATGTTACGGCAAATAACCGATGTAGAGTTTTTAAACATGACATATATCAAGACAGTCGAAAGATTAAGGTAAATTTACTCCTACAGATTCTATTACATTAAATTTTAAGGTAATAGAGGAGAGAACTCCGACTAAAGTTAGTATCAAAGTTCAAGACGTATCAATTTCGGATCGATAATTCCGGGTATCAAAATAGAGAAGCCTGTTTGCCCCAGTCAGTTTATGTAGCGAAAACAGCTGCATGAATGGACACAGGAAGTTTCAGTAAAATGAATGTTACCGGCACTGAGGAATTTAAAACATAAAATATGAAACGCAAATGTTTTCGTACCTTCAAGCGTAATATCTACAAATATACATCCAAGCGGATTCAAAGTTTTGTGTAACTTTAATGTATAAATTTGCAGATAAATGCAGAGATTAGTGGAGTAGTTCAACTCGATATTAATTTCACTTTTCAAAGCTCACTTTGCAAGCACAGGCTGCTGTTATGATGCATGAAAAGATCTCAGAAGCGCTAGTTTGTTAATCGGCAATCGCAACGATGAAGGTCGTTTACAGAACACTTAACACTGAAATTGTAAACTTAAAATGTTTCAATTATAACATTTTCAAGCACAGTATAGGGATATTGCGCTCTACCATTTAATCTATGAGTCGCATCTTTCAGAACTTGTTCGCTTATTTACCTCTCCCTAAGTTGACAAAGAAAGGTGATATAACATCATAGGTTAGGTAAGTATTAGGAGTACTCACTTGAATGTAATAATTCGATTTGAGACCACTCGAAATAATGAAGAAAGTACTGCATGCGATTCTATCCGGAGACCACCATTCGTGACACGACACGGCCAATGACAGAAAATCCCGACCACTGCCGAGTTCTACTACGCTTAAAGGTAAGATACCTAAATAATTGTTTTTCTGCAAGCGCTGGAAAAAGAAATATCTTGAGAATTCGTTTCTTTTAACGAGAAAAATAATGTATAATTCCTCCGATGATAAGCGTCATGAATGCCGATACATAGGACCTATGCTACACCAAATTTATTAGGGCCCATAATTTTGCTGTACTCCGCCCGTCCCTCCGAGACATGAGGCGTCAAGTCTAACAATGGCCAGTAATTTCCTTAGCTACACTGTCCCTAAAACCGGAATATAATCTTGTTAACTCTCTACATCTTAAAAACTGTAAAACAAAACAAACCAGTTTTATCTACGGGTGACCTTTCTAACCACTTAGATCTAACCACTTAGTAAAGGTTACGGTTTAGTATTTCGCCCAAAGTTGAACTGAAGTCTGCTGTCTCAGAGTTTAGATAAGATGAATATGCACTGAGCCCCGTGTAGTGCGCAAATGTAATCCAATAATGTAATCTAATAAAATCATAATATTCAACCCAATCCAATTGAAAACTGCAAGCAGAGTTACTAATTTAGTTTTTGATTTCCTGTTGGGCGCACACCACTACCAGTGATAACTTCAACTTTTAGTAATACAGTTGTTTCTGCCGCAAACTGTAGCAGGTACCCGCCAGTTGTTTGGCAGTTTAATATACATATTTTGGTGTATTATAAACAACACTGTTACAGAAAGTACACTGTTACAAAATATTATTTGATAAAAATACGAACGTTATGTTTATATACAATTATATCGTAACCAATTCATTTAACTTGCAATTACATGACATGATTTATAAGTTATAAAAGCTATGAATATTTTCCGCTACCAATATGGATCATGAAAACATTTTGTACATATGACGTATGATTTTTTCAAATGGGCACGGAAGGCCAAATCAGAAACTATGCAGTTTTAGTTTTCTTCAAAATCGGGCTCGTAACTCGTTTGACGATTTTTCGGTATAACTCATTTCGGATTTGGCCCTCTTGAAAAATTCTTCCTGTATTAATAAGTATACTATTTGCAGAAAAATATTTCATAAATTAATGAACCGCATACGTATTAAGAAGGTATATGGAATTGTACAAATGTCCTGTACATTAATGATAAAAAGAAATCTGTCCGATCGATAAAAGTGTTATCAGGCATTATAAATGTGTTCTATTTAAAAGATCCGTTTCACATAATATGATAAAAATTATCCTTAATAAAATAAATAAAATCATTACACTACTAACAACTGCATTTGTAACAAGCAACGTGCGGCGCGGTGTTTCACAATTGTCAGAATGTTTGTTGTTGTTGTCAGAATTTAATACTTCGCTAGATTTTAGGGTAATATTGATACTAAAATGTGCACTTTCGTATTTTATTAATACTACAAATGAGATCGGATTGTTTACAGTATATGTGAATAACGTTGGTAGCTATCTAGGAGTTGCAAAAATCACTTCCATTGTAGTTAACACTCAACAGCTAATTTATCGTCTTAGTTTTATCTTGATACGTTCCTAAATGTACTAAACACGTCTTAGTTTATCTTCTTTTATAGCATTCGGTGCATCTTATAGTGTTATAATATACTACCACCAGATGGTGTGTATACAGTTTTATGGTGCAAAGTTTTTTATGGGGTTTTTATGGTTGTTGTATGTGTCCGGTATGGCAGTAGATTGCGAGACACATAACTGTTACAGTATGAATAGTACCAGTCTAGGCGTAACGAGGAAGAACCATAAACCTCCCTAAGACATTTAAATACATATAGGGTGATACCAGGTGACATCTGGTATTTAATTTAGCCCACATGTTGCTCATTACTCCAGGTGACATTGTACAAAACTTGAAAAATATCCGAGATGATTTTTTGTCAAAAAACGTGAATGAAATTTCTCGATTTTTGGCCACTTCGTATATATAAGAATATTTTTACCGCTTAGTTGGACTTCAGTTAGGTTCGGGAACATACCTGAGCCGTAACAATACTTGTGCCTATTCGGGTTGATCAAAAACCTTGAAAACGATTTTTGACAAAACTACCAGGCAGATTTTTTCAAACTTGGTATATCGTTACTTAGGGTGGTAAGGTATATGTGGTTTAAATTATATAAGAGTCAACTTTCATTACTCACTTAAGGTACTAAGTACTCTCGTCAGTGCAGGGTAGGTGCTTCTGACCTGAGAGAGCATTTTGTTTTATTAAATTCATAAAGTATTCGAAGAGAAATAAATTTTCTTTCATTGAGTATAAAATATATTCCCTGCAGCCCTCATTTTTGTTGAACTTTATACAATTGAATCGTATTCAAATTCACGTCACGCAAAACCAATATTCGCGAAGAGTTTGTATTGCTCCTGCGTTATTGTTTAATATTTTATAACGCACTGCTTTATTAAACAATGCTGTGACTCGAACGTGACGTTTGCAACTCTACTGATTAATAATAAAATTGTAATTACAATGGTTCCTTATATAGGTAGTAATTTATTAAATTTTGAGGGACTATCCGAAATTTAGGTCAATAGCAATTGAATAAATCTAAATAGACCGAGATGCCTTTACCGTTCTCAAATATTTTAAATCCCCTTCGTTCACTCATCTGCCAATAGACTATTAAAAAACTTTTCCAAAAATAGGAAGGGAAATAACTGATGTCAACGTCCTATCACGTTGTTATTTTATTAACTTGGAAATTAAGCAATAAATTGTAAATGCAGAAATCTGACTCCAACATCTCCTTAATTTGGTCAACTGGCTTGTTATTTGTTTCTTCATAAACAATTTTTGTGATTTTATTTACCAAATAAGCTGTTTGATACTGATAAATGAATTATGAAAAGGACCCTCACACAAATTTTACAACTCCTCTGAGACGACAATTTGACATAAATTAATTCATGAAATAATATTTGAGCTTTTCTTAGAGTCTAACGAACTTTGCTTTTATTAATGGAAAGGGTATTCCTTTAAACATGTCTTCAGGACCACCTTTGATCCGAACTTGAATAAAAATATACATTATGAACACGAGTAACAAAAACACAATATAAGTATTATATTTATTTGCTGACGATTTCTCCAGAAAAGATTCAGTGAATGTTCGTCCGAATTGAATTACTTTTTTTGCGGAGATAATTTTAAGTTCACGTAGCCACGTTCACTTGTTACGGTTTGGAGATCATTATTCAAATCCGGGGAGTCCCTAAAGAACTCCAGTGGGACAGCTAGTAATACTAACTATGGGATTGGGGCTTCGAAGATGATGTAGGCCAGGATATGAAAACTGTCCAGACTCAACATTTCAAACAAACTAGTTTCGATGCTAAAAGTTTCGGAATACATTAATATTTTGTGCCCTGTTCTCCGCCGAGGTAATAAATGGGCTGGATAATGGTTTACCGGTGTCCTTGGTGATTTATTATTCTGGATTTATTATATCTAAGGCTTAACTTAACACGACGGCAAAGTACACAAAAGGGTGTTAAATGCGTCGCGTATTTACCAAAATGAGGGTGTAAAACATTCATTTGAACCACAAAGCAAATAAACAAGGAAATATACTTGGCAAACTCTCGATAGCATTTTAAAGACAAAGTTCTTGAGACGGAGATAGGAAGCGTATTGTGCACACTTATAGCCACACAAACGAAGCGCTCCGCATGATAAATGGAAATAAGTCGCTTACCAAACAAAATGGGATCGGAATTCAAACTCGACGTAATGCGTAATAAATATACCGCAGTCCATTCCGTAACAGAATTTCGATTTAAGATGCGCCAATTTTGGAAATTAGCTATCGAAATATTGTTTTAGTTTTAAAGGTCTGCCTTTTTTAGTTTCCTAGTGCCAGGTTCCTTAAGAGATCACAAATTACTTACTATAGTTGTTGATGTTCTTTTAAAATAAGACTTCCTTAGCTTTGATGTTTCGTTGGTAATAATTTATAACATCCTCTCTCACAACAAATTCGAACTATCCGTAGGACTTCACAGTTTGGGGTCACGTCGAATGTGGATTTTTTGGCATGTCATGGGATTTGAGCCATTACAATTGCAGCCGTTTTTCAATTCCCTCCGCTTCTGGCGCAACGTGCGTCGACATTATAAGCCCTATGAATATACGGAGCAGAAAATTCTCGGTTAACGGTCGCTTGCACATTAAAAATTTACCATCATACCACTTCGGTCAGAATTACTGCTAGTACATAAACTATAGGCAGATCTGCAATAGGGTTCATATTTTCATGCCTCATTAAAAGCACACGGAATAAGTTTTGGTTATTTCAGTTTTTAATTGCGGCGGTATTTTAGCAACATACTTTTTGCTTCTTAGTGTTTTGACCATCGTCGAACAATCCAATACAGATTTTTAAATAGCTATCAGACTTTTGGAGTTAGCGATTTTAGTGTTGCTGCACCAATCGAGAAGGAACGTAACTTTGTACTAATTAAGCTACAAATTGTCCAATTTAATTTCGATAAAAACAAAATACTGGTATATGAGTATGCATGCCAAATGAATGAGACCAACAAAAATAGCCACAAAGTAAATGTCAGCCTAGTTGACTGTGAACCGAATAGGCAAGAAAAGACAACAATACAACTCCATGACATCTTTGACTAATGAATTTCAGTGCAAAGTATACCAAACTGGACTATTTTAACATGGTGGACTCAGATCTACCTATATCTTTACCTTTTCTTGAGTGGATGTTCATGGGCAGCAGTGACCACTTACCATCAGGTGACCTGCTTGCTCGTTTGGCAGACCTATGCTGCAAAAAAAACGATTTTATTATTTATTAATAATGAATTCTGATATTGTCATAGATGTTTAAGATCTGCTGGGTGTCCCGTGACGGAAAACTTTTTTTTAAGTCATAAAAATCTTCAGCCAGCACTCTATGAACAAATTAAAGCGTAGAATCAAACAGCATTGTAATTCTTCCAATGTACGAAAGACCTTTTAATGATTTTGGTAACAGATGTATACACGCGGTCGAGTTTAGCGGAAATGTCTCTTGCAAAGCATCCATTAGGACAAATGCGTATTCTAAAGACCGTTTTGAATTAAACATGGTTTTCGGTACGCTGCCGCTGTATCCCAGAGGTCATTAGTTCACACTGAATGCTAATAAATAAATTACCTTCAGGGTTACTGTATTTTGTTGGAGCTCTTAAAGTAGCGTTAGGCTTACTTCAACATATTGTTAAAGATGATTTAGATCTTTAAAAACCTAATATATTTAAGCGAAGATAAAAAGAGAGAGACAAAAATGAGAGAGAGAAAGATGAGCCTATATCCAGCAGTGGACAGCAACGGGCTAATGATGATGATGATGAAAAAAAGAAGCTATTATAAAATATTGTAACTGAAGTTATATCCAATACATAGATACATATACCCACGCCTATATTCTCGAAGGGAACAGCAGAAATTACACTAATTCCACTCACAGTTCGCTGAGCTTATTTCCGTCCCAAATGTGATAGTTGGTGAACTATTGCTTTGCCGGATACAAAGTCAATTCCTTCCGAAACTACACGACATAATACTGCAAATTACATGAATAATTTCGGTTTTCATATCGGGTATAAAGATATACTTATTATCTAAACATATCTTTTATATATACAATAAATTAAGTTTCCTTACACATGCATTCAACATTCAGATATTTTCTTTTATTAGAATCCCTAAGGACAGCAATACTTATAATGTTTAATATCACAGTAATAGGGAAAAATATTTTATTAATTATCGAAATTACATACTTAAAGACAGTAAAACAACATCATATCCTTACATGATTTTTAGTAGCGTGTGTTTTGACTATTGTAATTTCTTGCCAATGCGCAATAAATAAAGTAATAAAAATATAAGATGCAATCTGCTCCTGCTATTGAAGGAATTTAGACATAATGTAAATGTAGGTTTAAAATAAATAAATTCAATATATCTCTATTGTAGAGATCGTCAAGTACCTAAACTTTGGGTTTTAATGAAATTTTAAAATTCTGAACTCCACTAACACTACCAAAATTATCTTTACCGATCAGTTTACAGTCTACAGTTATTATAAAACTTTTAAAATCTGCAGACTTATTAGTCAAATCAAAAAGTTAGAACAGATTTTATTTTAATTAAACGTACGTTTTTCTTGGTCTGGAATAGAATTTTAAAAAAGGCGAAATCTTATCGTCCTTTGTATGAAGTGTCTGGCGATTGGCTTAGAACTTCAATGGACTCTTTTGGATTTTTATGTATTAGACTAGCTAACACCTTTGACTTTGTTTTTTGTCCAGATTTTATATCTATATTTGACGGTTTACGAAAATAATCCAGAATATAATAAAATATGTATATTATGTAAATAAGATGTTAATAAGCAGTCAGATCAGTTAGTGAAAGCTGTGAAATAATTTCAAATATCGTTTATTTTAAAAAACCTGCCTCAGTAACGCAGTTGTACTTAGGTGTGATTGCAAAGTTGAGGTATTGGGTTTGAATCCCGGGTCGGACAAAGTTATGTTAGGTTTTTCTATTAATTAACAACCCGGAGTTAGGAAGTTGTGCTCGGTATGACGATAGGCTCGCCCCCTATCACATCGTGGGACGAAACACACAAGGCGAATCGCGGGTATCCTGGTAGCACCTCTGCCTACCCCTTCTGGGAGACAGGCGTGAGTTTTCGTACATATGTATGTAAAAATACAGTTATGAAACAAGCAAGAACACCCACGGGACTTAGCGACACCTGGCGAATTGTCTCCGTAAACCAGCTTGTTATGCTCAACAAGAATGAAAGGCGCGCGGGTACGCCACCGCGGTAAAATCGATGAGTACACGGAATACTCTATACACTGCTTTGATACAAACTATTTCTAGATGTGGGTGACGAAAGAACAACGAATACAGCAGAAACTTTGCTATCCACACCTCATTTAAATTTGTTCGCGATTATTAAGATCAGCCTCTAAGATATCAGTGTTTTAATGTTCTTTTTTATTTACATTTAACTATTTATTAATCCCAATAAATTATTTTCGCATGACAACATATCCAACCTAAACTCATACACAAATGAGGTAGGTGACATCCTCAACCACCCGAATTGTACTGTATCAGCCCATATACGTCCCCCTGCAGGGCACGGGCCTCCTCTACAATCGAGAATACATTGAGAATAAACTCCCATTGATAGTGGTTAGGCCATACAGTCCACAACGCTGGCCTAGTGCGGGTTGGCAGACTTTTACATACCATAGAAATTTATACAAATATAACCATCCATCCGAATTACTTGAAATAAAAATAGCCCGCTTTTTCAATTTTTTACTGTATAAACGTATGTAATTTATACCCAGCACATCTAATTTAGTAGTTGCCAAATGATATTAAGGTTATTCATAAAAGTCTGCTTGGCCAGGAGCCTACTGCATACTAACCTATTTTGCATGTAACAAACTCTCTTAAAAGTCGAATTTATGTTCTCCAGGGAACATAGATAAGTTTTAATAACTAGATACTGCATTGCTACTGCCCAAATATAGAATTAATACTGAGCAATTTTCCGCTAAGCAATAACAGTGTCGTAATTGTAATAATTTGTCGTAATAATTCGTTTTTATGATCACTTAAAATATACGGTGGGGATAATTCGAATTATTACTATTACTAATTAAGCGATGATTAATGTTTTTAATGTTAATGTTATTAATGCATTTAATGTGCGATTAAAAACACTGTTAAGAGCGTTTACGCCTTCCGTGTGCTGTTTCGCTCAAAAACAGTACTTTTTGGACCAGTTTTTATCCATCAAAAAATTATTTCAAAGAAAAATTTATTAATCTAATAGTATTAACATTTTCATTAAATAAAATTTTAAGAGAGAAAATCTGTTCCTTATATTTTGACAACAGCCGCAACGCATTTGCAAAAGGTTGTGGACAATCTTTAGCTGGTTGATACCCAAGCACATGAAATGATCATAAAAATGAATAAACATACTTAAACTCAGCTCTTTATCGCTAAAGAAGTAGGCAGAAGTGAAACTTACACCACAGTTCACCAAGCTTATATATGACGATTATCACTTACTGCTGTTGTTCTGATATAATATCTTGATTACACAGGATAATTTGGCAAACATATATCTGCATTAGTACATTTTGAATTGTTGCCTAACGACTTTAGCATTAGCTCGTTTTGCTTAAGTGCATGGTAGCAAATGTTAGTGAATAGCATACAATAATTTTCTCTCGTCGATGGATACCCCATTTAGTGTACGCTGTACTTTAACATCAAGTACATTAGAGCAACATTATCGTAAAAATAAGACAAAATATAAGATATAAGGCAGATATATATTTTATTGTGGTAGAGCTACGCCGGTGGCTGTGACTCAGCATGAATGGACAGGTTCGGCTGTGGTGGTACCACTCTCCCACAGAAGATCGACGTGAAGCGACAGCTTAGCTATCGCAATTCGTTCGGTGAGTGAGATTGCCGGATGCCTTAACTCCATTTCGTCTTTCCATCCTATATCCTTCTAGCTCCCAGCCCGATTTAATGGGCCAGCAACACATCTATGATCAAAGCGTTGTAGACGTTCATGGGCGGCAGTGTTCACTTACCATCAGGTGACCTGTTTGCTCGTTTACCGGTACCTATGTTATAAAAAGCCCGGAGTCAGGAATTTGTGCCCGATATGGGCGATAGGCTCGCCCCCTATCACATCGTGGGACGGAATATACAAGGCGAAACGTGGGTGTTCTAGTAGCACCTCTGCCTACCCCTTCTGGGAAAAAGGCGTGTGGTTATGTATGTATGTATGTATGTTATAAAAAACGGCCCAATTTTTTTTAAATGCGTTCTATTCAGCAATCAGAATTTTTAGAATCGAATAACTCTAAAAGAAAATTGGTAGACTTAGGAATTGAACCTAATATCCAACACGTCATGACAGAGCGCATACGCTGTCTCCGACCGAACACGCCGAAAATAATAGAAACACAATTTTAATAATACAATGATGACATGGGTAAAACCTAAAATATCACCATATTTTGTGGCACATAAATTCCTTGTTTTCAGTGAATCATAGAAGGAATTACTGCAATGTTAGTTCAGAATGTGTAAAGTATTTAATATTTACTACAATTGTAATTCATTACTTCACTGACATTCCATAATAATACGTTAGGGAAAAGATTCTTCACAATTTTATATGAAACCTGAAGACATTTTTAGTTTATTTACATTGATCTGCCATTTTATAGATAGCGCCATGATATTGTTGCTGTAGAAATGTTAAGTCTTCTGATAAATAAAAGCGCGTCAAGTAGTTTTGACAGTCCTTTCTTGATGTCACGTAAAGTGATAAGACAAATCGTACTGCATCAATTATGATGATAATATACCCTAAATACAAGTACACCCGCCAGTGAAGTTTCAAGAATGCAGAATTTCATTTTAATGATAAATATATGTATATACATATATTTAATTCAAAAAGTATGGGTAATATTAACGTAATCTACTTTGTATTTGTTATAATGTTTTAATACATGCTTGATAAATATTTCGTATTAAAAAATTCAGACACGGAATGTGTCCGAAGTGATTAAGTAATATACTTAAGTAATTTATTGCTCTGAATAATAATTTATGTTTGCAAAAAATGACTGTAAACTCATAATAACTTACTTGTACACCTTTTGTAGTCAATACTTAAGATTAATTTAAATTCTCTCATATAAATTATGTTTCTAACCCGTTTTTAAGAATTGCACTTAAAATATTAACAACTTAAAAATGATTTATATCTCTATCTAATTAATATCAAAATATTTTCATTTAAAATAATTAAAAATCCTACATAACAATAACAAATTTTTATTTACTATAAATAAAAAAATTAACATAAGATTATTCGGTTATCGTAATTGTCCTAACCTTGATGAGATGCAAATCAGCACTGCGAAAATCTATTGTACGAGTATGTGTGATCGTAGGGAGAAGCGTCTGTTTCTCGCGGCCTGACGCATCAACAATGCAGCGAGATACAAGAAAACTTGTCTGTGTGTATTGTGTAGTGTGTACCAGCATTTTTAATGTGTTTAGTTGATAAACGCGGGTCGCGCGCGCCGCTCGTGCCGTGTCTCTACGCACCTCGCACAGACGCACTGTTGCATCTCTTATCAACACGCGCAGCGATCGCTCCCTCGCACTTCTTGTTACATTTCCGCGAGACGACGGCTACGTCTGCAAACACTCGTGAAAAACATAAACATTTGTGTACAAGCCTCAGAAAACCACTCAAGATATTAAATCGCTGCTTATAATTGACTCAAGGTATAGCAAATAAGTTCACCTATATATTATTTTACATAAATTCATTATGTATTCGTGGCGGGATGAGTGCATCGTTCGAATGTATTAATCCCTCGGATTCATTTCAAATACACTGACCTATTTGAACAATTCAATACACTGTTTTTCTAAATTGTTGACTAAAGTGTGAGTGTACGTGCCTGTTCGAATGGGAAATTATGTGCTAGTAAATTAACAATGTTATTACAAACTTCGCGGAGATCTGTACAATGTGCAAAAATATAGATTCAACGGCATTATTCATAGACAGTTTTAAATCTTGTCTTAGTTATCGAATGTTTTGTCTTTTTCGCTCAAACTGAATTCAGAAGTCGTTCGAAAGGGACAAAACGTTCGATAACTAAAATAGGTTTTAAATCTATGTATGTATCTATGTACAAGGCCGTAATACAATTGCTATATTGCAATGCCCAAACATGAAACATCCTTTGTGGAAAGTGATGAACCAATTGACAAATAATTGCAGGCACGTCGTATACAGCATTCGGTTAATATATCTATTATTTACGATCGATACAGCGCTGTAGCCATGACCATGAATCAAAGTGACTCTTCAATTCACTGTTTTTTGTCGCATTCGTTGTGAAAACGTGATCGTGTTTCGACATAAATATAAAGTTAAAGTGTTATGTTTATAATTTTATGCTGTTTCTATTTTAATAGAGTAGGTACAAGGAAAAGAGCGCATTGAATAAAAAATAGCTATTTTAGACTGCTTGTAAAAGTACATCGATGTAAAGAGATAAAATTGATGTAAATTATGAGACTTGTGTTTGAAACAAGAGTATTAGGATTTAGACTTAGTCTAAACCTATTGCTATCTTATTGCGGCCGATCGAGACTCTTCTTCAGAGTCGATTAGAGCATCCTTTTCTAATTCTCACAAATTGATCCCGGCATCCTGTAGCAGTTTGAACCACTCGTATTGGCTGCTAGTGACCGTAATGCTTTAATAGATACGTAAAGTTTGAACTATCCACGCACATGACTTATGTTACGATGTCTTAATACTCACTGTTCTGCTTAACTTACTTTACGAATTATCAGTAAAAATATAGTTGATAAATAAGTATCTGTGCAAAAAAATATGCTCTGTTTTATTGTAAATAGGAAAATATAGGGCCAATTACGAATAGCATTTAAACAACAACGCATAATGCCAAAGAAGTTCCAAACAAAGCCAGAACAAAGTTGTGCAACGGTACATTAAGATGAAAACTCTCGTGGTGAAGGATCATTAAAACGAGCGCGCATTCGAACTTGACTTACTAGCCCGCTGCAACTCAACACTTAAGATGCAATTCAAATTCAGAATGCCTGTTATTGGTTACCAAATAAAACGCTGCGTGTTGTTTGAAATTCTCAATGGGTGTTCCATTCGTAGAATGCAGTTTAGCAAGTTTTATTTCTGTAAATTTTATTTCTTTGACAGCGTCCGCGGCGCAGTTGGTTACACGCCGGCTGTGAAACGAGAGTCCGCGGGTGCGATCCCCGCACCGAAACAAATGTTTGGGTGAACCACTAGTATTTGTTTCGGGTCTGGGTGATTGTGAGACCGAAAAGCCTCTAATAGTTCTTGATACCCGCGATCTTAGTGTGGGGTCAGGACTATGTATGTGACTGTTGGATGGATTTTATTTATTGTAATTTTTATAGACGTATATACTTAATAAAATAATAATAATAATAAATAAATATACCCAACTGTCACATACATAGTCCAGACCCCACACTAAGATCGCGGGTATCAAGAACTACGAGACTTTGCGGTCTCACAAACAACCAGACCAGAAACAAATCTTGTGGTTCACACAAACATTTGTCTCGGTGCGGGGATCGAACCCGCGGCCTCTCTTATCACAATCGATGTCTAACCAACTGCGCCACGGAGGCTGTCGTTATTATGTATATTTTGTAATTTACGCTGAATAAACAACCAAGATTGCGTAATTTTTAGATTTTACCTACTAATTAAAACGGGTTTGTGTCCGTAAAAGTACATTTGAACATTTTGCTCAACTCAGGCTATCATAATTACCGCTCTGGTGCTATTGTGTGCCAAAAATAGACATTACCAACTTATTAGCGTGTTTCAACTCTTGTAAAGACCAAGATGATATTTTGTGAGCATAAATGTCCATGATACACTTAACTCTACATCCTGTTGTGTCTCGAAATATTTTTAGCTCCTGTTTCAAAACGCATTGGAAGTTAAGCTCGAATTAGATTTAAAAAATACTACAACAACTTTATGCATGTAACGTTCGCTGTACGATATCAATGTTATCTCATCCCTTGGAATAATAACATCTGTCACGGTCTATGGAACCTTGCTTCGGAAAGCGGCGCGTCGTAAAAAAATGTCGGATTTGCTCTTACGCGTGGGCTTGGGATTGTTTTAAAATTCATTCTAATAACACGAGATGCATTTAGAATAGCTCTAAAACGTATAAATTTTCCGATGCTATCCGCAATTAGTGCCTCATCGTCGATAAAGTAATAAATATACAACTAAAGGTATTAACAGAACAACTCAAATTACCTAAAATTATGATGTGTCAATTATTCACACAGGAAAATTTTGCAAAATAACAGAAAAGGTTCGTTCATAGTAACAAGCAATAAGAAATGTTTTAACGAATTTTAAAAACTATAAACCGTAAGCAAATTTATCTTTTTATTACATACAAACGAGTTTATAGCAAAACATTTAGATTTTTATTTTGGAGTAGCTCTTCTATTACTGAAAATGATGGGCGAAAACAAAAATCTATTTACAGCACTAACTTTAGTGTAATGCATGTTTAGCGTAAGCACATTTTAACAGCGTCTTGACACATCCATGATCCAGCGTTGTAGATGTTCATGGGCGGCAGTGATCACTTACCATCAGGTGACCTGTTTGCTCGTTTGCCGGACTTATGCAATAAAAAAAGCAGATAGCTATTACCGACTCAAACAACCTAACTACCTGCTCAAATTACCGACCAACAAGTTGTTTCTATCGCAACATTTGCCTTTAGTCATTCTGTTGTTTGTAATGAAATTTACGTTTTTTATTGCTTTGATTTGATGATGACTGCCCCGGTGGCGCAGTTGTACTACGGTATGATTGCAAAGGTCTCGGGTTTGAATCCCAGGTCGAGTAAAGTGATATTGAATTTGTCAATTTGTGCCCGATATGGCGATAGGCTCGCCGCCTATCACATCGTGGGACGGAACATACAAGGCGAATCGTGGATGTCCTGGTTACATATCTGCCTACTCCTTCTGGGAATAAGGCGTGAGTTTATTGGAGTTGCTTGAAACCGGGTATTGACATCGGTTGCATTATTATCCTAATTTGTATTAAATGGATTGTAATCTTAAAAAGTTTTTTAGGAATCGAAGTACTTATTAAATAGTTTTAATCGAAGATCTTTTAATCCCCTCTGGCAATTATTTGGTTAAAATCTTATCAATTTTTTCATGTGTTAATTACGATATTAATAAATGTATATGTTTTCCTTGTGGTGATAAAAAACTAACCAAATTACATTTATTCATTTACGACAGAGGAACCAGAGACTATAATTAAAGTTCTTGAACAATCTGCCTATAATTATGGCCTGCCCTTTGTTTGCCCTGGGCAGACAATTCAGAATTAGAAGTCAGTCGGCTGCAATTTTGCCAGATGTTCTCCAATTACCTTTATTTCACATGTTGATCCTTTCAATTTGGCTCGCACGTCCCACCACGATCATAAGGCTTTAATTCAAAATAAGCCTTGGCTTTCTTAACGCTAAATAACGTGGCATTAAGCGATAAAGCAATGTTTACCACGAGAAATATCTTTACAAAGAATACTCGCGTATTTAATTAACTTTCGATGCACTACAAAGTCAAAGGTTAAGGAATTAGTTTTTCACTTCAGCTAAGTATGTGCACGAGCTTCGCAAGAAATGGAGGAAATTTCGGTGAAACTTTTCCTGTCGAGGTAACTTCGAATTGGAACTAGCATAGGCACCGTGTAGTCGAGTGCTATATATATAGTATATATAGTAACTTTTTATCCTTGATCAGTACAACGTACTCCAATATCTTTATTCAGACATTGACATATTTTCTAATTCCTTTCGGCTCTTTAAACAAAAATTAATTAAGTACAGTTTAAATTAATTCTCTTTTTTTATTACTACACTTTACTTACTTCACTTACTTGCTGATTTACTTTTTATTTTAATTCGGTTTAGTTTTAGTTAATTTTAGAATATATTTAATAATATCGTTATTCTATTCTGCAGTTATTTTACTTTTAAGTTTATTATTGTTATGTTGAATTATTTTATTACATAATTAATTTCTATTATGAATGTTGTTTCACGCCTATAATTGGCAAGTAGACCAGGTCTAAAATTGTATAAGTTTAATTTGCATGTTTTGTCTATTTGCTGTTGGTGTGTCTTATGATAATAAATAAATAAATAATTACGCCAAAACGTTGATTGGGAATAATATATCATGTTGCTATGTGACTGTTGTACATTGTAATGATAAGGCAACGTTTGGTTTTTTGTGGTTTTCTTGTAGTCTGTTATTTTGTATTTTTATCAGGGAAGTGGTTGGCTACCCATACATCTATCTATCCGTCCCTAGCACCAACAAGATTTGAATATTATGTACCTCCATAGATGTAGGAATTAATTTCACATTTTGCTTGACATCCATATTATGATACTATACACTAATAGTTACTTCGATGACAAATCCAGGATCAATTACTTTTATTGGTGTTTTTGTCACATAGTTCATTTATTTATTTATTCATTAAGACAACCTGCGGTAATAAATAAAAACAATCAAGTTTATGTAACAACAAAAAACAATAACACGATAAAAGCATTGCCTTTTGGCGTCACAACATGCATTTAATATTAAAAAACTCAAGGGCAGAACTACTATTATAAATAATTAATTATTAAACTAGAGGGAAAAAACAGGCTATGGAGATAAAACAAAAAGTAAATTACCTATGTTATACAGGGTATATCCAGACTACTACCAAAAACGAGGCCAGGTGGTAGTGTTAGTGACTTCAGACACAATGCAACTAAAAATTTCCACAAAATAAACCACAATTTTTTTGTTGCATTTTTTTACTTATCGTCGTATTTGGGTAGTAAATACATCGTTTTCTCAAAAATATCAAGGCTTTAAATAATAATTTTAGCAAAAACTATGGATTTGCCACCCAAAGACAACGATATTTAAAACGTTACAAAAAAAAATCGTCGCGTTTTTTGCAATGTTTTTAGTTGCATCGTGTCTGTAGTGACTAATTCTACCACCTGGCTTCGTTTTCGGTAGCAGTCTTGATATACCCTGTATAGTATGTAGCTACAACAAAGTACAACATGAAAGAGCAAGTGAACACTGTTAAAAGAAATAAACGATTTCTTATTATTGCATTCTCTTCTTTCTTTAGTAGGTCACACGTGAATGCACCCTACTTTTATATTCTCATATGTGTATAATAGAAATCATGTGATTATTCAATTGCTCCAAAAATATTATGTCATCTAACACTCGCATTATACAATGTTGTGTCCTGCTAGTAAAACTTAAAAAACATTTACATAATATAAACATAAACACACGCCTTTTTCCCAGAAGGGGTACCTACCCCTTCTGCACACTCTGATGGTGTTCTGGTAGCACCTCTACCTAGAGGTGCTACCAGAACACCCACGTTTCGCCTTGTATATTCCGTCCCACGATGTGATAGGGGGCGAGCCTATCGCCATATCGGGCACAAATTCCTGACTCTGGGCTGATAAAGAGTAGAAAAATCCAATATCACTTTGCCCGACCCGGGA
This sequence comes from Theretra japonica, assembly GCA_033459515.1. Classification (NCBI taxonomy): domain Eukaryota; kingdom Metazoa; phylum Arthropoda; class Insecta; order Lepidoptera; family Sphingidae; genus Theretra; species Theretra japonica. Next base: position 8,101,797 of record CM065930.1, read on the forward strand.
TTCGAACCCGAGACCTCAGCTTTGCAATCGTACCGTAGTACAACTGCGCCACCGAGGCAGTCAAAAAACATTTGTAACAACGTAATAAGAATATTGTATTAAGAATGTGTTCTTGTTCAATCATGACTTATGAAATATGAAATAACAAGATTTCCGTAGCCCAGTGCTTCTCCAAGTGGACAGCAGCCCCCTTTTGTAGCCCATGGAACCTTCTAGAAGCGAATAAGTTTTATGGATAAAAATTCGACTTGAATTTCTTTCCAACAACAATAAAGACCTCGGTGTTATTGGCTTTCAGAGATTCGTAGTATCCTTCCATAAAATCGACTTGCAATAATATGTTAAAAAACAGAAACCTCATATTTAATATCTATTGAATAAGTAATATTAGGTATCTAAGTGATCGGTAATCAAAATAAGTTTGAGAACCTATGCAATAGACGGGGCCCTCATATTTTATTAAGATTCTTTCAAAACAGTTTATTAAGAAATACATAACAGATGCTTCCACTAGAATTTGGAAAAATGTTCATTTATTAATTTCTGTAACGGTTCACACAGTTACATTGTGTCCTGAGGCAATTTCCGCAAGTCCCAAACTTGGACAAAATTATTAATATTTAACGGCGACACCACTCAATTATATTCCATAAGTAACAAATCTGTGAGTGAAAATAATGTCAGTGTTTATTTTAATATAACAACTTATACGTGAAACTTATTTTATTCCAAATTAAAACGTAAAAAATAAATTTTAGTCTTAGTTTCGTCATAGATTTAGCAGTTATCAGTAAGTATTTGAATTTAAACCTTCTCATTGTGATTCTTAAAAGCATTATTTCTCCACTTGTAACTTGCTTATCCACTGCAAAATAGCATCTAACAGTGAAACATATTCTACATTAAAATATTCTTAGTCAGGCGATTAATTTTATCACATAGTAAGAGTATGTAGTAATACAACCAGTATTTTTTTGTGTTTTTTCTGGCACGGCACAGTGGCTGGCGGCTGCATTGCACCTGGTGGTAAGTGCAAATGCTATCCAGGCAGAGTATTCATAAAATGAAAAAAATCCGCGTTTGTTAAATTTAACGAAGTAAAAAATCTTTAATCCTTCATATACGAGTAATACTACCAGCTTCCACATTTGCATACTTGACATTTCAGTTAAAAGCAGTAAAACGGGAATATTTAAAAAGCTAAATATTTTTTAGCAAAGTTAAGGTAACCTGGCGTACCGATGCAAAAAATTACAACTCATCTGGAATGATAACCATAAGAGCTGTTACTTGAACCATTAAATAAAATAATACCTAATAAATTAAATACATTTGTCATAGCCTACACAAAAAGGCTTCAAAACATAATGTTTAACTTAACATTTAACTGCTTTTAATTACTGCAACAATGGATTAATTTTCACGGCATCCAAAATAAATACTTGTCAAAAAGATATATTACTTCTAAAGTAACTCAACTTAAAGCTGTACCTAGTAAATTAATTTCATCACTAAAAGCAATATTTGAGCTGAATTCAACGATTGTTATTAATTCGACAGGGCATGTAACATCAATGTTGTTGAAAGGCATGAATATTCATGAAGTAAGCAATAACATTCCATATGATAGAATGCTAAATAAAAAGATATTGTTAATTATAATTGTTTTAACGCGGAGTTGTTCGACTCGTTTGCATACGAGAACAAGTCAGGCGTGCGTTTTATTACAAAAACGCGAGGTTACTCGTAACTTTATTGTAACACGCGCCATCAACAGATAACAGTTCCGTTAAACAAGCGAGTGGCGACTATCATTCGGTGCGTACGGCGCAGATACGGCGCCGCATCAGTTTCCGTTTACGATCACCGACTTATGTGCACGCCACGTAAACAGTTATCGCATTAAAAGAGGAACAAAGAAACATGTTATTTTAACGAGCTTCATTTAAAAAATACCTTTAAACACATTAAAAGCGAACGGTTTTAAGGCCTAAAGAAAAGGTTAACCTTTTAAAACATCTCCTGGTATGACATTCTTTATTGAACAATATATTGAAACGGTAGAGTTGCTGCCTATTGAATTCCCCCTGCGGTCTAATGGTCTAATGGCAAAGTGAATGAGAATATGCCGGGTCTGAGAATTCGTCATCGTAATCATCCTTAGCTCCAGGAAGTCTACTGCTGAACATGGAGTTGTTCGACTGTCTGACATTCTCCGTACGCAATGATGTTACATACATAGTAGCCATAAATCAGGGGAATCGATTATTAATAGATGTTTGAACCAATTTGCACCGAGCGGCTGCATATTTCCTAACCGAACTAGTGTCAAGTGATTGTCAAGATTAATAAACACCCATACATCGATGTCATTTTATATATTTCGTGTTTGCTACATACCGTAATATAAACGTGATAAAATCCCCACATACAAACACATAATACCGTCTAATGAAATGTCAATTGATACACAATTAAATCAGTCAACATTGTGCGTAAATAATTGTACTGTAGCGGCGTGCTGGGCAACTACCCACAGAGGTCAATCAAAGTCATTCCAACAACACATTCTTGTTAAAATGTATATAGGTTATTGGATTCCACCCACACTAAACTCAGCCGATTCTTAGAACTAAAGGTGTCCCTTTGAACTTGGTTTATTAGCAATATGACAAACGACCAAGCGGTCAGTGATTATCGCTGCAGATAATTGGGGATCGTAGGTGTTTAGTCAGCCCTCGCATATGAATAAGATGCTGAAGAGATAAACAAAGAAGATGATTGTAGGTTTTTCGTATCCACCCGACAGATAACACAATCCATAGTTGTGGAAACAGTGAAAAGTGAGTCGCGTTGCAGATTCAAGCCTTTGTACTTATGCTTGGATCCGAGCAGGCCGGCATTACTGCATCGATCGTCCAGAGAAAACTGTAAACTGATACTACTAAACTCTATAACTTTGTAAATCCACTAACTTCTTTACAGCTTAGCTTACGTGATAAAGTTTATCTGGTCGACTAATTAAAGCCTTTTGTAGTACCAATGTATAAATTACAGTACTGTAAACTTCATCGTAATTCATTATCTATTTATTGCTGCTAAATAGTAACTGATATCCTCACAAAACTCTCCCTTCTACAATATTAATAGGATCATAAAGAAAGTAATAATTAATCAACTACATAGAAGCTTTAAAAAACAAGAGTTATAAATAAATCTGTCTGCAAACTTTAAGTGAGGTCAATATATAGTTAGGGCTTGATATCGCTTCGGACAATTTGTTATACAAATTTTATGCGTCTGGGAAGTTTCTCAGGTGCATGCAGCCTTAAGTTCCTCAAAGAAATTATATCTACTCGTCGTAAACTTGTTAGTTGCTACGATAACTTTCAATCGTGTTTTATTGTTTTACACTTCGTAGTTCAACGAAATGAAGCTTATGGGAAGTGGATCGGAATGGGAGTATCTCAAAAAACATTAATGCTAAGGGTCGTCTTGAATCTCTTGTTTTAATTTTTAAACTTCAATCGACAATGTACATAAGTATTTCTATATTAGGTCTTCTAATAACCCATGTTGCAATTAAGGGTTCAGCAACACCTATCCTAAGTGATGATGAATGTAACATATGACGAGTATATGTATTATGTCTATCGATGTATATGCCCTATAGGGCATGCCCTGTATGTAGACTATAGTCTAAAAGTATCGGACGTCCACTCACAAAATAGACAGATATAAGTCGCAAGGTGGAAAGGTACCACTGCAATGTCTATTTCTCCCGCCAAACAGCAACGTAAATGCACTGTTGTGTTTAGGTTTGAAGGACATTGTAGCCACAGTAACTATTGGATATAACGAGACTTAACAACTTATGTCTCTGAATGGCAAGCACGGTAGAATGCTAAGCGTTGCTTTATAATTCATGGTGTAGTTTGGTTTTGCTACAGTCCACGAGCGGTCGTATCGCTTACCATCAGGCGAATGGCATGGTCGTCTCGCCATTCTACACAATAAAAAATATTTAAAATTTTGACACGATCTTTAAATTAACTTTTGAAAAGAACGTAATTATCATCAAATTTTATTAGCTAATTGTTTAGTTAAATAGCAATTTGAGAGTGATTCTCTGAATGTTAATTATCCAAATAAAGTACATCTGAGTCATTACAAATTCTAACACCGAGTCAAAAAAACGAGGAAGTCCCTTGCTGACTAGGTTTGTTAGCGAAAAAAATATCAAAATAAATTTAAATTAATTAGGATGATCGTCTTTAGCTTTAAAAAATTCACTGGATATAGTCTTACTCCAAAAACTTCCATAGGGAACTGTTGGAAGCGGCCTACATCCAGCGCCTTCCTCTTATTTTTATTAATTTAGTGCTTTCTTTTATTATAAGACTATTCATAAAGTTCTTTAAATTTAAGAAATTATTCAATTCTTCTCTTTCTCCTTATCTTAAATCAACGCCATGGTTGTCTGTAAGACATTGCCTAGAGCGATAAGACCGCGACTTCTACTTTTTTGTTATTTTTGTATATTCTGTTTCTTTCTTGTGTACAATACCTAAAGACTAAATAAATAAATTCAACATTTTGTGTTGTTTATTGATGTAAAGATCGCCTTTATCGGGATAAGTGGTCCTTATATACATAGCCGCTTTGAAAAAGAGTTTTAATAAATTTTGCTTTTTATCTCCGGCTCACAAGTATTGTTTGGACTGTATTTCCAGGGGTATATGCTAATCATATTGTATAGAAATTTCATTCACTTAGTTCGTTTAAGGAAAATGCTAATAATTTCCTCAATCTTAGTGAGAGTCTCTGTTCACTACGGCATACCTCAACCGTGCTATGAACTTGTAGGCTTATTCTTTGTATCCTAACATCTTCAACAAACGCTACTTAATCCTTTTACGTATGTATGTAGATGCTAGTTGCTATTGATGATGTATTTATTATAAGGAATCCTGTCCACTAAACCGTCCCACCACCGGCTGAAAATCAGTCATACCAAAAAACTAATTGTATGCTTGTATTGCTTGAAATAGGTCACTGTGGAAATCATTAGGGGAGGCCTATGTTCAGCAGTGGACTTCCTTTGGCTGATGGATGGATGATGGATGGATTGCTTGAAAAATCACATACATAAAAAGTACCATGGGCGGTCTTATCGCTCAAGAGCAATGTTTTAAATAAATTTTAATACATAAATATATATATTATAGTACCATTACATGCAAATAGCAAAACTTATCCACATCGATGTCCCAGTTCAGTGAGCGAAGTAGTGGTGATCTTTGACTAGGTTTTTGAAAGATGATAGTGATCGTGCCCGTCGCACCACAACTGGTAGTGCGTTCCACAATCGAACAGCCTCAACAGTGAACGATTTATCGATGAAAGTGGGATGCACGGGCATTCTCAACTCCAGATTCTCTGACGACCACAGATATCTTGTATGTGAGTCATGGAGAAATACAAATCGAAATTTAAAATAAGAGGGTTTTATAATATATTGTACAGAAGAGAAAGAATGTGCGCATTCCGATGAAGTCGTAAAGGCAACCAATTGAGCTCAGCACCAAAATCCGAAACATGATCATATAACTATACATGTTATGTATCGTATAAGGGGCAATCTAAAAACATATTTTCAAGCAATATACGTTTAAGTTTTTGATATTACAATTGACCACAACATTTCCACTCTATATTTTTATTCAAAGCCTTCATTTTGAGGAAAATTTCATTTACTGAATACGTGCTGAAACTTGAATCGCTTAGTTTCAATGCAGCCTTGTAGAGTTCAAAGCTGCCACGCACACGCACACACACACAGAACAAGGTGACGATATGATTCATCTTCGCCTCTTGTGCATACCATATTACGAGTATAATACTGCAGATGTAGATGGACAAATAAAATAGTCGTACCTATCACTTCATCCGCTTAAATTAAACTTGTACCATTATTATGGCTCCCCCTGCAACGGTGTCACAGAAAACCATCAACCGGTAGAGGGAATTAAATAGGATGGTGAAGTTTGTGCGGAGTAAACTTATGCCTCTGAGGTATTACCTTGAACCTCGTATTAATATACCGTTCTGTGAAGGAGCCTTAATTGCACCTTGAGGAAGGCGAGATGCGCCTGAGGTATCAAGTATCAAGATGTATTTTTGGCGCGATGTTTCTCACCGTGTTCATCGATTTGGATACCTGTATCAGCCCACGCCCATATATTTCCCACTGCAGAGCACGGGCATCCTCTACAATCGAGAGTACGATTGAGCGAGCTTAGGCTATATAGTCCAACAACGCTGGCTTAGAGCGGGCTGATGAACTTTACATACCATACAAAATTCTTTCAAATCACTATGGTAGTCAGGATTCCTCACGATGTTTTCCTTCACCGTTCATTTCGATACTCACATAATCAATTCTTTTATTTGAAACTGATTACGTCCCTCTACCTAGTTCTCTCTACAAATTTGAATTAAAACGAGAGAAGAAATTTGAATGAAATCGTTTGGACAATTCCCTGCAATTTCTCGTACTTCGTAGTTGAATGTCACCTTTCCGCCTCAATGCACAACACTAGATTTTATTAAACAATTCCAAGTTATTTTTATATAAATTCGTGCCGTATTTTCGAATTGATTTCTTTGTCATTAAATAAGTATAAATGTAATAAAAACCTGTCAGCTGTGAAGTGAAACAAAACGATCCAGCTGTATTGTATTGTATTGTATTGTATTGTATTGTATCAGCCCATATACGACCCACTGCAGGGCACGGGCCTCCTCTACAATCGAGAGTACGATTGAGAGTGGTTAAGCCATATAGTCCACCACGCTGGCCTAATGCGGGTTGGCGGACTTTTACATACCATAGAAATTTATACAAATCGCTATGGTATGCAGGTTTCCTCACGATGTTTTCCTTCACCGTTATAGTGCGTGGTGATTGACTATCAATACACACATGACTCCGAAAAGTCAGAGGTGTACCCTGGGATTTGAACCCGCGACCATCGTGAACATGTAGGGAACATGTGATCCAGCTGCACCTAACGTAAATTAAAATTGAATTAATGCAAAGATAAAATACCACTGAAGGACTAAAACATCATTTCATTTCATTTCATTTCATCACTCTTTGTTATCTGAGAAAATATTGATTTCGACAGTAAATATACAAATAATAGATTTTTTTTAATCTAACGAAAAATTTACAGCTTTATATTCGAAATAATTGAAGTTGGTTTTTCATAGTCGATGGTTTATGATACAGCTATCCAGTAGAGAAGAAATTAATCTTATGGTAGCCATTTCGGTACAACAATGTATATTCATTGCATGAAAACTCTTCATCAGTTCACATCATCGTGTGACAGCAATGATGTTGGTAGGTTGCCAAGAACCCCAGGCAATTAACAGGTAGTCAGTTTCGTTAGTATTTTAACATGTCTTTCTCAAGTGCAAATACCTTTTGTAAATACCTACCTTATTGTCTCTTAATATTTTGTTGTATTTAATTTCATAATTTATATTTTAGTTCATTTATTAAGGTTGCCATATAATTTCCTGTTTTATAGAATATTTTTTATGTTTGTAGAGTAGGTATAAAAGTTAAAACAAATGTTGTGTGCGCCTGTTATTGGTACGTATAGTTATCGTAGACGAATTGTTACACTTATAGTAATATTATGTACACTGTGCTGTTGTGCTGTTGTTGTTGTTGGTCGCGGGACATCGCTGGATGCAGGCTTCCCCCAACAGGTCACTGTGGAAATCATTAGGAGAGGCCTATGTTCAGCAGTGGACTTCCTTTGGCTGATGGATGGATGTTGGTGTACCAAATATAATAAATAAATAAAATAAAAATAAGTGTCAAAAATATCCCACCCTCTGCTGGCCATAGGCCTCGTCCACGTAGGTCCACGTCCGTTAAACACCACTATTTGTGGGCCTCACACATATTTGTCTCGATGCGGAGATCGAACCCGCGGTCTCTCGTTGCACAGACGACTTTCGATCAACCACGCCGTGGAGGCTGTCAATTCATCATACAAATATGAAAGGCACCGTCTGTATCTCTTATAAAATAATTTCTATTTCTCAATTTTGAACAGATCGCTTTTTGCGACGAAATCGACAAGTAATGATCTCTAAGTTTGTGTCTAATTTATGTTTCATAGTGGTATAATAAATGTATTTTTATAAATAGGTTTAATTTAATAGATGCTGCTAATATTTGCTTGCATTTGAAGATATCATTGGGTTAGTTGCAACAATCAGAATATGGTTAATATTCAATGTGAATCGTGCTGAACTCACGGCAAACGTACTTCAGAATATCTCGACACGAAATCAACTCTGAATTTATGGGTTAATTACCATACACTAAGATAGACTTTCGCCAGACTGAGTTCTGATCTAGCGACTACGGGCTATCGTATCACATGGCTAAGTACGCCTATACGACAACTTTATTGGCCAATCTATTTGCAAATTGACAATTTACTTTCCATTGAAAGTTTTATATGTAAACTACCAGCGAATAATGTATGTTGTCATTTTACTAAACTACGAGTATGATTTATAGATTTAAGTATTTTATTTTATTGTTTCTCTATTAGAGTATGATAAATAATTTAATACTGTTTTATTAGCTTTACGAATCCAAATGGGTAATTATTACATTTAACCTGTCCATATACATAAGCAATAGTCTGTGTTTAATTTTAAAGTTATCGCATAAATTTTAATTCCTTCCCTTCCTATAAATGCATCGAATAAATACAAGCAAAGTTTTTTGTAAAATCAAGACCCACACAGCAACACAAACACTTATAAAACAACGCAGACTTCCATTAAAATTATTCAATTAACATAAAAACCGATTTGAATATTTAGTTTATCTTATGCGCAATTCCGTTTAATGTCATGCAATCAACAATGCATATATGGAAAGAAAAAAATCGCCCGAACAAGTTGCATACCGCCACTTTTAATTCGCGTGAAATTCGTGTCATGTGAAATGACGGTTAATTTGGCAGCTTTCAAGTGTGGACACATCACACAACGCATTGCCGGCATGAGTAAGTACCATCCATCAGGATTTTTTACAAGGGTGTATAAGTTAGATGTTTGTTTACGAAAGAATGACGAATTATATTATTTTAAAATTTAATTTAAATTTAGTCATATCCAAGCACTGTCATGATGCAGTTGGTAATGACGCCGGCAGTGCAACGAGAGGCTACGGGTTCGAGATTAATATTTGTGTAATTTACCAATGCTACTAGGTTCGGTATGTACATATATAGTGAGGCCGTAGAGTCTATTTTAGTAATTGATAAACACGACACAAGGCTTGCCTCTTAATGTGGGGTCAGAGATATGTGCATATCTATTGGGTAAACAAATAAAGAAAAAGCAACGAAAATGATGCTTGACATTAAAATAAAAAATTAAAAGAAATTAACCTTTTAAAATATACTGTGTAGTTCTATATACCATTGAAATCTCCGGACAACAAAGTCATATCGTCCTTTCACGATGGTAAGGTTTCCGTCGCAAACATTAGCGACGAATGACTTATGTAATGTAAGGAATTCTTTGATCTTGTGTTGCGTCAACATGCCACGACATTGAGGCAGATTCCGAAGTCATTTTACTAGAACAATACATGTAATTTACTCGACATGTGATTGCATAGACCTCAATTAAGTGTTTACCGAGAACACATGCGATTTTATATGTATATTACTTCCTTTTCCATACACGTACAGTCACGAGCATAAATATATTACTATGGGCAGATTAGCAAAAATATCTGTCCGAAGAACGAGTTCAATAATATCTGTCTGCACGTACGCAGCAAAAAGATCTGATATTATCAGGCAGCATAATGAAGTGGCATCAAAATTATGTGATGAAAATGTACATCAAATAATTGTGATAACCTTTCGAAGCATAAATATGTGACATCAACTAGGTGGCAAAAATATGTTTTTTTTTTATCAAGAGGAAAAGCTATTAAGCTCCTCGAGGTATCCGGGGGAGGCCGAAAGGAATATGTCAGTGTCTCTGGCCTTCAAGTCCGGCACAATGCGGATGCTGTGGCCGAGCTGGGTTCCTAACAATACCTACGCCAGCATACTAACTAAAAACCCCTCAATGACTGTCACACGTATTGTGGGCGGCACCGGACATCCCAGGGCGAAAATCGTTTCGATTTATGCACTCGTAACCGCCCCGCGCAAACCCATTGCTGGTACTTCCATTATAAAGGGCTCGGATGACCCCCAGTTACGACTATTTTTTTAGACGCCAGTTTAAGGTATTATGGGCGTCCATGACAGAGACGAGGCTCTATCGCACGTCTTAGAGTCGTTAAACGTGGGGACGCACCGCCCCCACAGTGTGCCCAGCGACATCGAAGAACCCATTAGGTCGCCCCTTACGACGGGAAGGGAGTACCGTGGCGGAAAGCTTGTACCCCCGAACCCAGGATAAAGGCGCCGGTTCAGCCGTTTATTACCTGGCGCCTTCTTCTTTGCAGGCGGCGAACGGGATCGTTCCGCTCACGATCCCGGTCCGCACTTTTCTGCGAAATCACGGACTTGCAAAAGAAGAGCGTTGCCTACCACGACCTCCGACTATCGACCATGGAGGCAATCACGGAAATCAGGCTAGGCACTCCAAAAGAGTGTGCTGGGCTGTGTCGTCCGGACAGTTGTTACAATGGTGACACATGGCGGTAGCTCCCTTCTAGCCACCCGCCACAAGTATCTACCGAAGCACCCATGCCCCGATAGGACCTGCGTCAGGCGGTACGTCATCGCGGCGTAGCGCCTGTTCAGCCAAGAACAGGACGCACTATCGCAATGGTCCACTCACCAGCACTGGGCATTGTCCAGCCTGGAGCGTAGGTGGCTATAATATCTCACATAATTTTATCTTCAATTTAATTTAAAATTAATACGAAATAATTAAAAAAATAAATTTTATTTTACATTGTTTTAATATGGGCTGTCGTTTTATACTATATTTATGTCTTGATATAACCTATATCACGACCAAATTGAATTATTCATTTAAGTGGGTAGATCTTTTTTGTCTACGGCTACCTTCGATCAAAGTATATATTTGATCGAAGATACATTCAATAAGATCCAATATACATTCTTCATCTTTGAGTGCCTCCTCAGTGTTGAAGGTTGGCCGTCAACTTCTTGTATTTTTCTTTATCCTTAGCCAAATAGAACAGTTACTCAACGGTGCTGATACTGGTCCACTCCCGGATGTTTTCAAGCCACATTTTTTATACATATTCCAGCGCGTCTCTTCCCTTCCACTTATTACAAATATGCGTAATGAATTAAAATATTAAATTAATAAACTTGATTAGGCAAATAAAAATAAAAAAAAAATAATTATGACGTGTTTTTTGGTCCTGTTCTTTCCCCGGCAAAATACGTAATTCTAACACTATTCAATAAAACATTCTGGCCCTTTTTACCGGCGCTATACATAATATAAAACATATTATTGTTTATAAATTGTACGGATGTCAGATATTATTGCCACCTAGATGATGTCACATATTTATGCTTTTTGTGAGGAATCAATGCAAATTACAGAAATAGAAAGCGATACATATATTTGCTCTCCGCAAGGGATCGTAATATTATGCCACCTAGTTGGTGTCACATATTTATGCTTCGAAAGGTTATCACAATTATTTGATGTACATTTTCATCACATAATTTTGATGCCACTTCATTATGCTGCCTGATAATATCAGATCTTTTTGCTGCGTACGTGCAGACAGATATTATTGAACCCGTTCTTGGGGCAGATATTTTTGCAAATCTGCCCATAGTAATATATTTATGCTCGTGACTGTACCTACTTTTAAATTAGACATATTCCATATAATGTACCATCATTTCCTGCAGTTTAACTTTGCCTCTCTGTATCAGCCCATACACGACCCACTGCAGGGCACGAGCCTCCTCTACAATCGAGAGTACGATTGAGAGTGGTTAGGCCATATAGTCCACCACGCTGGCCCAGTGCGGGTTGGCGGACTTTTACATACCATAGAAATTTATACAAATCGCTATGGTATGCAGGTTTCCTCACGATGTTTTCCTGCAACTTTGCCTACTTACCGAATATTTCCTTATTCATTAACTCGCAGACGAGAAATTAAACTCCGGTTTCTCGAACACCAAGCGAAGTTCATTCACATACGGAGAAATAGGTTAATAGTAATTTATTTAGATTAACGTACTATTATATAATTGACAGCCATTAGAAATGACCAGGATTGCTGAATAGGTCGTTACGAACGGAATCGGATAATTAGGTTCCCCCCAGGTGTGGTTAGGCGATCAGTAATCAAAGTTATTTGTTGCGCGCCATACACACGAGCATCCTTGAGTGTCGACTGTCGCCTTAGTGTATTTACAATGTATTCTCAATTACATAATGAAAGTGACTCTGGGGAGTCTACTGACAGCGAAGATGAATTGATCATCAGGTCGCGACAAGGAACGATTAGACAGGTAACCAAAAGCAATATTTTTAAACACGATAGCTTTTTAATATGTAATATAAAATATCGTTTATATTTTTAACCGACTTTAAAAAAGCAGGAGGTTCACAATTCGTCAAAACTTTTTTTTATATATATAAAAATTTTATTTATAGCAAATTAATTTTCCAAATATACCGTGGCTCTCAACAGTAAAAAGATTTACCAAACACAAACATCAAAGTAAACGTTTATTTAAACTTGATTGCTCATTATTTTAAATAAAATTCAATTTAGTCAAAATGTAAGGTACCTATTTCGTTTTTGTATATCTTAACTTTATAGTCTTGAGTAAAAATGAAACGTAGTTCAATATTAAGCTGGCCGTAGAACAAATTTCATAAACTAACGAATTCAGCCTTTTTATTTTCTTTTATAACGAAGCCTATTTCATTGCTTCATAGCTTGTTTGCTGGTACTCTCAAACAAATGAGATAAAAATCTGAATTAAAAAATACACGGGGTTCAAAAATAGATTCTTTGATGTCACCACTTTCTAATACCAGCGCTTTGAGTTGTCACAGACTAAGATTGTGGATTTTGGAACCCCTTATACATTGCATTGCGTAATAACAGTGAGTCGGTTGAATGCACTGCCGTGCCGCCCGTAACAAAGGAGACTGGGGGAGGGGATCGAAGGATTATTGGGCCGCCAGAAATCTCAGTAAAGGAAGGAAACGCTACAGCATAGCCGTTCACGTCCGTTTTGTGTGTGACAGCGACAATCCGCTCGTGTGGGTCGTGCCGGCTCATTTCTATTGCTACCTCAACTGGCTCCAACGTGCTTATAACTAAATACATTTCTATTTGGCAAAGATTGTAATACATATATCGTATTTATATACAAACATTATTTGAAAATTGGCCTCTATCTTTTTTTGTTACACAAGCAAAATCAAATCTTATGGAAATTACTATCAATTTTATTATGGTCGTTCTTACTTCCTGATTATCATATTACGAGTATAAATACGAAAGTTTGTAAGTAGGCATGAATGTTTGTTACTCTTTCATGCAAAAAGTACTAAATGGTTTTTAATGAAATTTGGTATAGAGGTAGCTGACACCCTAGAATAATACATCACACAATTTTTACCCGAAAAAAAAAATAGTGTTCCCGTGGGATGAGTAAGGAATTCAAATATGCATATTTGATACTCTTTGAAACTCGAATAGATGGTTTAAATATTAAAGAGTTAACACACTAAATAATACGTTATTGACGTGGACTCAAAAATTATCAGCACCCGGGCGGAGCCGAATCGGGCCACTATCTAAATTTATATTTTAAAATGGCAAGAGCAAAATTTCTTATTTATTGCTTATAATCTGTACATATGACTGCCTTGGTGGCGTAGTTGTACTAAGGTATGATTACAAAACTGAGGTCTCGGGTTCGAATCCCGGGTCGGGCAAAGTGATATATGATTTTTCTATTCATTATCAGCCCGGAGTTAGGAATTTGTGCCCGATATGGCGATAGGCTCGCCCCCTATCACATCCTGGGACGAAACGGACAAGGCGAAACGCGGGTGCCTGGTAACTACTAGGAGAACCTCTGCCTACCTCTTCTGGGAAAAAAGGCGTAATCTGTACATATACATATGTACCATATTTGGTAAAAACGTATATTACGGAGTATTGGAAAACAACAGAAAAGTAAACATAGCACAATACTTCTATTACTAAAGATGAATGATCTATACAAACATCATAAATACTGATATATTATGTTTATTGGTTTATCCTTTTTATCGGAACAATATATTGATATTATTTTGTAGAAAGATTTTATATGCTGGAAAGTTAAAATACCCTGAGCATTATAGAAATAAATTACTATGTATGTTATTCGTTGTGCGACACGTTAATCCAAAAACAGCTCAAACCGCATGATACGAATATTATTTCATAAAATAGTTAGGAAAAACAAATAAATAAATAATCCCAACAATTAGCCATATAGTCTCGATCCCACATTAACATTGTATTGTATCAGCCCATATACGTCCCACTGCAGGGCACGGGCCTACATTAACATAATTATACTTTAATATTATGTCGTACACATCAGAAACTATGGGAGTATTTTCAGTCGTACGAAGTCTGTGAATGACTCAAACATTTGTTTATGTGCGGTGATCGTACACAACCTCTCGGATCACAGATCTGAGACTGTCCAGATTTCAGAGGAAATGAAACGAAACTTCTTTTTAAGCCGACAATGACCAAAAGTCAGCATATCCGCATGTTAACACGCCGGGTCCATTACCTTTGAACTTTGTTTTACATTTTACGGCAAACACGACGCTTTGTGTCGAAAAAAAACAACTTCAACTCCTCCAACCAACTGTTCAAGTGAAAGAAAAGTGAAAAGGCGGCTTTATTCAAGTTCAAGCCTTGTAACAAAAGATGTTTCTTTGAAAGAGAATTCAAAACCTTAGTAAAGGTCTTAGAATAATCGTTCTAAGCCCCATACATTTTGTGGTCAAATTATCAAAAGTGTTACATTTTGTAAGACTTTTACACTCGTACGACAAAACAAATAAATACACCCAATACTCACATACATTGTCCAGACCACACATTAAAATCAATTAAGTCTTGTCACGTAGGCATCACACAAATGACAATACGAGAGAATTTTTGGTCTCACAAAAACCCAGACCCGAGACAAATATTTGTGGACCTCAAACATTTGTCTCGATGTGAGGATCGAACCCGCGACCTCTCGTTTAAAAGCCGGCGTCTAACCAACCTCGCCACGGAGGCTGTCAAATGATTAAAATTCGCCGAGCAGTGTAGTCAAAATAGAGTACCTAGTTTATGGATAAATTATGTAGAGACATCTCCAATCAAACTCCTACAAGCGGCAATATAAAAGAACTCATACCAATCCGGGGGACATATTGCAAACAATAAATTATATTTCCTCCTCCAACTTCCACAAACAAAGAAAAAAGAGAAGCAAAGCAAATACGTTTGCAAATAAGGTTCCTAAACTTGTAACCTATATGAACCGTGATATTAAATTCCGTATGAATTCGTGGAACAAATAACTAATTTGAAATTGTTGATTGTCTATGGCGCAGTTTGTTATTAGCCGAAACGAAAAGCCACGGTTTAAGATAATTCGAAATTCGAAAATCGAAACAAATAATTCCAATTTTTTTATTGATTGTGTGGAGTGCGTGATGGCCCGTTGGTAATGGACTAGACTTGGCCGCCTACATGTTTACGGTACTCTGACGATGATGGTTGTATAAATAGATAATCACCACGCACTATAATGGTGAAGGAAAACATCTTGAGAAAACCTGCATACCATAGCGATTTGCAAGAATTTGGACTGTATGGCGTATGTGGTCGATTATGGCCTAACCTCTCTCAATTGGAGTATCGGTTATAGAAGAGGCCCGTGTCCTGCAGTGGGACATACATATATGGGCTGATACAAGATTGTGTGACTCACATATATTTATTTCATAGCTGTGTGTTTTGACAACATTAAGTTTACGTAAGTTCTGATACACACTGATACTTTTTATCTTTCTGTGTAGTGTGGCACTTAGCTTTGTCTGTGAGTAGCGGATATATTTTTTCATTATTTAATTATTGCAATGTTTGTAATTTGGAGAGTGGAGAAATATTAGGACTGTCGCAATATGAAGCGTGTCACTCTGTGTCCTCGTTACTATTACATAATTATGGTAATATACGGGGAGGATTCCGTAGTTGTTTTCTTGTATTAAGCGTGGCCTCGAATTATGAAACCCTTAATCAATCATATCAGTTAATAAACAAATAAATTATCATTCACTTTGTCGACAAGAAAGAACAGGCGGGCTTTGTTTTTAATGTATATTTGAAAATATTTCACGCACGGTATTACATGTACTCGATGTCATAAATAATCTCGTATTTATTCAACAAAGTCGTAAGGCATAATATTATTTCATAAAGTTCGGTACTATATTTCCAATATTCTTCACTTTGAAAATGGAAATATTTTCTTAATGAGTTTATACTAATACAAAAAACACAACTCATTTAACCTTTTCCTGCACGAAGTAACCCAACCAAATATATTTGAAATATTAAATTAGCAGACGCTGAATTTATTCAATTTTAATTTTATTTATAATGCTTAACTTGAATAATATTCTACAATTTCTAGATTTAATTAAAAGAGAGTTAGTCACGAGCGAAAACTGGTCACTAATAAGCTCAACTGCGATTTAGAAACTCTCGCAATTAATGTTATGTCGGTTGGTGTGAGTCCCCGTTTTATCGTTTACCGTCAACGCACAAGTTATAATATTATCCCGGTTAACTACACGGTTACGCTGACCCTCGATAACTTAAGACGTAAGGGAAACTTTCATATGTACATAAATATTAATATTTGTGTCTCAACTAACTATAGTATTTTTTTTAAATTTCAATGAATGGCGAGACGAGCATGCCATTCGCCTGATGGTAAGCGATACGGCCGGTCATGGACAGTAGCAAAACCAAACAACACCATGAATTACAAAGGTAATGCTTGGCATTCCACTGCGCTCGCCATCCTGAGACATAAGGTGTTAAGTTTTATTATGTACAGTAATTACACTGGCTACAATGTCCATCAAACCGAAACACAACAGTGCATTTACAGTGCTGTTTGGCGCGAGAAATAGATATTGGGGAAGTACTCAGGTGACCTCTGACATATGAGAGACCTACCGCCAGTTTTAGCTGGAAAAATCACACATTTTCTAATTTGACATCAATTTTTGCTGCACTAGTCTACACACTAAGTTCACACATGCTGAAAATAGTTGCAGCATGAATTCGAAACCCATATCCAATTGACTTTATGACAGTTTTTATGTTTCAAAAATGTCAAATGAGTTTCCCCGAACTGGAAGCGGTGTCCGGAATAGCGTTAAAATCTGAAATACATCCTGCGTGATGAGGTTGTCGTAAAATAGCAACATAATTATAAAACACGTGGTGTTCGTTTTATTTATTTTGTAATGTGTCTTAATGTTCTGTGATTACCTTGTCATGCAATTCCTTTGTGCGCTTTTGTCTTTCTTCTTATTAAAACGTTCTAAATATTTTATTTATTCTCAATAGAGGTTAACACTGGTGCCGCCTCAACATACCAGTCCAAGACCATAGGCTGGAGCGTATGTTTATTAGTATATGTGGACCGCTAAGTCATATTTGTAAGAATATGCTTATATACTCGTAGTATAAAATGTCGCTTAACAGCGGTTTCCATGAGAATGAACGCGTGTGTCCAAATTATGTATTTAACGACCGTCGACTGATTAGCAGATAAGTTAAACAGTCGACTCTGCACGATAAAATGCGGGTTCCTTGTTTACTTAAACATGGTAGAGTCTAAAAACTACATCTATTTTAATTTTTTTTTATTAAATACTGAAATCAGTTAAAAACAAGATACATGGTAGCACAAGGCAGGTATTTTTGCAAATTAAGTATACAATAACTATAAAAACAAACCCTATCTTCAAGTAGGTACTCCATAAGGCTACAAAGTTTTATTAATCACGCAATAAATGTACTGATTACAAGGAAAGTAAGGTAAGTGCTATTCGTCGATACGTCTCATCCACTATGTACATTAATCAGTAAAGTGATTTTGGCTGTCATAATAATTATGATTCTGGCTATTGGTCCTGGGCCTTCCTCAATAATAGGAGTTAGGTATGTCTATATGGAATATAAATACTCTATAATATTGATCCAACATTTAATTAAAACCGAGGATATCTTTATTTATGATGCAAAGTTTCTACTTAAATTGATATATTACATAGGTAATCAGTAAAAAGAAATGAAACAATGTACAATATAAGTTGAATGAAACAGCGATAGTAAATCATACTACACAATTTTCTTTGAAAAATACAAGTGATTTACAATTTAATGGTCCAAATATTTTATAAACATAAATATGACTTTTTCAACTGAAGGATATCGACGATTTGTGATTTGGCAATGCTGTTTATTTTTCTTATTTTTTCTCTTTCATTCTACATGTGATGATACAACAAAGATCCGTATAGGACAAAGCTTCTACGGATGGACAGATCTTGTTTTCCCGCTAATTTTCCCTGACAGGCTTATTGTTACTGTTATTATTCTCAGGTTCTGATGTTGGCAATAAATTATTTAAATTGAATTATTGAAGATCTTTACAAATAACTGATAATCATAATTTATCTCATTAAGTATTGAGTAAGAAAAATAATACTCGTAGTTGTGCATTTATTCATTTCTTCGTAGCCAATTAACAAAAACTTGTGTAAATATACACGTTAGATCTGCACAATCGTAATTAAGGAATAAATTATTTTTAAAACGGGTACAGAAAATAGACTATGTACAATTTTTGACAATGCTCGATATTTTTTATAATATGCGTTCAAATAGAAATACTATTAAAATAAAATATCTCTGTGAAATCAGTATTAAAGCAGCTTGCAAAATGAGGCAAATATTGTTATAGAGTGGGAGCTTAGGTGGGACACCTTACCGTCTCTTTCACACGCGCACACTGTAATGCATATTTAGACTAGTGACATCACTAGTTTTGTTTTGCATCCCTTTTCTTTTTCTCCCACTACAAGATTTAAAACGTTTGAAACTTGTTTAAGTCTAAATGAATTTATCACGTTCTTTCTTTGCTACATTTAAAAAATGGATACCTTTTGATAAATACAATAAACAATTGAATCAAATACCCTATTCTGGTATATAAGTATCGACCGCTGATCGGAACAACTAGAGTACCAGCGTACTCAAAACTCAATGGTTGATCCCGAAACGCGAGAAAATTGTACAAACCCAATTTTTACTTAATAAATTTAAATCTTATTTCATAAAATACTCAGCCCAATTCATTCCTTCCTTACCAAAGTATTACATTAAAATGTAAAATATTCTTTACCGGTAGAGTAGGTACACAGAGTGTCTGGATAACGTCACACAAATTACCAGCACAATATGTTCAGGGTCGCTTTACGACTTTTTCATGCACGCACGTTCCACAAGATACCATTCCTCTTTTTGTCATGTAGATATTTGACATTATTGCCTGCATTGTTCGACGCCACGTATGTGATTTATGCAAGAATACTACAAAAGCCACGTGTTTTCTACGCCTATTCTTACTGCTATTATGGTGGAATTCTCTTATCATTGTATTATAATGTGGTCGTGACTAAGTGCACTTGGGTTAACGGTCTTTTATATACAAATTAGGATTCTTGGCGCTGAAACCAAATGTAGAAAGGATATGAACAATTTTAATACGGTACAGATGAAGACCGTTGAATATTCTTATAGTAATTGTGATTCACGCACTGGTATTTCGGGTTGAGTCTGTGTATAGGGCAGATTTCTGAGCAGAGGGCACGATTATGTCCATCGAGAAGATGCCATGTCTTGCCAGTGGATACTCCATTTAGATTTCAGTGGACTTAGCGTCAGGTTCAACAAAGTCGGTTTGTTACGGACGTATGAAAAAACGCTTTAAATGACGTTTAAAAAAGTCAGTGGTAGGTCTCTCACATGTGAGAGGCCGCCTGGGTAGGTACCACAGCAATGTCTATTTCTCCCGCCAAACAGCAGTGTAAATGCACAATTGTGTTCCGGTTTGAAGGATATTGTGACCAGAGTAACCACTGGATATAATGAGACTTAACATCTTATGTCTCAGGATGGCGAGCGCAGTGGAATGCCAAGCATTACCTTGTAATTCATGGTGTTGTTTGGTTTTGCTACTGTCCATGACCGGTCATATCGCTTACCATCAGGCGAATAGCATGCTCGTCTCGCCATACATCGCAATAAAAACACAGATTAAAAAATCGTCTAAGAGTTCAATATCTAACCTAAATTTAGTCACAAATTTTATATTAATTACAATCACAAATGACCTATTATGATTCAAGTACGCACTCATGACGAATTTTCTCGTTTCTTATATCCCAAAAATATCCAAGTTTGATATTACGAGTATAATAAATTCCGTCTTCATCTGAGCACCCCGCGTTACTGGGCAACCGTCGACAGGGAGACCCGTAAAAATTACGGAAAATATCCTAGTCATGGAACAACAAATTATATCAAACTATATTTATTTACTAAGCTTATATTCAATATATATTGATGTCCGATTTACTAGCAATTACGTGTCCTTGGATGGACAAAAATATCCTCTTTTGTTGAACGTACTAAACAACCGTAATTGTAACATAAATCGTATTACATTTCCCAAATAATATTAGAGTAGATACGTGCATAAAAATGTCACCAGAGTATACAGCAAAAATATGAGGTATCTACATTATTTTTGAATGAACAAATACAGTTGTATAAGCAAATGTTGACAATATTTTAATTTAAAAAGTTTCTTACTTAGCATTATTTTAAAATTATACATTGTGGCATTAGAATATGTAAAACTTTTATCCATCGCATAAGAATAATGCAAACAAAACTATGTAATAAATATATTAGGAGCACTCCAAGACAAAATATAAATGAATATTTGCAATATTGAATTGAAAATCAAAACACTACATATTCCTGTCAGACTTGCAACAGCTGGGCTGCACCGCGCGCACTCGGAACAGACAAACATGGCTTCAAAATATATAAATTATACACTCCTTATATACATGAATATTATTTAAATAACTTATATTACCATTCGTGTATTGTACAGCTATTTTGAGTTCATACGCATTAGAATTTTGGTAAAACCGATAAACCAACGAGTTGATCATTAGTTAGTCGAGTGGGTCGCTTATCGGGCT
Source organism: Theretra japonica (assembly GCA_033459515.1). Taxonomy (NCBI): domain Eukaryota; kingdom Metazoa; phylum Arthropoda; class Insecta; order Lepidoptera; family Sphingidae; genus Theretra; species Theretra japonica. The sequence goes on from CM065930.1 coordinate 8,123,247, forward strand.
ATAATACCTGACCAGCGTCACAACGGCCGAAGCCCTTGGCCCATTAACGGCTTCCACACTGCCACATTCCGAGACAGTATCTACCTCATAAATAAAATAGGGAAATGAATTTGGTCGCAGCATTACATTGGAATACAATCAAGTTCTTTTAAAATATTTTTTAAGTTTATTAACATAATATATAAATGGAATTCGGTTACAATTGAAGTTGTTTATACTTTACATTACATTCTTTTAATACGGTTCTATTATAAAATTATATTAAAATATTGATTGCCTCGGTGGCGTAGTGGTAGTACGTTACGATTGCAAAGCTGAGGTCTCGGGTTCGAATCCCGAGTCGGGCAAAGTGATATTGGATTTTTCTATTCATTATCAGCCCGGAGTCAGGAATTTGTGCCCGATATGGCGATAGGCTCGCCCCCTATCACATCGTGGGACGGAATATACAAGGCGAAAGTGGGTGTTCTGGTAGCTCCTCTGCCTACCCCTTCTGGGAAAAAGGCGTGTGTTTATGTATGTATAAAGTATTAAAATGATATGTGTGAAATATAAACAAATTATGTGGAAATATCCTTCGCCCTTAAACCGCGATTATTAACAATGTCATGAAATATAAATAGCCATGCTAACACCACGTCTATTTTAATCCCTCGCGAAGTACCAAACTTCTTAACTAAGTTTAAAATTAATACCAAAACTTTACATACAATATATTTATTCTGAACTTTATAATAAATCGGATCAGTTGTTTGAAACATGTGTTTTAGAGATTAGCGGTTTAATCCGCGAGGCTTTGTTCGATATCTAGATATACCCCTGAAGATTCTTTGGTGGTAAAATATTGAGAAACAGATTATCCCGATTGAATTTTAGCTTTTTTCGCAATTTCGCTTGCGTAATCATATTTATTCCGCACGCTGGGTATTGTTCATGCATTATTCGAAATAAAATACAGTAAAGTTTCATCAAAATATCTCTGTAGTTTTACGTAAAATAAAAATATAGATCTTCAGTTTTCACATTTATAATATTTTACATAAATATCACACTTATAGCAATAACCTAATAACGACTATCGTTTTTTGAAGCTATACTCCAACCTGTATCCAAAGCTTTCTCTAGTATCTACAATGACTTCAAAAAGTATAAGTCCCACCTAGTAGATGTGAGGTGAATGCGACACTATTGCCCTAAAAAGTTCTCTGAGCTTGTTCACTAGTCCATTCAGTGTCACCATGCCAATGAGTCAATTTTTTTAAACAAAGGTACTTTACCAAGAGTCTTTACAAATATCCCACGCTGGTATATCATTTTGTTAATGATAACCAAGAAATCAAAGGGCGAGAGTGTTTATGTAAATTATTTCTCGCCTTCTATTATGGCGCGCCGCGCCATTGTAGTCACATCATGACTCGCATCTAAAAGGACTCATTATATCTCATCGTTATTTACTAACCTTATAAAATGGTTTGTAAATTTTCCCCAGAGCACATAGATCACGATGTTTTTATAATTCAAATAAACACGAATAATTATCTACAATGTCCTCATCCTACATTAAGATAAAAGTCTTGTGTCATGAGTATCAGAAACTACGAGAGGCTTTTCGGTTCCACACACACTCAGACCTAAACAAATACTTGTGATTTACACAATCTTTTATCTCGGTGCGGAGATCGTACCCGCGGCTTTTCTTTCGCAGCCGGTGACTTAACCAACTACGCCACGAAAGCTGTCAATACTTTTTATCTGTAACATTACTATTCAGTTTTAATTCCAAATTGATTGACGTAGTCTCTCAATTCTATGTATAGCATGACGAGATTGACGATGATAAATTGTTCAGTCGCTATGCACTTCAGGTCACCTGCATGCTCACTCTCGGCTTTATTATTTTTTTTGGAACGCTGCCAAAAATACAATATGGACGTAATACACGAATCCATTCTATGAACGAGGTATTACGTTTGGAGAAAAAATGTTCGTCGGCCAAAATGCATTTGTCATGAACTCTTAACTAACACGATTTCGTAAAAGGGCCTTTGAATATAAATTCTTTAAGATAAAACGTTCTTTTGAACCATTATGTACGAATCATCCAATTATATAGCTTTTCTATTCAAACATAGTAAAATAAATGAGCCATTAAACGAACTACCTTGAATATTGGATGCCACCGGTCGAAGATAACTTTATGCATAGTTTACCTATTCATGAAAAATACAATCCCATCTACATAATGTTATTTTGAAGCAAGCCTTCACATTAGCTTTGAAAGTGACAGTATATAACACGGTTTATTAACTTTCACATCATTATTCACTATCGTCTGATAACGCATTATCAGCGATAACGGCTCAACAACTCCCGATAAACACCATTAAGGCTTTCCGTAGAATTCACAAAACAGACATGTACTTTGGAAAATGCATTTTTTTTATGCGATGAATGGCGAGACGAACATGCCATTAGCCTAATGGTAAGCGATACAACTGCTCATGAACAGTAGCAAAACCAAACACCACGAATTACATGGCAATGCTTGGAAGTCCACTGCGCTCGGCACCCTGAAACATAAGATGTTAAGTCTCATTATGTCCAGTAGTTACTCTGGCTACAATGGCCTTTATACCGGAACACAACAGTGCATTTACACTGCTGTTTGGTGGAAGAAATAGACATTGCGGTGGTACCTACCCAGGCGAATTTACATATTAGAGACCTACCACCAGTAATATTTGCTATAATATACGACAAAGTACTTAATATGTTTTGTGACGTTACATTGTAACTGGAATTAAACTAAACGCAACCATATTCGCTATAACATTTGCCGTGTCTACTAAATCTAATTAAAGTTTAACAACAGGATAATTAATTCATCCAAGAACTACAAATGTGATTTAAATCTGTTCTGCGTATTAATATAATTTTGCTTGATTATATTCGTACTCAATAGGAGTGTTCTTAATATGCCTACAAGAGCAATTACTATGGAAACTCAGCAATGTAATCTTCGACAGCAGTTGTAGGGCCGTGTATGCATTAAGCGAGCAAGTTGTTCGTAGATCAGCTTACTTTCCTCAACCCGCGTCTCGATTTAGTATTCTGGCGGCGTGAAAGTTATCAGTAACATTGAATTGTTAAATTAACATTACAAACGCGGCTGCACTCATGGTCATCGCTAACCCGAGTGAGTAACACCATTCTATGTTTTCCTGCATTATTTAACTAGCTCAACCGACGGCACGACTGCTGTTTCCCTTTTGTTCGTCCCGAGCTACTTACAAACTTTAATAGAAGCAATTTGGATGCTAAAAGAAAGTACTTTGTAAACAATTCCATTTTCCGTCACATTATTTTTAAATGTTGCCGCAACTGGGCCAAAATTGAGCAAATATTTAAAATGCTAACACTTTTATCACGAAAGATAGGCGAGTACCAAAATGGAGCGATATTGATAAAACGTTGGATTGTATGTAGCTAACCAAACTAAGTTTATTTCAAATGCATCCTTTTTACTTTTTATATAAATCTCTCCCGGCGAAGCGTATTGAATTTCGTATCGATAAGTGAAATTAATTGGCTGGCCATCCATAAAATTGACATTGTAAGCGATATTACTGTGCTTCCATACGTTTTTATACGCCGCTGCATGTATGCAAACCAATTCAATTTGAACATCATTTTGGCTTTTCCGGTAATTTACTTTATATCGCTGTGCAAATACGAAAAATACGCGGTTGCGGTTGATTCTCATTGTACTGAAGTGTATAAATAATGAAGTGGAAACCATAAGTGGATTTTGGTCATTTTTAATCCTTAATTGAGAGCAGCCACGTTAAAATAAACAATGTAGACCCTCACCATCCCCGAAGGATGATCAGTCAACTGTCCTGATTGTTTCCTAATGCCAATAGTTTTAATGTGGATAGAAATATTTTAATCCGCTATTGGGTCAATGTGCAGTATCACCTTCAGTCAAAGGAAGTGCATTACCTACTGCACACAGGCCTCCACCAAGAACTTTCACATTTGCTTGCTGGATAGGACTTGTATCAAGCGTTCCTCTCGCCCTCTGCCTCTTGGGTGTATGTTTACCAGTAAGCTAGCAATATACCTTGCAGTCATATAAAAATTATAAAATTGAGATCGGCTTACAAATACATTAATGTTTCAAGTTCAGCGAAACCATAGGGATTGATGCTATAAATTATTTATTTTTGTATTAAATCAAATTATTAATGAGGTCAAAATATCTCTTGTTATCAATATTCATGGCATGTTTGTATATTAGAACGATGTCACGATTATTACAGGACTGCATGATATAATGCAATTTAGAAAAAAGAGATTTTTGTTGAAAATATGTAAATAAACATTGTATAACCATTTTTTAAATATTAAAACACATACATCATATAACGTAGTAAATAACCCTTATCCTCAAACTAAACATTTTAGAGGGGCCACACAAATAGGTACTACAAATTGTATTTTTTTTAACTTCCCGTCGTAATGTTTCCAAAATATCATCATACAACAACGGAAGTTTCCTATCTAACATTTTATCTTCCGAGTTTAATTGGTACCTCGATGAGCGGAATCTAAGTGCTGTCCCTTGTTCAAGTCGTCGTAAACCAGCGGGTTGCATTCACGCTATTTTATGTCAAGTGAACATGTTTTTAGAGACTAGAAGTCTCTTTGAGACAGCTAAAAGCAGTTACCGATTTGTGTTATCTGATCACCTACTAGAGATATGATGGTACGATGGCATCTTCCAGGGAATACGATTGTGTTTGGCCATTCCACACAATTAGGCCGGCCCGCTACATTGCATGTCCATGTTTAACTTGAAGAAGCTAAGTGAAGAACGTAGCGTGGACGCTTGAAAAATGTTCCGTAACTTCTTGGTTTTGGACTTAATTATTGAGATTAATAGGTAATCGTATAAAAATACAATCCTAGTTTTAATATCGAGCTTTATCTGCTATATTGTGTATAAGACGAATAGTTAGTACCTATAACACTCAACATTTGAACTTTACATTTATACCGAATTAACTGAAAAACTGTGAAGTCTTATTCACGCTAAAGCGATTAGAAGTCTTTCTAAAATAGGATTCAAAACATAAAAAGCAATTATAAACTTTAAAAAATGTTGTAAACATTTATTTTTCAAGAAAAATTAAAATTCAATGCTAATTTCAAACACAAATCGGTGTTGTAAATATATTTGGAAAGCAGGAACAAAAACAATCTAAACTCAAAATATTTTCTCACCAAAACAACAATAAATTGCACGAACAAATCCAAAGATAGACGATAACGGAGGGAAAGTTTGCACTGTTGCCATATTTATGGGTGGCATGGATAGTTTTTCTAACAACATCTGGTGAATATCTTTGCAAGTCATCGTCCGACTGAGTTTGTAGGTGCCAGATACAGAACGACCTTCCTGATTTAAATAATTTTCCACGCTGTAATTTGCTACTCAGTACTCCGTCATAAATCATTACCCAGGAGCACTTTATTTAAATAAGATTCTTCATAATTAATTAATGTTTTAATACATTTTAATGTTCTTTTGGTTCTATTACCAGCTTATCACACTGATACAATGAAGCAAAGCTGATTTTGGAACGAGAGGGCAAGTGTCCCTGTACCAAGATATTTATGTAATGGCCAAATAATATCGACAATATATGCGCAAAATCCCTTTTAGTTTGCAACTGCCAGGACCCAAGCGCCAAGAGAAGAGTCTCCGTCTGGACGCCAAGACTTTCGGTGCTACTGTTGAGTGGATTCTAAACTCAATTATTATAGTCACGCAATAATTTACGTGTGGACCTTCTCTAGAACTATAGGTATGATTATTCCATAAAGGTGTGTCTACTGTCTATCTATCTGTTCATTAATTTTAGGTGTTTCTATCTATTAAGTATAAATTACTCTATGGACAAATAATCCTATCCCTAAGATTGAAAATGTCTAAGTTCGTTAATTTTTCTAAACACAATGGATTGTTGAAAATAGGGAATGTCATTTAACGTCGATTTTCTTCTTTTTACATTATTACCCATGATTCATCAGACATAAACCTAGAATGGCCAAATATGAACTGATCTTATCGCAATCAAAATAGATTGAATGTAAATAAAATTTAAGTGTTTTGGTGGCAGACAAATGGCACGTAACAAAGGCATTTCTTTTATTCCGAGTCAGAACACGTTCCCTAGTTTATAAATTGAGCAGAAAATTGTACTTTCAGTGACGATGCATGCGTGAATGTGCGAGTTTGAGTTATTATTGTATGAATTATTCATTTATGCTTATTTAACTATATTCAAACACTTCGTTATTTTCAATTTATAAAACCACTAGCAGCTCGTCCTGGCTTCGCTTGGGTGCAGATGTTATTTAATTTCACCCCGCACCAGATACGTGTTATTTTTCTTACAAACTGGGACATCTTGTATACGTATTATACACATAAATCTTGCTCTTGAGCCACTCTATCTATTAAATAAACCGCCTCAAAATCCGTTGCCTAGTTTTAAAGATCTAAGCATACATAGGGTCAGACAGACTGCGGTACGACTTTGTTTTATACTCGTACTCGTACTCGTATCACTACATAGTGATGCGAATTAAATGCACACCCATGCTATTCTTTCTGATAAATACCAACTCAATTTAGTTTTTTAAGTAATGGTCAAGCCACATTATAGTTACTTTGGACTTGCGGACTTGAGATTGGGCTGTTCCTCGAACAGGGTCTCATAAAAAACCAAAGTGAAGTGACTGCCTAGCCATCTTCTTTCTTTCAATAAGTGAGATTGGCGAAGACCTATTTCTCCTTTCCATCACCTGTCCTTTTTTCATACTATTGTCTTCCCATTTCGAGACTCTGGCCATGCATCCACGACGCACGATCGCTGTAGATTTTCGGAAACTCTTTTTTTTGCTGTTTAGTTGTTACTGCACTTATAATATTGTACAATAAAATTAACGACTGCCTCGGTGGCGTAATTGTACTGCGGTATGATTACAAAGCTAAGGTCTCGGGTTCGAATTCCGGGTTGCGCGTATTAGATTTTTCTATTCTTTATCAGCCTGTAGTCAGGAATTTGTGCCCTATTCGACGATAGGCTCGCTCCCCATCACATCATGGGACGAAACACATAAACGAAACGTGGGTGTCCTGGTTGCACTTCTGCCTACCCCTTCTGGGAAAAAGGCGTGATGTTTGTGTACGTATGTAAAATTAATAATTTGTCAATATCAGCATTATTTGCCAAGCAATCTTTTAACTCCTCGATATACTTAAAAGATACATAAGAATGGTAAATCCAAACGTTGGTGTACACAATCTTATTAAATAAACACTCGATAAGCCCCCCCTCGAGATCCAAGCACTGCTTCTTAGTTTTCTTAAGAGGCTGAGCATCGATCTAAAGAAACGACGTTCTTGTAGGATATAAACTATTTCATGTATTAAAAAAAAAACAAACAATCATTTTTATTCATCTTAAAAACTTTTTGCTATTTTTGTGTTTCCCAAAATGCAGCTTAAAACACGCTACCAACACGTGCCCTTGAACTAGATGTTTTCTTTTGTTCTGACTATACCGCCAACAACTACATCCCCACACTACTATAAACCAAAATGTAATTTTAAATATTTACCCATAAGCGTCGACTGATGAGCACAGGAATACTCTACAATCGATGGTTCGACAGAAAGAGCTTAGGCCGTAGTACACCACGCCGACCAACTTCACATACCATACAAGACATTGTTATTATCTTTACCGTGTCCAGATTCATTTATTATGTAGATAGCTGTCTAACAATAGTCACATGATTACAAAATCTCAGAAAAACATACTTAACGAGAATACTGATAAATATGGAACGTCACCATTACTATTTTTCCGGACTTTTTTTATACCAATATTTCCCAATGGTTTCGCTAACGTTAAACCAAAATTGGCACACGAGTTTCCACGTGTCGACGACCGTAAATAAATAGATTCAACGAAGTGTCACACTGAGACACGTGTAATGCGCCGTGGGCGTAAAATCCTGTCTTTGCTGTCCCACCGCATCTAGACGCAAAACATGTATTTTTTATTACAAAAAATTGTTTCAGTATAGCCGAACCCTTGATTTCTTACGTTATATTGTGTACTAATATGAATATACGTACATTTAAACTCACGCTTGCATCTCCAAGGGAGTGCGCAAAAATGCCTGTGCTCATTTGTTTCTTTCATACCTAATTCTTCTTTAACTTTATTATAAATGGACCTTGAGTCTCAAAATTAACGGTGGTTCAGTGACCACTGGTGGCCCCAGAATAGATATACATAGATAAAAGTCCTCCTCCCCTTCAGTACCTCATATGAAGCCGGATTTTCGGCAACGATCAGTATTTAAATTAAATAACCATCTACATGAATTCGACGAATCAAACTCACTGCGTCTAAAAATAACCAGAATTGAAGTAGATTCTAAAGCTGCAATGACAAAAAAGAAGTATTTAAGCATTTAATAATTTTATTGTAAGTACTTAAATGTTTTGTTCATACTTTTATTCCCCATTTACAGCCAAAAGATGAGTCCCGAATTTTGTAGGTTTTACTAGCTGGGTCTTAACTCAGTCAACTTTGGGAACTGATCGAATAAATTAGAGTTTTTTTTTTATTTTAACGTAAATTTTAATATTTTCATTGAAATTTATTGAACGTAATTTCGCATGATAAAATAAATCGCGGACACATACGTTTGTGAAAATATTTGTAATATCGTCAGTCACGAGTGAAATCCTCGTCAGCTGTTGGTACACAATAGTACAATGGAAAGAATTCACTCCAGTATTTGTCGTATTGAATAGATCTGTAGTATCTCTTGTATAAATAAATAAGGAAGTGTTGTGTGCGCCATTAAACTGGAGTTACTCGCTTGATTCTTTAGATGTGACTAGTTATGTATCTAAGCTAAATATATTTTAATAAAACAATAAAAAAAATTGAACTTAGCAAATTAATTACGGCAATAATCAACGGGTGAAATATTCAGTCTGAAAATACTCATATTTGCATGCGTATTGTTTACTCCCTATCATATTGATATATTAGTGTCGCTTCTAACCACCTTTTCGGACATATAAGGCCTTATTCATAGACAGATTTAAAACCTATTTTAGTTATCGTATGTTTTGTCCCTTTCAAATGATTTTAGAATTAAGTTTGAGCGAAGAAGACAAACCATTCAATAACTAAAATAGGTTTCAAACCTGTCTACGATAAGGGCCGTTAGACATTAGTGTGACTTACAAATACTTAGCTAACATTAAGCAATAAAAAACAGCCGTTCATATAAAAGTATTTGCCATGAAGCAAACCGTACGAACCTAAAAATAAAAAGCAAATAGTACTGAATTAACATCTTTTTATTACTGACAGAAACCGTTACGTTGTCGGTCCTATATCGCTTTTATTGTTACTGCGTTGTTCTGAATACGCATAAGCTTCGCAAATCCCATCACGTGAGTCGCTCGCAATTCTTTACAATCCAGCTGTTTCACAAGTCCCATTCATGAATATTAATAGCAACTAGACAAATACTAATATCAACAGCCTGCTACTCCTAATATGAGTGCTAACCTTTATCGAGGGCAATAAACGAAAATTTACTAAAAGAGAATTACTATTATGAATTGTTTTTAGAGTAGAGACTGGTTTGTGTTATTTAGATTATGTTGTGTACTAGAACTATCAACTTGGTGTAGGAACACCGCGGGCCGGCAATATTTTGCCTTTATTTGTGGTCTGTACAGCTAAGCCGTGTTAATTGAAAAATTGTTAACAACCTAATTCATTTCTAGCCAAACTATAATCCAACTAAACTAATAGGTAACGTTTAATGTTTCATACTTTTTAAGTTTAAACGACTTGGTGGTACAGACGCAACACACACAATTTCAATAACATTTTCAGTAAAATCATAATTCCAAAGTTGAAAAGTATGAAACGTCAAACGATAACTATTAGTTTAGTTGGATATAAAACCAAGGTATTATCCGTGAAGGTAGATATTATATTTAATTATTTGAACGGTGATAAATGATGCACACGTACAACAAACCAAAAATATTAGTAATTTTAAATAAATCACCTTCCTAAATTCTTTATTAAACTATTATAACCAGTCCTCGTATGGTAGTCCTTTGAAATTGCCTTGATAATTTATTGGCATGTACATATTCTGAATAAGGTTCATTCAGGCGTGGACACTTAATTTATGTCCAACCTACCTGTAGTTCTTTTTTGATTTACGACAGGGACCTTCCGTCATAACATGAATATAAAGTAGTTTTGCTTTAAACCGACATTTGAATAATATGTTTACGTAAAGTCAATATCTCCGCAATTTTGAACAAACTATTACAAGGAAAGGACTTATACAAGACTAGGCAGGCGGCAGGCTTTGCCGGTCTCCGATTTTTATTTTTTTTATTCACTAAAAATATGAAAACTTCGAAATCTTGTAAGGCCTAAGCCAACTTCACTTGGTCGTGGTCCTCCAGCCAGCTAAATTGACAAGTTGCTGGTGAGTGGTGATCAACAGTCGGTAGGGTAACCGATACCAATGCTATATTGTGATTGCACTAGTCTGTCATTGGGCAGACTGATGAGAAACAGCAGTGTCATCAGCACTAGATGCTATGCTCTGCACTCGCCAACCCGCTTGCTAAGCATGGCAAATATTGGCTTAACTTTCCAATATTATATTTAAAAGAGTTAAAATACCTATTTTCAGAAGTACACTACTACAGTACTGACACTTAAAATAATGGTGATGAATGAAAAGTAATAAAGACCCAATCACTTCAACGTATTATAGTATTCCAAATAAACACATGTATTACAAAAACGTAATTTAAATTTATTTTAACTAAAATCTTTCACTAAAACTAATAAAACCACTTAAAGAAGTTGATAATTAACTATGAATACATTAGTAACTTTGAAAAGTCTCCAGTTTATTCCGATTCCTCCGCTCTCAGTCTATTGACAATTCGTAACACAATAATAAGTTGAGACTTTTAATTTACCAGATAGGGCCATTAACAGATACAAGATGGCAACTAGATGGCAAAAAACATCAAGAGAGCAACAACATCGCCATACACGTTACTCCACCAGATGGCGAAGAAGATGACGAATTCACACCGACGCTGCGCGTGCGCAGGAAACTCAGCACGCCGCTCACAGCTCTACACGGAGTCTCCGATGGAATGCCCAGTAAGTCTCACTTACAATATCGATAAACAATCCGCAATCCTAACCCTTATCTAAGGATTGATACCCGAAAATGATTAATAGACCAATCAAAATAAATGCTATGTGGGAGTGATAAATAATTTACCCGATTGGTCTATTTTTGGTATTTCTCAGAATATAGCAATCAAGGTGTGTTATTAATTACGCGCATATTGTGATATGTTTCAAAGATATACCTACTGAAAATCGATTATGTTTCTGAATAAGCTAAACAAATAATTATCATAATCTAACGTCAAAGACCTTCTAAAATAGTACATTCCACAACAATTATGTTAATGAATAAATTGTAATGATATGTCTTTATTCTTCTCATTATTTAATTAAGTTTTAATTTTCAAGCATATCACGTAAAATTAATAAGTAAACGTACAAACTGTCTCTATTGTGAATGCCTATTATAGTTGTTTTGGTAAAGATCGTAGTGTAAATAGATATTCAAATAAGCAAAATGATAATAACATTGCCACTCTGATCACGCACAACAATTTTTTCGCCTGCTCTCTATAATTGACGGAAAATTGGTACAAATAACTTGGAATTTATTAAAACTCTCTCTAATGATAGATTTATAAAAGAAATATTGTTAGGCAATATTTGATTTATTTGCTTGTATCAATTATTTCAGTAATTTCTGCGACACGGCCTTGTGAGTATTATAAACACGGAATTCTACAAACCTATTACATTTCAAAGATATCCCTCCAAATTATCAGTTATAGCACTTAAATTACGTAATATAGAATTCTGATACTGCACATACTACATGTTTTCGTTGGAGGATATCATTCATCGGTAGCTAAAGCATTTAAAAAAAAATATTTATGTGTAAAATTATAGACTGGTGCAGGACCGAACATTCTTGTGGTAAAAAGGCCTATGTTCCGATCAATGTGAGCTGAAAGTATGATATGCTGTATTTAATGCTGCATCGTGGTATTTTCCCGATTTCATACAGATTTACGCAGCTCGCCCACCCGATCTCTGTCGCCTCTCGACCGAACAAAGCGGCGGTTTAGCACAATGGTGTCCAGTGCGGCCGCTGCAGCAGTGTCGCGCCGGCTCTCCGCCACCATCGGCTGGTGCCTCGCCACCCCCACCCACGTCAAGCCACAGATAGTGCGGCAGGGACGCGCGCTGTGTCTGCAGTATATAAAAACGCAGATAAGACGATCAACTTTCTGTTCAAAAAAGGTAATCATTTTACTAAATTAAAATTTCTCCTTGAAATCAAGTACAAAACTCATAATAGATTGCGTTAAATTTTTATCCACAGTCTTTTTCAACTGGCTTATCTAGCTGTAAAAGTATTTTTATCTAAGTTCATTACCCTGCTCGTTTATAATCTTTGTCACGGAGGAAATTGGTTTTACTCTTTGATAATTTTATTGCGGGTTAAATATTCTAATAGGTTTCCACTCACTGAGCTTTAATGCTCGGTGTCAATAACATGTGTCCCGCTGTTGATTGAGGCTTTTAGAAAATGCAGTAGCGAGTGTCAGGATAGTCCCAATATTGTTCAGTCGGTTATGCAGCACTAATTCAACGCTAATATATTTTAACAGCAGATAGTAATGAAACGTCTACAACGAATGATTGAGACTGAATGCGGAGAAGAAGCTGTATGCAACACGGACACGGGGGTGCTGGTCGCTCTGCGGGCGCTGTGCGCAGCGCTCGAGAGGAAGCGACCAGACGCCTTCCGACACGTCGCCCGGCAAGCCACACGGGCGCCCTCTGCCATGCTCCGATCAGACACCGCCTTAGCAGAGCTCGCTCTTGCCCTAGCGCGACGAATCACCAGGGAGAACATCACCTGGTCGAAGGTAAACTTTCGTAATTATATCTTTTGTATCTACTTGTGGAGTAGTTTGCCGACAAAGATGTTCCCGGTTTCCTATCCCGAGTGCTTCTGCCACAGCGTGTAGAAGCAGACTAGGTGGCTGGTGTAACTGTGTAGATTGATAAAAGATGATAGTGTCTCGCCAATCGGTACATTTTATGGAGGTTATCGCACTTAACTACAGGTGCGGTGCTGTTACTTTGTAAGGTTAAAAAATCTATCTGAAGCGATGACCCAACCAGCAAATCAACTAATGGTCGCTGATCACCGCAGCCCATGAATACTCACGAGACATTGGAATGTTAAGAGCGTTGCGACCTTTAAGAAAAGAGCCGCTCTTTTCAAAAGCTCCCTAGATATTGGATCGAAAATAAATTAAATCTATTATGCATTCTAAAAGGTTTTAAAAAAAAATACATTTCATATTTTTTTTATGAAAAAGCCTATTTTATTTATATTTAATTGAAAAAGCACGTTTTGTACAATAATTTCGTGAAAGCCATCCCCGTGCATAAATTCAGGTGCCTATTCTTAAAAAGATGATTTAGAAACTCATTTAACCAATTAAAGAAATAAGTCTCATTTTATTGAGCCTAAGCTATTCTCACTGACGGTAATTAATTGCTTGCAATGTTATGAAGGCATACATTAACGAATATTTAAAAAAGATATGATTTTAAATTCGAGTACTTAAATCAAAAAACATTTTACTGTTGCCAATTTTGTTCCATCTTGTTCGCTTATCACAATGATTAAAAACTCTTCCAATTTAGCGTCGCTTAATAACAACTCATTTTTAGAACCATTCAAATTAAAAACATCGAAATGTATGTACCTACTTCTAATTTAAGGCTGTACAAAAGACTATCCCATTGTAGAGTTCATGTATTTTGGCGTTTTAAATCATTTTTGAATTAAAAATTATCATCATTGAGCAACTATCACATATTAACGTTACATACCTATTTGTAGAGCAATCAATGTACGAACACCACAGATCACTGATCTGTGACGAATACTCAGCGAATTTAAATGTGCGTTGACAACCTACGTAACGTCTTCTTTAATAGGAAAAAACCTCCATCTCGTCGGCGTTAAAGTCAAAATGTCCTTACCGACCTACGTGAAGTACACTTAATTTGTTTGTGTGGTAGAAAGATATGACCTGTTACGATTCAACGACCTCCTAACAATTAAGTATTTTTTGCTAGAAATAACTCAATAAATTTTTGACCCGAAAACATTACCAATAGATAATACCTAGCCCGGTTTTTTATTTTCTACGTATGCTGTGTTTAGGCTAATCGCTAGCCACAAACGCACATATTTATCCTCTTGTCTGAGGTCTCTTTCTCAGGCCAAAGTAATGATTCTGATTTTATTATGTATAATCTTTGCCTATCCCTGCCATACCTTATCAGTTTTTCCTATTAAGCATGTCTATTAGGTAAATCTGTCAGGTAAATCATACATCAAAATATCATTGTATTTCCAGATAGCCGCAGTGTATTGCATTTGCGGTGCGTTGGCTCGGGAGGCGGCGGAAGCGGCTGAAGGCGAGCCCGCTCTGGAGCTGGTCGCAGCACCTGCCGCAGCCATAGCTGACCTCCTCCACGAGGAACCTGGTTCGTGGGTAGTCTCACATGGAGGATGGGTCTGTATTTAGTATACACCACTTGCTAGCTTCCATAAGCTTGTTGTCATCAAATAATACTTACATAAACATGGTATGATATTGTTACATTTGAATAAGTCAACTTAGAGAGGTGTTCAATATATTCAAAATAACTTTTATACTTTTTAATATATTACGCCTGAATACTCAAACGCCATTTAAGCGCGACTTGCATAGTTAAGTGCAACATAATATTTAAGTAGCGTTTAAGTATTCGGGTGTTAGTTGCATTATTAATGATAAATACACATTTATCTGTTTAATGAATTCTCTGCTTATAATAGTGGTTGTTTAAACATCCACAATCGCATTAATACAAATGACGTTGAGTAAAACATACCTAGTGCAGTAGAAGGTATACCTAACCACAGGATAATGCTCCTTCGAATAGGTATTAGATGAAACAAAAACTTAACATGAACGCCGCTAACACGTACAAAGGCTGAGGTATCCATCTACAAAGGGTACAACATCGCAATACAAAGAGAAAACGTGATATTTGAAATGATGTTACTGCTTTGAAATTGTGTGAGGATTCACCACAATGTTGCATTATATCGCTACCGTACACTTGGCTGTGTATTTTTACATGCACAAAGGACGTTTATGGCCTAGATCATCCAAACCAACACCTCAATGTGGTTTTGAAACGCCTGTAAGAACAGGAAAATTTGCTAAGACATTTAATTGAAATTGGGTCAATTAATAAGTAAAAAGAAGCCACTTAATGGTTAAATTACTGTTACATAATAAACTCGTACCACTGAAGGGATATATAGAGATGCTGCTTGTGACACCAAGTGTCTGTCGAGTTTATTTCCGACCTATGATGTGATAGAGGCTAAGCCTATCGCCGACACAAATAATTCTAGTCCGTGATATATGATGTCCACTGTTTAGATCGGTTAATTCACACATACATATATTGCCCGACCTGAAAGTCGATTCCAGTAGTGATAAAAAATACTGTCAACAAGTATTATTCATCAGTAGGTTCCCATTGTTGGTGACAAAACTCTAAAAAATACTAATATCACAGGTTTTCGAACTATTCAATTAGAAATAATCATATTTAAAAGTAGATAAATATTGCAAATAATTAAACTGGTAGTTGAGTAAAGTTTAGTTGTAAGAGCTCCTGACTATTTGATATAACATTTTATAATAATACCACTGCAGTGTATTGTTTCAAATATTTTAATAAACAGCTCCAATGGTTTTATTACATAGGTACTCGTCGAATCTCGCTGTTAACAAATACGTGTTCAGTACAAGCATGGAGACCGTCCACATTATATCCAAAATCTCTAGTCTGTCCGAGTCTGGTGGAGCACATTAAGTTGTCGTCCCCTGTTATTACCATTGTTAATAGCAGCAGTCGTGCCACGCCACTGTACGAGTATAGGCTTTGAATTCTGAACATAGCTCGCCTCTCGTCTAATAAAATGCATCTGGCCAGCCCTCATTGCGCCCGCATCGGATTATCACAAGTACCTTCACATAATGAAGACAGAAGCCCCTTGCACAGTTGTAAGCCATATACGATATTAGATTAATTATTAGAAAGGAACACACTCCCCTTAATGACTCGTGGTCTGTGGAATAGAATATCCATTTATACATACATGTATGTATAATGAACATCACGCCTTTTTCTAGAAGGGGTAGGCAGAGGTGCAACCAATACACCCACATTTCGCCTTATGCGTTCCGTGCCACGATGTGATGGGGCCAGCCTATCAATATATATATAGCTATATCGGGACAAACTCCTGACTCCGGGCTGCTAATGAATAGAAAAATCCAATATCACTTTGCCCAACCCGGGATTCGAACCCGAGATGTCAGCTTTGTAATCATACCGTAGTACAACTGCGCCCCCCACATACAAAATATATCCTAGTAAGTAGTTAATTTCTTTCCAACAATTTTCCTCTCAGTATTACGATTTTAAAGTGACTATTTAATATTACATAGAAAAATGTCAGGCATTTTTATTGCCTGTCATTCCAGCTAACGGTTGCTTCACTTTCATCCCAGGTATAGAGATAAAAGTATAATGTTTCATGTTATGAATTTCCCTGAAATTTTTGCTTACCGGCTGATCGTAAAATGATAAGCCAAATTTTAAGCATCGAAATAAATAGATGACACATAAATCTAATTGTCTCGGTGGCGGCATGATTACGAAGCTAAGGTCTCGGGTTCGAATCCCGAGTCGGCCAAAGTTATATTGGACTTTTCTATTCCTTATCAGTCCTGGGTCAAAAATTTGGGCCCGATATGGCGATAGGCTCGCCTCCTATTAAATCGTAGGACAAAACAAACAAGGCGTAGCGTGGATGTCCTGGTAGCACCTCTGCCTACCCTTCTGGGAAAAAGGCGTCAGTTTATGTATGTATGTATGTAAAAAAATCACGTTAAACTTATCGCAGGCGCTTGTGTAAAAATTATACTTGACCGATGCATCTTTTGTTTCAGAATGGATTGATAGAGAGGCTCCGGGCAAGCGAACGAGACCACAGATCTGAGAAAAACCTGCGAGTGATGGTGTCCTTCTTCGTGCTAGTCTGTCTTACCCTGTTATTTTTCCGATGGGTCATACACTCCCATCCCTCTTACAGCAACTAGCTATATTAATGCTATAAACTACATCTAATATTTACTACACGAAAAAGTTAAAAGAAAATTTTTGTACACCTAGAAACAACATTACAGCAGATTGAAGTACATAAAACAAAAAAGTACATGAAACTAGAAAATGTTACAATTTAATCACGTGCTTCGTAATATTATTGCGTTTTTATACCGCATATGAAATATCAACAAATTGTACTGTTGAAATATTATTTTTTATCACTCGAGTTTGTTATAATACTATTAATTGCGTATTCCTCAGTAAGATAAATCAAATCTAATAATAGAAAAGTATCACAGAAAAGGCAATAAATACTGATACCGTTAAAATTAAGTTTAAATTATATATGTTCATGGTCAAAACTATTAAAATACCAATTAACTAGAACATGAAATATTTTTTCTGTATAAATAATTGCCTTGGCTGTTTTATACAAGGGGTGTCCACCCAGAGCGTTTCCCACCCCCTAGCAGCATCATTGTGTCTAAGCCTTACAAACGACACCGACTTTATGTACCGCCCTAATTAAATTTTAAGCAGCTGTGAATGAAAATTTACGTTTTATAACTTTATTATTGTGTTAGGTTCCTATTTTAATTAACTTATGATAATTAATTAGTATCCAAAAATTTAAAGTTCACTTGTTATTTTTTGTGCTAATAAACACCCATTTACGAAAAATAACATCTCATTATGCCTTATATTAAAACTTCATATAATTTATTTGGAAAACGTAATGTGCTTGTAATTGCGAACAGTATTATTTAAATAGTTTTGTAAAATGATTTATTTACCTTTATTTTGAATAATATAATTGTAACATTAAAATAAATACGTAGTTAAATATAGAATTTTGTCACAATGCTATTTTTTGTCATAATTAATTTATTTGCAAAAAATGACAGTTTTAGTATAATGGAATAGGGATCTGTCCCATACAGTAGTCTAAATATTGTTATTAAAGTTATGTACGATTGTCATTAAAACGCATTAATTAATGACGAAATTAGTCAATTATTGTAATATTAATATAGATTCATTATTTATGATAATGTGTATTTTCAGTTATAAGTGATTGTTAAGAGGATGAACGTTATATAATTATATCTATTGTTTTTTTCCCCCTCATGTTTTATAATTTAAGGTTGAATAATCGTTTTTCTTCCTCACAAAAAATCTAATAAGTGGAAACTGTACCAGGCTACTGCAACCACAGAATAATGCAACTGTGTCATAAAATTCATTGTTTTTGGAACATGCCTGTAAACCCTTTTCCTTTGGCACAATTACTTCCTTTTTTCTTTCTTTTGTTTCCCATTTTGAAGCCTTCAACGCATATGCTAAGTACCTAATGTAAATATCCATAGACTGCGCGGCGGTATTTTTTTTTATCATTGACAGGATAAAGTGACTACTTTACCTACCTACTGTATCAGTCCATTTACGTCCTACGGCAGGGCACAAGCCTCCTTTACTCGTACAATCGAGAGTACGATTGAGAGGAGGTACGCCATATAGTCCACCGTGCTAGCCTATTGCGTGTTGGCGGACTTTACATACCATAGAAATTCGTATTAATCGCTATGGTATACAGTTATTCTCACGATGTTTGATATAAGAGGTGTGCCCTGGGATTTGAACCCACAACCACCGTGTACTTGTTGGCAGTCGCGTCTGATCCATTTACCAACAGGCCACCACGCACTTACAACTGGTAGTAACTGCAGTACAAACTATGTCGCCAGTCGACACTATTATGATGGCTGATGTTCACAGAATTACCCTGAAATGCGACGCACTTACGTAGACCACTATTAAGTATTACGGATCCTTAGTCCTTACCTGCTGAGTATGGTGGTCGCTTTCCGAACGGTTATTGATACCCTACTATCTGCATTTAAGTCCAAAGCCACCACGCTGGTTTAATGCGATTTGGCTGACACACACGGTGAGAAATATTTTAAGGATTTATTTTATAAATAGGAATCCGGCAATACTGCTATATTTGCAGCAGGTGGCATGCCATTTAACTTAATTTTTAGTGTAGCAACTTCCGATTATAAATACAGTTCTAAACTCGATCCTGAAATTTTCTGAAATTCATTTTACTCGCGAAAAACAAATCTTTAAAAGGAGCCCAATATTACTAGTCTTTTCGGCTTATTTTTTATAGCATAGGGGCGGAAACAAGTAAGCGGGCCTCCTGACGGAAATTGATTACCAACCGTGAACGTCTACAGCATTTGGGAAATCATATTGAACTTTGTAATAAACAATCTGATTGATCGAACAAGATGAAACAACAAAGCTTGGAGCTTTGTTTTTGAAGCTTTAAGCTTCCACTTCACACCGCTTTTCTGAGACAGTGGTATCGCTAATCGCCCTAACTACACAATTACACTACATACTTACAGAAGTTACCTATGTATGATATAATTAACTTAAGAGGATTGTAGGACATTTAACTTCACACTTCAGGACAAGTAGTGCATAAAATTCTTTGGAAAAAATAAACACATCATACCTACGTAGATACGGGTACTGAACGTAATTTTTTTACGGTATTTATAACCTATGTGTATGTTTTTGTCGTAGCAGTGTGTAAAAAATATATTAAAAAGATCTCTCTAGTTTCACTTTTTTTTAATGGATAAAATAAACGAACTGTAAAAGAAGTTATTGCTACGACTTTTATAAAATCAAATACCATTAATAAAATAACTATTATTAAAGTCTACGGCCTTATTCATAGACAGTTTCAAAACCTATTTTAGTTAACGAATGTTTTGCCTAAACTAGGTTTTGAAACTGTTTATGAATAAGTCCGTATTATGTTAATACGTTACGATTTTGTTACAAGTTATTTTTTATAAAGACATGACCTGTCCATGACAGCCTCTATGGCGCAGTTGGTTAGACGCCGGCTATGAAACAAAAGGCCGCGGGTTCGATTTCCACACCGAGACAAATGTTTATGTGATCCACAGGTATTTGTTTCGGGTCTGGGTCCTGGGTGTTTGTGAGATCGAAAAATTCTCGTAGGTAGTTTTTAACACCCGCGATACGGGACTAAATTTTAGTGTTCTGTCAACTCTATGTGAGTATTGGTTATATTCATTTATTTGTATTTTATATCTAACTAATCTATTTACATAGTATATTTTGTAGACTAAGTTCTCTGCTCACACCTTAAAATAATTTTATTTTTTTTATTCCGTTACCACAACCAACAAGGTCAGAGGACTGATACAGAATTTTAAAAAATGTAAGGAAATGGTAAGAGACCGGTCCATGGCGTCAATACTTAGTTAATAGTTAGTACCTACCTATGTCTTCCCGCCGATTTGACATAAAAAATACACTATTTAGTCGCGAGTCTGATATTCAAGAAAATGTTAGCTACGTTTATTATATAATATAAATAATTAAAACCATCATCATTGTCAGCCCGTGGCAGTCTGCTATTGGGCATCGGCCTTTCTAATAGCAACCCACAAAAGTGAATACTCGATTGCGTCCATTCCAGCCCAACTATTCTGCAAAAATCGGCACTCCATTTAAGCTGAGGAGGTTTTACATTACGTTTGCCGAGTTGCACAGAACACTCCAAAATTCGTTTGCTCCAACGAGGCGTACGCCCTCCCACTACCATTTGAGTTCTACTAATGCGGAAAAGTGTGTTGACAATTTTGGTTCTCTCGTTTCTGCTGGATTATTTCGTTCCAAAAAAGGTGGCCAAAATCGGCATTGAATGCTGGACATTTGCTGGGCTAGCAGGCTGTTTCGTCTAGTTTGCAAAAAGAAATGAGAACTTTACCAATGTCGGAAACCTACATGTTTCTTGCATAATTTCTTAAATTGCGAAATGTTCCTTAATGCGGAATGTACAGGACGCAAACACCGAATTGTGCGATAATATGTATGCGTCTCTCTTCATTTGAATGTGGGACTGCGAATCCCATTGCGGGACGGTTCACTCTAATGCAGGAATTTGGTCGGTCTAGTATCAATTAAATACGATTCTTTAGAAAAATCCCGAACTAAACACGTTTCAGAGACTGCAATGAAATATAAACCAGAAGTCTGGGGAAATCTCGTTCGTTGTTATACATTAACCTACACGTTTCTTGTTCTATCTATCATTACGAGTACAGACTACTTAGGACGACAACAAAATGTCCGTATTCATCATTGAAGGAGTGTAAAGATATACATATATAGATATTCTTGCAGAACTTGGTATCGCCATTAATAAACTCTATCCATAAAAAATAAACAATTTACTCGTAAATCGTAATTCGTAGTCGATCATAATTCATGAAGTTACTTGTAAAATAAATTATTGTACCGTTAGACGATCATAGACAACCAATAAATAGCATTGGCAACATTAAATAGTTTGTCTTGTCTATGGATATATGGACGATAGAAAGCTGAAACAATTGAAGAATTATTAGGCATGCAAACACGAATGAATATTTACACGCTGAATATTGCATCAGTGAGGTATTTGTGACCGAATCCAGAGTGAATAATCTCTTTACACGTAAGTTAAAATGTTATTCATTGCTATAATATTGCCATTGCTAAAGAAAGAAACCGATAAAAGAACGTCACACAAGAGTTGAAATAGCGATATAGCTTTATGGTTTTCATGCGAGAGGAAAAGGGACGCATACATTTTAGTTGTCAATGTCATTAGGATTCTCAATTTTTTATGACTGTAGTAGAAATTATTATTTTAATTCGTAAGTACTCCATAAAAAGGAATTTGTATCGTGTTATTTATTGTTAATCAAAAATTAAAGTCCACGCGCCATTTGAAACCAAATATTACGAAAATACCCGTGGCCAGTATTGAGCCAAAACGGAATTTTCTGATGCAGTGTTTACTAAATTTTGATTTCAGATGTAAATGAGAGTAACGATGTTTCATCGCGAAAACAAATGAGCAGTGAACCATTATCCTATAATTATATAGTGTTTTGTTGGTACGACGTATTGTAGTCGAAATGATGAAGAGTACCCTGCCTAAAGACAAGCCAGGCAAGATGAGAATCAGAGCTTTTCCTGTGAGTATGAAACTATATTGACCTCCAGTGATTTGTTATACCGTCATATACAAGCGTCATGTTCATCACTTTTCTAGTTTAGGTAATAGTCACCAAATTACATGATTTCAACATAGCCTTCATTTCCTTTTTAATTGTATGCTCAGTTTTTATGAAAGGTCAAAGTGAATCATTTGTATTATGACATTAGATGAATAATCATATCTGTTTGTATTTAATTTATTCTTAATCATATTAAAACTGATAAAATTATTATTCATTAGGTGGACAATGCTACATATGAAAGTTTCACATTTCATTTAGATACTTTCAATTAATCAACCTAATATAATGCTGTCACTAAAACATATCAACTATGTTTTAAATGCAAAAATTATCTTACTTTTATAGAGTAAATTACAATTTGTTCATATATCTTGTGGTATTTTATAAACATTTATATAAAAATGACATAGATCAATCCAGAAACTATATTTTTTTTATTTAGGTAAACGAGATAGTCTACACCTATCCCAGTTACCAAGAAAATTATGGTTCAATCATGAACACAGACTGTCTAAATAATTTGTTAGTACCTAATGTATTTCATATTATGGGATACAGTACAGTACTGTTCAGCCCATCATGGGATATTTGAGTCCATTTTTTGAATTGTATTTATCCATATCTAAAAGCTAGCAAATATAAAATTTTGTTAATCCATTAAGAATTAAACAAGTTAGAAATGTTTGAAATCTGCTAGTGGTAGTAAAAGAAAAGAGATCCAAAACAATACTATTGACATCACTAGTCTTAACATGCATTTGGGTGTGAAAGAAACGCTAAGATGTTCACACTATGCTCCCACTCTTTTTTTTTAATACTCATATTTGCCTCATTTTACAAGCTACATCAATGCTGTTTTCCCAGAAGTGTTTTTAATAATATTTGTGTTTACATTACATACATAAACCACACGCCTTTTTCCCAGAAGGGGTAGGCAGAGGTGCTACTAGAACACCCACGTTTCGCCTTGTATATTCCGTCCCACGATGTGATAGGGGGCGAGCCTATCGCCATATCGGGCACAAATTCCTGACTCCGGGCTAATAATGAATAGAAAAATCCAATATCACTTTGCCCGACCCGGGATTCGAACCCGAGACCTCAGCTTTGCAATCATACCGTAGTACCACTACGCCACCGAGGCAGTCAATATATATTATGTTTATTCAATATTTGTGTTTAAACATAAAATATTTTTTAAAATATACCTTCATATTCTAATCTGTATTGCCCACTGCTGGGCTTGGGACTCTTCTACAACCGAGAATTAGATTGTCATGGAATACAACATTTTATTATTTAAACTATTTCAATTAATTTTATATCATAGAAGTCAATACAAAAATGTGTCATTGTTATTTTGTAAACTAACGAAACATGGATTAGAAATAGTAATTATTCATATATTTAAAAGGTAAAATAATAAGTATTTAATAGCATGTTCAGGAAAGTGTAATATTATTTAGGTAATTACCCAAATAAAAACCCAATCCAAATACCATGATTCAACAAAAATACTTGTTCCTTTTTATACTTAAGTATTTCCTGTTTTATTGAGTCTTTCAATATATTTTTATGTAAATGAAAGCAAACACTGCAAACTTTTTGTTCAAGAAATGAAATTGAAAATATGGCAACAATTTCACATTTGTACATTTAAATTTAGAATGAGGGACTTCATACTTCAAAAATTTTTGATAAACATTGTCATAATTCTATTTTTGACAAGAGTGGAAATCAATCAAAAGACAAAAATAACATTTTTACATTTTATATTTGTTCAATGTTTTGGTTTTGTCCTTTTACTTTTATATCATGTATATGTAACTTTGAAAGCAATTAACGAAGTCAAGATGACTAGAAAATTTCAAGTGTGGAACTATTCTGAACCATATTATCAAATGTATCCAGACACTTGGGTATGAACATTTATTCTGAACCAATTATTTGTATTAGTGTGCGATTCATTTATTATCCCATAATATTTAAAATCCTGACTCTTGTAATAGAAGGAGCGAGTGATAGAACAAAGGGTGTATTGAGAGTGTTGTGTAAAAGTACTTGTTAATTTGTAGATGACTATGGATGAGAAGTATGTGGAGAGCATATGGAGTCTTCTCAAGAATGCAATACAAGAAATACAGAAGAAAAACAACTCTGGTCTCTCTTTTGAAGAACTGTATCGCAATGCATACACTATGGTGTTGCATAAACATGGTGAAAGACTTTACACAGGATTAAAAGAGGTTGTGACACAGCATCTAGAAACCAAGGTATTGTACAGTAAGCATTTATTAGTTGTTTATAAATAAATAACTTTACAGTTTGAGTTTGGCCACAAGTGACTTATATTTTAGCAGTAACTTGTGAAAAATCCTTAGTATTTCACTGCTAGTGTTTGCAAAGCTCCTAAATATTTATGATATTTTTTCTCTATATGGTTACAAATGTTGGTGAAAGTTAATTGTTTCATCACGAAACTATGGTTAGAACAGTACAATTACAATTCAAATAATTAGGAAATGGTTTCTATTACTCTGTAAATGCCACTTGTGTTACAGGTCAGAGAAGATGTACTTCACTCGTTACACAATGGATTTCTGCAAACACTGAACAATGCCTTCACTGATCACCAGACCAGCATGGTCATGATTCGTGACATATTGATGTACATGGACAGAGTATACGTCCAACAGAATGAAGTGGACAATGTTTATAACCTGGGGCTCATTATATTCCGAGATCAGGTATGTGTTTACTACAGGATATGTAATAAACAGAAGTCTGCTTTTATATCTTATAATACTTTACTTTTCGTTAACATGTAATTGACATCACTGGTATCACATTTTTTTGTTTTAGTCCTTTGTATGTTTGGCACTTATATAAAAAAGTATGTTGATATTGTGATTTTTATTCAGTATAGTTATTGAAATAAATCCCTAATGTGTTTATACATAAAGATACAATAATGAATTTTATAACCACTACTGTTTTGTATGTCAGCTACATGCAGTTTAGGTAAATGTTACAAAGTTGCGGGCATCAGTTAGTTGACCTCAAACCATACTATATTTGCAGGTAGTTCGTTACGGATGCATTCGCGACCACCTGCGTCAGACCCTGCTGGAGCTGGTGGCTCGCGAGCGGCGCGGCGAGGTGGTGGACCGGCTCGCCATCCGCAACGCTTGCCAAATGCTCATGGTACTCGGAATCAACTCCCGAGCCGTGTACGAAGAGGACTTTGAGAAACCTTTTTTGCATCAGTCTTCAGAATTTTATAGAGTATGTTTTGATTGACATCCTATCATTCTAATTTGACAGTAATTTTTAATATAAATATTTTGTAATCGATTAGGGTAATATATTACTGTTTGTATATGTTATCTACCAATAGGGTAGATGTGTTCTTGATTGCAGGCCCTGTCTCAGAACACCAACTGTGGACACCTTTTGGTCAGGTGATGTGATTAAATATGAAAAATAATACACTATGACAGTTGCTGAGTGTCAAAAGCTCGAAGATATGGTTTTGAAGCATCTTTGAGAATAAGCCTTTATTTGGCAAAAGTGAACTAAAAACGTTATGTTTACAATATGCATTATGCATAGTTTTGTTATCTCATTATTATCACATTCATATTTCTGGAGTAATATTTGTAGTTCTATTAATAAATGCTATTGCTGCTACTTGAATAGTGGTGTCGTTGGTAGAAAATTGAGAGGGAGTGTTTGTGTGTGTTGCAGATGGAATCTCAGAAATTCTTGGCGGAGAACAGCGCGGCGGTGTACATCAACCGCGTGGAGGCGCGCATCGCGGAGGAGGCGGAGCGCGCGCGCCACTACCTGGACGAGTCCACCGAGCCGCGCGTCGTGGCCGTGCTCGAGCACGAGCTCATCGAGCGACACATGAAGACCATCGTCGAGGTCACACACACTCCTACTTCTAACCAACGTACATTCTCTTCATGACTAATCGCCCATCGCGTCCTGCACAGTCCGCATAACATAGTACATCCATTATTACAACAGACAATATAAATTTGAATCTATGCATTGACAAATTGTGTGGCCTATAGAATTCGAAATGTTAATTGGGTCATGAACAGGTGAATTGTCTGAACTCCTGAACAGATGGTATTGCGCGTGTAGAGTGGTTGTAGTGAGCGCGGAGTGGTGTGCAGATGGAGAACTCGGGCGTGGTGCACATGCTGACGCACACGCGCACGTCGGAGCTGGCGTGCGTGTACAAGCTGCTGTCGCGCGTGGCGGAGGGGCTGCGCACGGTGGCCGACGCCGTGTCGGCGCACCTGCGCGAGCAGGGCCGCGCGCTCGTCACCGACGACACGCACAACACCAACGCCATCGCCTACGTGCAGGTACACTCTACTACCAAGTACAATATATCTAATGTCAGGCTCAGTCCGACCAAGTAACCTTGACCATGTCAAATCTATACTATATGACCGGTGTTACGGAGCGTAATGTAACATCTTACAAAGCGAGCATTAATACACTCAGTTCGTGGAAACGAGCACGAAAATTGTATTATTACTAACGATTTTAACACTCGGCGAAACATACATAAATGCTCGCTACGAACGTTACATTACATCACGTAACACCGGTCAGAACCTTAATATTCGTTGTTCATTTTAAAGTTTAAATGCAATCCAATATGATGTTAATATTCAGAACATCTTTTATTACCATTTGTGTATGTATATTATATATAAAGCAATGTATATTTTATTTTCAGAATTTACTCGACTTAAAAGACAGATTTGATCACTTTCTACAAAATTCGTTTAACAATGACAAGATATTTAAGCATATGATTGCATCTGATTTCGAATATTTTCTCAATTTAAATAATAAGTCTCCAGAATTCTTGTCCTTATTTATTGATGGAAAACTGAAGAAAGGTGAAAAGGGCGTAAGTGTAATCTATTCAATTATTTTACAATATTGTCGAATTACATAAAATAATACTTATTCAAATAAACATGTATTAATTAAGAATAAAATCGTCATTTCAGATGAGTGAGCAAGAAATTGAAGCAGTGCTGGACAAAACAATGGTACTGTTCCGTTTCCTCCAGGAGAAAGATGTATTTGAACGCTACTACAAGCAACATTTGGCCAAGCGACTGCTCCTCAACAAATCCGTATCTGATGACAGCGAAAAGAATATGATCTCCAAACTGAAGGTTTACTATTTATTAATTTTTCACATGATAGAACAGGGTAAAATAAAATCCAAAACATGTAATTTACAAATTTGAATTTTCCCCAGAAGGAAGGTTTACTGAAAGATGTGGAACCTCGGGACTTCCATTGTATAATTGGTGATGTCTCCCAAATTGAGAACTCCATCAATAACCAGTGACCCTCCAGTATCCCATTCCCATATGTAAAATCCTGCAACATTCTTCTGCAAAATTCTTTACCATGTGTTACTGTGGACATGTTTTGTAAGTGTCCACTTCACAATTAATGACTAAGTAGCTCAGTTAGAAAAATCTTGCTTAAAGTCTTGATCATTATGTTCTGATTCGATTCTGTATCTGATGTTATACATTCATCACAGCTACTCCATAAAGTGTAAAGAATTTTGCAGAGATAGTTTGAGACTTTAAGCAGGGTTGTAGGATTCAATTTTATAATTGTTGGTCAGTAGATTTAACTAAACCTTAAAATAAATACAGCTCATATTTTAATTATAGTAATATAGTGTACCTATTCTGTAATTAACATTATTTTAACCCTTTACCGGCAGTAGCCAATAAGGTAAATTACCTTACAAAACATTATTGAATTATGAGTCAACCAATTGAAGCTGAACCAGTTGAGGCAGTTTCTAAACAGTAGCAGCATTAGTTACAACTACTGCTAAACCTCTTCGGAAAAAAAATGAAAAAAATGTTCTGCCTAATATTTTACCAGTGCTAGTGAAAGGGTTAACAAAAGTCTGTCATATGTGATTGGTTAGTGTTCTTAAACTTGTTTGTTTTTTTCAGACTGAGTGTGGTTGTCAGTTCACATCGAAGTTAGAAGGAATGTTCAAAGACATGACAGTCTCTAACACCATAATGGAAGAGTTTAAAGAACATGTATTGTCTTCTGGGGTAAATATTTCTTTTCTTTTATTTTTAAGTTTCTGAATGCATGCTATTTGCAACAGGCATGCTGATTCTAAATAATATACTTATTGTTTATAAATGCTATAGTGTGCTGCATTTAATGTGTTCATTTCTAGTTTATGATGTTCCACAGACCAACCTTCACGGCGTGGATTTATCGGTGCGTGTCCTGACAACTGGATTCTGGCCGACGCAAAGCGCAACACCCAAATGTAATATTCCTACCGCTCCACGAAGTGCGTTTGAAGTTTTCAGAAGGTACACTGATCTATAATAATCCTAAGATTTTTTCTAAACTTTATATAAATATACGAGAATTTTTAACAACGAGCTATTGCAGCACTATTTAAATATATCTGGGTAAATGACGCGTTTTTCATACGCTATTAATTTAATTTGATGAAAAATAAAAAGGCAAATGGCCTAACGCGAGAGCGTCTCGTTAGTAAGTATTGTAGTAAGGCAGCGTGAAGACGTAGTGTTGTGCGTGTTGCAGTTTCTACCTGGCGAAGCACTCGGGGCGGCAGTTGTCCCTGCAGCCGCAGCTGGGCAGCGCCGACCTGCACGCCACGTTCCGCGGCACCGCCCCGCCCGCCGGCGCCTCCCCGCCGCACTCCCCGCCCGCCGCCGCCCCCGCGCACCCCGCCCACGCCGCGCCGCCCGCCCCGCGCCGACACATCATACAGGTCTCCACCTTCCAGATGTGCGTGCTGCTGCTCTTCAACAAGCGCGAAAAACTCACTTACGAGGTCAGTCTGCAATTCCTACATCAATTATATCATCCCTTTTTGTTTCCAATTTATAACCGGCCTTTGGTTACTCGCTGATCCGTTCTTTCGTTTTGATTTTGTTTCACAAATGGTATATTATTATTTCAGGAAATACTCAATGAGACTGATATACCGGAAAAAGATCTAGTTCGTGCACTGCAGTCATTGGCGATGGGCAAACCTACACAGAGAGTGCTCATTAAACAACCCAAGACTAAAGAAATAGAGCCTTCACACGTCTTTTATGTGAATGACGCTTTCACATCTAAATTACATAGGTGAGTGTGTCGCTGACGTTCGTCAAAAATTATAAAAGCCAATAAATTAAAATGGTGAACTGAGTATTCAAAATGAGAAATTCTATTTTATAGGGTTAAGATTCAAACTGTGGCAGCTAAGGGCGAGTCGGAGCCGGAGCGACGAGAAACCCGAAATAAAGTGGATGAAGACCGCAAGCACGAAATAGAGGCGGCCATCGTGCGCATCATGAAAGCCAGAAAGAAAATGGCCGTATGTATAATGAGCTTGTTATTATTCCGTGCGTTCCTCCACTAAACCATCACAACGCCCACGCTCACGACCGCGATTTTACCCGTTCCACTTGTTCGCGAGCGTTACGATCACAAACCGATATGAAACGAGTTAGGGGGCATTTTGAGGGTTCACGAAAGACGAGTTGGAAAAAAAAGCTAAATCTTTAAAGAGGTTAGTATAAACTATTAATATAAAAAATACTTCAACATTAGCCATCCTTCTAGTTTCAATATTCAAAATTTTAAAATCCCGCCAATATTCTCTAAGCTCACCACGACCCAGTCCTTGATATGGGTCGTCGTGAGCGTCTGTCATAGTGATCGTGACCGTCAAGTGGACGGCGAAGTGAGTAGAGCGTGGTGATGAGTTAGTGTGGCCCAGTATTGGCGCGCGTTAAGACGAGCTGTGTCGGCAGCACACGCTGCTGGTGGCCGAGGTGACGGAGCAGCTGCGCGCGCGCTTCCTGCCGTCGCCCGTAGTCATCAAGAAGCGCATCGAGGGCCTCATCGAGCGCGAGTACCTGGCGCGCACGCCCGACGACCGCAAGGTCTACACCTACGTCGCATAGGTAGGCACCCGCTGCCTTCCTCCATGCAGCTATTGTTTCTCTACAACTTGATCGCCTTTCGATAACCGAATATACTCCGAAAATATTATATCCGACCTGATTGTAAAAATATTGTAAATATCAGTATAGCTCTAGCTGGATTCTCGAATGATGTACGAGTGCGGTTATTTCCTGTCTGTAGCTGTCTAAATTAAATATTATTCGTTTATGATTACGCAGCAACGTTTTATTACATGAATGCCTTTCGAATCCGAATCCCGAGCGGGCGGGCTCCCGCGTATTGTTCGAATTAAAATGGGTTTTATTTGCAGGCTAACACAGACTCAAGATTGTTAAGTCCTTGAAGGGGGATGCCAAGTTAGAAGTGATAGAAGTAACAAAGTATTTAAATTATTTCAAAATAAAATAAAATTATTAGTTATTATCAAACAGTTATTTTATTTGAAGATAACAATACAGCAGTAAACTACGAGCACATAATATACATTGCCACTTTGGAAATTCGATCTGTTGGAAGGAAAGAAAAAATCTTTAGGCAAATTAATATCTATGTGTGGACTACTAGCATATTCGAAGACTGCAGCCTTAGTGACATCTATAAAACTGATATCTATAGCTATCACTGTTGACATATCTTGTATAGTAAAGCTCCTGTTGCTTACCATGACTTGGTGTTTTACTGACATTATTTTATTTCCTTTCTCATCTGTATGCGTAAAGGCAAAAGACAAGGATAGCTTTGTTATTAAATTATGACAGAGTATTTTTGAAGTTTTAGCATCAATTAAACTGTACACTGGATCTTGCTGGGAATTATTGAAGTTCAATACTATCCATTGTTCATCGCTTATGTGTTGAGGGTTTCCATAAGGACACACTGCTATAGTCTTATTTAAATAGAACATCTTTTGTATATTGGTGTGCATGTCTTTGCAAACCTCCTTTTTGCTTTTACCCAGAAAATTCTTATGCACATATCTACATTTCATGCGTTTATTTGTGCCAAATGTGATAAAACTGGAAGTAATGTTTGGAAAATGGCATTTTCCATTTTCGATTGTTGGAAGAGCGAAATAATTCACGCGGTCTGTCCCGCCATTGAAAAAGTTTTTCGTATGATTGCTTTGCGCGCGAGAAAATATAACTTGAAGTCCTTTTTGGTATCCTGGGTTTCCGCTGAATGTCACAATGTTATCAATGGATCTGTTGGTTAGAAGAAACTTGACGTTTATCTTCTGTGATACGTAAGCCAAGTCGATTGATATTTCTTGAACGTGTAGCTTCACAGTAACATTAATAATAGTTGTTTCGTGAATGTAAAATGTATAATCCATCTTTAAAGCAATATTTGTGCATTTGTTCTCTACGCATGTTGATTTGTGAACACTTTTATTGTAATATTCACAAGCATTTTCATTGCAAACAAGTAACTTCCAACTCGCGCAGTACAAGGAAGAACAATTCTGAAACAGTACGAAAGTTATGAAACATAAAATACAATGATGCGACAAAATTACTAGACTTAAGATTGACACACAATTTCTGAAAATTTCCGCAATGTAATGCACATGTTTCTAAAGCATTGATTGAATTCGCGCACCTTCTACGGGAGATGTGCATCTGCGTTGATTTCGTCGTGGAGATGGGATGAATGTGCGGTGTTAAAGTTTAGATTGACGCACTAATATTATGTACAAATCCATAATATACATACCAAAGTCGAACTGTTTGCTGTAATATTTGTTGCACTTATTATTTTTGTTTGCTCCGCTAAGTTTGTAATATGAAACATTTCTAGGTCCCTTATCTTCACAGTGCATTCAATTTCTTCATCTTTAAAAAATGTAATCGGTTTCCTTTTATTACAGTAATCATTTATTAGTGGACATGGTAACTCTGAAAGAAAAGAACATACACCTTTAATGTTATCTACACATTATAAATTATTTCAATGGTACTAGAATTTTTAGATGCGTTATGAAAATTACAAGATGCGAAATATTATGACGGAAATTTTGCGCTATTTGCTTGCTAGGTAATACATAACATATGTGTTATAAACTTCAATAGTGATGATTCAAATTACAAACCAATGTATAAAAAAGTTCCATTATTTAACTGCCATAAAGGATCTCCTATCTTATACATATCTTTGGTAAATTTTGATTCACTTTTGGCATTTATATGATTTCGCCATTTAAAATGTTGATGAGGTAACGTCTCCTTATACTGAAACGATATGAGTTATAAATAGGTATTGTAACTCAACATAAGTTCATTCCAATAATTTAACTATATAATACTTACTTTATAACTGGACTTTCGTATTTCTGGTAAGTTTACTTTTACAATACATAGCATATTATCCAGTAAATTATTCCTGTAACGTTCTTCGCGGTTAAATAAATAAGCATAACACACGCCGTCATTCTGTCTAGTCGTTTTGTTGACTTCATTACATCCAAATAGTTTTTCCTCTTGGTCAGTGCAATCACTGTCGCAGCAACAGTTTATATCACATATTTCATACTAAAATAAATATTAATAAATTACATTCTTAGAACCAAAAGGTTGATAAAATAATGTCAATCGCAATACAAACCATTAAATTACAATCGCAGTCTTTTATGATACTTTTTGGTTTTACATTTGCTTTAGAAGGTGGTTTTACATCAATAGGATAGTTTATTTCTGTAACATTTTCAATTTCAGTGGTTGTAAAAAGCTCTGTTGTGAAACCAAAATCCGTAGTGGAAGTATTCTCGTCGTAAAAAATATCCAAAATCGTGGAAGTCATTTCAGTACTGTGTCCTGGTTGAGTCAGTCCAGACATGTTTTTCTTCAATGTAAAGTTTATTTTTCTTTTCTTAACTTGAGTATTATTCCTACGGCTACTATTATCATACGATCCCTTAGTGACGTTTGACGCATTAACATTGAGATGTAATGTTTTTTCATCTTGCCATTTCTCTTGAATAAAATCCATGACACAAAATTGTATAAGAATTGATAAAAGAGTAAAACCGAAGTAAGTTATTATTCTCATCTTGCTACTTGTACTCTATCCCAAAGGAAGAAAAATTGCGGATTATCACATCAATATGTAATTCAACGTTACCTTTTGATTCAGTTCTTAGTTTAAACCTGCAATGTAAATCGTAATAAATTATATTTACATACGCCTTCATAATCACGAGGGTAAGCAGAGGTGTCACTGGTGCTATCTACAGTTCGCTAATATTATTATTTACGTAGTAGGTTGCGGAGACAGGGCTGCTTATAGCATACCTGGCACATAAATACCATCCCTGGGCAATTTATTGAGGCTTTTCAAACTAAAAATCTCAATAAATAGATTATCTGAGTCATGAATCGAACCATAGTGCTATATTCGCAAGCACAACCATAGGGCTTGCTGAAAATAGAAATATAAGTTAAAAAAATTACGAATTCAACACCTAGGTGTTTCACTTTACACAATCATATCTGATACCTAAATTATAAGGACTAAGGGCCATATTCATAGACAGATTAAAAGCCTATTTTAGTTATCGAACGTTTTGTCCCTTTAGAACGACTTTAAAATTCAGTTTGAGCGAAGAAGACAAAATATTCGATAACTAAAATAGGTTTAAATCTGTCTATGAATAAGGCCGATAATATATTCATTAAAACGAGTATATAATTCTATAATAAATAAATAAATAAATACACTCAACAGTCACATACATAGTCCCGACCCCACATTAAGATACTTGTGTCGTGGGTATCAGAAACTACGACTACTATAATACATAGCAAATGACGCAATTACAACATAAACTTACCTATCACTACCTAAATTAATAATATCCGTTTGTAGAAGTTGAGATGATCCCCCAAGAAAGTAATGATGTATTTTATCAGAGAACGTGGTTGGTGTCGGTGTCCAACATGGTATTTTTAGCACATGATGGCCAGGTACAGATGGCAATGTAGAGCACCCGTATCCCACAACCCATGAACGCCCAATATTATCCAAACAACTCACTTGTAGGATAATTTTTGGCCAACCTGAAGCATTGACAAAGGGTAACAAAGGTCAATCAATAGCGTGACTGCGGCGCCAATAATAAAAGACATTCAAACAAGTGAATACCTACAATGCACGCTTAGTACTCGTATTTATCGCAGTATCTCTATGTTATTAACATCCTTTCAAATTTCAAACAACTACAAAATATCTTAAAACCAGCGTCCACAATAACGAAATATGTAGCTAATAGTACGAGTACAATGTTTTTGTATCACCTACTATCACGTGACTAGATTTTGGTAATAATCGTTGGCGGAGAATTCATAATAATGTTAATCCGAATGAAATATTTAATATTTAACCTAGGGTTATAAGAAATGCAAACAATGGATACAATCAAAAATACGTACCTTGAATTCCTTTCGTAACGTAATGAATGTCGATGGGATGGGCCCAAACAACTGCTCGAGAATGATCAGATTTACCGGACACTGTCTGTCCTTCTGGACAACCAGTTACTAATGTCCAGTTTGGGCCTTGAAAACACAACTCATTTAAGACATAATTAGGTATCTTTGTTAGGTCGTAAAAAGTTGATAAGAGCAAGTTTATTGAGATAACAATGCACAAAACTAGGATACGTACCAGCTTGGAAAGAATATCTACAAAATAATGACCTATCTGGGAAATTTACACTTCCTTGCAACTGCCCTAATAAATGCAGTTCAGCCATTAGACAATAATCTTTTTCTTAATTTTAACATAGCTCTAGGAGCAATACATTATTATTTCGTGTAAGCGGATTTGTTGTGATATAGTTGCCATGGCAACAAAAACTGCCGCAATAACACTGACCATACTTTTTACGCAGAGATTGGCGAAGGAAACGGGATGTATACGGAATTGACTGCAAATATTAAAAGTAATAAGATTGTCTCTGTGATATAGTTCGCTTGCGTCCTTATTTATTAATTATATTTAAATAAAACACAGTCTTGTAATTGGCGGGAAACAGGAACAGAAATGAACAACAACATAAAAATTAAAAGTTAGATTTGAACCATAGAGTAAAATGTAAACTCTGCATACTAATTCTACGCATACACCACAGTCTCGAATTAAAATTTCAAATTGACCTATTAAATAAATAGCAGCTATAAAATGTACGGTAATTAGGTACTTTAAATACTTTAAACCTGGTACTGTAGTTATACAAGATTTCATATATTATGAAATCAATTGCAAAGATAACAAAGTGTCGCGTCTATCTATTGAGAGAACTAAAACCAGACATGATCGGTAAATTTATGCAAATTACAAAAAAAAAAAAAACAAAAAGAACACCTATTCAAATTTTAAATCAAGAGCCAAGTTATTTATACTGTGTTTTCATTCCCTCAATTTCTATTTTTGTAATAATTGGGGACATATTATAAAGATTAGACTGGTAATTAAATAAACACTCCAGGAAAGTTACAAAATGTTTACTTATCAATTATATTATTTATTAATAATCAACGTATAATTCAACAGTGGAAATATTTTAAACAAAAAAAAGATAAATGCAGGCTGTGTGATCACAAGTAGGGTTGCCAGCCGGGGAAGAGTCTGCAGAGGTTGGCGGGGTCGGTGGCCTGCTGCAGCAGACGCGCCACGTGTCCCGCCACGGCCACGCCGGCCGCCGCGCCGCCCTCCGCGCCGCACAGCTTGCGGCTCACCGCCTGCA
The DNA here is from genome assembly GCA_033459515.1 of Theretra japonica. Taxonomy (NCBI): domain Eukaryota; kingdom Metazoa; phylum Arthropoda; class Insecta; order Lepidoptera; family Sphingidae; genus Theretra; species Theretra japonica. The sequence goes on from CM065930.1 coordinate 8,159,630, forward strand.
CGCTGCGCGCCGCCAGGCTGCTGCTGCCCGCCTCTGCACCCACATCACCATACAACATCATAAAGCTTTGCTCTCGAGTCTACGATAATGTAATCATTGTATTGTTCAACAATTTTCTACAAAAATAAAACAGCCAAGGAATTTCAAAGTAAAACATGAACATCTCCCAAATATTTCTGCAGCGAGAAACTACCTCAAGACACAATGAATTCCTGCGTAAAAATCACGAACAACTAACTTATAAGGTTTACTTATTACTTATTTTTAATTTTAATAACCGTAAAATGAAGGTAGTAATTGTAACAATCACTGAGCGGAAGACTAATACCTCAGTCTGCTGCGTGACCGCGAACGCTGTAAAGCATTCGAAACGTCGGAACGGTAAAAACGTAAAATCAAGCCAAGTCTGTGATAAAATCCGTAAATAAAAGTTTATTTCAATGTGCAACAGAGTAGCTAAATTCCGTCACGTGATAAACGACAAAGCTAAAATGGATTGTTGAAAATTACTTGCTTAGTTTTTATAACATATTGAAAATTGCAACAAGGTCGGCCATTGAAGGTAAGTCAGATAGAAAAAATCTGCAAATAAGATTGTGATATTGTAACTCACGGTTTGCATTGGGATCTCGACCACTGGGTGCATTTTGGTGCGCTGTAGTGACAGTCCACGTGTACAACGGATCACAAAGCAGCACCTCCAGTATAGTGAGCAGGGTCTCCTGGTTGTCGCGCAACAGTTGCATTGTCTTCTCACAACATCTGAGCAAAATAATAAGGTGGATATTTTTATCAAATAACATTATTTCATCAGAAAGATGACCTAATTACGGTGGAGTGAGCAAAGCTGTTTATATTTTCGACATCTCCCAAAATGAAACATAAAATTTGTTTTGGTATAAAATAGGTGTTTTTATTTACGTAATATATTATGATGACGTGTCGAATTTATGGGAAAATAATAAAAAAGGTAAGTCAATAGTCAATTGATTGTTTATAAAGAATAGCAATTTTTTAATCTATTAACATTTTTTGTCAAATCTTCCTTTTTCTTGTTGGTAAACTGAGTCAACGTATTAAAAGTGCATCTATTTTGGTTCACTATGCTCAATGATGACAGTTATTTTATGGAATCGTATCCTAAGTAAGTATCTATGACGTGTTAACCCTTCATTAGGGGCCTGACGGCAACATGTTACTGAATTATCAGTTTTGTTCACACACGGAAAATTTTAGTATTTCAGTAATTATAGTATTGTTTTATTTTACCTTCTAAATATTCCTTCAATGCCACTCGCCCCGAAACCCGCTATCATATCTTGTGTTAAACGAAAAGGTACAGTCTCAGGCGTGTGTAACGTTTTTCCCTGATCAAAAGCAATGCCTAAAATTATACAAACGTGTTACATTCAAACTGACGAAAACATCTCGTATAAATTAAATAATCTGAAATCATAATTATAAGATAAAACATAAAATATACTTAGTTGGTATATTACCAAAATCAATATGGATGACTTCTGCTGTCCTCTTGTCAATTAAAATATTTTGCACATGCCGATCACCCAGACCTAATATGTAACCCACCATTGACGAAGTGCTCACACTAAAACAAATTGTTAAATCAAATTAAACACATTCACGAACATTATATTCACGAGCCGGGATCAACAGCTATTTTCCTAGCTTTGTCGGCTTTCGGAAAACCGTACACGGATTTTCGAATTGTAATCCAATCCAATTGAATAAAATTGAGATTATATGATTGATTAATGACTGAAGTATTAAAAACATGAAATATCTGTGAAGTATTAAATATGTCCCATTACCTTTTTATGTAGGCTAAGCGTCTTTCGTACCAAGTCACTGGACTAAGGTAATGTTCAGTAAAGAAATAATGAAACACTGGCTTGAATTCCTTCAAAATATTCATAAACACAATTAACTTCTCTTTATTACTCTTTCTTGTCTCGTGACATTCTGCCATCTTTTTACGTGCGGCGTGACATGTTATATCCTAAAATAAAATTAATTTGTTAAAAACGTTATTTTAAGAGGTAATTATCGAAGGCATCGCATCGATGCAATACCTGTGGTCTGTAGCGTGCGTGAGCGCCGGAGTTACCCACGCCCACTAAATACATCCCCAGCGGTATGGTGCCCACACACCACTCCAACACTCCCGACTGACGCGACATCGGCACTACCTGGTGGAAAAATATTGAGATATTGCGTTACAATCAAGGATTAAGTAAACCCTTGGTTGGTCATAGCGTGATGTAATATAGACTTCCTTGGTAAATGGGCTATCCAAAACCGAAATAAATCAATTTGACCCAGTAGTCCTTAAGATTAGCACGCCAAAAAGTAAATGAACTCTTCAGCTTTATATATTTGTATAGATTATCGCACAATTATTACTTTACACCATTTCCAATGCTTACTTTGTAAGTGCGAATCAGCAGCTTATTTCGACTGGTGACCGGATCCTTTTCAAGAAGTGTATTAACTATATTGAACACTTGCTGCATCACTGCGTCCTGCCTCATGTCGTCTTCTCCCTAGAATAGTATTTAAACAAAACTTAATCTTCTATTACATAGTGTAAGGCTATAAGCTTTAAAACTTGTTAATCTTAAATCTTACCTTTACAAGGAGTATCCTTTTAATCCCGTGCGAGTCAATGCAAGATATCTTTTTGGGACAGTTTATTCCCCCAACAAGTTCAAAGGACGACTCAAATGAGTGTATCGCTGTAATAATTCCATCATTATAATAATTAAGTGATAAATATCAGAGGCGGATTAAATGTTGAGAGCGCCCTAGGCAAGCACTTCAAAGCGTCCCCCTAGCAGCCATACTTAAAGAAATACTAACTTCGAAAGAATGAGAAATTGTCTTATTGCATATTTGGTGACTGTACTATGTTATGAATGAGTGAAATGCAGCATGTTAAAACGCAAATGATCAGACGCAGATGATGTTTCTCATAAGTATCTCAATTATAGCATTCGATGGCTTTGCATGAAACGAATATATCCGAAATCGTGGGCGCCCCGTTGGTTTTGCTACTGTCCAGGAGCGGTCGTATTGCCATCAGGCAAATAGCATGCTCGTCTCTCCATTGACTTCAATAAAAAAAACATCATATGACATTTACTCACTAGGCAAATTATGGTATCGACAGTCGCTTCTTATAGGAATGGTCACTGTCGGCACATGTATCGAGTTCAATTTCCCAAGTTTGTGTATATTTTCTGCGCTTGGTATTTTTTGTTTAATGTCCTTTGACGGAGGCTTGTAATTTGCAAAACTGATTGTTGCTGAAACAGTCAGAGAAACAATCACATAGAGGCAATTTATGGAAAATAATGCTCCTGGTAAGAAAATCGTACGCAACGCGTGACAACCACTGAATGCGATGGTGTCGTATTTCGGATTTAGTTTGCGTATATCCAGTTTACAGTTCAGCATTATTAACAGCTTTATAACATAAAAATATAAAAATTATACTATTAATTAATAATTTAAAATATCAAGATTTTTACCGTCGCACATCTTATCCATTTGTGATATGATGACGGCTAGCTCCTGGTGTTCTTGCGAGAGCTCCTTAACGATGGCCTCGGCGGCGATCACTCGTTCTTCTTGATGTCGAATCTTTGGCGTGTTTCTTCTAGAACTGCCGCTCGCATTCAATATTATTTTATCTTTATCCGAATTTTTTAAACTAAATAAAATAGGCAATGTGTGATGAGGATGTTCTTTAGCGCATCTTTCTAAAATATCATACAATGTATATTATATATCTGTTTTATAAACATAATAAAAATGGTAATTGTTAGGGCATACTTATAATTCTTCTTAAATTGATGGCAAAGTCAGTAGTTTCATTTGTAATCCGAGGAGCCAGCTGAGGTAAAACCGTGATGAATTTTCTTGACGGTATACTATGCAACATATTCGCAAATGATGCCCCTTCGTCTTCAAATTCGAAACAAGGATTATCCAGCCACAAAGATATGACTCGAAAAATCGATAAGTTATTTTCTTCGCATCGTTTCAGTGACAATAGGTAGTACCTAAAACATAAATAGACTTTTTCATTTTATTTACATAATATTTAAGTGCCAACCCGCACTAGGCTAGCGTGGTTGACTTTATGGCCTAACCGCTCTTAATCGTACTCTCTATTGTAGTGGAGGCTCGTGCCATGCAGTGGGACGTACATATATGGGCTGATACAGATTACAGATAAATATGTACCTCATAGCCAATTGTAAGTAGCTCTCTTTTTCTGCTTTTGTATTGGCAATCTCAACTTCGTCCATCTCTCTGAATCTGTCATTGACAAAAAAGGCTTTTTTCTCATCCCTGTAACAAATATTTATGTTAATTAAAAATAAATGAACAGTATGAATAAATAGACATTATATGGTTCAGTGTGAATTATGGATTAAAATTAATTAAATAAAATTTCAATTAAAGTACCTTACCGATAACCATGAAAAGCTAGTCAACATTAAAATTCTCGTAGTTTATTGCATACAGAAGTAAAAATAAGCAACATACCTTGTGAGTGATTGCTGTGTTGATCTAAGCGACGACGCGGTGCCTTTCATACTCTCCCAACAGTTTACTTTATTTTCAAATATCGACGAATTCATATACTTAACCACCTATAATATAAACGAAATATAATGAACTAAAACTATAGGTATTTTAAATTTTTTCCAAATGTAATAAGACGCTAAATTCACAATAAATTCAATTGTGAATTTAGTACCAATATTGTATTTTATTATTACTTTATGTTTTTTTATACAGTCCATTCTACTTAAATTAAAGCCTTTGTTAATAAGGATTATTGTATGTTATATTCTATCCAATAATAATATAATTACCTGTTTATACTCAGCGTCGGCGAATCTTGCAATGTCAAAATATAATTTTAATCTGGTTTCTTCGTGATCATCGCTCTTTAGAATGTCGAGACTTCTTAATAAATACCTATTAATAATATCACTTGTATTGTCGCGTTTGGTATCAGCCATCCACAGTCCGTAGCGCCTTTAATTAAAACAAACAAATTTAAATATTCATAGAATAGATTACATACAAAGCCAAGATAGCTTACAAATAAAATGAAATACCTCAGAGATATAGCATTGATTTTGGTGTTTGCTGATTGGTTGCAGGCCATGTTGCGGAGCAAAGACAGTGCAATCTCTTTATGTCCCTTGGCCCACGATATTTCACTCTCTACCAAAGTGACTTCTTCGGAAGCTCTCGTTTTCTTTATCATTGCTAAAAGACGTTCCGCCATTTGTATTCTGTTGTTCGATAACCCGAGTTCTGAATAAAATTAAGTTTATTATTATCTACTAGTAAGAGAGTTACCCTTCACTTAAATAATAAGTAAAATAACAATGCAAAATACTCACTAGCGTATTGTATCTGAAGAGACGAAATCTCATTAAAGAACTCGTCATAAGATTTAGCGGCATGTTGTAATATTAAGACTCGCTGAGATATTAAAGATTCAATGTGTTTAAAATCTTTATAGTTTGGCAAGTTTCTTATTTCCCATTTGTTGAGAATGTCCCCTATGGAAGATTTATTCATTCGAACCGCTAGAAAATCTTCAATGTCGGTGAGTAAATGCAATTTGCCGACAACTTTGTACAAATTCTGACAATTCTCCATATTTAAGGTTTGACAAAGCCTATGTACGACTAGTTTTGATTTATTTATAAGTTGCGTTATTTTTCCCTCGACGGCAGACGAATTCCGCACAGTGAGACAGTCTTTTAAGCAAGCATAATGGTACGCTTTTATAAGCGATCCAGGATTACAATTCGCTTGGCCGGCTTTTATTTCTAATTCTTTAGTGTCCACAAATTCACTCCAGTCCCCTGGAAAGTGCATAACGTTTATTAACACATGTAACACATTGTAAATATTAGTGACCGTCGATATCGCACTTACCTAGGTAGGAAAGACATTGATATTTAATATCATGGAGCTCTTGCTTCTCGGGCAGTGAGAGTATGTACTGCAGCGCCAGGTGGTGCATGCCGGAGCGGTGCAGCGAGCGCGCCACGCCGGCCTGCAGGCGCGGCTGCGCGGCGCCGCTCGACAGCGCGATGTCGTGCAGGAGCAGCGCGTCCGCGAACTGCCCCGTGTCGATCAGGTACTTCCTCTTCTCGTCCTCCATCGTCAAGTGAGCGGTCCCACACCCTTCGATTGCATCCATATCGCCGATAGACACGTAACACTAGAGACGATAGTGTTATCGATAAATAAAATACCATTTCTTAAACCTCCGGTCTTATTCAAGCAGTCAAAGTTGAACTAATGATGGTATCACAACGGCATTGTTGCAACACACGTGTATTCCGACAATTATTAGACTTACATTTCATAAAGGAAAGACAGAAGTCAAGCGAGACACTTGTATTCCAATTTGTATATCAAGCACAAGTTCCATCAATAATACATTTCTTTGTCAAAATAAACCTACCCAAAGAATAGGATAGTTGATGACGAATTACTTATCGTTGTTTTCATTGATTCTTAAATAATCAAGTTAGAAACATTTGAAACCTGTTAGTTGCAATGATTTCCATGCTTCAGAAGAAAATGCGTATTCCGCAATGACGCTACCACTATTACAGATCCAATGCAATAGACAGACAGTGATACCACACGCTGGCTGATTTTGCAAACTTTTTAATATTGTAAAGATACAAATGTTTTATTTTAATGATTAATTAAATTTTATTGTCTCGAGATATATCCGCTACCACAAGATCACGCGGTATTGGCTCGGAAGGTTTGGCACTGGTACAATTTAAACAAAATAACGTTTTGCTCTTAAAAATAACAGCACGTGTACCTTTCTAAATATTTGTTGAATTCGTTCTCCACCTTCTAAAATTGTAGTGGACTCCGGTGAATTTGGAGGCACGCCATTGTTTTGATACATTGCCCAGAGCTCGCCGTAATAGACAGCAGCCATGTTTTGATCAGTAACAGTCGCAGCCCACGCTACTTTATCGTATTCCAACTTTAAATAATTGTAAGTCTCGAACCTTTTATTTGGTCTGCAAATTACATTTATAAACAATACTTTAATCGTTAATAATATGTAGTAACAAAACATACAATAAAGGTATAATTGGTAAGTCAGTGACGTGAGATGATTATATTATATTAAAAAAAAAACGAAGTAAATTACTTTTGAAAATGAAGAGAAATATGGTTCATTAGTTTAATTGGTTGGTCTGCTATAGTCTGACGGCTTATTCATAGACAGTTTAAACCTATTTTAGTTATCTAATGTTTTGTCCCTTTTGACTTTTGAATTCAGTTTGAACGAAGACAAAACATTCGTTAACTAAAATGGGTTTTCATACTGTCTATGAATAAGGCCGTGACACATTGATATGCGAGATTGAATAATAACAATACATTGCGACTTTTTCGGTATACACTATTCATTCTACATCCCTCATCATCCCACTTTACAAAGGCACCTTTACCTTGACGTATAATGCTTTTTTTGCAAACGAACAAAATCAACCACAGCAAGCATGTATTCAATTATCATTTTATGACAGTAATCCAAACCATCAACAGATCTAGAATTTGCGGGGCACTCTTCACTATTCTCGAATTTATCTTTAAACGATTGATCCCAAATGTAACTGAAAAATCTATTTATCTGCTGACTTATTATGTCGATATATTTTTCCGAAGAGGTGTGCAGTAACAACCCTATTAGTGCTGGCAAAATATTTTTGCATGTACCTGACTGAAAACAGAAAAAAAAATAGGTTTCAAATATGTTTATATTCACATATTATCAAATAAATAAATAAAGTAATTGACATTTACCTTCGATACACAAACTAATTGTAAAGAATTCACATAATCTGATCCAGTATCAATCAATTTTAGCAGTGTCGTGGTAACTGTTTGCAGCCATTCATAGTGAATATCATTGTTTTTAGATAGTGCCGCCCTGGTTAATACTTCCGTAAATATGCCTTCGGTATACGTTGCACAATATTCATCGAAAGATTTTAAGTTCAAATCAATTTCTATTGGCAACAAATTATTACCCGCGGATATAAGCGACTTTAGCACCTGTGCGTCCCGTGCCTCCAGCTCTGCAATGACAAAAATATGTAGATATCAATATGAATTGTGAAACGACATAATGTGCAGATGTATCATTTAAATAAGTCACATCGGCAATTTATTTAGTTCTTACGCAAAGAAACAAATAGCTTAATAGGCTAATGTCAAATTTAAAAAATATATTTTTAGATACTACTATATGAATATATGTATGTATAAAAATTGGAATGAAAAACTGGTCACACACAATTATGTAATAATGGTATTGGAAAAAAAGTCATACCCAAAGCATCGACATCTTCCACATGTCTTAGTAAACTGTAGAGCGTTTCCAATGCTCTATCGGCAATTTTGGTATTTTCATCAAAAATTATATCCACTAGAGATTTTACTACAGCAAGTACGAAATGGTTTTTCGGATTAACACCAACCACCTTATCGGTGTCTGGCGGCGCCACTGTTACCAATGTTTTCAAGTCATATGTTCCAATTTCAGATAAACAGTTACAAGTCTCTGTTAATGTCTGAAATATTAACAATATGTTCTATAACTTAAAAAATACTCAAAAAAACAATATATACAGGGCATATCAAGACGGCGACCGAAAAAGAAGCCAGGTGGTAGTTTTAGTGATTACATGCAACTACCGTACGTACCACACTGTCTTTAAAAATAAAAAGGTGTACATTATTACCTATATTGCGAAAACGATATATTTAATACCCAAATATGACGATAAGTAAAAAATTACAACAAAAAAATTATCGCTTTTATTTGCGAAAATTTTAGATGCGTAGGATCTGAACTAATACCACCTGGCTTCGTTGTCGGTCGCAATCTGGATATACCCTGTATAAACAGGCTGCTTAAATGAAAACTTATGTACATGCTTAACTATAAACCGTTCCCGACCTATAGTACCCGACAGGTCGAGATGGCAATCGAGGTATGAGATAACGCGTGGGGCACGGGACGCCCCACACCGCCCGCGCCGCGCCATTCTAGTCTTAGTGTTTGCACGAGTCCGCATCGGCCGCGATTATCGATATCGATCCCGCTCACATGATTCTTTGTGTAATATGTTTTGTGTATTGAAATGACCGCGGTAACTCTTAAAGCTATAGAAAAAAATAACAATTCATTTTCATTCTTATGGTTTTATTACATTCATACAGTCCGCCCAAAATAGTTTTTCTCGTATATTACCCATGTGCAGACATCGATGAGTTACAAATTGTAGATAAAATATTATGTCATATTGCATATAATAAACTTAACTTAATTGTTTTTACTCTCATCTCATTGCGTTGCAAAAAAATATCTATATAAACTACTTGGCACGTGATACTACATTACTAGAAAATTGCCATGCCGACCTGTCGCGTACAGAACGTGAGCAGTCGGCGCAGTATGGTTTCATAAATTACAGTAAATTATATTACTTACTTACATGTTTTCTAAATTCCTATATTGAAAGTAGACAACTTACTCACAGGGATGTAAATTATAATAAGTAAAACATTCGTAAATTACCTTTTCATTCTGTGACGATGTTAAAATTGTATTCAGCAAAGAAATTATTTGGTGAATCATACTTGTCTTGCAAACTTCAGAAAATCCTTTGGAATCTATAGTATCACTAAGAATCTTCAAATGATCTTTGTTGTACTTTAGGAATTGTTTCAGCTTGAATAATGTATTGTAGCTGAAATGTGAAAAACAAATTACTTATAACACAATTAACCTGTGTACAAAATTGCTGTATTTAATTTAATTACCTTGGCGATAACAGACTCAGTTTATAACTTTTGAGTTTCTCGACAACTTCGGATGTTGTTGCACACTGCAATAAGTCAGTTTCTCCCTGGGACATGGTATTTACAAAATCAATCACGTCTTCACTTTCTTTTAAACATGTTTTTATATTATGTATTAAAAATGTTTGCAGTTGTATGCATTCTTCTTCGAAGCCTTCTTCTTTTTTTAATGATATAAGTGATAATATCTCGGGTAATGATTTCTCTAACAGATCAGCTTTGCTTGGTAAGAAAATGTCGATGATCAGTTTAAATCCTTTTGATAGAATATTTATTTCCTTATGATCTGCACATTTTCTCAAAGCAACCATAACACTCTGACATGCAAAGTTACAGATAAATACATCTGATATCTTTTCAAGAGGTATACTTTCTAAAACAGTAATGTAAGCATGAAAAGCCAAAGCTTTTAACTCTAAAATAGGTTCTCTTATAACATTTTCCCACAAACGTAATAGTATTTGATATACGACTAAAGTTTGGTTTTCACACAGATACTGCATTATGTTCCCATCAGTAAGTTCCTGAAAAATAATAAAAATTATATAGGTACATTCGTATCATTTCGCAGTGAGGCATTCACGGCCATTGTTCCGATTTTTTTTAAATACTCAGTAACTTACTCCAATATAATTCAAAATAGCGCAATAGACTTTTTTAGGATAGTAGTATGTCATTGTGTCTTTTCTTATTTCGATATTAAACATTGTTTTGGTGCCATTATAGTCACACAGGTGCATCGTTATTAATAACAGCAATTCGCCAACATTTTCCACAAAAAGATTCGTCCATTTATCACTCGACAGTATCTTCCCAGTTTGTTGAAACATCTTGTTCGCGTTTGCTATGCCGTAATTAAACGCACTGGGCACTTCACCCACACACTCTAGTTTATATTTGTCAATAACCATATAGGGCAGACATACTGCTATTATATTGCTAAAACAATCCTGTAACGCGTTAATTAAACGTTATTACATGTCACAATTGAATTGAAAATTATTTTAATCTTCCAATGGATGTACCTCGACAATGACTTCAAGATTTGAATTTGGTGTATCTACTAAATTGATGCTGCTGATATTGCCGTGTTTGTTCCATAACGAATTGGCTGCAATCAACCACTTTTTGTGTTTTTCGTAAAATACTTCTAATCTATCACATCCAAATAAATATAATGGTAAATCATGAATATTTTTTTTGGATGAGAACCAAAAATACAACACCGACAGCACATTGTTGTTTAGATATGTTGCAACATCAATAGTATAAATCGAGCGCACAAGTTTATTCAATACTTTTATGACTAAACGCTCATCTAAGGACTTGTCTCGTTGCAAGTTCATAATTTTCATGATAATTCTGTGCAATAATGATTTCTTTAAATGTACTAGCGTTGCAAAACAATGTAATATTGTAAAGGTTCTATTTGCTGACTCATCTTTCAAAACTTCTTCCTTTGCTTCTGCCACCTACAACAAAATTTTCGACACGATTATGGAAATTTTAGATATTTAACAAAATACTTTATGGTAAAATACCTACTTCAACCAAAAATATATCTGAAAGAGATGTTAGAAATTCGTTGACGTCTTCATCCGAAATGTTATTAAATACAAACTTCAATAAATGAGAACAATATAAGCGAATACAGTGATTATTGCCCTTTATTTTTTTCAATATACTGCCTTGAAAAATATCATCTATTGTTGTATCTTCGTTAAAATTCAGTTCAATAATTTTGGCACCACATTCATATATTAACGGAACAATACGAGGGGGATAAAATTGACTTTCACAACGCTGTAGATAACCTTTCACCATGATATAACAGTTTTGTTTCGTAGTTGTATCTTGTGACCAAATTAAATTGAGCATCTTCACTAGGACTTTAAGGATGCCAAAAGTTGCTTCAGAATCTTTATACAAAACTTTGCACATTTTGGCCATTAATGAAAATATTTGACCTGCAACATAAAACCATTTGGTAATATTGATTTTAGAAACAAAACGTTATTTAAAACTATCTATAAGTGGCAGGCCATTTTTTTAGTAGTAGAGCCACAATGTTGTCAGTCATGACTCGGCATGAGTAGGCAAGCTCATCCGGGGTGGTACCAGAATCTCACAGGAAATTGCCGTGAAACGACAGCTTAGCTGTCGCGTTTCGTTCTTTGAGTGAGGTTGCCGAATGCCAAATACCCCTTTTCTCTTTCCATCCTTTTTCCTTCCCGCTCCCCTCCTGATTTGAAAGGCCGGCTATACATCTATGAACCAAGCGTTCTGGATGGTCATGGGCGGCAGTCATCACTTACCATCAGGCGACCTGTTTGCTCGTTTGCCAGACCTGTGCAATAAAAAAAATCTTACCAACTGGTGGTTGCTGCACTTTAGGATCAGTTAGTAATTCTATACATTTTAAAGCACAGTGGACATCTGAAGGAAAATTATAAGTTTTGGGGTCAAGGATCAATTCCAGTATTTCCGCGCGGAAATCTCCTGGTGTTCTGCAAAATGCCCCTAACACATAAATGCAGTAATATTTCAGATGTTTAAAAGTCATATCTTCCTCGTCATCATCACTCATAGTTTCATCACTGTGTTCAGGTTCAGTGTTGATTATACTATTAAGGCGATGGAAAAAATCACAGTCAATACATAAACGTATTTCGCCTTTAATTAGTGGATGAAATTCAGTCATCAACATGCCTTTAATAGCTTGTAATAATTTTATCTTAACAGGAATTTGCACATCACTTGCTAGAACATCCTTCATATGTCTGAACATATGTTGTAATCCTGACTTGAGTAGATTGTAAAGGTTGTTCTTCTTCAATTCCTTCTCAGGTTCACACGCATACTTTATCACATTATCATAAAATAAAAGGCCAAAATGAAGAAATTTTAGATATTCCAATGTGTCAATATGACTTCGTTCCGATTTTTGTATGTAGCTTGTTATCTGGGTAACAATCAGTTCTTGTATTTTTTCTTTCACTTCTGAATTTATTTCAATATGTTCATCTCTATTTATAACTACAGTTTCATCAGGCTCTATTTGATATTCAAATTCACTGAACAGTAAACACTTCTCTACAGAATTAAATAGAGTGTCATAAGTGGAATTAGTCAGACTTTTTTCTTGACATTGGGTCACATAGTTAAAATTTTCATTCGCCAATAATCTTAGTATCAGTTCCTCTGTAAGCCCCGAATTTGTATTCTTTATTTGTTGGCTTAACCATATATAACAATTGATGCGGATTTCCGAGTTACAACACTTATTGAAAAATTTATACAATAGAATATTAATTGTTGTTACGCTACTATCCGAAACTGGCATGGTTTTCTCAAAATAAAACTTAATCAATGGTTGAACCATATGATAGTTGGGTACATCCAATAATAGTAGGTCTTGCATAATTTTATGAATGGTTGCGTGCCCAGCATTAAATGCAGTAGAATTCCTACAACAAAAAGAAGAATTTTGATTGCTATAATTTCATGAGGAATCCAATAAATATTTTATAAATAAATATATTGACCTAACACATGTATCCCACAATGAAGTAACAATATTTGCATGATCAACATCATCCTTATATGAAGAGTCGGATATTACTCTTTTTAATACCAAACAAGTCAATTCTTCAACAATATCCCAAGTCAAATCACTGCTGTTATTTAAGATCAAAGCATCCAGTATATTTGTCATTGTCAAGTACTCTTTAAACGAAATACATTGCCCATGATGTTTTACAAACATATTTATAACTCCCATCCTAAAAAATATTTGCACACTTCATTAAAAGAAATTGGTGTTTACATTATTCCATTAAAATTGATAATAACCATGGAATATGATTATGTCTTAATTCTTCAATAAGATCACCAAAAGTTTTATTTTTATTTAAGGCTGTTTTGGGCCTCTTTGAGAAACTTTCTTCTTCGTAGCTGTTTTTTCGCAATTGTTCAAATATCTGAAATAAATTTAAATTGCTTTCAAGTTACACACTTAAATCTTTGCCAAATCTACAAAATCAGGTAAAATTGTTGTATTTCTTATATGCAATAATAGGTTCAACTCAGTTATCACTTAATGTATGTCACTTTTGCAAGTTTCATCTGTAATTCGTGAGAGTTTTCAATTATTTTGATTTTTTTTAATATCCATTAGGCTAGTAATCAAGTAATCAATATATTTTTATTATATTCCATTATTACTTCATATTGGGGCATTCTGTCAATATATTGCAGGGTTCTTTTTGAAAATCGATTTATTTCTTTTATATATTAATAGTTTTCTCAACAGAGTTAGAAAGATGTAAAATGAACACACCTGATAATAAACTGATGCAGTAAGAGCATAGTAATATGTGCACATCTTTGAGGCAGAATTGTTTGGTTTATGACACTTCTGAAGATAAGCAGCTTCTAAGCACACCACTTCTAATACTGCATGGAGTCTTCTGACCCATACATCCCAGTCATATGCTAGACTACCATCTTCACCCTGTAATCTTCCTAGTGGATGATGAAGTGTGACAGCCCCTAACAGCAGTTTGAATAGAGCAGCCTGAAAATAATTTATTTTCTATGTACTCTAAAACTTCTACCCGATTAGGGACAGAGGGGAGAATACAGTGCTATAGACAGTTTTAAAACCTAGCTTAACTTTTATACTGAACCTAATGCAAAAAGAACATTGGAATCCTACTCAATTTTAAGCAGTTCTACACTCCAGGTCCGAAGATATTCATCTAATCTACACCATTTTTATGGAATCAAATGACAAGCCTGGTGTTTTCAATGAAATAAACTATTATGGGGGTACTGTATGAGGTATGAACGTAATAGAACCGTAAGAATGAGAATTAATGTTTGTGTTTTATTCAGCTTTAAAAGCACACATTTCTTTCAATACACAAAATATATTACACAAAGAATAATGTGAGCGGGATCGATATCGATAACCACAGCCGATGCGGACTCGTGCAGCACGAAGACTAGGACGGCGCGGCGCGGGCGGTGTGTGGCGTCCCGCCCCCCACGCGTTATGTCATACCCCGATTGCCATCTCGACCTGTCGAGTACTATACATACCTTTTTTTTCTGATCATTATTTTGGTCATAAAATTTCAATACAGATGATAGCATAGTTTCCATAAAATTACACATCGTAAGCCGGCACTCTGTTGACAACTGTAAATTAAAATGACATAATACTCAAATGTTAGTCTATTTTGCCCATGATAATATTTACAAAATGTTAATATAAGCTTATTCACCATTTCCAGCAGCAGTATTATAATTTCTGCAATAACTTCTTGCACTTTTTTGTCATGTGCTACTTTTGTAAAACAAGTCTGAAATCTACTTAGAGAATCTCTTAGAGGTATTAATATTTGGCAATTGCTGGTTGTACTTTTCACAATAAGTAAAAGTAAGCGTAGCTTTGTAAAATCATCAAGTTTCGAGTAGTTCTTCATACACACAGTGAGGGAAATGTCTAGAAGTTCTGTAAAGTTAATTGAAAAATACATTCTTACTGCCCCGGGTCTATGTTATAATATTAATTGATTTTGTATTGTATTGTATTGTATCAGCCCATATACGACCCACTGCAGGGCACGGGCCTCCTTTACAATCGAGAGTACGATTGAGAGTGGTTAGGCCATATAGTCCACCACGCTGGCCTAGTGCGGGTTGGCGGACTTACATACCGTAGAAATTCTTTAAAACCGCTACGGTATGCAGGTTTCCTCACGATATTTTCCTTCACCGTTAAAGTGCGTGGTGATTGATTATCAATACACACATAACTCCGAAAAGTCAGAGGTGTGCCCTGGGATTTGAACCCGCGACCACCGTGAACATGTAGGCAGCCGAGTCTGGTCCGATACCACGAGGCCACCACGCACTTCATTAATTGATATTAATATAAAATAATGGTATAAAATTCAGGCCATATATGTATGTCCCACTGTTGGGCACAGGCATCTTCTACATTTGAAAGTACAATTAAGAGGATGGTAGGCCATATTAATAGTTCACAAAAAAAATCACACTTAATATTTATGTAAAATTTCTAATTAATTCTGTAAGGTCTATGACTGACTATGTATCAGGA
The DNA here is from genome assembly GCA_033459515.1 of Theretra japonica. Taxonomy (NCBI): domain Eukaryota; kingdom Metazoa; phylum Arthropoda; class Insecta; order Lepidoptera; family Sphingidae; genus Theretra; species Theretra japonica. Next base: position 8,175,723 of record CM065930.1, read on the forward strand.
ATTCAAACTTACCCTCCCATGTAGATGGTGTGATAAAACCCAAATAATGTTTATAGGGCAAAACATCTTTGTATAACAGTATTAAATAAGCATCCCCAATTGCCTTTAGAAGGCGTTTATCTTTTAATATATGTAGACATGCTTCTATGATTCTTTCACATTTTATGTAAGCACTACCTGTAAAAACCAGAAAATTCAATCATACTGCCTATACTAAAAGTTGTATAATTCTGTTATAAGGCAATAAAACTGTTTATATTTGTTTCTTAACTGCTTAAGTCCGGCTGCTGGACAAAGGCCTCACCATTTCTTTCCAGACTGCAATATTGGGTAAGCATATTATATTTTTATACCATAGATGTAGTACAACATAGCTGAGTACTCTGGGCTGAGAAAAATCTAACATCACTTTGCCCGACCCGGGATTCGAACCAGAGACCTCAGTTTTGTAATCATACCTTAGTACAACTACGTTACCGAGGCACTCAAGGCACATGTACTTTACGCGACAAGTCGGCATGACAGACAACAAAACAGTTTCTACCTGGTATGGCGATGGGTCTACCCCCTAGTTTTAATTTATTTTATATTGTAAGTGGTGCATTAATGGCGCCTTTGCCTACCATTTCAGAGATACAGTTTATATATTGAGATTTACATAAATAGTTAGTTGTATTTAAACAGTTCAGTCTACCTTTGTTAGCACCAGCAACACACAAATGTAATAATGATGTACACAATGGTCCAATCAAGGTATCAAATGTTTTTGAAGTTTCATATTTTTCCATTTCCTGTAAAAAAAAACGTAGTTCGAGTTTAGTAATAAAATAGCCTACATTGTGTACATGAATATTTATTTTTTATGTAGTGTGTTACAACATTTGATTCTTATGCTACAATTTATGAACTGGATTAGCATCCACAGTATACCATGGGGCAAATTTGATCAAAATTTTAGGTTCATCTTTGTATAACCAATATTTCTACTAGCTTAATATATGTATAGGGTGGCAAAATTGTGGTGACAAATGAAACTACCTGCACTCTGCCAGTGGATACTCAATCTGACATGCACTTACCTTATTATGTATAAACACTTAAGAGATGCCAATATACAGGGTTATTTGTAAAATACGCACAACATCGCAGGAGTATATAGCTAGCATCATAAACAACAATGTTTGTTCTACGACTTTTCTTAATTTGTTAGATTTTATTTTCATACAAAAATAAATATGAATATGATATTCCGTTTGAATGGTCTTAACACTAGGACGGGGGTGGAGCGGCGCGGCGGACGGCACCTTTGAACTTGACCTTATTTATCTAGCCGCCAGTCACACCGCCAGTGCCGCCAGTCATCGGTTAAGATGCGCGCGCGTCGCATGTAGGTACTTGAACAATCTTTCGCCGCCACGCCGTAATGATTGATTTTAGATTGTACCCAAAGTGAAATTTAATTACCATGGCGTATCAGTATTCCAGTATTGAATATACGGAAATGGTAAGGATGCTTGCTAGATGTGATGACGACGTGTCGGAAGCTTGCCGACAATATGCAATAAGGTTTCCAAATTTGTCTACCCCAAGCCGTCGGACAAAGTTAGCCGTCACGTAACGATTACGAGATTAAGGGCAGTTCCACTACAAGATGACTGATAGAGGTCTTCCACTGAGGCGCAGTGAACATTACCAAGAAAAGATCCTGGAGTTCTTTGAGGCGAATCCCGCAGCGAGTACTAATGACGCAGCACGACGATTCAATGTATCCCAGTACTTCGCGTGGAGTGTCATTCACAATGAAGGCAAATATCCATTTCACCTTCATCGTGTTCAGGAACTCACTGAACCTGACAAATCTGCACGTATGGCATTTTGCAGCTGGTTGCTTGCCTACAATTCTGTGGACTGATGGACCTACATTTGGATGAGTGGGTATATTCCATACTCTGAATGAACATTCGTGGTGTTGTGAAAACCCGCACGAACCCAGACCACATCATTTTCAGCACAGATTTACTGTGAATTTTTGGACGGGAACAATAAATTCCACGTTACTCGGCCCCATATTTTTAGATAGAATAAATGGAGAATCATACTTGCAATTTTTCACCGAAACGCTGCCAGCCGTGCTATTCTGTAACAACTCACGACCTAACTCACTTCAGTATTGGAATACGAAAACATACGTCTCGCAGCTCGCCTACCTACGTGACATGTACATACATACCGCTTACAAATCCCGAGAGTACGAACACTACATTAAGTTATAATAATCTGGCGAAAAAATGTTCTTAAATATTATTATTTTGTTTGTTGATGAAACATAGACTTACAAATGTCGCTACAGCACAATAGGGTATTTTACTATAAGTGTGAAAATATCTAAAAACAATAAATGTACACATTGTAGCATTAGTCAATAATAATTTGTTAATTTCAGTTAACACAATGCTGCGTTCTTTAACAAAAGTAACGGACGTCGGTAAAAAGACCGCTAGACTCAAGTGGGATTGGGCCGGGCATGTTTCCAGGATGCACCCTGATCGATGGGCCAAAATCATCGGCGAATGGATGCCGCAAGACGGGTTTAGGCGAAGAGGTAGACCCCGAAAGCGATGGCGGGACGACCTCAATAAATTTAAGAACGACTGGAAGCAAATTGCTCTCAACAGAGATTTATGGAAAAATGTAGGGGAGGCCTTTGCCCAGCAGTGGGATCTTTAAGGCTAGTATAATAATAATAATAATTTCAGTTAATAATATCAAAGAATTAAATTTAAAATTCATTTTAAATATTTAAAAATTTTCATCCGTCCTACAAATATGCGGAACAGAAGCCGCCGTGATAAATAGCGATACGTTTTTTTTCTGTTATGGCTTCGCAAGGTTTCTGCATATAGCCAGTCCTCAAGTATTTTTTTATTTCAAATTTGCCCAATTTGGGCGAAAATGGTCAAATATAGCCCATCGTCTGTCATTGTCCGTCAATTGGTCCAGTCATACTTTAGTAAGGCGAAGGCAACCTTACCAAAACTTTAGATAGAGCTCAGCGAAAAAATCGAATTAATGACATAAAACACTCTTGCTTAACTTCCACTTCACTTGTGCACCTTTACAGAACTATATTGAATATAATGCCTTCTACTTTATGCAATAAAACTCTAAAATGCAGCAAATTAATGAAAATAAAACGAAAGCTATGTGTCATTTCTACAATTTTCCCACCAAACCCCTACTAGCGATATGTTGACTGTCCGTGTGTAAATACTAAACCTTGTGCGTTAAGAAAGAGGTTTTAACACTATAATTCCAGTACAATTTTTTTAATAATTTAAATAAAATATTACAAGAGATTAACACATGTTTATTGCAATAATTCACGCTTTACAAAGTACAGCGTCGTGGTTTACGTTTACATCTCGAAGCGGAGTGACGTAATCACTCGAAACACGGTATCTAGCGTTTTCTGACATTTACGCGCGGATATTAAAAATGGATTTTTATAGGACTTGCCGACCGGATAAGAATTGAACATTTTTTACTAGTTCGTTTTTACCTTACGAACCACTTCAAAATACGTTTTTTTTTAAAGAGTGAAATAAAACTTTAAAAAATAATTTTTACATTTATGTTTAGTTTTGTAAAAAGTCGTAGAACATTGTTGATTACGATGTTAGCTAGATACTCCTGTGAGGTTGTGCGTATTTTATAAATAACCCTGTATACATGTATATACAGGATGTGCAAGAACTAGATGATAAACCGGCAACAAGAGATAGACCAAACTGACAGCACAGCAATAAAAAAATATGTAGCCCTATCCCAAATAGTTTTCAAGAAACTAGAGATCGCTTAACAGCTGAAATTCGACCATAACTGTATACTGTATGTATGTGTATCAGCCCATATACTATCCCACTGCAAAGCACGGGCCTCCTGTACAACGGAGACTATGATTGAAAGAGGTTAAGCCATATAGCCCATCACACTGGCCTAGAGCTGGTTGGCAGATTTTATGGAACATGAAAATTCTTACAAACCGCTATTGAATGCAAGGTTTCCTCACTATGTTTTACTTCACCGTTATAGTGTGTGGTGATTGACTATGCATGCACACATGACTCCCAAAAGTCAGAGGTGTGCCTTGGGACTTGAATCTGCAACCATTATAAACACGTTGGCAGTTACATCTAGCCGGTTACCAAAATGCCACCACACACTCCTGCATACTACTATAATTTATTTAAAAAAAGTATGTATACCAATAAATAAAACCTCCAAAGTGCTTTTATAGATGACATAATAAGTAGAACAACATTTAAAAATTAATAATTAGATATACATTGATCAAATAATATTTTGATACAACATCAACATACAACATTTTAATTTTGGGTGGCTGAAAACAAAACTGATGCTTAATTTTCAGTTGTCCTCTAACATACTACGAAATGTTATAAAAACAGTAATTACAAGTCGTACACTCTGGCAAAAAGCTTAAATTAAGCCATCATCATCAGCCCCTTGCAGTCTACTGCTAGACTTAGACATCTCCCAAGATATACCACAGAGCCCAGTCTGTTAAGAAAAGTTACCTGTCAATGAGAGACAGATTAATTATCTTATATATCTTAAGATCTATTAAACATTCAAAAAAACTTCTTTGACCCACACATTGTGACCAATGATTTGGATAATCAATAATTTTAATTGCTGTTTTGCAATGTTAAATAGCTTAAGAACAACATACCAGATCAAATCAAAACAAGACTATTTTCCAAGAAATATGATAAAATTCCTCAAACAAGAAATGTTTGTTTATTGATCAACTTTTAAACAAAATACTTAAAAAAATATGTTATAAATTGGCACATTTATTCAAGATTCTAATATGCTATTTTTTGCACATATTGCACCCCCGGTGCAACACTGTCACTTATGCAAAAATTGCAATAATTAGTTAAATATTATGTAATAACTATCCTAAAGCACCCCTTTACTTGGGGCGATAATGTTACTTTCGTAGTACACATAGTTTCCGTATGAAGGCGTGAATGTCATTATCGTTTTTTGTTGTGTCATATTTTATACGATGTCAAAGTTTTAAATGCTTCTCCTGAAAGGTAACATTTTTTCATAAGTGACAGTGTTGCACCGGGGGTGCGATATATTTTTTTAATTATTATATTTAAAAGTGAAGGAAACCTGTATACCATAGACATGTAAATAAAGTCTATGACAGCATGTTAAATTAGCAGAACACAATGTGCTACACTTTTAAAGAGGTAATTTTCACATAGATGTAGAAATTAGAACAGGTATTGGGGCCGAAGGTAAGCACTTCAAGGATGTGCTATTTGGTTGGATTTACCACATTTTCTTTCATGGCATGATAGAATACTCCAGAATAAATCAAAGATTGAGAATAAAACATGTTAAAATTATTATGAAGCCTTGTTTAAAAAATTAGGACATTCGCAACTAAGAGTCTAGACTTTAAAAGATCATTCAAGCGTTGATGTAAGCATCCAAACATAATGAAATAAAAATATTTTGTTCAACCATGAAAAAAAGTTAAAACACTATTACCTTTAAAACATACTCATGTATATCAGCAAATACATCACTCCAGGAATAGCCTTTTCTTTTTAAGGTATTTTCAGTTAACATTAGTGGCACTGCATTCCTAAGAAGATACTCTTTCAGAGTTTCTGCACTTTTTTTTCGATCCGTAAGTCTATTTGATCCGAGTCCATCACACACCTCTTTAAGGGAAACTTCTAAAGCCATATTATCAAACAATAATTTATGTTACATTTATAATAACTTAGCTATACACAGTAACGAATTTTCCATTAACTCGTTTCTTTTTCTGGTACATTATTCAACCACATTTCCGATTTCTCTTCAGTCAATAAATAATATTAACCGTGCCGCAGATCAGATTCACAGAAAAATCGTTCCAGACGCATTACAAAAGTGTTTTTAAAATACCACCTGACACCTGTTGTTGTTGTTTTTTTTAATTTATCCTATCGGAAAGGCAAAGGTCCTGACACCTATGTGACTGCTGTCTGCAAAGCAGAGCCAGGATATTAAGGCTCATAGTGCACTGTCGACCGGTCGCCCAGCGACTGAGTTGCCGAGCCACCAAATCTAGGGTCCACCAGCACCGGGAGACAAAGCCGAGCGTAGTGTTTCTTTTACATTCGTGAGGAAACGTCTTCGAAGAAGCTATAATAGTAGCGTTACTAATTATTATAAAGAGAATGAAAAGAAATGAAACGTAAAGTAGTATTGGGTACATCTTTGTTGCAAGAACAGAGATGAAGAGAAACGTTTAAAATATTTTATAAAATCCTTAGATACTACCTTCGGTTTTGTTTATTACGCAAGAATCTGCGTTCTTTTAATGGACTATTGTGTCTTATAAAACCATAATATACAGGGTGTGCAAAAAAATAGCGCATTTGCTGATATACATTTTAATAAATCGTGATTGCGTCTAGATTAAAATGAATTTTCATAGCGTAATCTGATAAAAACAAAGATACCGAGAATTTAACAATTAACAACACACGTGCTTTTCCTTAACGTATTACGCCAAATAGATTTAACCTTACAACTCAACGGTCAACTCAACAACAAATACATAGAGATACTTTTCCATAATTGCTAAATAAAACTACATAATTTCCATGCCACATAGTGTACATAGTTAGGCAATAGGAATTGAACATTGATCATTGACCTGTGTACCTTTGTAACAAATGTTAAGGCGAAGTCTATGAAACTTTTATTGCTGTTCAAAACGGTTTTCATTGCATATTTCGTTAACTATTTAATAAACGACGAAAAGAAAAAAATACTTATATGTTAAAATCTTGCTTTACCTATCCTAACCGGTTTTATTTGAAAAGGTGATGGTAATTCTTAAAACTTTATAAGGTCATAACTCCAAAACGGATAGATATTTTCCAAATATGATTTCTTTATTATCTTATTAATATGATGCCCTTGTATCCAACTGAGCGAGTGCGCCATTTTCCTGCGCTCCTTCTATAACTGCACTGACTTTCGGAATCGTATTCCCGATATAAAATCAATATGAAAACACTGAGCCATTTTTGTGCTCCAAGTCCAGTCGTCTCGAAAGTTGCTCTCAGTGCGAAAGCATCCATTTAAACCCATGCTCTTAATGGTCGCCGGCGATTATCAGTCGCCTGTGTGGCCATTGCACGGTGAGTCGCTAAGTCGCTCGGGTGACCGGCGACTCATTGCGTACGTTCCTATACTAACTATAGGAAGCCACAGTCACCGGCGACCGAATTGCCGGCGCCCGGTCGACAGTATGCAATGAGTCTTAGGACACTGTGAGATAAAGAGTAAAGTTTGTATACTTCACTAGTTAAATGTGAAGACAGTTCTCTTATGGAAACTGGTAAGAAATTAGTTTTAATTACTGCTATTTAAAAATTAAAAAAAATAAGAGATTAAAAATTGTATTGTATCAGCCCATATACGTCCCACGGCTGGGCACGGGTCTACTCTACAATCGGGATAATCGATTGAAATTTAAAAAAATAAGAGATTGAAAATAATTTAATATTATTAAACCGACTTCAACATTGTAATAAAAAGAGAGAAATAAAACCAATATTCTAATAAATCGTAAATTCCTAAATATGCCAAAAAAAATTTGAGATTGGTGCCAGCTGGCCTACTATAAGCTATAGGTTATATCACGCTACGAACTATGCGGGTAAAACTGCAAGGCACAGCTGGTCGGCTGGCACTAACTATATGATGTGTATATAGACACCTACATTACTTATTTTTTGAACGATTTTTTGAAATTAAGAGTAAACTTATCGATAAATATAGTACGTAACCGATATGATTGTTTATTCAGTGTTGCCAATAAATTGTTACCCGTATGTAGAGGAATGCATTTTCTAGTAGATACTATATTTTGTACTCTCGTGGACAATTTTATATTGATTGGGGCTGTGATTTATTCTAATAGCATTTATGCAACTGTATTACACCATCGCACTAATAGCTAAACAATCTATATTACTTGTGCCAGTCTATTATAATAGAAAAAAAAAACCGAGTGTGCTTTGGACCACACGAATGAAGTAAAACTTCTTTAGCTCCATCTATATAATTGATAAAATTCACTTTTATCACGAATTTTTACAATGGCACAAACACAATATGTATATTTATTAATATACACGAAGTTAGACAAACACTTCATACTAATGATTTGACAGGTGTCAAATATGAATATTGGTTACAATAAATTATATGTCCTTATTTTTATTATAAATCTTATTCCGATGGTGTAGAATGAAAATAAAATGAGAAAAAACCAAAAACATAAGCCAGGTTTTTTAGTCATTTCTTGCCCGTATTTTGACCAAATCGACTGATCTCCTTCAATGATTATTTATGGATCTGTGTTGATAATTTTCAACTTCTGTTGTCTTCGCCGTGTCACACGACTTCCGTAACGCTCTCGTCATGCATTCACCAGTTTACCCCCCAAGTCAAGCGTGCCTAAAGAAGTTTTACTTCAATAAAAGATTTTTAATATTGATATGGGCACTATATATAACATATTTTTAGGTTGGCTAGTTACGTGATTGCTTAAGACAGAAAGTCCCTTATGTAGGGAATAAATAAATTAATAGACTTGGTGATGGACACAACACATGGATCTCATAACTTTTTTACGGTAGAAGATAAAATATTTTAAACATTTCTTTTAATCTTCATTTTTGCATCAAAGATACCTACGGTACTCAATACTATTTTACGTTTCTTTTCTTTTGTTCTCTTTATAATAATTAGTAACGCTACTGTTGCAGCTTCTTCGAAGACCATTCCGCATGAATGTACAAGAAACACTACACTCCACTTGTTCTCCCGGCCCGGGTCGACAGTGCGTAATAGATCTTAGTCATTGTTTTGAGTTGTCCATATTATGCTGAGTAGAGGAAGCTAAAAAAGGTTATAAAAATATAAAATTATTTTTCGTATTGCCTATAAAGGTTGCACTTTATTTAATAATCATAGTATTTTACGTCAAAAGGTTGTAAATTTAAAATTCTGTCATATTTCATAATTGATAAATTTCCTATTATTTATTATTTTATAAAGACCTGATTTTTAAAATGGCTTTACCCTGGCATATTCCTTTAGAAGCAACACCAACTTTTAAAACAAAAGCTGCTTCACCGCAACCAACTTTATTAAAGCATTATAGTAATATAAATTTGCACGAAAACCCATGCGAAGAATTACAAACTGGACTCATGTGTGATATTGGTGTGGAGAATCGAGAACCAACTACCATACAAAGATTAATTGCTTCTGGTATGACCGTAGCTCGATTAAACATGCGAGATTTAGAACCAGAAGCGTGTGCGCAATTAATTCAAAGTATTCGACAAGCGGTCTACAATTATAGCGCTGAATTAGAATATGTATATCCATTAGCTCTTTTAGTAGATGTAAGGGGACCAGATATAGTCACAGGAGACTTAAAAAGTGGACCAAACACAACAGTTGATATTATACAAAATGAAAATATTCGACTAACTACAGACGCTAGTTGGCGTGAGAGTGGTACAGCTGATTGTTTATATGTGGGCTACGACCATTTGACAGATTTACAGCCCGGCGATATAATTTATGTAGACAGTTTAACTCCAACTAAAATAAAACTTTTGGTATGCGAAGTGGGTGATGATTCTGTTGAGTGTTCTGTAGCTGTAGGAGGTACCATTGGCCCCAAAATGACTGTACGCATATCACAAATGCCTCGCGATTTACCAAGTTTTGATAATGGGCAAGGCGATAGTTTAGATTCAGTCTCAGGAAGCGATACTTCACAACAGCCCTTTGAACATATGGAACAACAAATTGCTTGGGCTGTAGCTTCGGATGTAGATGGTGTATTGGTTCCAAATGCTCAAAATATGTACGACATTAAACAAGTACGAGAAATGCTTTCAGAAAAAGGGAAACATATTCTTATATTTGCGTGTATCGATTCCGTACTGGGTATTGATAATATAGATGAAATATTATCTGAAACAGATGGCATTTACATAGATCGTAGCATTTTAAGTACTGATTTGCCAGTAGAGAAAATATTCATAGCTCAGAAAAATGTTCTTGCCAAATGTAATGTGGCTGGTAAACCATGCCTTTTTAAAGCGGTTTTAAATGAACAAATTCCGACACTTTGTGTTACTGACATTGCCAATCTAGTGCTAGATGGTGCAGATGTTCTTTCTTTAGAATTACATTATGATTCACCTTTGAAAAAGTTCTCCGCTGCCTTCGATACTATACGTATGGCAGAACATTGCTTGGCGGCAGCAGCCGTTATCTGCAGACATGCAGAAAGAATCGCATGGCAACCGCGAGTGTACGGTAATATAGAGTTAATGCAAAGTCCTGTTGAAGAACCAACTAAAGCTGTTTGCATTAGTGCAATGGAGCTCGCAATGCGATCGCGAGCGGTGGTCATTATATGTTTAACAAATTCTGGTCGAACAGCTAAAATTCTTTCTCACGTCAGACCTACATGCCCAATAGTAGCTGTAACTAGAGCATGCCATACAGCACGACAGTTACGTTTTTGGCGTGGAGTACGCGCTATGCATTATTTTGAAGTTGCAAGAGGAAATTGGGCATCAGAAGTGGAATCTAGAATACACGCAGCGCTTGATTATTGCAAAGCAAAGAGAATTTTGCGAGCTGGAGATCCATATGTAATAGTAACTGGTTCTCGGCGTGGCGTTGGATATTGTGATACGGTTAGACTCTTATATGCTAGTGCTAGAGATACTGTACTTGTAGAGTAAGGCAGATTGTATTTTATTATATTTTGAACACAATATTTTGCATGGAATATGTTTTTGTTATAAAATAATACTACCAAGCTGGACAGACTAGTTCATTATGACGACGCAGGCAACGTGTATAATTAGGAGTCACATTACAAAATTATAAATGTTGGTATTAACTAATAAACAAATATTTAAATATGTTTTTATCTTTTTATTTTCTAACTTTCAGATATTTCTAATTTTGTGTTTAGTTAAATATGTTACGCGCCGCTCGTCCAGTGCACGGTGTCGGCAATGTTCGGTGTTTTTTGGCGGCGGACTGTAACGGGTGATTTTTGTGTGCGATGAATAAAGCAACCTTTAGTATAACAATATAAGTGGTAGAGCCACGCTGTTGTCAGTCATGACAGCATTCGGGTAGGCTCATCCGGAGCGGCACCACTGTCTCCCAGGAAATCGAGGTGGAGCGACAGATTCGCTGTCGCGTTTCGTTCGGCAAGTGAGATTGTCGGATGCCAAATACCCCTTTCCTCTTCCTATCCTTCTCCTTCCCGCTTTCTTCCCAATTGGGCTGGCAATACATCCATGATCCAACGTTGTGGATGTTTATGGGCGACAGAGATCACTTACCATCAGGTGACCTGATTGCTCGTTTTCCGGACATCTATACATCTATCCATACATATAAATAAAATTGGAGTGTCTGTTTGTAAAGTCAAAATTGTTTTATTTTTCATCAAGTACATATCGTTATTTACACGATTCATAATGACGAATTATAAGGATTTCGTGTTTTTATGTTTTAATTGCGTATAAGGAAGGAAGTTGTTGACAATAAAGTAAGTAATTTCAAATAAAGTAAATCGCGCAGTCGAAGTTGCGGGCAAAATCTACCTTTTAATAAAAACAATCGGCTGGCAGCTTTATTAAGAAGAATAAGGATTTTAATACAGAACCGAGTGGTCAACGGTTGATGTGAAAGATGACGGAGTCTGAAGATATTTGCATTGGATAATCAAGTGAAAACGTTGTAAGTTTTTTAGTAGGCCAGCTATATTTACTATGTAGTAGGGAGCCCTTGAATTAATGTTCAAGATGTTGGAAAATAATAGAGGAAATGTGATCACACAATTGTCGTATTATGTGTAATTTTCACATGTGTTGTATATCAGATAAAGTGAAACTGAATTTATCAACTCAATATATGTAACTTCATATTCCGACAGCCTTCGCGATGCAATTTATTAATGCCGGCTGTAACACGAAAGACCTCAAGTTCGATTCTCGAACCGAGACATATATTCATAGCAACAGTTAAAGGTATTTTTATTATTCAGACAACATAATCCAGTTTGTTAGCAAGTATCTCGAGAACTCTTAGTATCTGATCTGTCTTATCTGGCAAGAAGTCTACCAAAAAATACTATCAGTCTCGTTTCTTAGCACGTAATCGACATATGTTGTTCTCCTTCTTGTGTGAATACGACAAAAGATATAAATTCGTCTATAGTATTTTCTGTCTACGTTAGACTGTTTACATACAGTTTTTCTCTATTTAACGGTTTTTTTGAGATATGTTTTCATAATATAAACAACAAGTATCTATACTCGTAATATAATAATAATAACATGTCCAATATAATATAATGTGAAAAGAGAATAACAGTTCCTATTATTTTAACAACAACTCATTTGCATGTCAAAATCCGTAGACGATCTTATGTACCTACTTTAAGACCCCGTTTGCATGGGCGCTATTTCAACGCGCGTTATGAAAATGTAGAAATGAAACGAATAGAATTCCATTAGTTTATTCACACGAAGGTGATTTTAAAACTTGAGTGTTGATATTAAAAGTTAAATCTCAACCTATACTTTATGTAGAGTCATTGATCGAGTACGCTAATAAGCCTTCATAAAGCGACATAGACTGTCCTTTTAAATATCTTAGATAATTTAAGGAATGTACCCAATATGATTTTATTTTCCTTTCCTTTCTTCTTGAAACATAAATGGGTATTTATATTACATGTATACATACATAGTCGTCACGCCTGTATCCCATAAGGGTAGGCAGAGACTATAGATCGCCAGTTTGCTCCATCCTGAAATACTACTTTTGTTTCATCCACTTTCATCAACCTATGAAGAGGTTGATGAAAGTTCATTCTCATCGATTCAGGGTACTTAGGTAGTAAGTGTTAGGTACCAATAATTTCGACTTTAAAGCCATAATTTACGTGCATACCGCACTGAGTACGATTCACAATGATTTTTTAGCGTTCATATGAACACAAATATTGGGAACGGTAAAAAGGCGTCAACGTCGGGTTTTAACGTAACGCTTTTTAAACTCCCGTGCGAATAGGGTCTAAATATTTATATTTTTTTTATATCTGGCAATAAAGAGGTGGGAATATTGTCATATTCACTGACCAATGTTAGACTTCTGTTGGTTTTAGTCCTTTATAAATGTAGGTAGTAGGTACCTATAATTTTTGTTTGTAGGCAGCACCAACATAAAAAAGAAAGAGTTAGCGAGCTTGCTTGACTGCGTGTCACGTTTGTTCTTTGGCATAATAATCTATCGCGTCTTATTTTCTTTTGCCAAATTTTCAGTGAACTGTTATTTATGTTTAAAAGTGATGTTTCGTAAAAGTGTTTTCTAAAGCAGTGTTGCATGGACCGAGCCCTAATAAATTACTTTTGTACAACAACAACAATTTCTACTGCTACTACCATTTATACCTATTGTGCGACCGTGAAGGTTGAGAATGTTACGTCATTTTGCTTTTAGTGTGTGATACAAACTTATTTATTTTGCGTATGTACTGAAAAGTGTTTTTTAATAAGAAAGTGATAGATATAATTAAAAACGTTTGACAGTGTAAAATGTTTGAAAAGTGTACAAACGCAAATACACCGGCTGCGACAAGATGCCGCCATGTTATTTAGGTTTCGCAGTTTCGCTGTCAACCCCTGGCCGCGGATAGCCCTGATGCACTGGGAGGATTTATATTTAATTGGAAGGCCCTGTAAGTAATTAATTTAATTCAAATCGCTTAGATATGTACAGCCTCCAATATAGGTTGCAAAACATTACAAATTTGTTGAACAATTTAATGTTTACCGTGTTTTATTGACTGTCAAGTCAATGTAATGACGTCATTTTGTGTAAGTAGGTAGTGATGGTCTACTTACAGAAAGAAATATAGTTAATTTAGGTTCTCGTTATGTTAAGTGAGGATCATCTTTTGTTGTGTACGTAGTTTTCCCCGTGAAGTTTCCTCAAGGTCTTGTTTTAGCCTTGGTAATATCAGTGCTAGGTTACTTTTTGTCCTCAATCAATTCTACGATAACTAACGCTTTTCAAGGCACACTAAAAAAGTATTGCAATGCAAGTATTCAAGTATTCATGGTAGTCTTAAACATTTTCCTGTGGATTTTAAATATCTTTATTTTTGTATTCAGTTTAAGATTAATTTCTGTACTGATTTTATACAATATTTTTTTGGTCAATACATTTGTATAAAGTGTTGATTACTGATTCTGGCATCATCATCATCATCAGCCTTTCATTGTACACTGCTGGACATAAGCCTCGCCTAAATTGCGCCATTTCACCCTGCCTTCGGCATGTCGCATCCAGTATTTGCCAGCAACCTTTTGCATCATCACTATTGTAATAACAAAATACACAAACTTTTCATATGATATTTTTGAAGTATTTTGCAAACATGTTGGCTTGAACCAGCTTATTGAAGTATTCATACTTCATTCAATCACATCACAACATCAGCTTATTTTTAAAATTATACAATTTTAATTTTTTGAGACCTGAAATCATTACAATTTGTAAACTATAATAAGTTTGTAATGTTATAACATCATTAAATTAGAGTGAAACACAAATTTCTCTATTCATTTTAAGTATCCTGTGACTTGTATGTTGCGTAAATATAAAAGTTATTTAACAAGTCCAATATGATTGAAAGATAAAAAAACTTATTAAAAAAAACATATTTTGTACACTAAATAAAAACTATTGATAGACACAGGTGCGTAGGATATTATCTATTGTTAAAACTTATATATTGTTAAGAGCGTTTATGCCTTCCGTGTGCTGTTTCACTTAAAAACAGTACATATTGATCTATCATAAAAATATTTAAAAGATTCATTAATTAGTAATAATATTCTAAAATAATTAGACCAGGACTATGTGATGGCCAGTCTTCAAGTCTGGAACATTCATTTCTAACCATGATTGAGTGAATCAAGGTTTATGACCCGGCGTTGTGACTTGCTGAAAGGACCATTCTTGATTATTTTAAGGGACTTAACCACCTTCTCAAGAATGGTATCTTAATACACTTGTGCAGATGTTTATCGAAACATCTGCACAAAAAGGTATCAACCTTTTTCACAAAAATATGGCTCAGGCACTCCTTCATAGATAACACCCCACCAAATTATCACTGAAGTCAGATAATGTCCATGTTGTTGTTGTTTTTGTTATGTGGTTGTTTTCATTTTACCACCCTATACTTTTTAAAATGATCAGTTAAGAAATGACCAGTGGCGTCTCTTATAGGCTGCAAGTCTTAAGTCTACTTTTAAAATACATGGCATGGTTCTAAGTGCTATCTTCATCCCCTGAGATAACATCTTTCGCTTTTGGACAGGATTTTTTCGAATTATTTCCCTTACTGCTTTGAAAGCCTTTTTCGTACAAACACTATGTGGATGTCCAAATCTTTTTCTGTCACAAACAAAGGAGGTTTCATTGTACCTATCAAAAACCATACATCATACACAAACATTTGACTATTACCAAGCATATGAAGGATTTTAAAAATTGCATTTGGCTCCAAACCTACTTTATGTAATGACATCACAGCAATTCAGTTCTCTTTATCACCCTACTCCATTTTAATATAACAAAATATTTTACAATATATTGGCGCGAAAATAAAAAACCACACTAAACAATCATACAAAAATGACAGATTCCATTTCAAAAGTTTACTATGTAACAGTATAAATGGCCAGACCAAGTATTTACTTAAATCACAAACATTTTACTCAGAGTATGTTTACAATCAGTTTATTTTAGATTATGTATATATTTTCACAATGATCATGCCATGAAATGTATACATACATACATAATCATCACGCCTGTATCCCATAATGGTAGGCAGAGACTATGGATCGCCACTTTGCTTGATCCTGACATACTAGTTTCGCTTCATCATCATGAAATGTATTTTTGCTTTATTTTTGGATTGATCCTTAAACAGCTATTAATATTGTTTATTAATAAACCTTTCAGGCTTGCCTTATTCAAAACACATTTCAATTACTATTAATTATAATAAAGTATCAAAACCCACATACAATTTTGAAAATTCAGGATGTGTTGTGAATTCGTACTTCTGACCTCTGATTTGTCAGCTTGTTTTCTCCCAACCAAGCCACAGCGCATTAAAATAATTCTTTTCATTCATCACTGATTTATGTAATTTGAGATACAATTACTATCATTATAATCTAAGAAATATAATATCTGTTATACAAAAATAATAGAGATCTAAACAAGAAAACTACTTAGTGATTTTTACTTTATAACAGAGGTCTATGGGCAGTGGTAGCCGCTTTCCATCAGGCGGGCCGCTAGCTCATCTGCCTATAACGGCTATTAAAAAAAAATGTAGATCGTGAATTTGTCGGGCCCTCAGCTAATACCAATTGGAAGTGGTAGAGCCACACTGTCAGTCATGACTCAGCATGAATGGGCATGCTTATCTGGGGTGGTACCACTGTCTTACAGGAAATCGACGTGAAGCAACAGCTCTGCTGTTGTGTTTCCTTCGGTGAGTGAGATTGCCAGATGCCCAATACCCCTTTCCCCTTTCCATCCTTCTTCCTTCTCATCCAATCCCAATTGGGCCGCCAACACATCTATGATGCAGCTTTGTGGATGCTTATGAGCAGCAGTGATCACTTACCATCAGGTGTCCTGTTTGCTCGTTTGCCGGACCTATGCAATAAAAAAATAATAATACTACTTAGACACCTAATTCAACTAATTGTCAAGAATATGTTGTAGGTGTATAGTATAGGAAAGGAAATAGGTCAATAAAACAGTTGTTCATTTAATTTTATTTAGTACAGTGCAACCTTAATATAATGAACCTCAATATAACGAATTGTTTGATGTAACGAATTTTTCGAAATCCCCTGGAACTTCCCATAAGAGTTGATGCAAAATATACCTCTACATTACGATCACATTTATCAATATCCTCTTTATAATGAATTTTTCGTCATAGCAGAATATAGATAGAAAGTATATTTTACCTCTACATAACGATTTTTTCACCTTATAACCATTATTGAACGAATTTTACCAATAATTTCTCAAAAAATCATATCTCGACAGGTTCAGATACGTTAAAAACTTAATAATTTAGTAATAGGGTATTCCACTCTTTTTTTTTTTTCAAAGTATTACGACTTGTTCCTAAGGTAAAACAAACTAGTAAAAAAAGTATTACATTTTTATTCAATCAATGAGTCCTACAAAAAGCCGTTTTAAGTTAGCATTTTGAAGTGATATCGTCACTCCGCTAGTAAAAAACTAAACATAACCTCTTTAAACGACGTAGTACTTAGTGCAGAGTGAATTTTGCAATAAACATTATTTACTCTCTTAAAATATTTTATTTATAAAATAATGTATGGGAACAATTTTCTCTGAACTTCTTTATTAAACACATAAGTTTTGCTAATTACTAATGGATTTACTTAATTTTGGTACCCTTCATGGCGGCCACCGTTTCGCATATTTGTATGACAGATTAAAATGTTTAAGGAATTAAAACGAATTACAAAATTTATTCTTTGAATTTGTAAATTGTCATTAACATACTCTGATTAGTTAATTCTATACTATATAGATTTATTGTTTTAGATTTTTCCTCACTTTTATTAAAATATCCTATTGTTATTTGATACTAAATAATATAAACACTTTAGTCCAACCGAACCTCAATGTAACAAATTCCTTGGTATAATGTTTTTTTTCTAATCCCCTCAGTTTCGTTATATTGAGGTTACACTGTGTTTATACAAACAACAACTGGACAACATTATTTCAAAAGAAATCATTTGTAGTTATATTAATTATTATACTGCACCTTTTCTGAATTTCTGTACTGCAAACTTCTTTATTTGCTCATCACATTGTAAATCCTTTTCCAAATCACAATTTATGAGTACTCACAAATGGTTTAGTCGACCTTCAGTAATTTTTTTACTATGTATGACATCCTGAAAAACGACACTCCGCTACACTGCTAGTAATAATTAGTGTCAAAAAATCTTTAAAATGGGAATTCCCCAATTGATTCGATAGATTTAAACACGGGTTGATTAATCTCAGGGATGCCAATAATATGATTGGATTATTTTTAAATTTTACGTATTATTCTTTACTTAAAAACAGGTATAGTCCTAATTTTTATAGGTAGATGCGAGCCTGTCTTATCACATTCTGACAATGTTAACATCATGCAACTTTTTTATATTCTCAAGAGAATCACATCTCCAACTCGAAACAGGCGCGGAACTCCCCATGTAAATGGGGCTTTATAGTGTTCATGTCATAGACTATAGGTAGAAAGTGACTCAAATGTTTATTTTTGAGTACAATAATAGTCTCTCATAGTAGCTAAAATGATGTTTTCTTTATTGTTAATATGTATTGGTAGTAATAATTTATTGAAAAAACTTTGGATTATTTCTAGTAGTAACTGGATGGATCAGTTACAATTTACAAATTGCAGGTAAAATAATTTGTCATATTGCATATAATAAACTTGACTTAATTATTTTTTCCCTTATGTCATTGCGGTGCAAAAAAAAAGATCGATATAAACTACTTGGAACATGATACTACATTATTTAAAAAAATGCCATGGCGACCTGTCGCGTACAGTGCCTATGTACATATCTATTTCTCTTACTGACTGCCTCGGTGGCGTAGTGGTACTACGGTATGATTGCAAAGCTGAGGTCTCGGGTTCGAATCCCGGGTCGGGCAAAGTGATATTGGATTTTTCTATTCATTATTAGCCCGGAGTCAGGAATTTGTGCCCGATATGGCGATAGGATCGCCCCCTGTCACATCGTGGGACGGAATATACAAGGCGAAACGTGGGTGTTCTAGTAGCACCTCTGCCTACCCCTTCTGGGAAAAAGGCGTGTGGTTATGTATGTTATGTATTTCTCTTACTCCCCTTCCTGTTTTTGGTTAACTTTTTTTTATAATAATAATTGAACTTAATGCACAAACAGAATATATGCGATCCGTTATGACTTCGGGATCGCGCATTTATAATAGGTATTTGGTTCCGAAGTAAAATGATTAGATTTTGACATTTTTGTGTGGCCAACCTGTCTTTATGTTTTTTTCCGATTAAAAGAAATAACTAAAATCGGCTCAAAGCTGCCGGTGATATTGAATACACCCATGTGTACTAATCCTTCCTCACCCCCTCATCCCCTCGCTCTATATAGTAAAATTTTTATACTGAGTCTATTGCAAAAATAATTATTGCAGTATATTGTGTTTAATTTTGAGTAGTTCTGCTCTTCTGCTCCGAAGATATTCATCAGGTGTTCGCCATGTTTTTTTGTGGAACCAACCTAACATATCATACTTTCCGGGAAAAAGTTTTTATTAAAATTGGTTATGTACTGCCGAAGATAGTGAGTATTTACATTGGTATCTATTTTCTATAATAACATAAGTATAGGTAAAGATTGTTAAGCTTTAATTCCATAAGCTTATGCATAACTTATATTTGTAACAACCATTGCTGTTATTTTACATATTTAATAATTTGTTTTTGTATTAGAAAATTTCTAAATGATCTTTTAATAAAAGCTTAAGTAAAAATTTACTAGTAAACTTTGTTTGCTCCGTGTGATTAGTAAATACAAATAATATTTAACTTTATAATTGACAACATTAGTTCGTACCCTCCATATCGGAAATCAGGTTTTAAAATTTCACCGTTATTTTATTAAATATTACACAAAAACAAAAATCGTTGCAATTGAGTAAGTGATTGACAATTTATTTGACAATAATTAAAAAGTAAACCAGACAACTGGCAGTGCTAATAATTATTATATAAGTACATTTTCAATATTACCCTAAAAAGAGCCTTCAGCAAATATTTAAATTCATCGTGAAGCGACAGCTTTGCTGTCGCAATTCGTTCAGAGAGTGGGATTGCCGGATGCCCAATACCCCTTTTCTCTTCTCACCCTTCTCCCAATGGCCAGCGACACGTGCATGATCCAGCGTTGTGGATGTTCATAGGCGATAGTGATCACTTACCATTAGGTGACCTGTTTGATTGTTTGCCGAACCTATGCAATAAAAAAAATCTGACAACAACAACACACATTCTGACAATTCTGAAACGTTGCGCCAAACGTTGCTTGTTACAGACGCGGTTGTTAGCTGTGTAATGCGAGTTTCGCTATTTTTTTAATTAAGGATATTTGTTTATTATATTATGTGAAACGAATATTTAAAATAGAACACATTAATAATGCCTGATAACAGTTTTATCGGATGGACAGAGTTTTTTTCTCACCTTATATACAGTCCAATTGCGACCGCTGAGCGATCCCTAGTTCATTTTATCGTTACAAAGCATGGGGTGCCTACAACAATTACTCATCCTCAAGCACCTTAGTTTTTTTTTTACCATAAAATGAATGTTTTACTCCATTTTCTAATCTTGAACTTATTTATTTTATTTTATTATCAATGTACCTATAGATTATTGTTACTTTTGTTGTTTGGTCTATTACTAAAGCGTGTTTTCCTAGTTTTTTAAATTATTATTCTTATAATATATATATATATAACTCAGTTTCCCATTGATACATTTTTAAAAAGATAAGTAACCGTTTTGATAATATGGTGTTTTAAGGTTCAGTGTTTGAATGATACAAACCATTGGTCGGGCTTAGTACTTTTTTATGCAATATATTTATTTACTAGCTACTGACCGCAAACTTCGTCTGCCTGATTAACTTTATTTAAAATTTCCCGTCCCGTCCCGTTAATCCTTCCCTGGCTTGTCTCATTCCCATGATTCTGATCAAAGATCAAGTATCGGAATTCCTTCCTCATCCCATGGGAACACTACTTATTTCGGGATAATAAGTAGCCTAAGTGCTGACACCCTGGATTAACACCCTGGATATTAATTCAGGTATCTCCATACCAAATTTCATCGAAATCCGTTACGTCGTTTCTGAGTTCATCGCGCACAGCCGCACAGACAGACGAAAATTCTAAAAATCATTGCTTTGGTATCTATTACGTTAATATAGTCCCGCCATATCAGTATTTATCAAATATCTTCCATGTTCAGACATCGATCAGTTAAAAATTTATTATATGTATATACGGGCTGAATTTTTTCAATAGGGCGTGGAGGGCCAAATCTGAAACTATGAGGAATATCGAAAAATGCTGAAAGTAATTACGAGGCTGATCTTGATGAAAACTAAAACTGCATACTTAGATTTTTGATAATTCAATATGCCTAGCTGGGAATTATCTCAAAAATATCCGCACTCGGGCGGACCCGGGCCGGCCGCTAGTAAATAATATTTTCATAAAATGTCACTTTCGAGAGTTTGCTCGTCTTGCTGTAATCAATTCTATTGTAGACGTTATAGGTAAAAGAAATATGTGATAAAGCTGTTTTTATCTGAAACAATTATTGATAAGTGTAATAAAACGCACAATGAAGATTCTTTTTACTGTTTTTTTATATAAACATTTATTTTACCACTAGATGCCACATCTTGTGTCGAGGCTTGTGTATTTGTTTAGACGGGAAAGCTAATATTAACTCATAATATGATACTAAGAGATAGAAACCTTGTACGTGATAAAATTCTAATAACTGACAGAAAACGCACAACTCCCTTGACGACACAGGGACATGTAGAAGTATACAATTTCGCACAAGAGTATTGATTGCATAAACAACGCAGATAAACCAAAGATTTATTTTTGAACATTCATCGCTTAAGAAAATTAAATATAAAACGAGGTTTTGTACAAAAGAACATTCATACGGCGAGGAATTTAATCGTGTCTGAATAAAATATCCCGGAATAATAAAAAAATATATACCCATTGTTTTTTTAAATAAAAGCGTATTACATTGCGGTGGTACATAGTACAATACCCAGGCGGCCTGTCACATATAAGAGATCTACCACCAGGGACCACCAAGAATGTAGAAACTCATTTAAGATCATCGCAGGAGGGTTGGCGAGTTTATTAGGTGTATTTTGATTTCTAAATATTTGGAACTCTCCACAAAAAAATCTGAAAATTTGGGCTTTGGTAGATGGATTCAAGTCTCTAACATGACATAAAAATTCTATACATTAGTTAACGCATAAGTATGTAATCCGTCATTGTATACAATTCCTAAGAAACGTGTACAATTCCTAAAAAGACGGGGAATGTACTCGTGTGATTATGTTTTACAATATCTACATTTCCTAAATGTTTTACATTCGGGATGTCACATATACAGCGGGCATTCGAAATATTCCTTTCCACTTTTAATTACGTTAACGTATACACAGCTCTAGACAAAGGGAGGGATAGGTTAGTATTGAGATAAATAATTAAACAAGCACACAAGTGGTTGAAAATTTTAAAAGTTTATTATAAAAGGGAAATAAATTATTTTAGCTTAACGATTGTTTTGTTTTGTTGCAATCGGCTATTTTGAAACTCAGTTTACTAGTGCGTTTTATTTATTTTATTCACAGAAGCATTCATTTTTTATATATTACCTAGCGTCACCTCGGATTTGCATACCGCAGAGTTGGAGTCCTGAACAAGGTGCGTCGGTTTTTTACGCCCGGTCAACTCTACCGCTTGTATAAAGCGCAGGTCCAGCCGGGTATGAAATACTGATCGCCCCTCTGGGTTGGATCCGCCCGGTACTTCCTCGATGCCTTGGTTGGATTGTAGCGGCGGGCCACCCGCATTGTGAATGATGCAGACGTTACGGCCAACTTCGAGTGGTTGCAGTAACGGAGGGATGTCGCCTCTCTAAGCGTGTTCTACCGTCTGTATCATGTCAAATTGCCCTGAGGAATTTTTCAATTTGATCCCCTCCTCTCCTATCGTTAACAGAACGACGCGTGCTGACTTGCGGAGCCATAGCATGACGGTTCAATCCATCTCGGCGCGAACTAAAAGGTTCTCCAATTCTTTTCTCTGCCCCACTGTCAAGCTGTAGATCGGTTTGCCATCACACGTGTTCCCTCCTTCCTATAATCCCAGGATTATAGGAAAGACCCAGGTCTTTCCGCCGTAGCGTGAAGTAGCGGGAAGATAGTGAAGAATCTCAGCGGGCCGGCATGGTTGTATCGAATGGTATGAGACTGCCATTCGATAGTCTGTCTGTACGGTGCTAATGCCGTGCTAACACTTACCACCAAGTGCATTACAGTTACTGTGCCGTGCCAGAATAAAATGAAAAAAAATATTAATTAGTGATTAATAAAACCCATGGCCATATTGAGCTAAATAACACATATTATATTTATTTATCCGTTTAGAAAGAAACGTCTACAACCTTTAATACGTATTAATTTTATAAAATTCATATACTTATTTACTTTAATTTATGTACTTACTCAATAATGTTGAAATAGATTAAATTTTAGGCGCTGCTGCTTCCTGAAAAGAACAGAAAATAATAATTATCATTTATTTTGCAGATTCTTTTACTTGGAGAAGGATTCCTGATAGCATACCGCCACGGAGCAACGGAATCCGGCGCGTATTGGCGCCAATGACATCAATGAAATATTTATGCCAGTTTCGGTTTCTGAAGATGCAAGGTACGTTTAAAATTTGTTTTAATATGTATCATATGTTACAAATCGCCTAGATCTATTTACATTACTCATTACTATGTAATTACAAATATATATCAATTGCAAACGCTTACGACGTTTGCATGGCTCTAACCATTTTCATTTGTTCTATGAGACTGGTCGCTGTCGATTTAAGCGGAATAAACAATAAAACAAACAGACAGGGCAAGCTAAATAAAACCGTTTAAAACAATAGTATCGCTCACGTAAAAGGTGCCCCTTAAAGAAGTTGATTTAAGATGCGATGAAGTATACTTAAGAGCGTTTACGTCTTCCGTGCGTTGATTCGCTCAAAAACAGTACTTTTCGATCCAGTTTTTAACTATCGAAAAATTATTCAAAAGAAAATTTTGCTTTTAAATGAAAATCTATACATATAATAAATTTGTAACCGATCGATGTCTGTAAATGGAAGATAAATGAGACAAACTAATATGGGGGACTATATTAACGTAATTGAACCCAAAAAAATGATTTTTAGAATTTTTGTCTGTTTGTCTGTTTGTCTGTGCGGTTGTGCGGAATGAATTCAGAAACGGCTTAATGGATTTGGTTAAAATTTTGTTTAGAGGTAGCTGACACCTTGGATGAACACTTAAGACTACTTTTTATCCCGAAACATGTAGTGTTCCCGTGGGATGCGAGAGGAATTCCGATATATTTGTAACTTTTTTTGTACTCAAATGGATGGGATGGGACTGGATTACATGTCATGAGTGAGAAGGAGACGCCACAAGGCGGAATATAATGGGACGGGACGCCATGGGATTTTTTTATAAAGATCACCACGCAAAGGGAGTTGCGAGCAGAAGCTAATTAGTAATAATTTTAGAAAATGTTGTCATCTAAAGAGTTAGGTTGAGAACATTTTAGATTAATAGATAATTTGTGAATGCTATAAGGATTACTAGCCAGAGGTTTTCTTATTATGGTTACAAGTAAAAATGTACGGGAAGTTAAAAAATTTTAAAGTTAAATCAAATTTGCGAAAAAATCCGTAAGAATTCATTTTATTTCAATGTAACATTCGCGTAAATCTAAGAAACCATTAACAAAATTAGTTCTATTATTATTTTTTAAATACTTTAAAACCACTATAAAATCACGCGCAAGTCCATTTCGCATTAATAACATTTTTATTTCGCATTAATTAAACACAAAAGATTATTTCCTCTGCGAACTTTTTCCTAAGGGTCTTTTTAGTCAGAGAAAAGTTTTCTTTTGTTCTTTTGTTCAGTGACTTAAGATATTTCCAGCTTTTAAATTGCCATTCGAATCCAAAATAAGAAAACCTCTGTCCAGTAATCCTTATAGTATTTACAAATTATCTATTAATCTTAAATATGCTTCACCTAACTCTTAAGATGACATTATCTAAAATTATTACCAATTAATTTTTATGTTTTGGTGGATTGAACCTGGTTCCAAAAGTATTGTTTTTGGGTCGAACAGCACACGGAAGGCGTATACGCTCTTAATAACAACACTTCTTCACCGAACGACAATTAGGCGGTGGCACTCTTAATTTCTTTCATTGCGAGCGCATATAACGCTTGACGCCTTCAAATTATTGTATTGTATCAGCCCATATACGACCCACTGCAGGGCACGGGCCTCCTCTACAATCGAGAGTACGATTGAGAGTGGTTAGGCCATATAGTCCACCACGCTGGCCTAGTGCGGGTTGGCTGACTTACACACCGTAGAATTTTTTTTAAATCGCTACGTTATGCAGGTTTCCTCACGATGTTTTCCTTCACCGTTAAAGTGCGTGGTGATTGACTATCAATACACACATAACTCCGAAAAGTCAGAGGTGTGCCCTGGGATTTGAACCCGCGACCACCGTGAACATGTAGGCAGCCGAGTCTGGTCCGATACCACGAGGCCACCACGCACTCAAATTAAATCCAGAATAAAAGAATAGAGAATGCGCTGCCATGCCGTGGGCCTGTCGTCAACAGCACGGTGTAATTGAATGTTTAAGTACTAAGCCCGAGCAATATGACAGATGCCCAAAGATATCCAGGCAAGTACATTGCCACAACCTCAACTTGAGGTCGATAAGCAAGAACGTTTTCGTGAAAAAATGACACGCACGACGGGTGTTAGTTTTCATGTCCAATAAATAATTAGAAGAAGAGCAATAGAGTACAGCAACGTTTGCCTGTTTCGCATGAATCAATGAGAAGGATTAATATTTTATCCCAAAGCAGTAAAACGATAACTTTGTTAGCGGGTCTACGATAACTTTGGGTCGAGAGGATGATTGTTTATAAAACATATTTTATTTCTGATTATTTAGAGATATTGACACCATTTCCTTTTTATTTATTAATCGTATGACGTCTAGAAAAAAATATCTGTTGTATAATATAATGGTTATTTTGCTTTGAATTTAAATTTAATGATTAAGGATTGTAAATCTTGTGATGAAATAAAGCAAAAGTATGAAACGTCAAACAATACCTATTATTTTAGTTGGATAGTAACACTAGTGACGTTACTAATTTTATTTGGACTCCCTTTTCTTTTATTCCCACTGTAATGTTTAAAACGATTGTAACTTGTATGATTCTGAATGTATTTTCAAAATTCTTTGTTTACTAGAATTTGTATATGGATACCTTTTGAATACAATAAAAAATAGAGTCAAATACCATATCGTGTTTAAAATAAGGGATACCCAACATGTCTTTGACATAATAATTGTGAATAAGTCATATAAATTTTATTTACATTAAGTTATAATTTATAAGGTACTACATTTTGCTCGGCGGCTTCGCTCACACATTTACGAGTATAATAATACCTATCACTGTAAAATATACATAGTACGAAACGACGAACGAAACGATTTTAATACATTTGTCATTTACTTATATTTAATTTAAACGTTAGAAAAGCTGTAGCAAAAACAGTAAGGAATTATTGAGCAATAAATATAAATTCTAAGTGAATATTTAACCGGTGTGATTGTCATGGCGACGCTGCGGCGGCACCAGCGGCAGGCGGTCTCCATGACGACACCGGAGACCCGCATGGCTCCGACCGCGTAGTAGGTACGCTTGCGATCAATCCCGAGCTGAGGAAGCCTACGCCCGCCGCCGCCACCGCCACCTTACTTGCTGCTTACACGAGCCATGGCGCACTCCTCCTGCGCACTACGCACATCATTTTCATTTTCATTTTATTTGCTCCTCCATCCATCTCTGAAAATAAATTGTTAATTGGAATCCTTATTCTAGTCTCATTATTATTTTCATATTAATAAATGAAATGTTTCAATTCAAAGAGAAAGAAAACAGTGTGGAAATTTTATTATTTATCATCGCAGTAGTTTGAATCAATCAATGGTGTTGGAGAATGTAAAATGTCTTTCGTAATTACCAGTTTCTTCTTTGTAATAAACCTTTGCATTTTCGTGTAATTTCTTTTTACTGTATACTTATTATTGGCAACATGTCTGCAACATGTGTTACTCAATAATTGTAACGCAATTTGTAGCACTCGTATTAGCTGCTCGCCTAGCAATGCTTCGGTGGGTTTTCCTGATCTTGGCATTGGTCGAGTTTATAATGGAGCTAAACTTGAAACAATTTTTATTCATATCAAACAATATTACGAGTATATACGAGGCTTTGTTGGTCCAAGTAGTTAGTGAATTAAATGTTCCACAAAATACAAAGTGCCCAACCTTTCGATGATTCAGATATGAATTCATAGAATTGATTCCATTGCATTTCATTTCATATATTATGTATATAAATTGAAAAGCTAGTACGTCATAGTATAGACATTCCAAGTATAGTTTTTGTAGTTCCGAAACGCGTAGCACGTCATGGGTCTAATATAAAATGTGTATGTTACTACTTCGTACGTATACCTACCATGTAATTAATATAAGCACAAAAACTTCTTGTGATGTTTGTGGTGTAACATTAATATCACTTATTAGCGTACCGTATAAGCAGTATTTCAGCGGCATGAAGCGTGACCTTGACCCCAGAGCATAGGCCTAACCTGCCCCAAAAGTGTTGGGTTAAAGTTGCTGGTCGATATATGAGAGGATCCAGCTCGCGCAGGCGCCGCCGTTGCCGCCGCCGCCGCCCGCCCAATCGATCTGCCCGCCCACGTGACGCAACGCATTTGCGGGGATTCTTTGCGGACAACTCTTCTATGTTATATTTTTCTCTTGTTTGAAGATTGTTTCCATACTTAAAAGTGCACTTATTTAAGTAGTTGGTTATTATCTACATATAATGGATTTGAAGGCTCTCAATGTTACTACTTTACTTGGGATCTAAACGACGTTTTTATCATATTTTCAAATTAAAAAAATATGAATTTGTTTTGATTCCACTAATTTCGCTATGAATGATTGTGTTTAATGAACAAACGAAATCATATCCATGAAATGTCGCGAATTAATTGTATTTCAATGGATTTAATCAATATGGTGTAAAGATTATATGATGCAGTTACATCAAACTCTTACTTTTTACCGATGCTATTAGCCAGTAAATTACATTTGTTTTTTAGGCAGTCGTGTAAAAGATCCAGGCAAAAAATATAATTATAATACGACACAAGCTACAATTTTTTTTAAATATGCGTAATAAATAGATATTTTTTTTAGTTTTATGAATGGCGAGACGAGCATGCCATTCGTCTGATGGTAAGCGATACGACCTCTCATGAATAGTAACAGACCGATCATGAACAGTAGCAAAAGCAAACAACACCGTGATTAGGGATGTGTCCAAGGTTTGATTTTGAGCAGTATTTAATGGTTCCTAAAAATATCGCTTATAAAAACATAAATTCAAAAACAGCTTCAAAATTGGTTGTAAAATGACTGAAATATTAATATTTTTAATAGTGCGGTGGGGCCACTGGCTTTCTCATTCGCACGCATGCACCTTATGGAGGATGTCGTCACGTCGGTCATTTTGCATCCTTTTCTATTACTCCTACCACCAACTTTTATTTATATATTAGATGACTTGCTTATTACTAAACGGGTTTTAAAATTTCTTTATGATTATCCATAATGTAAAATTTCGATATAAACAATAATAAAAATAGAGGACACTAGCCTATTACAAAGCAATGTTTGGCATTCCACTGCGCTTGTCATCCTGAGACATAAGATTTAAGTCTTATTATATCCAGGAATTAAACTGGCCACAGGGTGATGTTGACATGTTGTATTTTATTTAAACCACATGTTCCTAACCATCCCAGGTAACACTGTACCAAGTTTGAAAATAAAATCCTGGTAGTTTTGTCAAAAATCGCGATTTTACTTTCCAAGGCTTTTGATTAACCCGTATAGGTACGATTCTTTATACGGCAAGTTAGCAGTTATAGGCAAGCAGGTAGGTTCCCCAAACGAACTGCAGTTCAGCTAAGCGGTACAAAAACATAATCTATACGAGGTAGCCAAAAATCGTAAAAACTGAAATCACGATTTGTGACAAAGAATCATATCCGATTTTTTCAAATTTTGTATGTCACCTGGGGTGATGAGAAACATGTGGGTTAAATTAATTAACATATGTCAATATCACCCTGTATATACAAATTCCTAATAATGCGTATTATAAATGCGAAAGTATGTATGTTCCGTTTTCACGCTGAAACGTCTGAGGCAATTTTGATAAAATTTAACATAGAGATATGTTGGACAATTGAGACGGTCACAGGCTACTTTTTATCCTAAAAAAATGTAGTGTTGCCGTGGATGAGCTAGGAATTCAATAAAATATACATATCTGCTACTCCTTCAAATTCGAATGGATGCCACGGGACAGGAGAGGACAGGATTGCATGTTTTTCTTCATGGGACAGAACGGGACGGTACGGGAAAAGCAATAGAGTCAACGGCGGTCACATTTAATTTAAATATAAAACAGTTAGTACCCGAAGTAATTTGTTGTTACTAATAATAATATACTATCTGCACCCGGGCGAAACTGGGCCCGACAGATAGTGATTGTAACTGGCTTGAATTAAGTAAATTAAGAGAGATTAATACAAAAATATTCTCAATTGATTTGGTTTGTATCCTATAAGATTTTAAAGCGATAAGCTTGTTGATTTCCGATTTTTTTTGCTGATAATATCAGTAACAATGATGAGTTCGTGTGCTCAGATTATTTTACTAGATAATGTGTAGATTATATCTTTTTCGTTTAACTACGTCTGATTCGGTACTTGCTAATTGTTCATAATATATAGATCAAGTATTATTATATTTCGTTTGTACAATTAATATTTATACCGTGACCTGTATCGTTTTACGTTTATCTAATAATAGCTCAACTTGTATAAATATACTTTCTATACCTTTCAAGATAAAATTAGAGTGGTAAACACACACTCATTACCTATTTGTTGTAGTTTTATCTCTTATATACTTTAAATACAATTGATTTTATGTTATTAAAGCGATTTATATTAAAACAACGACATGCGTTCGAGTAAAGTTATATTTACATTAATATTCGAATCAGATTGTGATGTATCATATTTAGCACATATAAAAGGCGACGAGTACATCCCACAAAGTCCCTACCCAATATATTACGCCATTTATATTCTCATTAGTTGTTTCATTCGATCAGATTACTTGGCTCCCTTGAGATAGCATCCCATCATTTCTCATAATTATGATATTGCGGTTCTATTTAAACTTAACAGAGTGTGAAACACTTGAGTCTGAAAAGGAAAGTACTTGTACAGACTGTGATCGTGAAGCTATTGTCGGACTAAAAAATGTGCACGCACGTTGATTTAAAGAAAAGTGAATAATGATATACAAAAATGATATACAACTCAAACGCGGCGTCGCATTGCTTATGCTGGCGAATAACTGACTATACCAGATTTCATATTGACGCAATTCAGTATACAAACTGTTATCCTTATAGGTAAAAAATATCCAACATTTACTAGGAATAAATTAATCATGCTTAAATAGGCGCGTTGTTTTTCATTAACACGTGAATCACTTCAGTCGGTCAATGTCAGCACAGAGCCAACGTAGGGCACTATACTAACATACTAAATGAAAATACTGAAGCGTAATTAGTAAAGAAATGTTTATGAGTATGTAAGGAGGTGACAGATTAACTTATTAAGACACAAACAAGTATCATATAAACGGAGATACTCGAGAAGCGGAATTAGAATGAAGTGCGCGCCGCGACTCGCATCGGCCGTGTGCCACGTCATTGCCGTGACCCACTGACATAGATCCGCGGGGCCGCCTGCACCGATATCTGCACGCGCCACGCTCTTCCTTTACTGCCCCTTTGGCTTTTTATATATGTAAATGTTACTCATTTACGGTATTTACATGTGTTATTTGACTATTAGGTATGATGAAATAAATATGGATTAAACAAACAAGTTCTTCATCACAATCAATACATTAGGGTTTGGTTTAGGTATCGATTTCTTTAAATTACAGGGTCTAATAATTTTTTTGTTAACTATTTATAGGTAATGTACATGATAGATATGTTTTTATTAGCAGTGTTTTAGTAGATGTTTACTTAAATTACTCGCTGAATGTAAAAAAATACGTTTTAATCGAGTTATGCAATAAATAGCCTTGTTATCTAAATTCTGCACTTGACACGAATACTGTTCCATTTCACTTTCATATTGGTAGTAGGACACAGTTTACTACTCGTCGACGCCGCGCTACGCTCGCGCTATCGCGTCGTGTGCTATACAACTACCTAGTTGGAAGTAGGCATTCGCGTAAGGAATTGTTGGGATTTCGTAATGCCATAAAATATTGCGCTTACTCGTTCATTTAGCCATAATAATGCATATTGGATCCAATTAAATGTCGACAGAAAATAGTTAGCAAATGGGGTTTGATTTTAATAATAAAACATATAAATCCTTTTATTAATAGTTGTAATTACACCCCCCTCTCTCCTTCATTTCAGGTATAAGTGCTGTGGTTGCTCAAAATGACTGCTTTTGGGCAATTTAGGTTTATAAAAGTTTCGGCCAATCTAGTGTTCAGGCTGTAGTTCAAATATTCAATAATTCCAAAGCAAAATATAAAACGTTCAACTCCTTATAACTTATGTTTTACTGAACAGTTAATTTAATGTCACACGTACTGGGGTAACAACATCCTTTTCCTATAGTTAATTATCAGTATCCGTATGCATAATACACCAATATTTCCTTTTTTTATTAATTAGAAATTGACTTATGACTAAAATGTCAGTGCTCGTTCTTTTGGTGACACTGTAAAATCGTATTTGATGCACACCGTGTTCTATTTAGGTGTAAAATATTTACTTATTCTATTATAAAATTATAAATTGTTACACTAACAATATACATATATTATTAACTATAACTAACTATATATATAGTTAGTTATAGTTAATAATATATGTATACAATATACATATATTATTAACTATAACTAACTATATATATAGTTAGTTATAGTTAATAATATATGTATATTGGGATAGTTATTCCTGTCTGCAAATTACAGCACAATTATTTAAGTAGCAAGTTTCAATATGACATTCTATGGCAGTCGAAAATGCTTGCAGGTAGACTAATACTGGTAGGTATGTATTTAAGGAATTTTACACTAGAATCATGCTATTCACTTTCAACACATTCTTGGCGTTCATTTGTGACTCGTGAGTCATTTATTATTCAATCAAATGTATCTTATATTTTGTTACTTATGCGTTATTTCTTAAAATTATGAGCATATTATGTATAAAATTTGAAAAACAATACCTAATTAGTAATTATATATTCATTGTTTCGCCGAAATATAATTAGAATTAGCTTACACTACAGTATTATATAAATTACAAGTAATTCTATATAATATAGTAAATAAAATAATATTTACAAAAATAATCGTGAAAATAATAAAGTAATGTTGTAACATAAAAGGAATGTAAATGTACATTCATTTAGTTTTTTTAATATCATACATATTTCGTTTAAAAGAGGTATTTATAGAGAAACATTGTGCATCGTTTTATTTTTTAACTTGAGTTTGAGTGTAATTTTGATCATCTAGTTATAAAAAAAAATATCCGATCATGTATCGTGATTGATCTTGAAACGTTAAATTGAATCATATCTTTAAGGTTACCAGTAAAATAATAAAAGTACTAAGTTCTAAAAGAGCCTATTTTGATTACATTTATTCTTACTTTTGCATTGATTAGTTATTTTGTTGTTTTGCAAGAAATAATCGGTTAATGAAATAACAAACAAATTTTCTATCATTCGTGTCAAATCGTCTACGCTCGGTATTATTCGGCGAAAAATTTTATCATTGTCGTCTTAGCGAGCGAGATCGCAGAAGAGGCCGGCAAGTTGTGAACGGCATGAGTGTGACTGTACCAACGATACTGTTGAGTGAGTCCGGCTTTCCCGCCCGCCACCACCGCCGCCGCCACCGCCACCGCGCCGCCGTCATCACCGTCTCCTTCGACGTTCTGCGTCGTGTCGCGCCGCGCCGCCCGTCGTGTTGATAATTTGTAAAGCGGCGAACGAAAAGGATATGAGTATATCTACGTCTCGTCTTTCAGTTGACTTTCATCGTCGTTTTGAAGCGAACGTTTCGCACGGTATCGATACGAAATTGCACTATCACTACGTAATAAAGTTATTGCATCTTATTGTGCGGACATATTAAAAATATCGTGACTCGCCGTGAACCATTTTTTTTTTACTATAACCGAAGTTGGCGGGTTTTCTGTGTGTGAGAGTGACCGTCTAGAACCTGCATATTAAAAAATAGCGTCGCGGCGATTGTGGCGCAATGCAGTGTATGTTTGGATGCGGCTACGAACAGTGTTATTTAAAATTGATACAGAGAGACCTAGGTCTCGTAAACAGTGTCTGTGAACGCTGGTGTATGCTGTAGTCATGCTTCCTATGGTGCAAACGGAACCGGTGCTCTTCAATGGTGGAGTTCATTCCGCCAATGCGGCTGTCACTCCGTCGGCTACATTACCACCCTCGCTCACACCTGAATCTGATATTGACGAGTTAGTGGATATATTCTTCGATGTTGACGTCGCTGTTAGCACTTATTCAAGGTAATAAGTTTCCCATGTTCTGCTATAAAAAACTACACACTAGCATATTGATAGTGCGATTGTTTAAATTGGTGAGGCATTAGAACTAATCGCATTGCGTGCATTATTTGACGCCAGTGCTGACTGCTGTTATCGTCGCCGAACGTTTTTAATCATTACGTATGAAATATGAATATGAAAATATGTAAAAAGGTTACATTTATAATTGAAAATAAACTTAGTGAAATATGATAATTATTATTGTAAGTAAACCTTGTTGACATTAGGTAGGTTACTTGGATTGTTATATATGTTGTTATTTAAATGACGTTTTTATTGAGTAACGCTATCGGTTCAAGTAATAAACAGCAAAACTAGTGACATGAAATACTGAGACCTAGAATGGTTGCAGGTCACCGAATGCAGATAAAATATGTATTTATAAAAGATAATAAATTATACCAGCATCGTATGCTAATCCATTTGTGATTTTGCAGTCGCAATACGCCTTATTCGATGACAACATAATTATTACGAGTATTCTAATAAAATTTTCTATTCAAGTATCACTGTGGTTCTTCAACTATGTTTAATATTATCACCTTGCGAAAAAGGGCCCTTTACATGCTCTGTTCAGCAACGCAGATATCGTTACTGATGCGTAATAGAAGAATATTAAATTTTTCGAGGTTAAAATGTTTTTTTCAAAATATTATGTGTTTATGATATATGTTTTTATATGATATATGTTTATGAGATATGTTCATATCTTCTATATCTATACATACATTAAATTTGTAACTGATCGATGTCTAAAACTTTTGTGGGGGGATTTTTAGTATTTTTGTTTGTTTATCTGTGCGGTTGTGCGCGATGATCTCAAAAACATCTTAACGGATTTTGATGAAATTTGGTATGTGGGTAGCTGACACCCTGGTTTAACACTGAGGTTTAACCTTTTTATCTCGAAAAAATAGTGTGAGGCAGGAATTCCGATATATTTGTTACTTTTATATACGTAAAGGGATGGGATGGGCTTGAATTATCTCCCTCAAGTGAGAATGAGACGGAACAGGGCGGGATTTAACGGGACGACACGAGAAAAGCAGTACTGATACTGTCCTCAGTACTGCGTTTCCCGTCCCGTTCCATTGAGTTTGAATATAAATAAAACAGAACGGAAAATAATATGTTGTTGATGTGGGCTGGACTCAAAAAGTATCTGCACCCGGCGGAGCCGGGCCGAGCCCTAGTCCAATGTACAGTTAGATTAAATAGACAAATGTGATGCATTCTACTACCGTTGCTCTTAGTGACATAATCAATGCAGAAGTTTAAAATCTAAATTTTAATCAGTTTCATGTCAATAGTTAGTGGCGAGATCTAATCATCTGTGATTAGTGAATTTTAGGTATGATTGAACTTAAACTTGTGACCAGTCGAAATATAAGTTATTTAACTTTATAATGTTCTACTAACATTTTTTTTTAATCATACTTGTTTCAAAATAAGGCATTTTTTTCAAATGGGTTTTGTTCCATAAGATATTTATCTTTATTCAAAAATACCTTATTAATTATAAGGAAAAGCAGTAGTTGGTACGCGAAATAATATAATTCTGATATGAACTGAAGCCAAAGTATCTGCACCCGGACAGAGCCAGGCCGGACCGTTACTAATACTAATAAAATAAACACCCACGCATTTTTAATACTGTAAATTTCAAATTCTCCCCAGGGATCGACAGATATAAAGATTGTAGGTGCGTTATTTTTACTCATATTGTCATAGGAGGTTTAATTGTAGTACTGTATCCTTGGCATGTTTTAAAAAGATAAACTTTTTAACTGACTTACGAGATAAGGATCGTTTAACTCATTGATAATATAATTTATTATATCACTCATAATTCAAAGTCTATCGAAAGGAATCGGTTAGGTATTAATAACTTGTTCCGTGGTAAATCATTTAAAATGGAATTGTTACGTAGAGCCCCGTTGCCAGGCACGTTTCATTTTATAGTCTTGATTATAATAATAGGTAATTTACGTAATTAGAGATTTTCTCGTACAATATACATACTTGCTATTATTTAAACTCTTTAAAGCAGTCTAGCAAAACATTTAAATTAGAAAGCTATCGTGTTGTTCATTTATCATATTAATATCTGTTATAATAGAGTTTTTATTTGTACAACATGTATTTTATGTCTAAAGTTTATTTTGGCGTATACCATTTTATTGTTTACTTAAATTAAACGTTTGTTTAAATAGGGTCAAATTATCTGATTTCAATTTCCGTGGTACCGTTTTAGCGACATCTGATAAAAAAATGAGATCCTTAGATCGTTTTTTTACGTAAGAATCACACCGTATCGCAGTACTTACACGCGTAATATACCATCACTAAACGGGTTGCATACGTGTAATATGAAGTCACTAAAGCATCGTAGGATATATGTGCGTATTGATACCTTTACTGTGCGATGGGCATAGTAGTCTCGCATATTTTTTAATGTGCCTGATACGTTCAAAGCACGATCAACGAATTATTATAAAGAATACTTGTATTTAAGACCACATATGCATATCTTATAATATGACAATATATCCATCGATTTGAGTTACGGGGCGACACTGCCCGTTGTGCTTTCCATTGCTAGTACACTGTAGAGTAGCTGGTGAGAATTTATCATCACAAGTGCTGTTACTTTCGTGTTTGTTATTGAATTTTACTACAAGGAAATATGTATATTGGATTTTCCTAATACTTTACTTTCATGAATAATGACAGTTAAGCTTGATTGGTGTATTGGAACACGGAATATTATAGCCAAAGTATTTATTTTAGACATCTTGCATCGAGTATATTATTTTGTCTTTGTGAAACTAGAAATAAATAATAATAATCATATTATTGTGGCATTTATTGTTATCGTGGAATCATTCACCATTTTGGATAATTCAATTCAACTGTCTTCGGTACCTATACGTGGCCTCTCAACATACATGTAATTCTCGGTAGGTATTTATTTTTAATATTGAATTACCTACATACATAAACATCATGCCTTTTTCCCAGAAGGGGTAGGCAGAGGTGCAACCAAGACAACCACCACATTTAGCCTTATGTGTTCCGTCATGATGTGATAGGGGGCGTGCCTATCGGGCACAAATTCCTGACTCCGGGCTGATAATAAATTAATATTGTATTAGCAATGAGATTATTAGTATAGTTATAGTCACCGATATAATCTAGTGGGAATGAAGGGGTAACGAAGCGAAAACGCTGCTCTTGCCGGTTCTCGCATGTGAGCATGCTTGAGGTGGACAGGCACTCTGACTAAGGATTAGGATGATGTGGGATGAAGGCCATTTTGTATATCTCATTATAGAAATCTTTGTGAGATATCCTCGCTTGTGAATTATCATAAATATCATAAGACTTATAACCATTTGAATATTTGTAGTAAGGAATCAGAAGATTTATACTATTACAGTTTTTAGGCTATTCTGCTGTTGGTAGTATCAGTAGTACTTTAAAATAATATAGACGTAGTTAGCACCGTAGTTGTAGAATTTATAGAAGATATGAATCGCATACTTTTTGTTTCTGATGCTTATAATAATAAGGTTCACCTCATTCGTTTATGTAAGTATGTTATATAAGATAGTAACGTACATTGTAATTTTTCATTCATTTAGTCACCAATATATTAATCTTGTAAAAAAAATAATTTGGTATAAGTAATTACCATAGTCAAAAATTACTTTCGGTTTTAAGAAAATAATACCAAGTTTTAGATTTCTCATCGCGGGGGTAAATATTAATATCTTTGGAACCTCTATATAAGATAATATTATTATCGAGTCCATTGTTATTAAATAATATCAAAAGTAATAAGTTTTCTTCTTTCCAACTTCATCAATCTATTATAACCCTATCACTTATTGTGGTTTGATGGTACTATGTTAGAAACCTTCACGGACAACTACACAACGACTGTACTAAGTTTCATCGCAATCGAATGAATGGTGTACATATACATACATAAGTACATACACGCATGCGGGACAAACAAAGAAATATTATTTTTTAAGCATAGGTGTAAAAATTAGATAAGTGATGTCCGCGGATTTTTCAGTGTGTTTTACTACGTCTACTATTTTTTTTAAATGCCTAATGTCCAAAGGAATCGAATAAAACATTTTTGATTGATTTCCTTCAAGTAGTTTTTGCGTGATGCGCGAACAACGGGTGGCCTCTGGTTTATGTTTATAGAAGATAACCCTATACACTATTTCGTTTTTGCCATACAATTTAACCGTTTAGGGGGGCACGCAAGTGTGCCGCGGTCGAGCACCAGCGAGTGTACATCCGGTTTCGAGTAGGCCGTTATATTTTAACATACAGGCATATTTAATCATCTCTTGTCCATTAATACATTAATTCGGCAGTAGTACACACTCAGAAGAGGGCAGTAAAATCTCTTTCCAGTGACAACATAAAAATTAAGTTATGTAATCAACCTGAGGAGAAACTAAGATTCTTTTAAAATTATGAACATCCGTTCAGGATCTTAGTTTAGTGCTGAATAGGATTTGTCAGCAAAATGTAAAGCAAGATTTAGAACTAGTTACTTGTGATAGTAAAGATGCTCCTTAATAAAATTTCAATTATCTTTGACTCTTGAATACTCTTTCCCGATTTCATTCAGAACAAATTCCATTTAGAAACGATCCCAATAAGTTAGGAACAGTAAATTCTATGTTTATTTATTTTAAATAAAGCACGTCAACAGTACACACATGGATTTATACACATTGTAAATCATTTATGGTACATTTCATTTAGGTATCCTAAAAACGGCCATCACTTTTATAAGAATCAAAAGACTCATTCCAATGCGCAAATCATGGATGATGTATGAGGCGTTATTACGTGTAAAGGGCATTATTCAGACATGCGATCGTATGAACAGTCGCACCTGTAGGTTGAGCAGCAGATGGTCGCTCAGATTGCTTAGGTCTAAACTTATGCGCTCCCAAAAAAAGTAAGGGGACGCTAAAGGCATTTGAAGGCCGTCTATGTCTTCCCCTTCCATTTTAACGTACACTTCTAAGAATTGGAGTTTTTTTTTCTATAATATACATTTTATCCTATAATACAAGACGGAGTGAGCGATATCTTATTTGATAGCGGCACGGATTGCAGGCATAGGTATTGATTTCGCATCTAAGGCTTTTCAAGTTATGAATGAATACATATTTATTTATTTACATAGTTATTGCCCGGATTAATGGTGAAAGAAAACTATATGCGAATCCAACTGCTTGATCATATGTATGTGTGATCCTATCTCTGTCATGAGGCATTAAAAATACAGGGTGAAAATAACTGTTGAATAAATACATAAAATTCAATAATAATTAAAATATTTAGATCTGTTGAACAAATTCTGGCCTTCTCCATGCCCGCTGTGTATTATTCATACATCACACTACAAATAAGTTAAAAGTCAACAAACGATATTGTTCTTATCCCTTATCCTTAGCCTTGGTTTAAATACCTACCTAAGTTAGATTTAAGAGCAAATTGATGAAAGTTTTGAAACTGATATTAAAACTTAGATGTTAATAAACAACAATGGTCCTCAGTGTAGTAACCTTGATACATTTTGCTATTGCATATTATAAAATTATACTCATATGGAACAAAACACCGGTTTCGTGTTTGGCGTAAAATCAAGCACCACGAGCTTATAACGTTATTATTTTATAGCCTTATAGGTATGCTAGTTGTCTCGATGACGAATACCTGTTGAGTAACGATTGAAAAAGCGAAACCTTCAACAGTGGCGCGTTGACAATACTTACCAACTTTCACCCATTCGAAATCAAGTGTTAATTCAAAGACAATTATTTGCGGATGAATGACTATATACTAAAGTGGTTTCTAATAAATAATATCATATAGCCTGAAACTTTGAACGATTCAGTGGAACAGTATGGTAGGTTGGGAAGCAAGGATTCATGAAATGATGACCAATGGTAATGTCAAATTGAGACAGGATGCCGGTACTAGGAACTAGATAGAGGCTTGAAACATTTTCGAGAATTATTTATTATACTATTTCTGGTCACGCTTGTGGCGCGTTGTTGTTATTCCGAACATTATTATTTCAAGGTTGCGCGGCCGTCGCAGTGAGGTTGCGTAGTGGGGCTCCTCGGTAGGCGTCGTTCGACTGGTATCTCTGTCTCTCTTTTGCATTAAGGTTTAGCGTGCTCTGTACTTGGCATTTGATATGAGTCGCGTCAATGTGAACATAACTATTCCTTGATAGTTATTCCATTACGATAGCGTACATCCTCACCTGGTTAAAGTTTTGATAGTGTGCTATGTAAAAACACCTATTTAAAAACCTGAATAAACATAATACAATGCGATGTCAACTTACTCAGCAGCACTCATGACTCATAACGCTTGCACCGTAATATGTAATTATATTATGTGATTGAAGGAATCATCTTTATAGTGAAAGAAAGCTTCCTTTGTTAACATGAATTCTTTACTAAACATTAGGCTGGTTATTATAGATTACATTCACTGTCACATGTAAATTCTTTAGCAACGTTTGAGTTGTACATTTTTTGTAGAAGTTACATAAAAGTTATGATTTTATCATATTTTCATAATTTTGTATATTTTCTTGAAATCACCCCATTTTAATAAAAGTTTATTTTTTCTTTGCTGCTTCTGTAGAGTTGAATCCTGTGACCTCCAACTGGGAGACACATGGAGGGGGATGCAAGGCAAGATGAGCGTGACAGCGCCGGTTAAGAAGATAAGAAAAAAATCTGACAATAAGCCACAATCCCAAATGTACGTATAATGCGCTTAACATGTGTTGGTCGTTTTTATAAGGAAATTGAATGCACTGTTGGCTTTGAGATATCAATCAGTAGATTTAGATGTAATAATTCGTATTTAGGTTTATAATTTGTATGTATAGTTATAAACATTAATTATTAAATGTATTACATACTAAGTATGCACGAACAAAGTTCGACATGGGCTACATGATTAATGCCGAATGTACTATCAGGTACGGTGAGCAAAGGAACTTGGCGTTTAAGGCCTATAAGGCAGGTACCACTAATTTACAATCTCATGATAAGATTTAGCCATTAAATTCTTTGTCTCAAGTCATAAGACAAATGGTCAAAAATCTACGTTACTGTTCAAGATAAAGTCAAGCAACAAAACCAAGTTATAAATTCCTCCTATTAAAGAACAACTTTTTATCCGTCTACCCCGTAAGAGCCTTGGCGTATGTTACGTATGTCGTTCACGAAACATCAGACCCTTTTTGTAACAAATAATTTTGCTATTCTAATTATTATTATGAAAAAATATTATATTATGTTACGGGGTACAACCCCGAAGACGTGGGATTATGTTGTTATATAAATAGTTAACTCTCACATGTGGTATTTTCTTCTAACGTAGCCGTAGCGCATTTATAACTATTAAATTTTGGTCATTTCTATATTTCTGATCGTAAGTATATTATAACGTGAATGGAACACGGTATGATAAAAATTAATAAGCACTAATACAAAATTGATGATGTCATTCAAGCGTTCAGTTGTGCACACTCCGGGTTCTTAGGTTCTGTTATATGTGTCAACAATTTTCATTATGGTACAGCAATAAGAAGTGGATGAATATCACTTTCTTGGATTCCGTTTCATATTTATGAAGTTATGAGCGCGTACTGAAGGCTTGTTTAAAAAATGTGACAGATTTGCACCTTGTTGTCTTGGGAAATGTGAGGTATGCGCACTATGGAACAGACTTGTTCAAATGTTATCGTTCTTCAGTACTTAATTCAAAAAGAAGGTTTAACCTTTGACCTTTTATTAATAAGACTTGTGGTATAAGTTTTTTATATTATAAGATGAGTAATATTACAGTAATTTTGACTCATTAATTTATTGAAAGTAATTGTCATTTTTAAAGTAAATATTTTTATTTTATTAGTGCGTGGTTGCCTGATGGTAACGGACCACACGCGGTTGCTAATATATTCACGGTGTTCGCGGGTTCAAATCCCAGGGCTCACCTCTCACATTTCGGAGCATCAATGCACACAGTATTGACAGTCAATCACCAGTATTATAACGGTAATGGAAAACATGGTGAGGAAAACTGCATGCCATAGCCATTTGTAATCATTTCTATGACATATAAAGACCACCAACCCGCAGTAGGCCAGCGTGGTGGACTATATGGCCTACCCCCTTCTCAATCATAATCTCGGTTGTAGAGGAGGTCCATGCCCTTCCGTGGGACATATATGGGCTGATACAGTACGTATAGTACAATTATTATTTTTGTTTTATGACTGTCATATATTTGCTGACAAGTCTTATTGCAATTAATCATATTATTAGGATGTTTTATGCGCACGCATTTTGACTTACCATACTATGATAACCCGCGACATACGATATGATATGATATAACTCAAATGTTAGTTTTTGAGGTCTGACACTTACGAGTTATAACTGAAGTTAATATTAATACAAACTTTAATTGTGAGATGTCAACAATTTGTCAAATTATTTAAATAATAGGTTTTGAAAGACGACAATTTTATATAACTGCATAACATGCATGACTCGAATCGTTTAAGTCTTTTATTCTAAGCTTATGAATACTGAATTATTGAGTCAAACATCAAACCTATATATATTCTATATGTATTCTTTTTAAAGGATATTTGTATGAAATTTGCGGCAAATATTTCTAGACAGAACTTACTCTTGAGTTATTTTCATTAATTTGATATTTATATTTTTCTTACTGGTTATTGTTAGGCGTTGTCATTACTTCTTAAGGTTTTTACTAACATAATATTTTTAAATTATATAATGATTAGGTACAATCTATATGTATATAATATTAATACGTGGAGGAAAATTTATGTACGCATTTTTACGAAAATTGCGATGAGCATGAAATTTGGCACAGTTGAAAAATTGTATGGAGAAAAAGTGCAGAAACGTAATAAATATTAGGTTTCTGAAATATGTAAGTGCCGGAAATTCATTAAATTTAACTAACTTAACCATTCAAGAATAGGGCACCCAACCAATATAGGATGGGGTTGTCTTTGTTTGACATGAGACGTAAAAGAAGTTTAAGCTTGGTGGACCAACTAAAGTAAAATTACAACAAATTCATAACAATATGTATGAGCCAGCTCTACCTATGTGATACCGCAGTCGAAAAGAAAACCAACTTGATGTTAAGAGTGGTTTTGATTTATTTGATGACTTCATTAATTTTACGATTGTTTGCCTCCGTTCTTTTATTTTCTCCTTCCTATAGCATTATGGTTGTTAATGGAGGCAAGCGATTATTTACCATTAAGTGGGAGAGCTTGCTTGATTCCCAGATTTGCGCTATGTCTATTGTGATAACAATATGCTGGGGGACGCGGGATTGGTTGGGTCTAGCATGGATAGTGACCACGTTTAGTTCCATCATGCCCTGGAGAATATAGCCAGTTTGGGGTTCTTCCTATTTTCCAATATGGAACATTCGGCAAACTTTATCACAAACCATATGGGTGGCTTGACATTTTTAATCTAAAAATATGTTCCTCCACGTTCTTGGATCAACGAGATACCAGGGTCTACAATATAATATAAAAGAATTACATCCGTAAAAGTAATATGAGCTGATATAAAGGGATATGATTTTACTAGTGGGTAGGTCGCTAATATGTGAGAGGCCGCCCGGGTAGGTACCACTACAATGTCTGTTTCTCCGGCCAAACAACAGTGTAAATGCACTGTTGTGTTCTGGTTTGAAGGATGTTGTGGAAAGAGTAACTACTGGACATAATTAGACTTAATATCTTATGTCTTAGGATGGCGAGCGCAGTAAAATGCCAAGCATTGCTTTATAATTCATGGTGTTTGGTATTGCTACTGTATATGAGCGGTCGTATCGCTTACCATCAGGCGAGTGGCATGCTCGTCTCGCCATTCATTGCAATAATAAAAAAATAATTATATATTCTCTAGATTTATATACTTTCCTATTTATATTCCTACTTTCCTTTCCTACTAATATTATAAAGGCGAAAGTTTGTGTGTTTGTTACTTCTTCACGCTCAAATGGCTGGATAAATTTTTATGAAATTTAATGGTATAAAGGACGGTAGTCACGTTACATTGAATATAAAATAATACGCGAAATAATAAGCATCTGATGTGGA
The DNA here is from genome assembly GCA_033459515.1 of Theretra japonica. Classification (NCBI taxonomy): domain Eukaryota; kingdom Metazoa; phylum Arthropoda; class Insecta; order Lepidoptera; family Sphingidae; genus Theretra; species Theretra japonica. Next base: position 8,219,987 of record CM065930.1, read on the forward strand.
GTGGACTCAAAAAGTTTCTGCACCCGGGCGAAGCAGGGTCGGGCCCCTATCTTCAATATATATAAAAAAAATTGTAACCGATCGAAGTCTGTACATGGATGATAAAGGAGAAAAACGCATATGAAAGACTGTATTAATGTAATAGAACCAAAAATAATGATTTTTAGAATATTTGTGTGTGCGGTTGTGCGCCATGAGCTCAGTCTTAATGGATTTCGATGAAATTTGGTAATGTAGGTACCTGACAAAATATATAAAAGGGATACAAGTAGCCTAAATGTTAATACAGGCTGATTAACATTTAGGCTACATTTATCCCGAAAAATATGGCGTTCCTGTGGGATTAGAAAGGTATTCAAAAATATTTGTTACAGGAGAGTTAGGGAAATACAGTTGACAGGAGAGGACAGTATTACATCCCTTGAGTCACGGGACAGATTTAGGCGGGATGGGATGGGATAGAACAGGAACATATAGACGACGGCATTGAGTTTGAATAAAAATTAAACGGTACGGATAATAATATGTTGCTGATGTGGACTGGACTCGATTGGTATCCGCACCCGGGCGTAGGCGGGCCCACGCCTGGTATTATATAAATACAAAAATATTACATGGTGTGTTTATGTTTCGATAAATATACATATGTTGCCGTCTTTGTTCCATTGAATAATTAATAATATTATTATTAAATTACGAGAAAGAAGAATCGTAAGAGTCCGTCCTAGTGCTACTTGGGCGAAATAATGGTACTTCAAGATGGTTGTGGTCGCTCTTTGGCCGTCATGTCTAAGAGTCGTGGTCGCAGAGATGTAGATGCTGCAAAGGATGTACTACGGCCGGGACCGTGATCGTAACGAATACATCCGAAGCAGCCTTCTCGTACTCGATGTTGCGAAAATAAAGGACTATAAACTTTAGGTTTGTCGCTTAAGGTGGATTGACAACATTTGTTTCGCCTAGACACATTATCAACATATTAAGTAGTTGGGCCTTATATTTTGGCCACGAGGTCGGCGAAAGCATTGCTCCGAAGACGACAATGAAGATATAAAAGGCTCTCATATCTTTCATTTACATGTTCCTCTATCATCTTGGTCTATCTTCCTTTAAATTTTCTTTTGTCAGACTGATTTGATGAATCAAGTTTCTCTAAAGTTTATTTCTTTAAATCAAGCTTCCTTATTTTTTTTTAAACTTGCAGTATTAAATATTGCGCCACGATTTGCTCTAAATAAATTGCACAAGATGTAAGCCTGTTGTGTACGGTGCGGTGCCCACATGCGGAGAAAAAAAAAAGATATTTCTGATTAGAAGATAAACTTAACTTTGCAGTTGAAATAACTTAACACACATCGATATCGTTACGGTTAATTTCCAACTACAAGCAGAATGTAATTTCAATAATTGTTTTCATTATAACCAATTGGTATAGACGTGCTCGAGAGGCCGACAGGTGAACAACGAATTAATCCTATAAAGGTTCCGCTGCTCCCTTTTACCTAAATAATCCCTTACAACGGTAAAGGAAAGCATCGTTAGCGAACCTGTATATCTGTCCGTTAAGTATAAGTATTTAAAATTGATGTGCGCCTGTCTTCCTAGTCTGTCTAGTCTTAATAACTAAAAAGGTACACTCACAGATTGGTGTTTGGCCGTTTGCAAAATTATGAGCCATATAATTTAAAATTATTTTACAAGTAAAAATATAGACATTTTCCGTTATCCCGAGTAATTGTGAGATAGGACCAGACACAAGAACCACAGAATATCGAGTTTTTGTAAAACCTTGCTGAATATTTATAAAAAAAATGTTTTGATTAATTATTCTTTTCTATTTATAGTGTGCCAATGAAATGCTTTACTCTTTGTAAAGTATAATCAATAAATAAAATTCGGCCTATTTTAAAATATTTTCCTTCCTTGATAATAATGATAAGGGCGTAGGGGACATCTTTACAAGTGTCCCAAATTCACGAGCGGCACCATATCGACACCAACTAGAAGGTTGGCGAACTCTCGTGTATTTGTGGCACCATAAAGCTGTGGAACAGTTTACCAGTTTACGTGTTCTTTTCTATGATCCCGAATACTACTGCCGCAGCGTGATAAAGCAGTTAAGTAGGCCGGTATAATTGTTTCGAGAGGCAAAATATATTTTAACTGTTGCTATTCGGCACTCTTTCTGGACGGTAGCGTGTACTCACTTTGTCGAGCCGCCTTCAAAATAAATATCTAACGTTGTAATGATTTACATATAATTGCAAAAAACACAGATATTTGTGGTTCACACAAACATTTTTCGAAGCGGGGATCATCCCCCGGCCTCCTGTTTCACAGCCGGCGTCCAACCAACTACGGCACGGAGGCTGTCTTAAATCCTGACTAATTATGATTAAATAATCCATACAATATTTTAATGGTTTTTGGCTTACAGTTTGGAATAGACCGCTCGTCTACTGTACATTCACGGGATAATGGATTTACAATGCAATAAATACGGAGTATTTAGGATTAAACAATGATTAATAATTAAATTGAAATAATTATAAAACAATTTGTTGCCAATAACCAAAGTCACAACGTCAGTTTAGTTAAATTTCTTGGTTTTAATAAATTCGTTAAAGTTACCAGGTATAAAATAAATTTTATACATTGAAATACCGAAAAGTCGCGTCGTTTACGAATTAAGATTATGCAAGATGTTTAACTTCCAAGACTTAATTATTAAACGCAGCACCTACCTATTACCTATCTCCTTTATTTAATAGATTTTTTTGATTTGCTTATTTACCTATATCTAGAAGCAAATACTTTATTTATTTAAATATTGTTAGTAACTCCTTGTACATAGTTAACACAATATTATCTACGTTTGCGGCATATGACTATACACAGCAAATGTGTTTGAAATTTTATTAGTAAGTCAATAAAACAATACTTATCTTTACAGCACATAAGTTCATATTGTTGAATAAGATTAGATTAAAATCTTGACGATGAAACAGTTTTGAATTAGATTATAGATACTTTATAGTTGATGCCTATATTGTCGAGGATAGTTTTCACCTTAATGTTGAAACTGGTTGTAGTAAGCTGCGTTGTTGGTGTTGTGATGTTTGGAGAAGTTGGCGCATGTTTATGTAACGCAGACCACACAATTCACGAGCGAGGCGAAGCGGAAGCGAACGGCAAAGGTCACAGGCGAAGTGTAGCCAACGTTATTTCAATTTTTATTGGAAGCACCTTGTTAAATGTTAATTTACTTCAGTTCTTTGGTGCTGACTTAAAATGGAGCCTATTTTAATTGCCCTGTATACAAATTACAATATCAACATATAGGTGTGTAAAGAATACTCGTACTCTAAAATTTGCTACTTTACAAATTATGTTTTGAAATAAAACCACAGAGAAAAGTGAAATGAATTGCATTTCTCTAAGTATTCGTTTTAACGATACAAAAATACTTATCTAATCGTGTAATGACGTTATTGTATAATAACTGGTCTGTTTTTGGAATCCACCTGTGTGCAAATAAGTGTAGTGTCTCTAGTGGATTAACTCATTCTGGGTTGGTGCAGCTACTGTTACGTAATCCGTGGATTTATTATTCCTTAGTATGTATATTGTATACATTACTGTAAAATAAAACAAACATGGGTTACAGTAGAGTTATAAAATACAATTGACACATGATTTTGACAAATATTCAGAAAATACATTTTTAAATGGACACATTTATGTTGTATATATTTTATAATAGCTTAATATTTTTACGAAATTCGTCTTAACAAAAGTTTGTGCTCTTTAAAATATTCACATATTTCATACTGTTTTTTGGTAACCATCATGATGGCACGTCTGTCTATTTAGTAAAAAAAGAAGTATATATAAAAAACTTAGAGTTAGAATTTAACTTAAGAGATATACTCATTTTTCTACTTCATAATGTTTCTGGTACGAGTTATTTCGGTGTATGGCGTTATTTGGAATATTTAGTTGCTTGTCCATGATAAAAATATTAAAATATGCAATTGTTTTAAAATTACAGAAACAAGTGCAACAACGAGAAACGACGGCGGGAACTCGAGAACGAAACCATAAATCAGCTCGAAGAGCTCTTGTCGACCTGCCTAGCGGAGGTGAAACAGCCGGATAAAAACGGCATTGTGTGCAAGGCCACCGACCAGATATTAGAGGTTCTAAAGCGGCGGCGCGAGTGCCCTGACGAGTGCCCGCTACGCGCCGCGCAGTGCCTGTCGCCCGTGCAGGCTGGCGAAGTCAGCTCCACGCAGCACCAGCCGCCCTGCGGGGGTTTACACTATTCAGAACTGACTACCCTTATTGAGGTAACTTCCTTCTTCACAACTTTTCATTATACCAAAAATATAATTTTAGAGACCGGATTACATGCAATATAAAAAGCTTGGACTAGTTTTTCGTAAAATGGCTTATGTTATGTATAGCGTTAATAAGCATTATCACTAGATTTTGGGTGAAGTATGCCATGCATTTACAATGAAAACGAGCATAATATGCGAATGCATATAATCCGGTCTCGCATACTTTACTATCATATGATATACCAAACTACGTAGTAAGTGGGTTTGTTTTAAATTCTTGGTATTGAAGTATATAGGACCGTGAGGATAATAGTCACAACCCGTTTAGTCATTTTATATATTGGGATTCGCCTGGAATTTTGTTTATTTTCTTGGTCACTTGCAATTTGATAGGTACGAGTATATTATCTTAACTTTATGAATTCCTTCAAATATCTAGTTTTTCTATGGATAATTTTTCCTTATTACAGTATATGGTCCGTTTCCTAGTTAAAGATATGCCATCAAATTGAGGCAACATAATACAAAAAAACTCGAAAACTCACTAAAGTATGACATTTACGTGCATGACATACACAACACGAGGTCAGCTCGCAATTTTATCATTTTATCGCTGTATGTCATAACACTACAGCAAGAGCAACATATTTCATTACTCGTTCTATAACATTTGTACCGGCACGACGCACGGTCCTAGCTATTTAGACCATTCGAAAACAATTTCAATTTGCATAAAGATCTTAACAACCACGTAAGAATACAGGTTAATTTGCTACATTACATTATTTATACATTTAATAATAGTCACGTGACAGTAATGGATTTATTTTTTACGCCACAACTCATTCGTTTGCTATCCTAGTTTTCAGGAAGTGTCTTGATATTTTTATGTCAATTAAATCGCGTGCCTCGGTGGCGCAGTTGTACTACGGTATGATTGCAAAACGGAGGTCTCGTAACGCATCGTTTGGAATATGTTTTCATAATATAAACAACAAGCATTTATACTTGTAATCTCATAGTATTAACATATCCAATATATTAAAATTTGAAGAAAAAAAAACTGCACGCCTAAAGATCGTAAACGAAACATATTGTCCATGGCAAATTATAAAAAAAAATATTATTAAGAACCTAAATTCTACTACATTTGGTATTTTGTAAATGAATTTTCTTTTACATAATCACTATACTTTAAATACATATTGTCATACTTTTCGGCGGACTGTATGTAAGAATCAACGGACAGTCACTTATAATTTACGATTGCTCTCAGTGGTACCCATTCGGTATACTAAATGAGACTCGCAGCTAGAGCCCTACCCGATTCACTGAAATTAATTTTAGTATTGCTGAGTTGGCGGCAACTGGGCGGTTGCAGCTAAAACCTTACCGATCATTATAATCTCAGCCAACTACGAGTGTGTGCTTGATAGTATTCCTTATATTTTAAAATACAATTCGTTAGGAAACGTTTATTTCAGTCGGTAATTAGCATTTTCGCGATACAGCAAGGTAAGAGTCATATGATTTAGAAGTGAGGACCGAGTTAAGTTACTTCGTTCTTAGTAAGCGTAGTGAACCATGTTAAAAGAAATTACTAATACTCAGTTGTACTATGCAGTTTGTATAAATATAAACGAGATTTTTAGAAGTACCTATTATAGTTTCATATACTGCTGGGACCGAAAGGCCCTGGAGTGAAGGCCACGTACAAGCAAGGGAAGAGTCGGACGCCCACCCACAAGGTGGACGGACGACCTGGCTAAGGTCGCAAGAAGTCGCTGAATGCAGGCCGCTTCCAACAGGTCTATGTGCCGATTCATGGGGGAGGCCTATGTTCAGCAATGGACTTCCTGTGGCTGAAGAGAGACATGGCAATATGCTCGCCCCCTATCACATCGTAGGATGGACCATATAAGGCGAAAAATTATTGTCGTGGTACCGCTGCCTACCCCTACTGGGAAAAAGGCGTGACTTTATGTATGTTTGTTAATAAGAAATCGGTAAGCACGGAAGTGGTAGTGTTGTGTATGTATTTTCAAATGAATTATGTTAGGTATACAGTTGTGAGTCGACGTTAATTCTGTTAAGATATGATGTCTAAAATATGATAAAGTACGTTATTCCAACATGATTGCCACTTCAATAAATGTTGCTATTGAAGTCAGGATGATTTTTCGTTTCGAAGTATGTAGTTATCGGAGTTATCTTTTTAAAACGGGTGTACGTGGAATATAAAGATTTGAATCATCATACACAATACATTGGATACAACAAACAAATATATTTTGTATTCCTAACTTGTGTCCAATTGAACATTGGATTTTTTTAAATTTAGCATACCTAAGGTGCCTGATTATAGAACATCATTGACGCAAAGATCAACGAAATCAGTGGCTAGGAAATTAATCTGCTCAGTCATTTCCATTACAGCCCACTACTATCTTTTTTTTATTTGTTGTATAGCCAATGTGCGTGGTGGCCTCTTGGTAAAGGACCTGACGCGACTGTCTACACACACTTCACGTTGGTCACGGGTTCAAATCCCAGGGCACACCTCTGAATTTTCGGGAGTTATGTGTGTGTTAATAGTCAATCATCACGCACTATAACGGTGAAGGAAAACATAGCGAGGAAACCTGCATACCGTAGCGATTTTAAAATATAATTTCTACGATATGTAAAGTCTGCCAACTCACACTAGACCAGCGTGGTGGACTATATGGCCTAACCCCTCTCAATCGTACTCTCGATTGTAAAGGAGGCCCGTGCGCAGGGCACGTACATACATGGGTTCATAATGATACTGATATAGCCAATATTTGTTTTAGGCACTCAAACATTACACCAACTGTGTTGGATGGATTTTGCTGGAAATCAATTCCAAAGAAGAAATCGAATGTGTGAGCGAAAATATAAAAGAATTAACACTTTTGGATAGAAGTGAATTGTACAAAAAGTCTATCTACACCATTTTGCATCCGAAAGATCATGCGAAATTACGGCCTTTGTTGAGAAATGTACAGTCGTTCACTTGGGACTCCGGAGACGTTGATAAGTTTCACTCCATACAAGTCCGACTCATAAAGAATTCCAACGGGAATGATTGCGCTGGGTGAGTATTACAATAATTACACTTTTATAATTTCAACACTAAATGCTACTGTTACTTGATATATTTACATGTTTAGCGATTTCATTATAATCGTGACCGTCGAATGATAAGCGGACGTTTACATATTATACTTTTACATGTTTATACTTAATACTGCGAGATATTGTTTGATTTTTGTCGTCATTATGTGTAATTAACGTATTATTGAACTAAAATTAATTGGAATTGGATATTTTTTGCGGACTACTTGTGGGCTGTATAGATATCTCGAAAAGTTTTTACTTGTTGTATATAATATTACTGTTTTGGCAATTTTTACTAGTAGAATAAACAACAGATTACTTAATAACCGTACAGACTAGAGAATATGGAATATGTAACAATTATTACATAATGTGTGTAGTAGGGTAGGGCGGGGCTATACGGTCCAATCTCACTATTTTCAAATTATACTGCGAATATCAAGCATACTATATCAAAAAATACACTCACCGAACAAACAATTACCTGGCCACGTTCAACTCAACTCTTAGTTGAATTAAAATAACAGAAATATGTCTATTTACATTTTTTCTAAACCTTGTCGTCTGTCCCTTTTGGCCTCATACCAGGGGTAAAAAATCCAGAAATTAATTTCAATTTTAAAAAGAGTTGTATCAAATAGTAACAACATTTTATTGATTAAGTTCAGTTTATTTTTCTTGTAAAACAAGAAGTTAAAATAATCTAATTGTTAACAGAAAACATCTTTTTTATTACTCAAAGTTTCATAACACTCAACAACAACCCAAAAAAACATTATTATCAATATTACTCTCTTTGTTCAGCTTATAAATCTAATTTATCTCAATTCTAATCAACCAAAAGACTGGTAATTAATATTAAGAAACGAATTACAAATCAACACTACAAATAAACTATAACTGCTTTTTCTCTCGTATACTTAGAATGAACGATATGCCACTAGTTTTTGAGATACCTTAGGTGGGCCTTTTTACCCGCGGATTTTTAAGTCTCGCCATACCATACTGTCACTAGAGTGTCTCCAGTAGGCCCTCACGGTTCACTTTGCAAGTGTTATTTTAGAGTTATATTGTAAGTAATAAAGTGTGTTATTGTACTTATGCAGCTACGTGGAAGCTGTGATTCACGCTGCGCCGGTGCGCGGTCCGTCCTCGGAGGAGGCCGGCTCCGTCATGTGCGTCATCCGGCGCTGCGACGACGCGTCGGCCGCTCTGCTTCCCGACGAAGGCGGTCCGCCCGCCATCACTGCCAAACAATCTGATCAAATAGTGTTCAGATTAGATTGTAACTTTACTATTCTATGTATGTTTATCATCTTCTATAATTGTTTTGTTTCAACTGTTTATTGAATTTATGGCTGTAAAGGTCACAGCTCATTAGAGACACCCGGCACCCGACCCGCACCGCCTCGTCGCTCGCCATCCACTCGTTATCGGCAGATGGTCCACGGGTGGAAGCCGCATTGTCACCATTAACCGTTGCGTCAACCAGTAGACCTCGCGTAGTCAACGAATGGACTTGACGTGGTCAACCACGGGACAGCGATTGGCACTAGCCACTAGGTCTACACGTGTGTTGGGTTATGTAAAATTTTACAGGCAGGAAATGACGGGTGGGTAGTGAACAGCGCATCGCCGATTTTCCTTGCGTGAATTACTCACGGGTGCATGTGCGTTGGCAATGCGCAGCAACGCAAGCATGCGAGCAGCGAGTTGTTACCGAGTGGTCAACTCCCCGTTCGCGCGTGGACGGCTTGCAACCAATTATGGAGTTGGTATATATTAAGAATACTAACCGCGCGAGGCGAGGCGGTGCAGGTCGGATGCCGGCTGATGACTCTAATGAACTATGACCTTTATCGTTGTCAAAGTATTGTTCTCATTTTGTAACGTTTCTTTTTCAGTCTGTGATTTGAGTGGAGTGGAAAACTTTATAAACTCTCCTATATCTCTTGTGGGTACGCGTTACTTGGATCTCGTTGATAGTGTTGATCGTGTTCGTGTAGCCGCACACTTACGAGAGGCCTCCTCTTCACCTGCGCCACCTGCTATCAGCGAACCGTTTCGATTGCGTCTCACTGCTGAAAGGCCTTGGTTGCGCGTCAGCGCTCGTTCCCGCCTGTTCCGGGCTAAACCTACCTCTGGTGAACCTGATTTCATTATGTCCACGCATTCCGTACACAGCGATGAGGATATGGAACTCTTAGAGTCTGAAGGCGTGCGGCAACCTGTCGGCGGTCCCCTCATGGGATCTATGGCTAACGGAGAGCCTTCCGTTTGCGAATCACGATATCGAACCTCAGTGAGCCCTACTGATCCTACGTTTTCAATAAACGATTTCGAGTTCGAACCGTGGGCGACGTCGCTGCTCGGAGACATACCTAATGAGGAATCAAAAGAACACAAAGACGTGTCAACGGATAGCCCCTCGACTCCCATGACGCCACACGCACCCTCGACGCCTCACGCGCCCTCGACGCCCGGTGAGAATACCCTCGCTTCGCAGCAGCCCGAGGAGCCTAATCGATTGAGAATTTTGCTCAGCAAGAAAACTCCGGCTACGGCCGACAATTCTAACAATCGTATCCTGAAGGATCTGCTCAAGCAAGAGGACGAGGAGGCGACGGGCAGCGAGACGTCGGCTCCGCACACGCCGCACACGCCTCACACGCCTCACACGCCGCATACGCCGCACACGCCCAGCGCCGCGCTGTCGCCCATCCAGTCGGCGCAGGCGCACGCGCGCCCGCCGCCGCTGCCGCCTCACGCCGCGCACGCGCCGCTGCCGCCGCACTCGCACGCGCACGCCTCGCACGCCGCGCACCCCGCGCACCCCGCCCACCCCGCGCACCCCGCGCAACACTCCATGCAGCAACCGCATCATAACAGCTCCGACGTTTTGCTGAAGGTGAGATGGAATATTCTATTTAAACTTTTATTGTACTTATTTTAATAAAAAAATACAATTCTTGTCTTAACAAAATGATTTTTTAGATATTAAATGATAAATCTGATGAGGACGCGGAAGAAAGCAGAAGAAATTCTGCGGAGGGCAATCGTAGTGTATCTCAGCCTAGTGCTCTACTGTCTCAGTTATTATCGAGCACTAATGGACCGGCGGGCAACGGTCGTTCTCAAGACAATAGCGACACCTACCTTGAAAGAATCGCGGGAGTGAAACGCAGATTTGACGAAGCCAAAGCTATGCCCGGAAATGTGAAAAGGGCTACACCTGAGAATCAACAGGTGCGTCATGTAAAGTATTTGTCAATGCTATAGTATCGTTTGTAAAAGAATTATTACTTATTAATATTATTTCCTGTATATAAAGTGTTCTCTTTGTTGGCTATAAAGGGAACACTGGCTAAGAATATTAATAATTCGTTTGTTCCCATCCGTTCTCACTAGCACATTTCCTAATGCGGACGTACATCATAGCAGGTGACATCGAGTGCAGTTTCCGTGGCTTCGACGGCACAATCAACGAGCGCGCAAAGTCCAACCAACAGCAGCGCCGGCATGAGTCCACTCTGCCAAAAGAATCAAATCCTCGTATCTCTGCTGGCGCGGCAGCAGTCTACGCCCACTGTGCCGAATCCCAGTCTTCGGCCGTACGGGCCGGGGTCGAGACCGCGTGGGCCGCCACCGCCGCATTCTCCGCACGGGTCGCATCCACAGCATCCTCAACATCCCCAACATCCGCAACACCACGGACCACTGCCACCCCACTCGCAACTCCCGCAGCATCCGCCGCACCAGCAACAACACCAGCAGCAACACCAGCAGCACCAGCAACATCAGCAGCAACATCAGCAGCACCACGGGCCGCTGCCTCCTCACTCGCCTCATCCTTCGCACGCGCCCCACACACCGCACCAAAGGCCACACTCGACGCTGTCCAACATACTCACCGGCGCTAATCAGTAAGTCATGTTTTGACTGATGATTCCATGAAACGTTTCAGCATGATGAAATGAAATTTACTTCTATTACATTATATATGTAGCAAACACGTCATCTGGTGGTAAGTGATCACTGCCGCCCATGAATATCCACGACATTTGGAATTATGGATGTGTTACCGGCGCGGCTAACGGGATGCGAGCGGGAAAGAAAAAGGTTGGGAAGGAAGAAAAAGGAGAGGAAAGGGGTATTGGGTTTCCGGCAATCTCACTCACCGAACGAAACGGGACGGGAAAGCTGTCTCTTCACGTTGATTTCCTGTGAGACAGTGGTACCGCCCCGGACGAACTTGTCCATTCGGGCTTAGTCATGACTGACCACAGCGTGGCTCTATCACTTCTACAAAATAGTTGTTTAGTTTAGTAAAATACAATGTGTTGTTATGTTTGTGAATATTATGTACGTTACGCGTAGTGTTCGAACCGGTAACGTGAACGGGGGCCCGGGCGCGGCGACGGTGACGAGTGCCGAGTGTTCGACTGCGAGCGCGGGAGCGGCGGGGGTGGCGGGGGCGGCGGGCGGCGCGGCGGGCGGCGCGCACAGTCACCTGCAGATGGTGCTGCAGGGCGGCGCGCTGCAGGCGGGCCCGCGCGCCTACCCGCAGCCGCCCGCGCCCTCGCCGCTGCACTACGCCAACACTGCGCCGCACCACGTCTACAACAATCAGCCTCCGTGAGTGCTTGGCTTACACACTTTACTTTTTGACATCTCGCCATTACATCGATTTCATTTATATTTTAATTTTCACTTCATTTACAAATTAAATGTCTTGTCATAGTTGGTGAGTGAAAGTAGATAATTCAGTTTCGATTGTTATAGCAATTTCAAATTAGTTCGTTAACATAATATTTGTGTATGCATTCGTTTTAGGAGTGGTAGCACTCGAGCCCAAGGCGGTGGAAATGGTGATAGTGAAGTGCCAAGTGATCAGACCCTGTCGGATATACTAGACGAAGTTATTGAAAACATGCCTGACGCAGATCGACCAGCGCCCGATGTTAATGTACAACAGCGTCAGGTAAATTATCATGGTGAACTCTTTTGTTTGTAGGACCGTATACTAGAAATTAGACGAAAAAGAAGTTGCGCCGCATCGATATTTCGTATTTGCCGCTCAATAATATATTTTAAGTACAGATAGTTATGGAAACGAAATGTAAATATAATGCTGCCGTTTTCCCCTGAATGAAAATGAAATATAAGTTAATATAAGTATACTATAGTTTGTGCGACCGTACAAAATAATAAATCTACAGGCTTCACACGAGCATGATGCACGCGTTGAGTCAAAAAAATGGTTTCAAATTTATTTTAACACATTAACGTACACGTTAACTTCACTGTATCAATTGTGAACATAATAAATTATTCAACTGGAGAAACGTGGTCTTGTTCGCTAGAACAGTTGCAGTTGTAACTGCAATTACACCAATGCAACGACAATCAAAGTAGCACGCTTACACAGTACCTTTCACCTAATACATGATTGAACATTTATAAATTACAGGGAATGAAAGAAAAAAATGCAAGGATAAACGCCATCAGACAGAGTCTCATGCTATGTGAAACTGTCACCAAGAATCCGATAGTGACGAGTCCCAGCGGTTCAACGGTGTTCTCCGTTCAAAGTCCGGTAAGAAACACGAGATGCAGTATTCGGAGGAGGGTCGCGGGTGTGGTGCGCGGTGAGACTGAGCGGCTGCGTGTGCAGGTGGCGTGTCCGCTGTACGCGGCGGGCGGCGCGGGCGGCGCGGGGGGCGCGGCGGGCGGGGCGGCGCGTGCGCAGGCGCTGGCCGAGCAGCACCGCGCGCGCCTGCTGCAGCTGCAGCGCTCGCAGCAGATGCTCGTCTCGCCTGAGGTTCTCATCTTGTCCATATTGCCATTTGGATATCTCGTCGAGCTTTTCACGACTTCGGCGACAACTCACAATGGTCCATATTGAGAATTCCGCATTATTGATTACAGGCTGCCGAACAGCCGCAAGCCGACCTCGGATCTACCATTAACGCCCTCGTGTCGGCGACTCCCCCGAACGTGGCGCTGACTCGGACGGATTATCATCATAATTTGTATCAAACGAGTGAGTATATCGTGCTCGGAGCGAAACAAAAACCATCAACGTGGCTCATCGCTGATTTTGAATTTTTGGTCACAGGTCAGATGGGTTCTAATTACGGTACAAATAAAATAACGACGTCGCAGCAGAACCCCATGCTGAGCAGGCAGCTGAGTGTAAGTAGAGTGAGTAGTGCGGCGGTGCGGGTGCGCGTGGTGCGCAGGCGCGTGACGGCTGGTGTGTTGCAGGTGGCGGGCTCGGGCGGCGGCTACGCGCACGCGGCGGCGGCGCTGCACACGCCGGTGTCGCCGCAGCCCTACCACCGCGCGCCGCGCCCACACCCAGGTAACTCGTCAATATCACAACACAATCCAGCTCATTCAATGTCATATAAGGGAATTATTCAAAAATGTATTTATCTGTTAACTGTGTCACCAAACGTCTCTTAAGATACAATAATACCAAAATTAAGATCCAAATAATTCGTGCCTGGCGTTACGATGGAATTAAATTGTTGTGATTTTGATAAATAAATAATATTCATTCAAATAATGTTATTTTGATAACATTTGTTTAGAAGAAATAATAATTATTATGTATGTGTTCACAAAGGTAATCGTATTTTTATTCAGTCTGATCCAATGGTTTCTTTTATTCAATACTTAAAGCTATTTTATTTTGAACTCCTATTATTTTCTAAGATACATACATAATTCAACTTTTTAGCATCAAAGCATGATGATCTTCTATAAAATATGACTTAGCATGCCTTATAGATTTTAGACATAGCGTGCTCTTCGGGAGTTGGTACTTAATTTCCCGAGACTTTAGATAACACATAATTAAAACTAATTGCATGCCCTTTGCTTTACTATTTGACATTTTGGAAGCCTTCAAATTTACTAAAATGTATTATAGTTCCTTTAAAAGTAATACGTACAATGGAAGTCTTAATGAGAAGGTGCGAGTCGGTAGACGTCTGCAATCTAGACGGAAGATTGTGCGATTATGAATGACAAAATCTCTAGGCGAATATTGGCTTAATGTAGCGGAAGCGACTCCCACGATGAAGGAGAAATGCGACTACTCGTAATTAGGTAGGTGGGAAGGTCGGCGAGCGTGTCCCGTGCACTTTATTATATCGCGGCGTGTGTGGCAGTGGGCGGCTACTACGAGGAGGGCGCGGGCGGCTACTGCGCGGAGTATGCGCGCCGCACGCCGCTGCCGCCGCACGCGCCGCCCCCGCCCCCGCCGCACCCGCCGCACCCGCCTCACCCGCCGCACCCGCCGCACCCGCCGCACACGCCGCACGACCACCAGCTGCCATGTGAGTACTTGCCCTTGCAGGAGCTCTCGCCGAGGCCCGTGGTCGCGTGTGTCGCGTGTGTCGCGTGTGTCCACTTCACCGAGTGTCGTTCAGGTGAAACGGGTACATGATTACGCCTCGCTCGAAAGTATCGCCGATTTACCGCCTGTCTCTGTGCATGTTCAATCTTTTTCTCCGCTTGAGACGAACTTTGCTTTTTCCAAACCAGATGAAGAATAGTATTTAGTGATGGATACCGTTATCTATCACTAGATACTATTCCTTTAGGTATTTGGATCAGTCTGTCGCGTGGCGCGAGGTGGGTAGTGAGTGGAGGGTGGTGGTGCGAGTGTATGTGCTTGGCGCAGGCGGCGGCGTGGGCGCGTCGGAGTACGTGCGCAACGAGCTGCGCGCCGTGGTGGGCGCGCGCTCCGCCAGGCCCGACCTGCACGCCATGCAGTCCCCGGACCTCGATCCGCTCATCACTTTTGATATGACTGCATCAGGTCAGTAAGTTACACGTCGCTAGTATTATTCATACGTCCTGATGGATTTTTTTGAAAGATCCATTTGTTGTATTTGTTCGTATGCGAATTAAGAATTTGTTATTTAGGTAGTTCGAAAACAAGTGAGTGACGCAATGTTGTAACCATTAATTGTATTAATTGTTATATGAATGCCAAAGAAATGCAATGTCAAAATTTTGGATATACAGGTTGAATTTTTCAAGTGGGTTTGGATGGCCAAATCTGAAACTATCGGAAATAGTAAAAAATTATCACAGGACTTACGAGAGCGATTTTTATGAAAACTTAAACTGCATACTTAGATTTTTTATAAATCATTATGCCTAGCGAGGAATCAAACCCGATGATTTTTAAAAAAACATGCTGTATGATTACTCTATTTGATAATGTTGCTAATAAGGATCAAATTCTGTGAAATAATTACATACGTCAAACAAATGGAAAAAGGTCAATTTTAGCAAAATAATATTTTTCTTCTCTTACCTTAACACCAAGGCTCCTTGTATTGGGAATAGAACCAACAGAAAATAACTCAAAATTGTTCGGATCTGTTATTTCTAACGTTTCACTCCAAATGCCTGGTTTTATTAGTTTACATTTATAAAGTTACCCTCATTATTAAAGATTAATATTTTTTTGAAGATCATTAAAAATGAAGAAACCGAAGATATATTTTATAACAATATATTTTTCGGTACAAAAGCGCGAGTGACAATTCAAATATGCCTCTATTAGATCAGTACTATCGTATTTAATTCAATCCAAATCAAATTATTAAAATAACATAACTTTTTTGTATATTTATACATTTTTCAACGAAATACGAAAAATTTCAAAATTCCGCCCCCGACGCAAGAGTAATGTAATAACGAATAGTTCTTATCGAATAGTGTAAAAATACAGCATGTGAATTTTTTCATAATCATGGGGTTCGATTCCTCGCTAGGAATATTGATTTATCAAAAAAATCAGTATGCAGTTTTAGCTTTCATCAAAATCGGGCTCAGCATTTTTTTCATAATCATGGGGTTCGATTCCTCGCTAGGAATATTGATTTATCAAAAAAATCAGTATGCAGTTTAGCTTTCATCAAAATCGGGCTCAGTATTTTTCGATATTCCTCATTGTTTCAGATTTGGCTATCCACGCCCATTTGAAAAATTCATTCTGTATATGCTGTTACTAGGGTCCGGCCCGGCTCCGCCCGGGTACTCTTTGAGTCTAGTCCATATCAGCAACATATTATTTCCCGTATTGTTTTATTTATATTCAAACTCAATACCGCCCTCTGTACTGCTTTTCCCGTCCCATCCCGTTACATACCGCCCTGTCTCGTCTCATTCTCACTCAAGGGATGTAATCCAGTCCCATCTCATCCCTTTGAGTATAAAAAAGTAACCAATATATCTGAATTCCCGTCTGATTCCACGGTAACATAAAAATTTTCGGGATAAAAAGTAACCTAAGTGTTAATTCAGGGTGTCAGCTACCTCCACACCCAATTTCATCGGAATCCGTTAAGCCGTTTTTAAGTTCATCGCGCACAACCAAACAGACAAATATTGTATCGGGATCTCTTACGTTAATCAGTCCCCCAATATTAGATTTTCTCATTTATCTTCCATGTACAGACTGGTCGGGTACAAATTTATTATATATGTATAAATTATCTATTAATATTAATTTACATAACTTTTTTTTATATTAGGTATATCATTATTGAAAAAAATGTGTGTATAAAAATGGTATTCATAATCTAACTTTGTATAACATTGAATAGTTGACATTGTCTTTCTTTGGTTATCCAATATAGCGGAGTAACTTGTTATTTATTTGTTATGATTCTAAAGGATTACATAAAACCCAAAATTGTATAAGCTAGTAATTACAGTAAATATTAAACTTACCAATTGCTAAATCAAATGACCACTATGGCAACAAATTTATGCAATGGGAAAAATCCTACTTTTTTTTTATTAACCTTGATAATTCAACATGTTCTGTCACAATGTCTTTCTTGACGGCTTTTATATCGTAATTCAAAAAGTCGCTAAAGCTTTTTATTTATTTAGTTGATTACTTTATATTTTCTATAGTTGTTTAAATTCAATGTTGTACGATCCAAATAATAAAGTAATCAAAACTATTATGCTTTCGACGCATAGTGGGCCGGACTTGACGACGATGCGACGCAAGCAAGGCGCTGACGGGTCGATTGCAGTTGTAATGTATGGATTCACATGCAACAAGTAGGGTTTCTGCTTGGAAATTCTCGCCTCGAGAAATTTGTTATTAATTGAGGCGGGAAAAATGGTTGGGAAACTCGAGAAATCAATGCGCTAGGTAACTAAAGCGCAGTGGACACCAAAGCCGCCGACACAAAAGAATTATGTCGACACCGAGCGCCGCGCGTATTGCTCACCGACACTACAACGTCATCAAAAAAGTTAATTTCGAGCCGCCGATAAGTTTTTCCGACTTGACAATCGTAAGTCGCCAACTAGCCCGCCGACAAAAAGTTGTCGACGTAAGTAGGCGGGTAGGGGTGGCCTTGGTGTGCATGCGCTTATAAGAACACGCGTTTAACACGTTACGAGTCTAGAGTATCCCATTGGCTATTTGTGATAATTGGCTTGTCATTGCCAGGTTGGCGTGGTTACTATGACATACCTCCTAGTAACAGGAATTCTGGTTGTACACGTATCAGCTGGTTCTCTCGCTCAGCTGTCGGCGATTATGAGCTGGTTTATTTTATTAGAAACGGTTGCAATATTCGCAAGTTTGTACGGACCCAATAATTATAAAAATGTTATGTATTACCCAATCCTTTACTTTTTATTAAAACCAGCTGAGTATAGCTTGCATAATTTATTATTTGTTGTTAATTTTTAATTAATAAGTGCAATTTATAGTAACTAAAAAATCTACCATTTGATGTAACTGATCTCATTTAACATTATAACTTGTAATTAAGAAAAAAATGAAAACAATGTCGTGCGTTATCAAGATTTTTAAATATTCTCGAGATACTCGCGAAATTCGAATTCGAATGAGCGTGTTTGAGAATTCTCGTGTCGCGGGCAATGAAAAGGGTCGCGAAATCAAAAACGTGACTGCTTGCGTGAAGTGTTTTATATCAAACAATACATTACAAGTCCAAACAGCGCGTTAATGTCACGCCTGCGTCGCGTCGTGTCGCCGCCGTCCCGTCCCGCCCGCTGTCTGTTGGAAGCACTAATAGTGTATTTTATGGTGCATCCACACTGCAGTTATCTTTTGTGGAGTAACATTGTGCAACAATGTTAAAGAATGTTACCACATGTTTAACATTTGTTATCAGATGTTGCTGAGAGAGAGTAACTGCGGTTTGGATGCACTATTGCTGGAATACTCAAACCCATTTAAATATTAAGTTCCACTTAACTACCCGTGTCTTACTTAGCCAGTACATCTAAGCGGGACTTGCGTAGTTAAGTTCAACATAATATCTAAGTAGCGTTTGACTATTCGGGCGTATGAGTCGTAAACTGAATATCTCTATAACTATATTCCAAGTTCGCTAATCGAACCAAGGGAAGCAATAAAATATACTACCTATATTTGGGAAGAGATACAAATCTAACAGTTCTATTACAAGGTGAAGAAAATAAGGACGATTATCCCGGTTCACATGTTTCTCATTTGATTTAAATATAATGCTTCTTCCTACAATGTTTCCCGAATGTATTTCAATGTTTAATAAAAAGGCTAGAATCCCTTATAATGTTATTTGATTCCCAGGGCATGCACTAAATTTCCTTGTGAATTATTATGTGTCCCTGATGGCTAATACTTAGTTACGTTATATAAGTTTTCCATAATAGTATTAATTATATTACGCTACATGCGTGCATTCTACTCGTATTTTAGAAATCGGTTTGTAAACTATCTACATGTGACATGATACAACAATGATCTTCCGATATTTTATTTTAATGTAGCTAACCCGGTGATCTTTTTTGGTCCACGGTTTGTCTTTGCAGAATTTAGAACCTGAATATGTCATATATGAGACAATTTTTCCTTAATTGATTACGATTGACTGTGTTGTGAAAGAAATCAAATATTTGAAAAGCGCCACAAGATCATATAATACTCGTATTATGGGAGCTGTGTGGGTCGCCGGGCGCGTTGGTCGTGTTGGCCGCGTTTCGTTGAAACATTGTCAGTGTAGATGACCACTGCCAATGTATTCGTGTATACGTACGTAGGTGGCGGCAGTGTGGTGGGGGGCCGAGCATCCTCGGCGTCGACAAACTCGTGGGAGACGCAACAGAGCACCCCGGTAAGCTTGGGACGCGAACAGCGAGTACAATCATCTAGTCACTTCACTACCTTATCGGTTTCCATTATTTTTTGTAGATCTACCTATGAATATCACGTATGAGTCTGCTCTGCTGCGTGTGTTGTCGAATCGATCATCTTGATACCTATACTTAGATGCTGAAACAAAGAAATGTACCAAAGTTTGCCTTCTCTTGGTAAAATTTCGCTTCTCACGCCTGTTGTATGTTTTACATCTTATGCTACTCAAATATTGATATCTTGAGAATGTTTTAATGCGTTTTTTCAATGTGTGAAATTGGTACATTCCTAAACTCTAAATAAGCTTTTGTGATGTGATGTCTAATAATAATTCTTGTTAGTTTATTTTTTGATATTTAAGTATAAACGATACATTTAATATGTTACAGTAAGCAACAAATCATTTAATTTCCGATATGGTTCAGTCACAGGGTTTGATATAATATTATTATAAGCTTAAAATATGATTTAATATTTAATAGGGCGGAAACGCATGCGCAATCGGAAAACGTGGTGGAGGTTTTGTGACGTTGTAGTGAAAATATAAAAGCATTGATTATATTTTTGCAAAATGCAATAGTTAGAACGCTTATTGTTCGCTTATAAAAAGTTGTACTAGACGAATTGTTTCGTTTATTGAGTTTTGTAGATTTAAAATAAAACGACTGCATGACGACGTTTCTGACCCTTTGGTCAGTGCAAACTTTACATATTCAAATAATAAGCAATGATCAAAACGTTTAAGAGCGGTCAGTACGTTTAATTATGTGAATTAATTCTATTAATTTTCATTTGGATTTTTATTTGGTTGCACTAAGCAAATCTACAACTTTGTATGTATTTATATTAAAATTTGCACTGTTTAAATTATATTTTAATAATTACGTTTTATTGATGAATTTCTTAAAAAATTTAATAGGCAAACGTTTTGATCGTTTCTTATAACTATTGCTGAAATTCTTCCGCTAGTATAGAAAGGTATGATTTTATAATATTTAATGAGGTATTAGGTACTCGATTACAAAACGTACCATATCCGCGGATATTTTTATAACATAATTGTAAACACGGTAGCAATATCAGTAGTTTGAACACATATTGCGCCATTATCGGGGGATGTGCATCGTTTTTAACAAAAATGGTTTCAGTATAATTTTCTTAACATAACCGCGTAGATTGTTTTGTTTTGTGATGGATCCGTAGTCGTGATCGACATCGAGTACTGTCGGTGGAGCCTCGACTCAACTGTGCTTGTCCCAACGCAGAGTACTACGGAGGCGGGCTTGGCGGTGGCGGTGTCGGCGGTGTCGGCGGCGTCGGCGGCGGGCGGTGATGAGGCGCCGGCTGGGGAGCGCGGGGCGGGCGGCGCGGGCGGCGCGGGCGGTGAGGAGGGCGCGTCGAAGGCGTCGCTGCTGCAGAAGCTGCTGTCGCAGTGACGCGGGCGCGGCGTGCATTTAGCGGGCGGCGGGCTCCGCTGCGTGGAACCTCTGCGGCTGTAAATCTCACCTCGGTGGGAGTGATGTACTACATACTTGCACGTATTTATAAACCTCTTTCATGTAGTTTAGTAGTGCTAGTGATATTCATTTGTAAAAGTTGTTTCGTCGATGTCTCGATGCCGAGAGAAATTGTTCGGAAATGTTGATCGACCGAATCGACATATCGATGCGAATAATGTTTTTAATTAAACACCATTTAATGTGAAAATTTTAGGTAGCTTCCTGTGACGGGAATAAAACGGTGATTTACAGTATGTAATTGACTTTAATACACCCACATTGTACAATAGAGATATATTTCGCGTGCAATATTGTATAGAAATAAACACATATTTTGGCGTTGTGAACGTTATGTATTATAGTATGAAAGTCAGATGTTACCTGTTATGACAAAGTAAATTGTATTATAGTATATGATGACAAGACGTCGAGTGAAAAGGTTTCTCTTATGGAGAATATTATTTTTACGTGTACATAATATGTTGTTAAATTATAACTGTTGCTTTATTGTAAATATTTTGTTAAAATATTTCATTGCGTTTCATGTATGATATAATTTTTCATTTTATTTTTATTACACTTCTTTAATTGATATTGATTAAATCATTGCGAAGCTTATTTAACCTTTTTTCCAAATCCCCTTCTGTTTTGTGAATTGTCTTCTTGATGTGAATATGCATACAGCCAGATAACAAGATAATAGTCACGGAAATATTGTTGTAATGATTAATTTATTTTGTGATTGTCTTCTTAAAAAGTTTGTAATATTCCGGGCACTTATAGCTTTCAATCTTTGCTATCAAGTATGTCGGATATATAAATAGAAATTAATTCCATCTTGATTATAATATAATTGGCATTACCTAACTACACCTTAATATAATGTGTATATCCACATTTTCATGATGAAATAATTTGTACGTTTAAAAGGAATCTTAAGTGTGACCCCGCAACCCACTTAACGGCCTCGACTGTGTGTTCCGTTTCGAAGAAAGCATTAGTCATTTTAATTACCTCGTCCAGACCATATAGGATATTTATGGTGTGTTTTTTTAAAGGAACTATTGCATCTTGTAGCCAACTTTATAAATGCTCTACCCACAATGAGTAAGTCTATATCGATTTATTAAGATTATCGAGTTGGACACAAAGTACAACGCTAGATGTAGACGTAAGATTGTCGTTTGCGAAGTAGGTTGTAAAGTAATGCAAGTAAACAAGATGTTTAAAACACAACGGCATAGTTGTTTACAGTTTTTTATAGACGAATGTTAAATAAGTTATCGTCGGAGTCATCGTAGGTCATTTGTTATATTTCAACAACATGTGCAAGTGCAGTTATCGGGTTTACATCATTACTTTTCAGGTACTCGCATTTAGAATATAATCGGTATAAACTATCAACATTTCGTATAGCATTAACATAAATATCTCCTTATATTCTAATAATTATTTGTAACCTAGACAGCAATATGAGCGTGGTTTGGTTTCTCGGTACTAAAGTAAGGAAATTATTTTATTATCTCACTTAAATCGTTATTTTAAAAGATATTAGTAATAAATATAATGATGTTACATACGTTTTTGAAATTTCCATTTACATGTCGGAATTATTTACGCACTGGCCTTTAAAAATCACAGAGAAACGACATTGCAGTTAATTTCACTATCACTGTGCATTTGATTGTTATTTTATAATTTCAAATGATAATGTATAACAAGTCTTCAAAGTTCGTTCTCTCAAAATGTGTCGCCGTGGAAGCAGCTACAACTCCATAACGCGATCGATATTATAAAATCAACGGCAGCAGTTGACACGTATCGCATCTTCACTGCGCATTCGATAATGCGTAAAATAATAATACATTTTTACTAATAATTATGCGAACTCGTAATTAATTATATGTTATTCTTAGTAATTAAAATTAGGCAACATATTATAAGTCTCGATTCTCTTAAAAATCAGCAGTAACAATGTTAAAATTCTTTAAAATTAATCAAAGCGTCGCAAAGTGCGCGTACTTGAATACGCACATAAGTATTTAAAACGCCTTTTTGAGCAGTTAATGTACTCGGGCGTCATTTTATAAAGTTTAATAAATATCATAATATCATTATTGCTGTTTGGTGTAGCGTTTCAAATTGTCGTTTTCCAATTTAACGTAACTAGAATTGCACAGTATGAGATTTAAATAAGTAAATTTATAATCACTTAACAATAACTGTAAAGCCTCTTCTGTGTGATTACTATTTTTATAAATGTCTGTTTAATCTATGTAATGATAATAATAAGAAGATGTACTTTTGAAGTGCAACTTCAATGAATGATGAATGCGTTGTTTAATAAATAGGAAGTACGGAGTGCGTCGCCAGGCCCCCATGCCATGTGAGGCAAACAACATAGTGTTACAAAACAATGCGTTACATTCACAATGCAACGTGGAATAGTGCTCGCTTCGCAATATACATCATTGAGAACATCAGAGTTTCTGTATGACAGTTGGACATTGTATATTGGTAGCTAATCAGCAGTTGGCTACGACTTAAGCGGAACTAAAAGTACTTAAATATGGTATGGGGTTCATGCCTATGAATATGGAGCTGTATGTAGCTTTCTATGAACTGGACACACGAGAAGTAGATAATAGTTGCGTAATGCGTATTACGCTTATACTCGCGTATAAAGCAAATTGTGATGTGTTGTTATGACCTAGTTGATGAACGTACAAAATGCGTAGAGTATCCATAGAAACAAAAGAAACGAGTAATCTGTTTAGATGAAATAGACATATTTTTATACCACTATTTGGATAAATAGTATAAAGCGTAGGCCATCGACCAAATTAATTTTTCATGAATGTGTAAAGTATTGAGGAACATGACACTTCAAATCTATTGCCACCAAAAAGTGTGATATTATAGCTTTACAATATCCGATTACGTGAACAATATTGATACTACTCATTCCTTTGGTTTTACCGAAGATAAGACTTCAGTCCATGTTGTATAACAATAAAGTACAAGAGAAAGGCCTTGTTATGTGGAAATAAAGACAAGTAGTCAAGCTGTAGTCGATACTATCTGCTCATATTGCATATATTGATAATAAAAGTATTTAATGGGATGTTAGTGGACGAACATAAATACCACCTTACGACCACGAGTACTATAAACCGAGACGAGAGTTAAATATATACAAATGCTATATTTTTTGCACATTTATGATGTCATACCTGTTTAATTTTTGCTGTCAAGAGAATATACATATATATTGTTCAGAGAACGTCCATCAAACGAAAAAGAAATGATTTTCTGTAAATAATTATATCATACCAGAATAACGCATAGGTGCCTCAAATTATAGATTTATAAAACATATTTTTTCAATGCCACCCTTTTTGGAGTAATGAACGAATGTTAACTGTTGATAATATAGTAAATTATTAAAGATAGCTAAACACATAAGTAAGAAGAACCCGTAGGTTCCATTAAAGTTTTCCATTCCTTAAAATTCTGAAAGTAATCTTACGTAGTAGAAATGAATACTATATTGTAAATATCTTTTTCTAGAAAGTAACATAGTCAACATGTTAATCGGTGACACCAAAATAAATAAGTCATTGAAAGTATTTAGGCTTCAAAATTGTCGGTATTGACTATAAGGTATATTTTCGATATTGGTTAATGTTAGTCTTCCAAACCCGACATGAATATATTACGGTGTACTGTGAAATATGTACAAAGGTGCTGCAGAAACATGTTGTCAGACGATGCCACGTGTTTCTTTGGTTTTTTTTCCGATTGATTTACCATATTTTAATATTGTGATTAAATAACCAAATGCCAATGTGTCAACTATTTTTATTTAGCAAAAAAACTCACGTTTTAAGTGTTACCTGGACTACCTTGCCGAGTATTTAGTTTCTGAATATTTTATCGGTTGCAGCATTCTTCTTAGCCATTGTTTCATGACGTAGATGAAGAAGGTACTCGCTATTGCTCAATTTTAATTTACACAGAAGTTACTTGTGATCTTAAACACGTTTGTTGTGGCTTCAAAACAACGAAACAGTATTTTTGGTACCAATTTAGCTATCAGTTATGTTGTGGCTCATTTGCACAACATGATACAAAGTCCCGCCTATCTCGTTAATGTACTACCATGTCAATGAAAAGCAGTTACGAAACTGTCCATGTTTTAATAAGACATGTCGCACCTATTGATCGTTATTATCTTCTAGACTCTAGAGTGATTTGACATCTTTAAAAGTCTAACATAATGCGTCAACGAAGAAGTATTCCTACAATACGAGTTAATATTTTGATAATATAAAATTTACCGTTAATATTGGCTTTGTGAATAGGTAATACTTGTACGCAAATTGTCTTAATCTTACAATGTCTTAGGAAGTTGTTTGTCGTGGTATAATGGATTTATCTGTGTTGTAAAAAACGACGCAGTCGTGCAATTCGACTTTCCATACAAACATAAAAATATTATAACAAAGATAGTGTGTGCTGACATAGCTTTAAGAATTTCACGTCATTATTTTTGGAATGCATACTTAATACTATTCAGATAAATCCATTGTGGTAATGTGTAATTCCGATACTTATTCAGATTTAAGGATAGTGTCAAGGATATTATAAGAGCATAATAGCTATAACTTATTCAGGAGAAAATTGGTAAAGTATATCGAAATGTTACGTATGGATTTGGAATTTTATATTAGATGGTTGAAATAAGAGAAAAAAAAAACATTCTCAATTTAAGGCAAATTACCTCTTGTCACAGAGTAAATTTACTTAATTAAAAATGAAATTAATAGGGTCCAAAATTCCATCCAATATTGCAGCAAAAATACAAAAGAACTGCATTAATAATTGTGATATATCGAAGTGTAATAGAAATATTTTTGTATCAATCTTAAAATTACTCTGTGACAGGGGACACATACGAGCGAATCACTTAGCATGTTATTGTATAGCGAAACATAGATGTGTACGGGAATCTTTGTTTCACAAAGAAAACATAATTAGTTTAGTCTTAGATTTCACCCCATCCCGGACATTACATTGAGCATAGCTGTGTTGTCTCTTGCTATGTGTTATTAAATTTCCTCAAAATAGAGGTAAGTTGTGTGATAA
The DNA here is from genome assembly GCA_033459515.1 of Theretra japonica. Taxonomy (NCBI): domain Eukaryota; kingdom Metazoa; phylum Arthropoda; class Insecta; order Lepidoptera; family Sphingidae; genus Theretra; species Theretra japonica. The sequence goes on from CM065930.1 coordinate 8,246,314, forward strand.
ATATTTATTATAGAGGATGACAGTTGCTAACACAATTAGGCATTCCCGTACGAAGGTGATTTTATTTTTTGTATAAAATCGTGCCTTTTGTCTTGGCCTGTCGTCTAAAAGCAAGGGTATTTTTCTATTGTGAATATTAAATTTTTAGGTTTAACGTTCTGTTGTAGATGATAATGTTATACGAAACTAATTATGTTTTCTCACACTTTGCAAAGTGATTTTGGATATATTGGTCACTCACGTGAGAGATTTTTAAAGATCGATCTTCATTTGATGGGTACAAATAGGGTGCAACAGTTACACCCTTATCATATTTTTTGCTTATGGATAGTTAAATAAACTCAATCAACATTTTAAAATCTTAAACTAGTCGATGTAGTTTCAAACAAATCTCTTGCGTCAGTGGCCGTTAAGTCTGTGTTAATTAGTTCTTCACATAGTTAAGGCCTTTTTGTGTTGCTGTGCATTTCTACGCATTGTATGTATGTATGTTTATATAATGTAAATAGCTAAAATACATATATTTTTACGATTAGCATACACAACCAAAGTTGTTATAAAGTGATGGTTGATTAAATAATAAATTTAAATATAGGTCGTTATGTTTCTTTTAGAAAAGATAAAAAATAATTCTGTACAGCCACAGTATGAGCTCATCCAACCGATCATGATTCTTATAATTCTAATATTAATTGATTGATTTTATTGTTTTGGTATAAATTTTATGAAAAAATCCATAATTATTTTTCCTAGTTTTACAAAGTTGAGGAGTAAATCATGCTTTGTATTATGCTCCTTAGTTCCTAGTAGCTTGTTCCGAATCACCGACCGTTTGGTATTTGTCAATTAATAAATCAAACACACCCGTACTAATATCTCAACGGTATTAGAATAATAATGATTTTATTCATTGGAACATCAGGCGTTACAAGTACATTTAAGTTGTATTTTTTGTACATTTTAGATTCGAAAGTATATTAATATCTAAATAAGAAGCGGTTTTATTTCTTTCCCGTATAAACACACGTGCTCTAATGCAAGGCTAATGTAGTTTATATAAAATGTATATCTTAATATATATAAATCTCGTGTCACAATGTTTGTCCTCAATGGACTCCTAAACTACTTAACCGATTATAATAAAATTTGCACACCATGTGCAGTTCGATCCAACTTGAGAGATAGGATAGTTTAAATCTCAAATTATAGTCGCAATTTTAATTTATTGCTAATTATTTGTCTGTTATTATTTGACAGTCACAATCATCTGTTAACTCCAAATGATTCTAACAGATGTCGATACCTTTCGACTGGGTTGAGTAAGTAATCAATAGATGGCGCTGCTATGGTAAATCTACGAACGTGTCATATAAGCTACATTTTAACAGTATAATTACCACCTGTTGTTGACGCTATAAAATTAATTAAATTTATTTTAAAGTTTTAGCAGGAATTTTGCAAAGTATTTGTGTTTGCGTATTTTTTTAATGATATTCGTCGTAGTTTCGTGTTTATATAAGGCCTATCTACAAAATAAAAGCAATTCCAAAAAATTGTCGACATGCCTATTTAGGCATTAAGGGATGAAATGGGATAAAGTGGGACGAACGCGATGAGACCGGTAGATGGGAAATAATGGGACGGGATGTAACAGAAAGAAAAGGAGCCAGATGAGATGGGATGGGATACGATAGGAAAAGGGATAGTAGGTACTTAGGTTGAGTTCAGGAGTACAAAAGTTTGAACGGGAATAAGATATTTCTGGTGTGGAGTGGAGTCTAAACATCTAAGCACCCAGGCGAAGCTGGGCCGGGCCGCTAGTGTATTATATATTGGGATTGGGAATACCCAGACTGCAACCGAAAACGAAGCCAGCTGGTAGTTTAAGCGACTTCAGACACAGTGCAATGAAAAATTTCGCAAATAAAGCGACGATTTATTTTGTAATTTGTTACCTATCCTCTTCTTTGGATGGTAAATACTGAATATTTCCTAAAATAGAATTTACACCCTTTTATTCTGTAAGACGAAATGGTACGCAAGGGTTTAAATTATTATTTTAGCAGAAACTATGTACTTGCCACCTAAACTGATACTTTAAGAACAAAAACAGTGCTTTCTTTTCGAAATTTTTAGTTGCATAGTGTCTGACGTCACTAAAATTACCACATGCCTTCGTTTTCGGTCGCAGTCTGCATATACCCGGTATTTTTAAAACTTTCGATTTTGTTATCTTAGTTTTTGTAAATAATTACATTGTTTGCATAAGAGCCTATAATTACCCTGCCAAATATAGATTTAACATTTTATAACGACATGGATAATAAATATAACCAGTTGCATATTCTAAGCATATCTTCGTGTCGTCGAACCTATAAGTAACACGGCTTGTGTGCACTTGATTCTTGTATTCTGGGAATATCTTATCAATATGAGGAAGCCAGTGCAAAAGTGGCCTAACCTTGCGTGATTTCTTATACCATAAGGCGACAACTGGTGTCCTTTAACCCAGATCCAGCCAAATCTACTTATGACATTTTCTATTTTCACTTGAAATTGGTATTTTTAATTATTTATTCTGGTTCAGCGAGTAACTGCTCTGCGCCCGATGGTAAGGACAATGCTGTCCAGATAGAATATCGATTGGCATCAGACAGCTACCTACTGCCATGAGTCACAATTATGCTGGCCTACACAACTGCTTCTTCACGATCGACGGAAAGAATCAGGTTTATGGGATAAAAAAATATAATAAGAAATCTTGTGGTGACCATCAAGTCTTGGTTTAAGAACCATCATGTTGAGAAGAAAACGAATGGAGTGGTATCAATAAACATTAGTTTATTATTAAATTCGATTAAGTATTGATCAATGATCATGACACAGACTGTGATATCACCAGATATCCATCCTCACTATATATGTTTTTATTGGCATGAATGGTGAAACGAGCATGCCATTTGCCTGATGGTAAGCGATACGACCGCTCATGGACAGTAGCAAAACCAAACAACACAGAATTACAATGCAATGCAGCATTCTACCGCGCTCGCCATCCTGAGACTTAAGTCTCAGGGACATTACTTCCCAGAAATTGGTTTTTATTACTAACATTATCGAATGGTGAGATAATACAGAATGATTTTTTTTTCATAACCATCGGGTTCGATTCCTTGCTAGGCAGTAGGCATATTAATTTATCAAAAAATTAAGTATGCAGTTTTAGTTTTCTTCAAAATGAGGCTCGCAACTCCTTTCAGCATTTTTCGATATTCTTCATACTTAGTTTTGGATTTGGCTCTCCACGCCCATTTGAAAAATTAACCTGTATATTGTACTTCCATTATAATATATAATTAGCTGAAGAGTTTGTTTGTTTGTGCCCGTTAATTCAGGAACTACTGGTTCGAATTGGAAAAATATTTTGTGTTCGATAGCTCATTTATCGAAGAATGCTATAGGCTATATAACAACACGCTATGACCAATAGGAGCAGTAGTAAAAAAATGCTAAAACGGGGAAATTGTATTCCTTTTGAAACTCTCTTGACAGCTTTCGTTGCGTGCGTTGTGTAAACAATTGAAGTTACGCAACAATCATAAAGGGTATTATTCCTCTTAAAAAGTTCGTGACAGCGTACGTTTTGTATTTTTAGAATGGCTCTCTATAACCTTTTCAATGGAACCTAATGAGATTTGTTTTAAAATAATGCATTATTTGCAAATGGGATTTTATTGTTATGGTATTAATCTTTAACTTAACCATATAAATAAGTTATTTATGTAATTATTAGGAATGGATAAAACGGGATAAATCCGACTTAGGCGGTTAAAGGGTTAATCTCGCTTTAGGGCGCCGCGCCGCATCGCATCGCACACTTTAGGAAGTAGGAACTCTCTGAGTTTGGTGTGTATCATTCTGTAGGAAAACTGGCTTAACAAAAACATTTGGTAATAAGTACCTACATAATTTTAATTACTGTAACACAAATAAAAAAAGAAACATATAAAAAAATATATTAAAAAAACAATATTAAACCTTTTTCAAAATTTTTATAAAAAGAGAACAATAAAACGGATTTTTGAATAAATATAAAATACCCATCTAAATATCCCAACAATTTTTTTAAAGGTCGGTGAAATTCAAAGGCTGAATGTAAGTCATTGCCTTTGTTTTTACATATAATGAAGTTTGAAATTCGTTCTGATCGTCGAGAGTCGGCGGGAAATACCTAGGTAATTTAAGTGTTCAGTTTGTTTCGATTTATTCATTTATAATCTTAATTCTCATCCCAGCACCAGGAATTGATAAACTGTCCGGTAAGTATAACATCTGACATTCTAATAGTTGTTTATAAAAATCGTACTTAATTCCTACACTATCCCTCTAAATAAGGACAACAAATAAAAACACATCTGTGCTTTAGAACTGATTCAACAAAAAAAGCGACTTTAAAAACAAAGTTACGCTGTTGGTTAAGGTGAGGCTTAGAAACTAGAGGGCGCTGGTCGATTCTGGCACTGACAAATGTTTCTGAAGAAGTTTTCTACAAGAATTTGTTTTGGGTTTCGCCTGTGGGTGTTGTAAGTATCTCATTATTAACATTATCACTATTTTTCTTTATGTCGAAATATGTTTGCATTATTTGGGTGTATTTATTTAATAGTGAAATAAAAACTATTCATAGATAGGCACATACATAACATGTTATAAGGTATGAAGACGTGAGGACTATCTTCGTATAAAACACACATCTCAACGTGAGGCCCACCTTACTTAAAAATATAATATAATAAAATCTTAATCTAAAGATTTTATTATATATTATTTATTATTAGATCCTTCCGGAGTTCTAGTTCTAAAGTTTACAAGACTAGTGGATCCAAGGATATCCGAATAAACAAACATTAACGCACGGGTCCAACTGAGAACTCTCTTTTTTATAGTCTGTTAAATTATCCTTAATATACCACTTTGTACTTTAATTTGTCCGTGAGTTATGGCGCAGCACGTTAATTAAAATTAGCGTCTCTTACGTGAGCGCGATGGATGCTGTAGTTTGAGCGCCACAATTCATTCATTTCATGTGTGAGCTCCAGTGAGAGGTGCTGAATTAGAAACCTAGGAATCTATTACTATTAGTGTACATATCTATTTATATATCAATGTTTTTGATAGAATGATATCACACACTTACCATGGATTGCTCAACTGGAACTTGATAATTGTTCTAATAGTCATTAGTGTGTCATTCACAATTATTTTTTGCCTTATCATGCAGTGGCTGCCTTGGAGATTGTGGAAAACAAAAAAGCAAGTCCATTTTGCTGAGGTAAGTGGAATGAACATTAAATATGAATAAATAATCGTTTATAAAACTATAAAGCATGCTTTAGCAAAGGACTCAAATTAAACAGTAAAAATAATTAATATTAGATTAGAAAATGGAATCAATTACATTCATTTTTTTTGTTAAAAATGGCGTAGTGTGCTTGATGATTATTGTTGTAAACACCCCGCGCTCCTAGGTATACACTGATAGATTAACAAAGATCTAAATAAAATTGTATATGTCGGAAACTAGGTATTTTGTAAATGTATATAAAAGCATTTTGTTTTAAGTCACAATTTTGTCTGTACCAATAAGTTTAGCAAAATTTTAAAATGATCTAGGAATATATTTTGAATATCTAAACAATTACATTTTTATGTACAAAAAGCATGTGTCTTACTTGTCTGAAATTACTGCGACGCGACGGTATAAACAGTTCCAAAAATATGGACGAAATAATAATTTGGTTGTTATTAGGTGTATTAACCCTCTGTAGCATATTGTAGACTGTAAGCAACATACCGTTTGATCGCCCATAAAATTAAAATGGTTCATTCTTTGTCGATAAATTGCACTTTAGTCCGTGGTCTACAAACCAAAGTAAAGAAGTAGTACTGATAAATTTTACTAGATGGCGTTACGTGTTGCAAATCAAACTTCATTTGTCAGTTGTGGGTAATTTGAACAAGTGCGTGCGTGCTTCGATTTGAAAAATAGTAAATAATTCGTTTTTGGATGTTTTTTGGTGTTATTTTGGTAAATATGGATAGGTAAGTATCTGAATTTCAATATCTAAAGTTATCTTTGCCAAAATATTGTCTTGTTTTGTTCATTTTTTTAAATTCTTGTTTGTTGCTCGTAGGCAACATTGATCGAAAAGGTGAATTTATTATGAGTTGTTCTGTATGATGGCCATAGTGTTTATAGGAGTTTTTTTATGTCCTAGGAGGGCTCGAAAGCAATCCCTTGCGGACGAGTACATTGTTGCAGCGCTGGAAGATGGTGCGGATAGTGAGGATGGGCTAGATTTTGACGATGACAGCCTTGCGGACCCTGATTTTATACCAGAACTGGAAACATTTGAAGATGACAATGTGGCGTTGGACATTGACATGGATTCTCTTATCGAAACTTTAGAAGATAAACAAGAAAACCCATCTACAAGCGCAGAAATTGACCCATCAAACGTAAGTGTTCCTCAACTTTCTTCAGCTCAAGACAGCCAACAAATGAGCAACGAGCAATCCCAAGGTAAAAAAAAGCCTGCCAAGTTGGTATTACGCTGGAAGAAAAAAAATCTTGAGTTGAATACCGAGCAGCTCATGTTCAAGGGAAATAAGACCTTGGGTCCTGATCTTCTAGACCATGATACTCCCATACAGTTCTTTTTATACCTGTTTCCTCAAGAACTCATACAAAAGATTGCAGAAGAGACAAACCTTTACCGAGTTCAAAAGGATCCCAATAGCACTTCACACATGACAGAAATGGAAGTCAGGCAATTCATAGGAGTGGTGTATGTAATGTCTCTTATCCAGTTACCTAGAGTTATTAATCATTGGAGCCCAATCCTAGGTACAACAATAATTCAAGAAACGATGCCATTGAACAAATTTGAGAAAATTCGTCAGACTATACATTTCAACGATAACAGCAAGGACCTTCCAAGAAACAGCCTTGATCATGACCGAATTTTCAAAATAAGACCGGTGGTGGACTCTTTAAATGAGGTCTTCAGCAAGGTTCCATTAGAAGAGCACCTTTGCGTTGACGAGCAAATGTGCTCCACTAAAGCACGAAATACATTGAAGAGATACAATCCCAACAAGCCTCACAAATGGGGTTACAAAATCTTCGTGTTGAGTGGCGTTTCTGGATTTGCCTATAAAACTGAAATTGAAACTGGTAAGGAAAATATTGTCCTACAAGATGAGCCTGATTTGGGAGCATCATCCAATGTCGTCACAAGACTAGCGCGCATAATTCCAAGACACCAGAATTTCCAGCTATATTTTGATAATTATTTTACCTCTCTTCGTTTGTTAGAGTATCTGGCTAAAGAAGGTATCCACAGTCTCGGTACAGTGAGAAGAAATAGAATCCCAGATTGTAAATTACAAGCAGAAAAGGAAATTATGAAAAAAGAACGGGGTTATTCAGAAGAATACGTAGCTGACGTCAACGGAATCGATGTGTCGACTGTTGCTTGGAAGGATAACAAAATAGTCGTCCTTGCTTCAACTTTTGCTGGACAAAAACCAGAAGCTGACGTTCGCAGATGGGACAAGCAAAAGTCGAAGTATGTGACAATAAAGCGACCCTATGTAGTTGGAGAGTACAATCGTCACATGGGTGGGGTCGACCTCATCGACAGCATCATGGGGATCTACAAGATACGGCTACGTAGTAAACGATGGCAAGTGCGGTTGTTCTACCATTATCTAGACCTCACGATGGCTAATGCATGGTTACTTTATAAAAGAGTCGCTAAATACAAAAATCTTTCAGCGTCGAGCATTTTATCATCAGCAGATTTTCGTCAGGAGGTTGCAGTGACCCTATGTAAAATGGGTACAAAGTCTGGTATGTCTGGCCGGCGTTCGCTGGAGACCAAGATTCAAGCCAAAAGGCACAAAGGACCTGCACAATACGTACCTCCAATGGCAGTACGCCAAGACCAGATAGGCCACTGGCCACAATGGTCTGAAAAAAAAATGAGGTGCAAGCTTCCAAAGTGCGTTGGATTTACGTATAACATGTGTGAGAAATGTGGGGTAGCACTGTGTTATACCAAAACTAAGAATTGTTTTAGAAATTTTCACCTATCATAATTTTTTCAGAAATAGGTTTCTAATACATAGTTTTATGTTTTTTTAGTCTTATGGTCCAGTGTTGCTTTAAAGCAACACTCCCCTTTTAAAAAAATATCTTCTAAACTATTTTAATAAATGAAAAATACTGAAACACGTGTATTTTATTTTGTCGTTTTAAACCCGGATCCAATTTTTATTTTAAAATCCACGTTTTTGAGTGATAGAGGGTTAAGGTACATTACCTATTTTAATAATTAATTATTATACCTACAGAATATTGTGAATGATTCTACCAAGCAGAAGAAATTAAATCTAAACTCAATATTTGATACCCTACAGGTCAACCCAAAAATTTTTATAGTCTATTTCCTACTCGTGGAGAAGAATATTGCATCACGTTTATGCAAATAAATGGCTTCAACTAGCAGAGGAATTGGCATTCGTAAAAGTCTTTATTTCAGGCAACCATTTGTCGCCACTGAAACCATTGAACTAACTTTATTTATTATTATGTACAGTTAAAATGATCATAAAAATGGGTTATTACAAGTTGTATGAAGCCCAGGATAATTCTTAAAAAATGACGCAAGTTTTCTCCATAAAAAAAATTAAATCATATTGTGTTCCACTTAAATAAGTACGTAAATACGTATGTCCGAACACAAATGCTAATGTAGTCTAATTAATGAATTCATCGCCGATAAAGTAAATTAATGGATGAGGTCATATGAAGTGGCATCAAAGTTAAATTGGTCTGAATTTAGTTTGGTAAAAAAGGAAATGTAGTACATGCAGTAGCATAGCAACGCTCGCTAATATGCGTAGGTAAGTTACTTTGCGGAATTGGTTACAAATCGAAGATACGTTATAAGTTCCGTAATGTACAAAAATACTTCTGGGACCACAAAACAAGTACCATGTTGGTAGCATGTTTGATTAAAACAAAAGTCGAACGTTTTAATCAACTCTTATAATATAATCCATGCATAAAATAAAATGAAGCAACATAGCAGCTAGCTAGTCGTTTTATTTTTCTGATAAACTCCTTTGTATCTGGCATAGCTACTGTCACTTTGTATTCGCCGATACGCGCCCTGGCGGGGGGTGAGCAACGCCCAAAAGTCGGGAATGTTTGGGATTTTGTAAATCCGTCCTGGAGAGCTGTTCGATGGAATAGTAGAGAGCCGCGCGGCCACCCGTCCGCACGCATGCGATCGACCATTTTCTCTATTATACCTACGCGTAAAGTCTCCTGTCAATTCTTAAACACGTTCATTATATTATTGCCTTGTCTGGTCTTTGCAGTTCGATAGATTCCACGGCCTATTGTACCAATGTCGTTTATCCACATCTCATATACTGTTATTTTTATATTATTTTTTTAAAAGAAATTTGTGCAAATATTGTTATGTGAAAGACATCAGTGATAAGAATAATAGAAACTAGATGTTAGACATGCCCTGGAACTGTCCATGGTCGCGTGACCGCCAACGTCCGCTAGCGGTCAGCCCTACGGTTTCTTTAGTATTGCAGGTTTGTTTCTTTCGGGTCTTCTTGTAAATAAAATAACACAATGCATCAAAATGACCGTTTCAGAACAGGCTTTCTAAAAGTGGTTTAAAAATATGAGTAATGTTTGTTTGTGTGAAATTAATATCTAGCTTTTGCATGTTTATGTATCTGCATACACAGCTGTAAATTAAAATATCTACGTGTAGGCCAAGATAAAGACTGAAGAATAATAACTTTTATGTACTAAGTAGGTTCATGTCAAACCAGTTTATTTCATATATAATTTTGACCACGTTTCACGATTCCTTATACGATAGAAAAGTGAAAATTCGGTACTTCCAAAAATAGGTAATGTTGCAGTTTTTTGGCATCTCACAGTAGATGCAATGGCATGTACCTCATAATAGCCCATTCGTTTTGTACCTAAAGCCCATATAAAACACACCTAAACGATGTAGTAATGTTGCTAAATTTTTGCTTATTTTGTGAACTCGTAAATTAGTTGTAAAGCGCAATGTAAAATTTGATGTCGAGAATAAAAGGTTCGAAAACGATAAACAATTTGAATGATCTGTTTTTGTGAACATGGATAGATCCAATTTTATATTACGAGTATATACACATTATCACTGAGCCCATATTCACGTCCACAAGAATGTTTCAAGTGCATTTAACCAATTCGAAAGTTATAGATAGTATGACAATCATCTGCTATAAGGTGTAGCTAGCCACTAGCCAGACATAATCCCCGAGATGTGTTTTAATGGATTGGAAGTGTTCCACGAGTGTTAATGTCATGTTCATGTCCATAAACGTCATGATTTGATATAAACGTATTACGCACTGTGGGAAAGCATAGTACAACAGATAATATGTCATTTATTATATTAACAAAGAAATATCGACATTAATAAAAATATATTAATATATAGGAAACTGTAAGATAATTACTACATAAATGTAAGTGTAGTAATAACAAACATTTCTTATTGATGTCAAATTATGCAGTTATAATTTTCATATTATTTCTGTAAGCATGTAGATGCTATGCATATGACTGAGGTAGTTAAGTTATACTAGTGATTTTTTGTGAAATGGTCACAAATGTGATGAAGCGCTTGTATCGGTACGGCTCACGGCTGTGTCGGATCTGATCAGCTGTGTTTGAGGCGCTATTCAGTCGTAGAGCGCCTGCGAGTGCGGCCGGTCGCATATACAAACAACTTGATAACTTTATTTTTTTTACTCCGATTTTCAAATATCGTGACCTAGTGCCTAATTATTTTAACAGAACAAACGTTTGGAAAAATATGTGACAAGTTGGGTTTTCCCTGAATGACTTTCTAAGATGAAATAAAATGCCTTGGAACTGTTTTTGGGGATATGAACCTCCTCCACCATGCAGAGTGAGTGGACCATTGAATCTGCTTCTCCAGGTATTATGATAGCAATTAACAATTCTAATGTAAATATTTTAAATTTAACTTATTTATTTTCTTGCAGTAAATTTTAAATATTTATTTTATTTATTTATTAAGCTACATATGCATTGTATTCTTAATGCCGGAGGCATTATCTACCAATCTACCTTTGGGTGATGCAGAGATGAGCTGAAGTGGGCTAATAAATATTTATTTAAAAATTAAGATAGAATAAAAGAACACAAAAATAACAAGTATTTAAGTACCCTACATACAAATATGGGTAATAGTATAATGTGGTGTAGTAGGTTTATTTCTTCTTTTCTATTTATTACAGAGACGAATTAACAATTAAATGGCGAAAGCTGTTTTTCTTCAATTGCCTCATTCATAATTAATTTATTTCTCAATTATAACTATCATATAGATTCTTGTTATCAATTTAAAAAATAGTGGGACATGAGTTACGCTTATTAATATTTTATATTTAAATAAATGGTCTGAAATAAATCAAATAAATAATTCGTTAATAAATAATCTTTAGAACAATATATCGTTTATCAACAAATTATTATTTTTTATAACCTTAATGTTTTTAAATTATATCAATTTGTGGATCTCTATCTTTGTATTTTTCTAATTGTGAGCACATTGAAATCTATCGGTCCGTCATAATACTCGTATGTGGGAAGGTACTCGTTGTGGCAAAGGCTATTACATAAAATAAACTGTTATTTTCTCGATAATGTTAAACAATGAATGAACTTTGGCGTCTTTAATATTGGCGTCGCGTTTGTATGACGGTAATGATTAATAAATAAGATGGTAAGGTAACATTGAGTTACCTTAGCAGGTAGTAGAGTTAACGGTGGAATGCTAATGTGTCTGTAGCATTGTCACATGCGCGGCTCTTAGCTTCCCAAATGGTTGCGCAAGAGCAAGTGCAGTGCGCCGCAGCCCGCGCCGCCCACGGCTCTACGCTGAGCGGCTGAGGCGGCGTCAACGGCGCCTCGGCGACCAAATATACTGGACGCCGGGCGCCACATAGAGTAACCATAATTACTTAACAACTTTGTTTTTAAGCTAGATGATAAGGAGAGAAAGAGCGGTAAAATCTACACTCGTCTTTTTACGTTGGTATAGAAAGAAGATGCGGTTTCTCGTGCATCTAATCAAATGTAAAAAAAAACAAAGGATTTCAAGGGCGTTACGTAAACTGTAAAACATTTGTCGTGAGTTGTAGCTGAAGAAGTCTTCAAACAACTAGGTAAAAATCTCAGGGATTCAAATTAAAATAACAATAATAATATTATTGATGCGTCCAATTTTTTTTTGTGATAGGGCATTTTTTTCTACAGGTTACTCCGTAGGGTAAATTTTATACGTACGTGATCTCTATGAAGGCTTTCCTTTTTTGTGCGGTTTTGTTTCTTACAAAAATAAATAAAACTTCCGTTCATTGCCACAAATTCCCAGGGGACGGTATTGTAAGCTAGGCAGTTCCGTAGTGTGTATATGTACATATACATACAGGCTATTGCATATGGAGGCAAATATTGCATGACCTCACTATGCATTATCCAGCGGGTAATTATTACTGACATTGAGCACATTTACACATGAAAAAGTCTAATAATGACGGAGATTATTTTTGTGCAAAAATAATGATAAATACTTCCGGTTTGTGTAAATTAGTCATTTTATTTTTCATTTCAATGCAACTAGGTACATTCATTATAATTATACTGATTGTGCGCGTATAACTAATGCCTTGTTTGAAAAAATATTTTGATCCTTCAGGCTTTATATGCATATACAATATACATATATTTGTCGATTTAGAGATTCCTTTGCTAAAATAGCCGTGTTTATTATAATATAATATATTTTATAAAAATCACTTCAGAAGTAATGTTAATCTATCCACGGAATCCATCGATATGTTTATCACTTATTTTAACTTCATAGGTACGATAAATGAGTTAAATAGATTGCTTAGTAAATAAGCAAATATAGTTAGTGCTTTTCTCGATACTAAATAACTTCAGTAAAGCCCGATATTTTTTCCCATTACGGGTGAAAATGTATGTATTCCTTAGTATTAAGTTACAAACTAATGTACGGATATTAATACGTATTCATTTATAGCGTTTCTCTCTAGCGTTTATAAGTTAATTAGGAGCATGTGGCGCTGTCTGCGCTTCTCGGCAGACAATAAAACCTTTGATAGGCGGTTTCTTTGACTTCTCAACGTAATTAGTCCGATTATGTATGCATCAACTATTATTGTCCATTGAAATTGTTTGGGATGGCCAGAGCATATATTGAATGTTAACTATTAAGATATCGAGCTTTAAGTTCACTTAAATGATGATATGCATGTAGGTCAACTGTCGCCTTTAAGGGAGAGTTAGAATGTAAAAAAAATCAGATCAACAATTATAATTAATAATATATACAACCCATTGAATTAATATATTTACAATGCGTAGGTAATGCGTTTGAATTTTTGCATGTGCTTACTAAATATTTATGTGCGTTTTTACTGTATATATTAATTATGTCTCAAAACCCATATAACAAAATAAAGGTAACGTTTTAATATAACTACCGTTTTATGTAGATATAATATTTAACGGTTATTCGGTTTAACTATTTACCACAAACTACTGATGTAATTTTTGTGCCCATCGTTGCGTAATATTGCTGACTATGGTCACCAATTCAAACGAATTTTACTCCATCATAAATTCGATATTCGATTTTCATGTCAAAATTCCATGATAATTACGTAATATTTTTTACATAAATTACCTATCTACCTTACAAGGATGTTTTCAACTTTGTAGTTAGAAATCATCTTCAGGTAATTTGCAAATATCTAATTTCTTTAAAAAATGCAATAAAAACAGAAAGACAAACGAGCCTTTCTCATGTTTTTATTTTAATAAAAAAATATTGGAATTTATTACAATAACAAGTCAAATAATATCGAATAACAGATTTTAAACTTCAAAATATGTAAAATCATGAACGTTAAATGATGGCAAAATATTGGACTTTAAAAAAGTAAAGTGACCAAACGGGTGGTGTATTGGTGGTGTATCTTTTTAAGAACATGTTACTCTAGGAGGCTCTAAGAACTTATTTTAGCAAATAACAAATTATAGGGAATATGGGCTTTTAGGGCGAAAATGAAATAAGTTCCGATGTAAATTAATGAGGGCATATTTGTGAATACGCCACTTACTTACTACAGAGTTACTGCCTATTGGTGACACTTAACAGGCTCAGCTAAGTCTGTGTGACGCAGTACGCAGCTAAGGACTCAAACTAGGGTTGCTACTATATACTGCAACAAATAATATGATTACTACAATACTTGGCAGACGGTTTGATATCAAAATAATAAGGATACGAGGTAAGAATTTAAATCTATATTATAAAAGACACAGTACTATAATTTAAAATGAATAAAACAACTTTCTTAAATATTAAATTGATACCAAGAACATCGTTACATATAACAGTTTAGTAACGAAGCTAAGAGAATAATAATAAATAATATAGTATTTTTACATAAAATTGAATAAGCAATTATAAACTCGCTAAAATATATGTATAATAAATAAAAGTCACCTTCCTTCGACTTAGGGTAATCATTTCCTTAAGCATTGTTTATAATAGGTATGATTAAAGTCACTTATAAGTTAAAAATAATAATTTAAGGCACAAATATTTTGTAATTACGCAGTTACGCATTTTACAATTTTTGTTAGTGTATAATTAAGTATATTTAGCAACGACTGAATTGGTGACGTAAACTATAAATCCCTTGAAATAAGATTTATAGCAACCCTATCGTGATGATTTACGGCTTACTGCGCATTCCAGCGTACTGTGCTTCGACGATACCATTACTGCGACTGCGTCCCACTATGGGAACGAGATTACTTCTCACGTATTCAACTGTTGACAGACAGACCTCTTTGTCATCGGCTTTGTACAAATCCTTCTCAACCCGTTCCAATTTACTTGTAACACTAAATTAGTCATTGTCTATGTCGATTACAATCTTAATATACGTAAATGTCTAGAGCTCCAAAATTTGATTCTTGTAAATGTTATACCGTCGTTTAGTACGACGACATTTATAAGGTTTCTCAACAAAATTTCGAGGCATTAAACTTAAGCTAGTATTATTTTAGTATGAAGCTTTTTGTCAACGGAAATTACGTAATGAATGCCGTAGAGTGTAAACGGAAGTGCATCCCGAAGGAGGTAGTAGCCCACCGGTATTTAACGATTCCACTAATGAACAGGAAAGAAGCGGCGCACGACCTCATATTCGATAATACGCGATTCACTGCGTACAATTAGGTTAGCTGTATACTTACATTGGTTCTAATTATCGTATTTTAGACAGCGTTGCGTAATCCATAAGCAGTACCCCGTGAATTAATCAAACCCATGAGGCAAGCATTTACAGAATTTATTATTAGCAGAAATTACTGTAATTATTTACAAAGTATAGTTATGTCCACATAAATTCGCCTTTGCTATAGGATTGAATATGTTTGTATTCCGCGGTAGAGTGCTAGATAGATATATCTAACACTTATAACCATTAACCACGTTATTGCCCTAGCTATCGCTTATGACATATCGGTTATGTCATAATTCGAATTATTGAAATATATATTTTTTGAAACTAAGTATACAACAGTGTATACGCGAATACTTTAGAAACCGAAAGAACAATGTGTAAATAATATTATGCAAAATGTATGTATAAGGTTTCTTAGTGTAATTCAAACAGTCGTGCAAAAAGTAACAAGTCGACCAAAAAAACACCACGCTTCGCGAACCATGCTCACCAGCTGTCAGACAACAGCCGTGTTCTGAAAAAAGCGACTTAAATTACTCTAAACTTTACCCACTAAAAGGAGTGAAACTGGCCAATTTCGTTGACAATAAAAATAATTTTAAAAATGTTTCAACCATGAATCAAATATAAAAATGGCAGTTATAAAATAAAATTCTATACCCATATTGGATACATAAACAGAAGTTTAAAATAGAAACGGCCACCTGGTGCACTCCTGACTCGTAACTTCGAGTGCAGGGAGTGTGATTTATGAGTCTATAAGTTTAACACAATGCAACCGCAAAAATAACCCTTGACTGTTCCCTATATTTTTTCTAGTGAACGATTTGTCGTTATTCACTTTCAGTTAAATATGTCAAGTGGTTTTGAATAATGGCATGTTGTACATATTTCAAACCACCAGCGGTAAAACAGCGCCTAACAGTAGAAAAAACACACATGCGCGCATCGACCCCCGCCACATTTTATAGATTAGGGAAGGCGCGTCAATAGATCAAAGATTTTGTAGTTATAAAAATAAAAACAAATAAATACACCTAACAGTCACTTACATAGTCCTGACCCCCCACTAAGATACAGGTCTTGTGTCGTGGGTATCAGAAACTACGAGAGACTTTTCGGTCTCATAAACACCCAGACCCACAACATACTTGTGGTTTATATGAGTACAAACATTTGTCTCGATGCGGGGAGCGAACCCTAGGGCTCTTGTTTCAAAGCCGACTTTTAACCAACTAGGTCACGGAGGGTGTGATAAGTAGTTGTTATAAGAATAATTTGAAGAATAAGTTGTTATAAGAAGAATTGATAGTCAATCACCACGCACTTTAACGGTGAAGGAAAACATCGTCAGGAAACCTGCATACCGTAGCGTTTTTAAAGAATTTCTACGGTATGTAAGTCCGCCAACCCGCACTAGGCCAGCGTGGTTGACTATATGGCCTAACCACTCTCAAACGATTCTCTCGATTGTAGAGTAGGCCCGTGCCCAGCAGTGGGACGTATATGGGCTGATAAAATAAAAATAACAAATAATAATAATAAGAAAGATTTATTAAATTCACAATATCTCATGTTCTCGTATCGTATTAAGTAAATAATTGGTATTGTAAGTCATTTACAATTATATCAAATGTTCCACTCAATAAATCAGTGGGCAGGATGTGGTACAAAACAACTACGCGGGAGGTCAAATTATACCGTGGTTTACAAACAAATGTGATAATCATTTGACTTATTTTTACTATCAATACAACAGATTTTACACCATATTACAGATACGAATCAAGATATTTCTTTTGGCATAGATGCAATATCTGTTTCATTTTTTTTAAAGGTTTATGAATAAGAATTTGATGTAAACAGATTTTCTTCTGAGATAAAGATAGATAATTCGGATACAGCTCGAAATCGTGTAAAACTATTTTCTATAACAATTACAAATTACTTGGATTCTGTACAGAAAGAAAGAAAGCAAGAAAGAAAAAAATATTTATTATATAATATAGTTATATCAGAAAACATGCTAGGCGACGTTTCGCCATTCCTTACTCACTTTAATCACTAGACTGTAAATGTTATCACGTTCGGCGTTATTCTGTTTCGGTAGCTTTAAACAATTTAATTTCATAGTAAGATTTCGCTTTTTACAAAAGGTAGCTCCGTTCATGGTCGGTTACACATAAAAACGAATAAACCCATGTTAGATTTTAAATACTTAGGTATTGTTGTATTCTTTGGATGTGTTCGACTAGGTACAACAAGATGAAAATTAGAAGTTTAAATTGCTGTTTCGGAATTCGTATGTGATGCCATTGTTGTAGTTGTTTTTGATTACTTTTTTGCCTTAAAATTTATTATTTTAGAATTATATTTTTGAATAATATTATTGAAGTAGGTATTTTTTATATTAGTAAATTTCTTGTGGGATTGGGAAACATGTCAATATTTATTTTTAAATATCCAGTTCCTTATTGTCAGTGTCAGTATTGGTTAAATTAAATTACAAAATAAGTAAAATAAATTACGCGTCAGAAGAATGCAATAAGTTGAATTTGGAAGTTGTTGTGGAGAAAATACAGAACATTATTTTTCTTGTTTTCCTTACCCACAGGAAATTCTCTGCTGATGAGGCCCTTTCAGGAAGTTAGTGTTCTTAAAATATGTACAATATTATTGACCATTGCATTGATTTTTTGAACAATAATGTCTATAATATAAAAAGGAGAGGAGGGTTAGTTGTTTAAATTTAAATCACTATCTTCTTATTATATTATATGCTAATGGAAGTATGCTGGTCCTTAATGATCAGGGTTACCTTTATCAAGCGCCAGTCCGTTTCAGATTTTTTATAAACATTGACCATACTTGTATTGTCCATTATAATAATAGTTAAAAATAAATGAAGTTTAATAAACTCTAACCTCCAACATTTAGACATGTCCAAATAATGTCACGTGTCTAGTTGGACATTTCTTATGAGTCAAGGTCCTTGTGTACACGGAACATTCGTATTATATGAACTACCGCAACCGTTCAAATATTGATATTTGAAACTTTTAAATAATTCGGACTACCTAAATAAGTGTTTTTGAAAGTTTTCAATACGACGAACTGTAGATACATGCCGAAGGTGGCGTATATTTTGAAACTTTGTACTTAGATAAACATAGTAAAATACAGCGTATCATCAGCGTCTGTGGTGTGAGTGACAGCCATCGCCATGGCAAATGACGTGCCATGTTGCGTTGGACGCGATCCCCTCGTCAACCTATTCCTTTCACTCTCTTCACGCGCTGACACTTAAAGCAATTAACTTGTCACTGTGCCGCATAACCACAAATGATTTAGCTAACGTCAATATTTTACTGAAACAACTTTGCGTTTGTCTTTGTACCTACATAAGAATCAGGCCCTAGTAATATAACATCGGAAGTCTTTTCTTGAATACACCATAATATATTTTTTGGGCCTTATACGAATACATAGACAGTTTTAAAATCCATTTTAATTATCGAATGTGTTGTCAATTTCGAACGACTTTTGAATTTGAGTGAAGTTTTGTTTCAGTTTGAGCGAAGAAGATAAAACATTTGATGGCTAAAGTAGCTTTTAAAACTGTCAATGAATAAGGCCAATAGTGTATTTTTTTATTTCTATTTATTGATAACAGTTCATTGTATTCATCACACATGCCCAATGTGGGAATGTTAGTTTTTTTCTACTCCGCCTTCAACCTCCGTTATATTTAACTATAATTATTCGTAATAGCAACATCTAAAACGGGGAAAAATTTAAAATAAATAGTAGTCGGTGATTTACGTAGCGTTATTTTAGTAGTAACCACGGAAAGTTTTTACTCTGTTCATTTGTTACCGATGATGAAGCGGTAACAAAGAGTTTAACTAGCTAACGCTGCTTTGCTTGCAGCAATCAACGCTTCACGCATTTGTTATTTCTTAGTTTAAGGATCGTCTAGTTTGCCTTAATTTATCCGAAAATACAAACATAGATAAAATAAACGTATATACATTAATCTTCTAAACGCTAGCATCGCTTCTGAGTCAGTTTATGAGATGTACAAAATATAATGCGCGCTTATAAGTAAGCAATGCAAGTTGCACGAAATCCTTTTATATTACAGTGGAACTCCGAGAAAGGTTTAGAACAAGAGGTGTATAAAATATGGATAATATTAATACTATTTTTTTTTAGTATACATAAGAATATGCTAAAAATGATTTCTTTTCGTGATACTTTGTTAAATGGCTCGTCAAATGGCTAGGTGGTTGCTATGGATTTCGTGGAGCGAGAAATGCCGTCGGTTTAGAATGCTGCCGGTGCCAACAGCCAACAAGCTTTAAGCCGTTCCGAAAATTCTAATACTGTACTGTTTATTTCTTATTACTGCGATAAGTAAAATCCATCGATCTTTATAGATACCTGACCCGTGGCATTTTATTTTATTTTTATTTTTAATAATTTATACATACATACATACATAAACACACGCCTTTTTCCCAGAAGGGGTAGGCAGAGGTGCTACTAGAACACCCACGTTTCGCCTTATATATTCCGTCCCATGATGTCCATAATAATTTATACAATTTTTATATAGGTATACTTAATGCGTTATGTGGTGGTTTAAGGCTCAAATAGCTGCCTATATTACTTAAGAGGAGATTTGTGGAACAATAAAATGTAGTCAAACTAAAACAGTTACAAATGTAAGTTTGTTGCTAGCCACGACCTTATGGATATCTTTATACCTTTTCTGTTTTATGAGTCACGTACAAATCAATGTTAATACTCTATTAACATTACAAGCTTGGTTTGAACTATTCATTTGTGTAAATTTATCGAAACTTATTGTATTTTAATGCAATAATTTTATATTGGAATATATAATTTGTTGTCATTGTGTATGTGCAACAATTCATCATAGTTAAGTTTTAAAATACCATAAATCTAAGGAAGATTATTTTTTTAATTTATGAAAGCCATAAAATAAGGCCTCAAAATAAAGTTTGCAGCATATTAACATCTTGCGTAAAACATCTGAGTACATGTGAGTGACGCCACTCGAAGTTTCGACACGGTGCAAACAAAGCCGCAAGCCAGACTGCTACACATTGTGTTCTCGTTTTTAGGACAAACAAACAGAATAGGTATCATTTAGGAAATGTTACATTTATCATAAAAAATAGCTTAAGAAGCTTTGAATTATTTCATAGTCTGGCGATAAACATATACGTAAACTATTTTAATAACCTACGTCTTAATCATGACGAAGCTTGTTCGTAGAATTAATGATTTATATTATAGTCAAAGTTCTTGGCTTGCATTGATTAAATTCAATTATTTTCCATCAAGAGATGATCTACGATTACGTCTGCACTTTACCCGTATTGTCATGATTTAATTCCATTAAAATATATTGTGGTTGTTATTAACGAAGATTAATGGGTTTATGATAAAAAACTTTAAGACGTCAGCATCAATTGCTCATGTATACTTTACAGATACCTTAATTTAAGTTAAATTGTACAAGTTAAACTGTAAGTTTAACATATGATTGATTATTGCGGGTTCGTTGTTGGTGCAATATCTTGAAAACAGATATCGCAAACCCCGCAATGTCGAATATAAATGTCCTTATTTGCCTATGCTCGTAACTCATAATTAATTATAATAGTGCTTCAACTTCTAAGTTAATTAATTTAGTTATGTGGGTACATAATTTCGATGGCGTTCAATATGTAATAACGTGGACTTATATAGTACCTATTATGTAAACAAAAGCAAAATATTTCACATTACTAATCAGAATTTTAAAGCCAAAAGATTGGATAATGTAATGGCATCTCATCGAAGAATCGAGTTAGTTAGCTTGAAAGTGGAGTTCTTGTATTAAGTCACAGAGAGAAAGATAAACCTCATGTTGTATTTGTTATCATAAGACACTCAATATACATCATGTCGGAGACCAAAAGTAACAAAAATCCCGACGTTAGACTGAGTACACATAAGAGGGGGATATGTAGATAAGGCTCGTATTGGATTTAATAATATATAATGGGTGTGGAGTATAAATCCCTCAGGGGTGTATCCACGTTGCGTGTCTAGGATAGTGCGTTAAAACTATCGACCTCATCTATTCAAAACAAAGTAATCTTATCATTTACAACATATAATTTTGACATGAGTCATGAGCATATCTACGAGTAAAGGTACTAGGTACTTTGTAACTATAGGCAGCTCTTGTATAGCTATCAATTTATAGGTCATGGTATATAGATAAATGAAATAATATACCTAACATAAGTAATTAAATGAGAAGAGTGGTGTTAAAGTTTAACGTGATCCACATTTTTACTACTATTTTCAGTATATTAAGCAAAGAATATATTGCGTTAGCTGTTGTTAATGGTGATTGGCCACGTATATAGAATTGGATGCGCGTTTGAATAGTGGAGTGTGAGGGGACAGGTCATAGGTCGGCAATTCGACATGTTTCACTTTATAAGCGTACGCATGCCGTGTCGAGCGCATTATTCAAAGGCACATAAGTTTACCGACACAAATGGAAGTAACGTGAGGTTAACGTATTATTCACGGCTTGGGTGGTCTTGGAGAAACAAGATCAACTTAAACTAAAATATACAATGACAGACAAACTTCAATATCGCATTTTAATTTATAAGTATAGAGCATAGTTTAAAATCGCTTGTGTGCTTAATACAAGCGATTTTAAAGTAAAAGTACATTCTGCCCCAGAATTAGTTTTCTTTGTGTTAGTCGACGCCTACAAAAGAGAGTTGCAGAGAGAGTAAACACGCTGTGAAATAACCAATTGAAATGGATAACGATCGAAGTACGGTTATTAGCTAATTTTTAGTTCACTGAACTCTTCAAATGTGTACAGTTTGACCACAAGTTCGACACACTGTAATTACATTACAATCAGAACATGTTTACACAGCTTTGGAACTGTAATAAATACATACCTGCCTAGAAGCTGTAAACGTATTTGTTAAAATAGATTTGTTTGGGCTAATAAACGTGTGTTATTGATTGGTAACTTCGTTAACATATTGATGGAGCTAGCTGCTACAGTAGCTGCAAGTTTTGATTGGTTGTTGGTTAGTTTAATTGCAGTTTGAAATACGGCAACCAACAGCTGCATAACGATAGCACTCAACGAAATGTTATAGAAACTTGGAAACTCGCGAACCCGAGCAGTTTAAAATCCCAGCTTATTGCATTAACATGCAACTTTAATGTACTTTATGCAATCATTCAGAAGTTACATTTTGCTTTGGAAAATAGCATATTTTACCCCTGCATTATATCTGTAGTGCATGTACTTCCTAACGCAAATAATTACGAAAAAAAAATTTAAAGATCATACCAAAAAACCACTAGGTTATTTTATTTCATAAATCGGAAACAGGAATATTCCGAAAAATATTTAATTTGATTTGGTGTGTGTATAAATGTATATTACCATCTGATATTTGTCACCTCAATGAGGCATAAAATACGGGTATAATTTTTTTAGGTAATAACTAGTATTAAAGCACCTTTCAACATATTGCCACGCTATGGGTCTTCTTTCAAGCTAATGGACATATTACTAGTGTAGTCTGTTACGACCATGTACTCGATCGGTAAATAGATTTGATGTATATGTAAATACGACAGTTACAAAGAAGAACGTGGAATGAATGCATTTATGCATTAGCAGTGCGATAGAGAACATACCATGTGTGTAATCCCAGTAATCTAAAATAGAACTATATTTTTGTACGTACTGGCACGTTACACATTCCTCACAGTTAACGAATTTATATGATTCCCTCGGAAATTCGATACGGACACAAAGACCAAAATGAATCGAGCACAGTTTTTAGTGCAATAGATGCCATAATCTCCATCTGACTGTTTAAATTTATCATTTTTGATTTCATTATTTATTTTTATAAGGAATTCAAATATAAAGTTTAATTAGTCATATAACAATAACGTTATTAATCAGGATATTGTAACAGTTCTTTTAAAATGTGGAAATTATTTTCAAATGGTAATAATGAACATGCACGCGTGCAGACATGCTTCCCTTATCGTTATATTGTAAAGCGTGGAATAATTAATGAAGCAATAAAAAGGTGCACCATTCGCGTGCACATATGCTATGATACATTAAATATCGGTTTTCCGATATATTAACGAGATTAAAAGATTTTATTTTTATTAATGATTAATATTTTTATAAAGTTTTTTGTTTTCACGTTTAAAGTTTAAGTATTTCAATTACAGTTAATATTCAGACTGTTAGAAATAGTTCACGTCAGATATGAGTATGATTCAAATACCTTTATAATTACCGCAAATTGTTTATGCACTGCAGTTTCTGATAAATCGGTTCAAAAGTTTATCAGATCTGTTATTGTTGAAAATTTCACGCGACTGCAAGAATAATAAGATAATAAAGATAGAAGGGTATCTAATGTAACATTACTTATTAGTCCTTCCGCGAGGGTCACTCCCCAGTCCCCACGCAATATCCATAAAGCAAGGGAGTGTTCGGTCATCATCATCACTCAAACAGGGGTGAGAAAGACAATGTCAGTTTGTAACTAAACTATTTCCTGTGCTTTCATTAGCTTTGTATATTTGTAATTGATAAGATTTAGGTACATATGGTATTCGTTTCACGGCGGTAGCATGGGCCACTTTTCTACTGATATATTGTATAGAGCATACATGGATTGGATTACAACACATCTTCGCAGGACACAGGCATGGCTGTTGCCTTTTCAGTTGAAGTTTGGTAGAGCATTAAAACATACCAATTTCTAAGTCGCGGCCATTTTGCCGTTAACTCCTTATATTCTCCACACATTCTTTAGGATTTGCTACACACCTGCCGTTCTCTTAGTTTTGTAGGTACTCAGTTATTCATACGATGATCTCGTTACCTATATTCGTCTTTACAAGCTGGTAGTTGGTACCATTTTAGCAGCGTTTGAACATAATCAAATTAATATTTCTTTTTTCTTGCATTGTATTTTCATTTTGTACACCTTTAATGCAAAACCAATATGTTTATTATTATTTTGTAAATTTTACATTTTATTTTTTTTCTTTTACCTAAATTACGTTAAACTTCGTTGGTATTCTATTTTAGTTGAATAATCTGACTACATTCCGAACTTAACTTCGCAAACGGCACCAGAGTCTGCTTTAAATGGAACTTACAATAATACTCAAAGTCATTGATCGAACAATAAGTTGTTATTGTGGGAGATAATATTATCAATTTCCGATGAGTACATACAATTTTTGTGTGAAATCAATTGAAATTAAATATTTTATCACGACTTTCATAATACAAACATATCACATGTACATAATATGGTTTATTGCGACATTATCGTGATAGCTGACCATCACGAGCACCAATAACTATAAATATTACGGACCGAAGGTTGCATTTTATCTACAACGTCAAAAGTAATATTCAATATAACAATTTCCATGACTACTAGATATGTTAGAAATACTAGAAACTTATAGAACAAAACCAATATGGCGCAAAATAAATAAAACAGCCGATTAAGAGAAAAACGTCCACATCAGTCAATCAAAGTTGTAACTTTATGTCAGAAATTAAGTGGAATTAAGGCAAATTAATACACTACAACAGACTACTATTTTCGAATAAGTGAGTGCACCATAAGACGATGTCACTTTGCGATGTAGCAATTTTAATGAGGTTCTAATCGATCGGTTGCATAAAGCATTGTGTTCACGGACTCGGAATTAATGTACACGGGTAAATACACAGAAACAAAGTGTTAATGCCGGCGACATAGTCGATGCCAACTGCCGGGTCGTGGCCACGCCGGCCGATGCGTGATACAATTTTCTATAGCCTCTTATGCCTTCATATCGACGGATGTCACGTACAGTGGACTTGGGAAAGCATCGATTCCTGCACAGATGGCAACACAACCTACTTAATTATTCGTGCCAAATTGAGTCGAACCTTAAATCACGACAAATTCGAATTATCGCGTAATCATATTTACAATACGTTGCGTTGATTGAATTGGCAAGGCGTAGTTAAAGTTTTTTTATGTTTCCTGTTCCTTTTTTGTATACTGCGTAATGTTACTATTATACTACGTTTTATTAAAGAAACTCCGTGTCCCAGTCAACTTACGAAAGCGCGGCACAATGTAAGCGCAAACAGATAAGTGTGAAATTGGAACATAAACCTCGGGGAATGTGGCAAAGCTTTATCACTGGTATCATAATAATTTTATGGCAACCTCACACATATTGTGCTATTTTATTTTATTGACATAACTATCCATCCATCCATCAGCCAAAGGAAGTCCACTGCTGAACATAGGCCTCTCCCAATGATTTCCATAGTGACCTGTTGGAGGCAGCCTGCATCCAGCGACGTCCCGCGACCTTTACCAGGTCGTCTGACCACCTAGTGGGTGGACGTCCCACGCTGCGCTTTCCGCTTCGTGGCCTCCATTCGAGAACTTTTTGGCCCCATCGGCCATCAGTTCTCCGTGCTATGTGCCCCGCCCATTGCCACTTCAACTTGCTAATCCGCTGGGCTATGTCGGTTACTTTAGTTCTCCTACGGATCTCCTCATTTCTGATTCGATCTCGTAGGGAAACCCCGAGCATAGCCCTCTCCATAGCTCGTTGAGTGACTTTGAGCCTCCTGATAAGGCCCATAGTAAGAGGCCACGTCTCGGTGCCGTATGTCATCACTGGTAACACACAACTATCGAAGACTTTCGATTTGAGGCACTGAGGTATTTTGGACGAGAAGACGTCGCGTAGTTTCCCGAACGCTGCCCAACCGAGTTGGATTCGACGATTGACCTCTCTCTCAAAGTTGGACCTGCCTAACCGGACCACTTGTCCTAAATAGACATATTCGTCTACAACTTCGAGAGTCGAGCCCCCAACTCCGATGGGGGTGGGCACAACATGGACATTCGACATGATCTTCGTTTTGTCCATGTTCATTTTAAGACCCACCTGTTGGGAGACTCGATTGAGGTCTTCGAGCATAGTGCTAAGGTCTTCCAGCGATTCTGCCAAGACTACAATATCGTCGGCAAATCGAAGGTGAGTGATATACTCGCCGTTGATGTTGATGCCGAATCCTTTCCACTGCAAGAGCTTGAAGGCGTCTTCCAGCGCGGCAGTAAACAGTTTCGGAGATATGACATCCCCCTGTCTTACGCCTCTCTGTAGTGGAATAGCCTTCGTGCTCTGATCTTGTACTCGGACCGACATGGTGGCGTTGTTGTATATACACTTCAACACTTCGATGTACCGATAGTCAATGTGGCACCGCTGAAGAGACTGTAGCACAGCCCAGGTCTCGATCGAATCAAAGGCTTTCTCATAGTCCACAAACGCTAAACAAAGCGGCAAGTTATATTCCTCGGTTTTTTGTATAACTTGCCGAAGCGTATGAATGTGGTCTATGGTACTAAAGCCTTTTCGGAACCCGGCTTGTTCGGGAGGCTGGAAGTCATCAAACCTGCGTTCGAGACGATTTGTGATGACCCTCGAAAACAGCTTATAAACATGGCTCAGGAGCGAGATGGGCCTGTAGTTCTTCAGCAAAGTGTTATCACCTTTTTTGAAGAACAGTACCACCACGCTCCTGCTCCATGCCTCTGGCGTTGAGCCCTCGAGGAGAACGGAATTGAAGAGCTTCTGAAGGACTTTCAGCATCGGCATACCGCCCGCTTTCAGAAGCTCTGAAGTGATTCCGTCCTCACCCGGCGCCTTGTTGTTCTTAAGCTGTTTCAGGGCCATCTCAATCTCACACAGGTTGATGTCCGGGATATCATCGCTAAAGTGTCGGATCAACTCGGCTCTCGGGTCTTCGACCGAGCTAACAGTAGGTTCGGCAACCGAGGTGTAAAGCTGTCCGTAGAACCTCTCGATCTCCCTTAATACCTCTGCCCTCGTCGACACTACGCTGCCGCCGTCCGTCTTCAGCCTAGACAACTGGCTTTGCCCAATAGACAAGTCTCTTGCAAACACTTTGGAGCCTCCGTTCCGCTCAATTGTCTCTTTTATGCTCACAGTATTGTGAGCACGGACATCGTGTCGCAAGGACTTCCAGATCCGTCTATTGAGCCGCCTACATGCTTCGGCGTCATCGGAAGACTGCAGCGCCATAGATCGACGTTCGGCCATGAGGTCTAGAGTGTGGATCGAGAGTTTTTGGGGTCTATCTCTACGGCGAGGTCTAAAATACTTAGATCCCACCGTATGGACAGCTTCTACCAAACCGCTGTTTAGCTCGTCCACTGCAAGGTTTTCTTTGAGACAATCAAAGCGATTTGCCAGCTCAAGTTGAAAGCTCTCGGGGTTTTGGATATGGGCGCGAGTAGGTCGGAGCGTAGATTTCATCAAGCGACGCCTTTCTAATTGGACATTGATGTTCAATGTGCCTCTAACCATTCGGTGATCGCTGCCGGTTTTCACCCTGTTGATCACAGAGACATCACTGAACATCCGTCTATTCGTCGTCAAGATGAAATCTATCTCGTTTCTCGTAGAACCGTCAGGACTCAGCCAGGTCCATTTCCTGTGAGGCGGCTTCTGGAAGAAAGAGTTCATCGCAAAGAGTCCCTCTTTCTCCAGAAAGTCGGCCAGCCTCTGACCCCTGAGGTTCCGTTGCCCATGTCCAAATTGCCCCACTTTCAGCTCTGCATCGCTTCTCATGCCCAACTTTGCGTTGAAGTCCCCCATAACAACATTGAAGTAGGTTTTGGAAGTATGTATGGCCCGACTTATGTCCTCATACATCTCCTCTACTTCTTCATCTGGATGTGTCGAGGTCGGCGCGTATACCTGTATGACCTTCAGCGAATATCTTTTTGATATTCTGAGTATAAGGTACACTACCCTGCTCGACACACTTTCGATGGATACGATGTTGTTTATGAGAGACCTGTGGACGAGAAATCCGACACCTCCTCGGGACTGTTGGTCGTCCCCCCGGTAGAAAAGCAGGTTACCGGACTTCAGGGTTATCGTGTCCTCCCCGATTCTTCGGACTTCCGACAACCCCAGAATGTCCCAGTGTAACCCACTTAATTCTAACTCCACTTAATTGACATAACTAATGAACAGAAAATACCTTGTACGGATCGTGAGGATTAAAAATAATTGTTATGTATGAAATAGGAATAAATATGCTAAGCACATTTAAATATGTACTTTAAGTAGTATTGGTTCTATTATTGATACATTTATTAATGTATTGCTATATTAGATTCCATGAAAATTATTATGAGTCATATGAAGATGTTAAACACACAAAGCAGTTCCGCCCTACAAGACGTGCTCTTGTTTGTAGTTGCAGTAATCGCGATAAGGGCATTTACCTTATAAGTAGGTCACGTGCGTTTCATCTTTTCGGTAAACACGAAGTATTCATTATAAAACAATAGTGGGTAATGTCAAAAGGCCACCGCTTTTGTTGATTTATCACAGTTCCGACAGGCGGCTCATTGTCTTCTTCCTCGGCGGTTCAATCATGACTCTCACGATCAAAGCTCCGTGTCCGAATTAAAAACGAATATTAATTTGCCTTCATCGTTCATATTGTACACTCGAGTTTTTTATTTTATTCTATTATTATGTTATTGATGCCATTTTTCCCTGGTAATATGTATTATGGTCTTTAACTATTTTTATTAATTTCCTTCTACGTGATTTTTTTCGATTGACAATCTCGGGATCTTTAAGTCGATAATTGAACCCAATCTGTGCTAGTATTGAATGAACAATTAAAGTTAAAACAAATAATTACGTTGACAGAAAAAAAAATCCACCCTTACTATGAAGCATTCAGGTTAATGTATTTTTTAAACATTCATTTGTTATGACTGACAACTAACAGGAAGCCAAATAATTGTTGTAATAACAGCCATGCTCATGGCGTGCACACTACACAAGTCATTTTACCATACATATTTTTACAGGGTTCTTTTATGTAAGCAAGCTGTCTTTGCCATTGAATCTCTCACCCAGTGAGTCATAAGTTTTTGTATGAGGTGCGAAGGTAGAGACCCCTAAATCATTGTTGGAATGCAGCGAACTTGTCACAAACGTATTCAATGTAATAAATAAGCTTTAACATTACACTACTTTCAGTGAGAGTTTAAAATTTGTGGCAGTGTGCGTGTAATGGTTCAAACAGAGTCATTCGGTTATCTGAGCCCCGACACCCTTGTTATTTATTGCACTATTGTTTTATATAACGTACTAAACTGATAAGTTATAAAACTGTGTACGGCTCGAAAGTAATGTGTAACGAATATAGACATCTGTTTATCTGGACAGTTGCACGTATCGTAGTTTTAAATCGTTCTACAGCTGTTCAATGAAATTCGACGCAGCCAGTTAATGGAGCGTGCGCTAGTTTCATTGTAAAAATTTCCTTTTATAAGCTGTGTGTTGTTTTTTTATTGATGCGTATGGCACGGGCGCCGGGCCTTGCATATTTCGGCTAAGTTCAGTAAAGCGCAGGTGCCACGTGTTTTTATGCGTGAGCGTGTGTACGGCCCGGTGGCGAGGCCGGCTGCGAGTGATGCAGACGTTTGCTGTGATTTGTTATTATGTAGGTGGAACAGTTTTTGAATATTCCAGAACCAACAAACGGGTTTCAAAGAATTTGTAATATTCTCATAATTATTATAACTTTGTTAATGTTATGACACAAATGTCTTTAGACAGTTACAAGAAGCTGTGGTCGTTAATTAGGTTAATATTTGCATTGTACGATCAACGTTTATTTCCCTTATTTCCGTGTATGACAATATCATAGATTCATATCAAAGTGGATTGGTTAAGATTTAAAGAGCTAATTGTGGTTTGCGGTATGGCATTCGCATAACGGACTGCGTTGCATTAAAGCACTTGAGCGCACGTCCATGCTACAGATAACGCAGTGAAATGATTTATTTCAAGCTCCGATTTCGAATACAACGTCGATTGCTCATGTGCTCTGCAAATGTGGCGCCAGTAACTTCGGAGCCGGCGTCTGCGCAGAACTATGACGTCATTAGTTATAATTAGTAGCTGACTTAAAACAATACTACGATTGTATTGCTTGTTTTTGTAAATAAATGTTACAATAGAGCTGTTTAACAGGTCTTCTTAATATGTTGATCAAATTGGGCGAATTTATGTACTGAAGCAAATATTTCATATTACCCAAGAGTGGCGCGAAATCGCATGAGATCTGATTTATTGCTGTTGGATATAATTTGCTAACGAGTGTAAAACATGTCAGCGCTGTAAAGTAGATAAGGATCACGACCCTCCGAGCTGTATTATTCAATGTAAATTGCGACTTGAAACACTAGGTATCGCGGTTGACATAGGATTGAATAGAAATTAATTATTTAGTACCACATTGTACTGCCAACTACTGCTTTAACTGACTAATGTTTGAAGATTTATTTGTCGTAGCGAAACTGGCAATTTCGAAGTAGGCCATTAATTATTAATAATAATTGACTAGGCACAACTAAAATCTAAAGTGTTTATATTTTGGGATGCATACATAGTTATTTACATTTCTGTAATTGTGCCATTTCAATGGGCCATATCAGTGATAAAGCAAAGGTAACATTCTGTTAGAAAAAAATCTTAATTGCCAAGCGCGTGCTCTTATTGAATGGGCGCCTCTTGCGGCTCTACCTATTGTATCGGGCTCGACAAAACGGGCAGGTATAAGGACTAGGTGGTCGTGCCGCTATAAAATGTGTCCGTTACCTCCACGCATCCTTCAAGCTTCGATCCTCGACAATGCCTTTGTCATTCCGTGTTCTTGTGCCAGCCGTTTCGAATCGTATAATCAGTACACGACCGTTTAGAAAATATGAGAGACAAATATATTTGCGTACGTTCATATTAATTGGACATGGAATGTTTATGGTTATATAGATTTTTTAAAGTATAATATGGAATAAAATCAAATTCAAAGTTTCCCGCAGGAAATGTTAAATTAGGAAATTAAAGTAATATAACCGCGTACATATTTTTTGCAGAAAGAAGGCGTAGCCCAAAGTCACACCTTTAGGAGCAAATCGTTTCGCAAGCCTCGTCCATGCCAGTGGTGCCATCAGCCTGTCAACAATCAAGGCTCTTGTTGTAGAGGTAAGTTTTTGGTTTTAACGTTAATTATAAAAGAAGTAAGTATTATAAACACAAACCCTAAAACTGAAGCTCCAAAGCAATTTTAGCGGCCATTGTTATTTATAATGATAACATCTGGATTATTGGTCCCACGTGCACGGCACATGAACTCATGATGACTTACTTTGAAACTCATGTGTACCATAAATTAAATAACGGATCAATTTGATATGTTGAAGACCAACTACTCGTACAATAAAAGGAGCCACACCAATAAGGAATGTTTAAATTAAATCACGTTCCGAAATGCAATCGCTAGACGATATTTGACATCAAACGACTTGTGGTTTATTATTTCTCAGTAACAACACGGATAATGACCCGTCGCATATTTTCCACACCACGACAGTCGAATGCACAATTTTTCCGTTATGTTCTTAACTAATATGTTGGTTTGAAACGACATACTATTTAGTGTAGCATTAGGTGTTTTCTGGCTTTGTAAGTGAATTATAAGTAAAGAAATGTTACTGCTTATCGTGAACTGGTATTGTTCGACAGATTTTATAATTGTTATGTACTTTTCATACCCATTGTGCAGTTAAATTAGAGGTATATTATGGTTTATTTGACTTTATTATCAACAGTTTGCGACACGTAGCAATAGCCACCAAGAAGTATAATTTGTTTTTGTATTACAATTTAAAAAGTATTTATTTGTCTATTGTTGATATTAGACAATCTTAATTTTAATTCGCATACATATGTATGATGTATGTTTTAAATATGAATACTCAATTGCGTATATATATCAAGTGTTTCTCGAATCTTCATTCTCATACCTTCACTTACAGTGGTAATATATCTTAAACGCTACAGTAAAGTGAATGTGTATAATTTTGTTGCTATGAATTAAATATAATAATATATTTTATTGTCACATTTTTTAAAAAGGTATGTAAAAAAATTCCAGTAGGTCTAATCTTCTAAAAGTTTGTATCACTAAAATTAATAATTTTTGTTGCAGTTTGCAAATATGTCTGTCACACGGCGTGCGAAAGTAAGGTAAGTACTTAACGACACATTAAATTTATAAGAAAATGTATTATTACGCTTTTTTTTTGTCTGTAATTTTATAGGAGTTATCCAAATCCGATATTTTTATCTTAATAAATTTTATTTATAAAATACCAGATGTTACATTACTTCTCAAAATATAAAATACTAGGTACTTATAATACACAGGAGTCAAAATAAATATTTAAGTTTAGTAGAATATATTATAGGTATTGGGTATTCAATATTTCATCAGATTGTATATAAAACAGAATTCACATCTATGTATATGTCTTATTCGATTTGCAATAAATATAATTGATTCCTAGGAAAGTGACAATGTATGTAAAGAGTGGCCGACTCTACTACAACTCTACCATTTACGCTTAAACAGTACTATGCAGCGCCCTCTGTGTTATAGTTTCGTAACTTATTGAGTGATTCATATTTTGTAAGTTGGACGCGTGTGCGCACACAATGTGTGGGCCCCAAGTAATATTTTGTACAGAATGCTAATAGATGGCGTTAGTACTAGCTTTTGATTTTCTCCTATATTATCTAATATATCTATAATCCTTATCATTCGCAGTTTTTGAGCAGGGTAACAAGATATTACATTTAAGTTTTGTGATTTTATTTTTGTGTTTTAGGGTAGGTACTATTTTGTGAGGCGATATTTTTTTAATTTTATTTCATGAATACAGAATCATTCATTATAATTTGTCTCTGTATTTTATATTCGGAGAAATTTTAAAGTTTTGTAGACTTTATGGACTATTTTCCCAAACTATATATTGAAATAAAAGCGGTAAAATTAGAGTCAATAATTGAAATTTAAGACCACCATAATCATGTATTTATTTTTCTTAACCTGGATATGTAAACTTTGCGTCTTTACCGGAATACCAGTTTTCTAACCCAGTAGGTACCCGGGACAGTGACATAGCCATATACACAACAGATAAACATTGTAGGTAATGAAAAAACATGGGTACTTTTCATTTTCGATTTATTAAGAAAAGTCGATGTTTATGTATTCATTGATGTTCGAGACGAAAGTAACCAGGAAAACAACGGATCGGCCAGAACTGTTCAAATTTATGCACAAAATAGATAATGTTCCGGTTTTACTAGTTTGTGTTTAGCTCGCCGCAAATGCTGATCGCAATCAGCCGCCCGCCGCCGGTCACGCGCGTATTGTTCCATGTCTTACCAAAATGTATGCCTAAAATATACGTCACTACATTTCTTCACACAAATGTATTCTTTGTAGGTGTAATATACCACGAATTACCATGTATATCGTCGAGATAAGTCATATAGAGGCAAACGGATATTGCTTGCTGGTATCATATTTGTGTATATTCTTCGTGAGTTTCGGTTACACGGCTAATACAATTTGTGTAGCATGACAACGCTGGAAGCTCTTCGTGGAAAATGTTGTAATCTTGCCACAGATCATTTGGCTCGAAAGCCGCTCCGGGGAC
The DNA here is from genome assembly GCA_033459515.1 of Theretra japonica. NCBI lineage: Eukaryota > Metazoa > Arthropoda > Insecta > Lepidoptera > Sphingidae > Theretra > Theretra japonica. The sequence goes on from CM065930.1 coordinate 8,280,531, forward strand.
TTATAATTACCACGCGGCAACCCCACGCCTTCCCGGCAAAATTAAATATTAATTTGGAATTTAATGAACTCGCTGAGGAGTTTCATTTTGCTCAAATGGTTCAACAAATTGATCTTAGTGAATTTGATTTGAAATATGCAACATTTCTTTTGATACACACTATTGCAGTTGATTAAAAATTGGATAATTATACCAATACAAATTGTATTAAAAAAAGTAACTATTCTAGAACATAATCTTGGTTTATTGTTAGACAAGATTCATGTCGTGGTTATCACTTATTACAATGATGTATTTACGAAATATTGTTTTCACTCCACACTAGAATGAACCTAAATCCCGTATATTTTTTTTGTCCATTTAAACTCTACCTAGATAATTTGGGTTAAACTTTCATAATAATAACTCAACAAGCTTTGGAGCACAGCCGCGTAGGAACATACTTAATATTAAATGTATAATAAACAAATATATTTCACAGATTGAGTTCATTTTAAAATTTAAAAATATCAAGAGTAGGTTAGGAAGTTCCCGTCCGATCCAATGATTGAGATTCACAACTGGAAAATGGAAATGACGCCATGCATATTTATGATTCATCAAATAACCATAGTTTGTTTGCTAAGATTAAGATGTCAGAATGAAACTCCATTGAGCAGTTTGTGCGTGGACTTTACAGTACAGAGTCAGAGACTGGGATCGCCTGCGGGCACAAGAGTGCCTCAATGTATAAACATTAAGATGCGGACGCAACTTTCATGAGAAATACGGCGTTCCTTTAAGTATTTGTATAAAATAAATGGCAGTTATTTTGAACCCAATTGGGGTGTACCGCCGAGCGCTATGAAATTTGGTAGATAAAATAATTAGGAGATGAAAATACGTTAATCTACAAAATGTTAGAAAAAGAAACTAAAAAAACTTTCCTTTTTCTTTAAAGCGATGATTAATTAATTGAATCGTTTCCATAAAAGTACCTACATTAATCTTTGCTAATTACTATGTTTATACACATTGTACTTAATTACAAATATGCATGGCCCAACATACCATGCCTATATTATAACATTGCCACAGAATATTTAAGATGTTCCATGTATCGCGGTTTTCAGCGTGCATGGGCCGAATGTAGAATATATTAGTAGAGAAATGCAATTGCTTTCAGTGGAAAACCACTTATTTAATATTACCTCGCTAATGCCTCTATTGAAAGTTTAATGATGAATTTAGCGGACAAGTATAATTTGCGTTATTTTAATTTACATATTCCGACACAAATACCATGCAAATCCGCTCGGAGTTGTAAGAAAACAATGTCAGACTGTTTTGTCAGGTCGAACGTTTCCTCGCGGAGTAATTTGCATTGCTGATGAAACGTGTCCGTGTGCTGGCCTCTGCAGCTATTTACTTACCAACATTAATGCCACACTACATACTTTGTTTATTGGACGGTTTCTGGCACCACATTAACGCGAGTAATGTTAAAACTCGTTACTAACGCTCTACAAATTGTTGCCGACGATAGAATACGGTTTGTTTTAATTGATCATTATTGATGTGGTGACGAAATTGTACTATCGTTTTGTAAAAGTGTGACGACGTTATCAGTTGTATCGCGACGTGCGACATTGAGCTCAGTTACGACACACCATGTTTTATACTACACGAGCGAAATTAATAAAGTGCTTTAAAAACTTCACGTTGCGGCCGTTTAGCCAACAAATGTGTGCTGTGTATTGAGCTAATATTACTATAAGTTCAATGGTGCTGTGTGAATTTTTGGGATGTGTCACAAATTGTCGCTGCTGTATATAACTACAGTAATTGTTAAGCATTGTGAGTTGTTACCGAAACTGAGATCACTTGAAAACCGTTACTTGTGCGTTCTGAATGTAAATTGAATCGTAAAATGCTCGTAAATTTTATAACACGGCGTAGGTGTACAAGACATGTAAACGGATTCTCGAGTTGAGAGCCTGTGAGTTGTGAGTTGTGACGGTAAAAGTAAAGTGACAATAGATGGCACATAACATTTTGTATTGCAATGAAAAATAAAATAAATTTGTGAAGTAATGCATATTTTACGATATGCAATTTGGATCGTGTTGAAATTGCCGCCGACGCTGTCGTGTCGTCGTATCGGGGACGATCAGTCATACCTACATAGTTTTTTACCTTTCTTCATGCGCGCGCTCCTATAAGCTGGAGACACCGACACCCACCGGAACATTGATTTTACGTGAGATACATTTTAACGAAAACAAGTGAGAGTTGCTAGATAATACACTGGTGTTAATAAGCGAATAAACATGCGCAAGCAATGACAAGAGAAAAATAGTGAATACATTTTAAGTTAAATAAAAGCTGTTCGCAATTATTTCACTTTATTTGTTCTAACATATAATGTAAGTATGTAAATTTAAACCAGTTTTGTGATAAGGATACTTTTAGCACTTCCGGTACGACTTTTGTTAATGGCATTTCGATAATGTCTCGACGTAATTACGCTTAATACGCCTTTATTAGTACTTTATTTTTCGAAATAAAAATGCGTACGCAGTCATGTCTTTAGTGCGCACTAATTTAAAATCGAAGTGTCTGCTGGGACGCATTTGGGCAAAAAATGTTGGATTTATACTTTCTTTTATTTGATAATGATTTTTTTATTGCAAGGGTTCGGTAAACGAGCACACGGCTCCGCGATTACCGCTGTCACGGATATTTTAAATACCTACTTGGATTGTAGATATCTTCGGTCTCTCAAAGTGGGAGGGGAAAGAGAACGAAAAAGTACAGTCGGAAGAAAGTTTTTGCAGTCTTAATCGCCAAACAAAACATGACAGTAAAGTAACTGCTTCATGTCGGTATTCTGTCAAGCAGTAGTGCCAGCCCGGTGTCCTGGGGGGTTACTCTATCCTCCGATAGGAACTTCGAATATTCGGACATTACACGTCCACATTTAAGATAAAAGCTTTCGATTTCTAAAATCAATACTATTCTCTATGAATCCTCTCATTCACTCCGAACTTAATCTATGGTTACAACGTACGATGGAGGATTCGAACATTTTGTAGAGTATTTTGGCACGTTCGTACAGTTTTGCGTACGACGTTCGAACGTTCGTCGTCGTGTTGTAGAATAGAGCAATCCCCTCGTTCTATTGAAATAGTAGTAGTCCGAGGTAGCTACGGTGTTATTCCACGAGTCTCAAGCATTCAATATATCCGTTTTCGCGTTTTGCCTTGTCGTATGTTACAGAAAGAGTTTTAAAGAACCATTAAAATATGTCCATACAAATATAAAGGGATCAAGAATGTTTCAAAATCCCAATTTTTGGTTATCTAAATTTGAAGAAGCTGATCTGAATAAGGATGTCATTATGTAGGTGCCGTTAAGTGCGCGTCAATGGTCCGAGTGTGTAATGCTTAAGATTGTGCGGTGACGCATGCACAAACAACTTCATGCGCACCTAATGCTTCTTGTATGGCATCACACCACGCCACACCATGCCACACCACGCCGCCGCGCCCTCTCATTATAAAAATCCTATTTAGAACACTGATAGTGAAATGGTTTCTTTGATTGAGATGTATGGTTCTCCCAGCAATGAACGAGCATACAGTTTGATATGGTTGTATAATCAATTTAAATAAACGGCCTTTTAACGAACAAAGCTGCGCTATAAACGTTTATTACTTGAATTATAAAGAGCCGCCGCGGAGGCAAATATTTGGCAACAAAACAGTTTGGCGCGTCAGCAAAATTTAGTTGTCGGAAGTAAATAGTGAAAGCATTAAATAGCATAGTTAATACAGCTTTGATAAGGGAATAAAAAGAGGTGATATTTATTAGAGGCAGGTAACATTTATATTTATAAATATATATTTTTTTGTTCTTTATTATATTAATCACTTGAGTACAGTATAACATAATAAACTGTAGGTTAATGGTATTTCCCTCGTTCCAACGACAGGAAGGCCACTGCTGAACATAGGTCCCCCTCAAATTATGTGTTGGTTGAAAATAACAAACTGGAACTCATTGCAACGATTTTCTTAACATGTTTAACACTGAGAGCTCCTAACAAAGACATTGTTTTGTTGTTAGCGATTTTCATATTCAGTCATTTTTGACATCTAATAAAAACCGCACGATTTTGTATCTAAATAATTTAAAATTCGCATTAGCACTTACCATCAGGTGCAATGCAGTCACTGTGTAACTGTTACTATAGCTGTGAGGAGACAATGAGGAGAGGAAGGAGCGTACTCGTAGATATGGCGTTATATTGAGCACTAAGCGGGACGGGATGTATGAGGAGATGTTATTTAGATGTGGTGTGGGAGCGTGGTGTGGTGCGCGATGCCTGAGGCTGGAGGCTGGCGCGACGCTGCGGGCGCGGGCCGCGTCAGGTGCAACGCACGCGGCTCGCGCGCTCCTGTGACACGAGCAGTGCCGCAGCGCGCGCCGACTGGCCCACGCGCACGCCAAATTCGTTTTTTGCGATAAACATTCGCGCTAACTAGTTCTCGGTTTAAAACAAAATCCTTTAATAGTAAAATACAGACCGTGGTTCTATAAATAACGCTCACCGGTGGGCCATTGTGCAGCGACTCGCGAAATCTGTGCATATGTTCTTGTTGTAATCTCATGATACTGGATTGTTAAGAGCTTTGAACTGAATATGGAGAGTTGAACGCTAGCTGAACGTGTCGGGTGATTCTTAACTATTTTAATATTCATAAATGTTTATAACTGTTATCAATGGTGTTTCAACAAAGTTCAACAGAGACTTTTAAAGTAATGTGCCATTTGTTGTAACGTTTTACGTTTTTAAGTTTACATCTCTCATTTAAACGTGGAAAGCTTGCATTACTACAGTGTGTACGAAAAAGTGCGTGAAATTGGCTTACATATGTAATTTAAACAGCGTGTACACATTGCGCACGATGTGCTAATTATACTCATTGTAAGTTCTGATATGCGGGCTTACCTGACGTCTTGAAAATACGAGTGGTACTTGAACTTATGACCTGCCTTAACTTAACGTTTAGCTATGCCGATTGTACAAACTGCACACCACCATATATTCAATTTCATTGTAACGTAGAATGATATTGAAACACACAGTTAAACTCTCTCATATTTCTTAAAAATGAGATTCATTTGTGTTAATTGTAATAGTTGGGTGTCCAACAACAAAGTATATTGCATTGTCATTTGATTTAGTATAACTAAACGGGCTTAGAGGCACACTTTCTTAAAGCAACGATATGTATCCGGGATAGCTGTATAATGGAAACTATTAAATTATTTCATAGTCGGTATTTTCCAACACATTTTAGCAATGACCGATGTGTAGCTTTTGCTGGTCCGTTTTCATTAAATTTACATCCGTTGCTTATCAGTATAATATTTAACGATAATTATTTGGGTTTCACTACAAAACACATTATTGACTCAATAATATATTGAGTATAAATAACCGATGGGCATTTTGAAACTGACGTAATGTAGTTGTAAAGTATCATTTTAGACTAGTTGGACGGACGGGATTGTCAATACAAAGGTCAGGGGCTCGAGCCCAAGGCAAACTTATCTAAGTTTTAATGTCACGTATGTAGTCATAGTCAAATATTATTGCTTAAGTTAATGACAACGAAGTACCTACATTTTGAGGTAACTGGCATACCCGAACATTTTAAGTCTAAGAAAGCCGCACTAGACCATCATGGAGACTGAGCTCTAGACTGCTGTCAGATGTAGTGGAGACCCGTGCTTTGCAGCGCTGTAATATGTCTTTATGGGCTAATAATATGGCATGTCAATAATAATTGATATGCAAAAGATTAATTACTATTTAATTAATGTAAATATAAAGTAAACAGTTTTTTTTATTTAAAAAATATAATGTTTTTTCAAAACTATAATAATATTTAACACGCGAAAATGCTGTCAGATGGGCAACTTACATTAATTTCATTGGAGATCATTGTCGAGTTCTTGATGGCAAGGATTACTCTGGATAATATGAGTCATTACACGAAGATAGCAATGCACTAATAGTGTCTGTAGTGTCTTTGCAAAAAATAATAGTAAAAAAATCGTGGTATACAGCTGTAGTAAGATAGGACGATTATGAAAGCTGATTATGCATTTTTGGCAAAACCAACGTTCAAGGTGACAACGATTTATTATCACACAAAAATAGCCCCTGATATAGCTGCCAATGACGATTGTGTGCGATAACACTGTTATGTTTTCAGTTTATCGATAAACCTTAGTTCTTGAGTCACGTATGCCATTGCCCGACGAGCAGGTGGACACTGTAACTGCAAGCAAATCCACTTTGTTAACAATATTTACATCGCATTACATAATAGCGCCCATTTAATATAACATATGCACTTCTCAGAATTGTAAGCATGTGTTGAGATACAATACCGTCTGTTGTGCCAGTACATTGGAATAGTGTCGTGTCATCTGCTTATTAAGATGAAAATACTCTGTTTATGCGGTCAGTTGGAACAGTGTGTGCACAGTGCTAATGAGGACTAACTGAAGAACTCAACCAATAGTGTACAGCAAGATATATTGAACGAACTCAATTGTGTTCTTTGTGTTGAATTTGTGGACAAATATTCATTCAGTGGTTAGTGAATATGCATCACAACGGGAGACTAGGCAGCACCACCTCTACTTCATCAGGCAGGTCTGATTTGCTGGTAAATATCACATTACATCTAATCAATAATTTGACTTTGCCATAATTGCAGTCGTGTCTTGTGCAATTGCTTATCTTGATAAAAGACACGGTTATATAATTCCCCTTGAATGTAATTTCGTCTTCGATGCATAACAGGAATGTTTAATTTAATTGTGATGTCATCCGTACGTAATATTTTAAGTTCACTTGTTTATTACTTTTTAAATTGCCCTTAATATATATTTGAAATTGTTTCTGCTCTGTTCCTACATTATTGTATTTTATTGTCTTCCAGTGGTATGAAAGTCTATTTATTTCCACACGTAGCGTAAAATTAAAACTAATAAATTAAATAAATTAATTAAATCTTCAAGCCCAGACATGAAGCTAAGTTTTCTTTTTAATTTAAAATAATTTTTCAAGTATTGTAACAATATTTTTTACATTCAATGTAAATTCAAGCAAAGAGTATATAATCTTTCCATCACGCTGGCTTATTATGTGCACTGAACGCCGCGCCTATTTTCACGACAATGCTTTTGGTCCGCCTTGATCAACGCCTGAGGCACTGCGGGGAGTCTGGTAACCGCCGGCAGCTATGGAGCAATACTGTCAGCCAAATCTTATGACTTTATTTACCGTTGCATTAATAATAATTACCTTAACTCACAGTTTCTGTTAATAATCGCCGACTTTCGAAATGACCGTATATTTATGGCAGGTAAATCATAATTTGCCGTGGATAGACTCTTAATAGACTCAGTTCTAGTTTGTGAGCTAAGATTTAATTGTATACTATTACATTTTATGCAGTACATCATGGCTAAATGTTGCAAGCATGATCATTTGAAAAAATACTGATATTTATTGTAATCGTGTGTTTAATAACACGTTATAACAAGACACTTTGTTACATCCGGTTTGAATACGAAGTTGATCCAGACATATAGGCAATCATCGAGTGAAATAATTGGGGAACTATTCAAATATGCTTGTTATGAATATCAATAATGTAACCGTAGTACGTAACCGGTTTAATGAGCGCGGTCATACTTTATTTAGTTATATCTGATTGTAAGTATGTGGAGCACGCGGCAATGTCTACTGACTACTCCGCGGGCCGGAAATGTTCGTTTCATAACATTCATATTGGCGCTCACTGCTCTCCGAACTAGTACTCCGTGATATTGACATCTCGTACGCACAACGTGTTTTACATTAAATCCACCGACTAGTATTCACATTCTAATCTTGAGTGTTTACAATAACAAATATGTAAATTTTCATACATTATCACTATCCCCAAATAGTTAACACATTTACTTAATGAACTGAACACTTGATTTCGATCTTCTCATTGGTGCACTGACAGCGTGTACGAGGGACTGGGTTCGATTCTCAGGTCAGTAACCCTAAGTCTTTCGTGTAAGAAATCTATTTTGAATTGTCGAGAACTGGAATTTGTTCCCGGCATGTTTGTAAGCTTGCTCCCTCTGCCATCTTAGGACAGATATAAGTTCAGCGATATTCTGTCAACGTGGCCTCTCTGCATAGTCCATATTAACTTGAATTGAATTATTACGTAAATATGGATTTTGTAATGTATAAGTATTACATGCCATATTAGGGCTGTAATTTCTTTCTAACGTTCCGAAAGTATTATTGAAGGCTTCTTGACTCTTGTATGGTTGTTTCTTAAAACTGTTTCTATGCAGCAAACTTGATGTTGTCTGTACACAAGCAACTTACGAGTTCGCCTGATGGCTAGAATATCTCAGCTTATCGACATAGCAGATTTACGTAATAGATTCTGAGAAAATCAATGTGAGCATTTCCAACAACTAGTAGCTGTACTCCGTGCCTTACCGGTGCCGGTGGATGCTAGTTAATGATACAGGAAACCTACTAAATTACACACGATAAAACGTTGTGTGTTTTACCCAGAATTATAAAAATAGGTACTTTGCTAGCTGTTGGAAATATTCCCGTTATTTAAACAAAAATAAGTACGTTGTCGTGCTGAGGCCTTTTCGTTGCAATTATATTTTAGAATTATCTTTATCTATGTTGTCAATGGACATAACTTACAAGTATTACAATAATAATACAATTTCTTTGCGTTCTTTGTGACCGTATTTAAAAAAATCGGTTTGCGTTTTAATACCAAATATTGTTAAGATCTTTCTTAGTTACTACTCTATCGTTTTTTTATTGCCAGTCTGCCGTAATAGGCTTACTTGGTTACATTGTAAACCGCTCAGTTTTTTGTAGCACTAAAATCAATGTTTTAATGTTCACACGTTACCAAGAAAAGCAAATTACTTTCTGGAAGCCAGGTTCAAAAAATGATGTTTAAGTTAGTTTTAAGCGACCGAGCCGCGTATCGATTTGCCTATCGCGACAGCAAGAACTCGTCGTGTGATGAGTCTAATACCACTTCCGACGACTCGGTCGATATTTTAAATGTCACCCAGTTTCCGGGTGCGTTGCCTTCTCAGTTCTCCCGGGTGAAGATTAACTACGGTGCCGACCGGTCTAGGTAAGCGAGGTGCTGTCTACATCACATAACGTCGGAATGTACAACACTGGAGCACTACTATCTGTAATGATAAAATCGAAATTGCAGCTGTTAAATAATATTTATGTATTTAATCATTTCGCATATTACTCCAATAAATTGCTGACTTAGATAGATTTATTTTCATGCACACTATGACGTTTATATATACAAAGGTTGGTTAATTTAATTAATCACAATACTTCCTCCGTCCCGTTTGTTTACGTTTGTATGAACATATTTCAAAAACGTGTTCAGTTTTAAATCTTAGTTAGGTACTACTTGCTACTAAATGGTAATGTGTAATTATGACCAAAATATGGTCGTACTTGAGCATACAAATCTTGTTTTAAACTCGATGAAAAGATATATTGCCGAAACTTTATCGAGTCCTTTCTATAACTCATGTTAAAAGAGCCAGGAGCGGCAACAATGCAAGGTCGTTTCGGTTGTTTGCGGAATTCGGCGAGTCATGAGGTCGCGCGGTTGAGTTAAGAATTTATCCTCTTTTCGGAAGATACAGATGCATACGTTTAAATAAAAAGCTACTTTTGTAAGATAAAACTGAGGAATGGGATACAAAGAATATTTTAGAGATAAATCCATAAGATCGTCCGGACAGGCGCACTTATTTATATCTGCCGCTATACTTTACGGCCGTCTGTGGTATTCGTTGATTGTGTTGGTCTGTTTGCATGATTGCGGTACCCTGTTTATGGACGGTCGACCACACCAAATAGTTACATTGTCAGTATTATAACTATTTACAGGCTGGATCGTGCTAAACTAAGATCAACAGCCCCTCTCGTTTTTGTTGCTTTGGCTTGAACTAGTTGGACATTGTTTCCTATCTTATAGTAAGATAGTTTTTGTTATCTATGTTTCTATATATTTAATATGTATATTTAAAAAAAATAGTCGGTAAATTTCGTTAATCTAATTGAAAATATTATCATAATTGATCGTGCCTTTTGGTAGAGACTAAAGAGATAGAGAAACTTGACCATATGAATGGGCTGAGTTCACCCTATTGTTCAGCGGTGTAAGAATTTAAGGGATCATCAGGGTAGCTGTACAAATAGCGACTTCGATGAGCGATAGAGCGTGAAGCTTCTCATCTTTTATGGACACCCATGACACTTTAAATGGACGTCCAAATGATGTACGTTCATTTTTATAGTTTTGCGCCGGGCGGTCTTGTCCTGCGACATCCCGCACCGCCCCTAATACGCGTGACCGTTATAGAGAGGTTTTCGTCACCAAACTGGTGTGGGTTTTAGTCAGAAGTCAGGCTGGCCGTGACATCTGCAAACTTGCTGTGCTAAAAGGCTGGCGACACTGGCATACAGCTCTTGGCGGGCTAGAAGTGGAGCTTAACAGTTTCGTAAAAAACAGCCGTAAATCTCGTAATCACTACCGTTCTGTTACTTTATTTTTTCATTCTCTTTAAAACCAACACAACTATGATACCCTTATTGTTAGAACATTAGCATTTTTCATTAGGTTGCATTTTCTGTGCTGTATAAAAATGTTGAATTCTTTTGCAAACTTTACATAAATTACTCTAGTAAAACGCGTATATTAGCCACGAGTCAGAACTATGTGCATTATGTAGCTACTTAATTAAGTCCAACTGAGGTAGTGCTTTCTCTATAGCACATTATCTTTACAAACACTCTCCTCATTACGACTTTCTGTTTGATTCAAAGTAAATAACGGTAAATCGCGTATAGCCAGCATTTGCATTAAGATTTCAGGGCTACGTTATCTATATTTAATTTATCTTTCCATTCTCTAAAAATAGCTTGCGAAAGCTAAGAGCTATGTATATTCAAACTAGTATAATAAACTAGTATTAGCTATGTATTTTCTCAATGATTCGTGTATAAACCTAGTCATCAATATCCAGTTTGAAAAATGGAGCTCGTGTAGCAATTACGGGGTAACACAAAAAGCCAATGGGCTTTGAATGATTCAGAACTAGCAGCCAGTCGCACCTCACGCTTCAAATGACCCGCTTGAAAACATGAAGTTGTACAAGTCATTTTGTAGCTTTTTATAATACTTTTCTTAGCCAAGAATGTAATCCTGTTCATAATTTGGAAGGACAATATAATAATATGAAGCTTAATGCGTTGCATGCGACACTGCTAATCGCTAGTGTTGTATTTTTTGTTCCCATTACCAAGTTGAGTTTGATACTCGCTAGTTAAAGCGTTTTGTTGGCAGCTATTTCGTTAACGATACAATTAAAGAATGAGTGGCGATATCTATATGTATTTTTATTCTATACTAGGGACCAGCCCGGCTCCGCCCGGGTGCAGATAGTTTTTGAGTCCAGTCCACATCAGCAACATATTATTTCGTGTAATGTATCATTTACAATTAAACTAATTGCCGTCCTCTGCATTGCTTTTCCCGTCCCGTTCTGTCACACACATACATATATTTAAATTCCTATTTCATCCCACGGGACAACAATATTTTTCATCTGTCGCTTTTCGTTCGGTGAGTGGGATTGCCAGATGCCCAATATGCCTTTCCTCTTCCCCTCCTTTTTTCTTCCCGCTCCCCTCCAGATCTGATGTGCCGACAACATATTCATGATCCAAGCGTTGTGGATGTTCACGGGCGGCAGTGATCACTTACCATCAGGTGACTTGCTTGCTCGTTTGCCAGACCTATGCTATAAACAAATACCATATGATTAGACAGATAGATATAGCAAATTAGTTAATGTATTTAAACAGTGAAGAAGACTAATTGATAGTATTTTTGGACTAGTGCGCGCTAACTTGTCTCCAAAACATAAGCCTACGAATTTGATCTCGACATTGTGACGAATTTGTGGTTAGCAAATATTTGTTTATATGGTTCCTGTTGTGGTACTGAAAATCGTTTCACCGTCATAATTTATCAAGCCAGCGTTTTTAGAGCAGAGTTTTTGTGTGTAATTTCACAACTTAACGATATAGAGCGATTTTAATAATATTTATATCTTTTATTTGATATAAGATTAGTTTGATATTGTCCGCAACGGACTATACCACTTCGCTTAATGTTTTTTTAAATATTAAGCGGAGCACCAGAGCGAAACAAATTTGAGTAAGTATGCTATACGTAACTACGCAAATAACAATGAAATTACACAAATTGTACGACATGTTGGGAATATATCTCCGTTTTTATAGTATTATTTTTCTCATGGGTATACATTGTACATTTTAGAATACAACTCCAAATATTTAATGTTCCCACGAAAATAACTCTGCTCTAAATGTTAAAAACGATTTAAATTACCTGCCTAATAAACCTTGTCCGGGCAGTTTGCGCATGGTTGATTCAGACGGCAGCGAGGACATGAGTGACTCGGGTTACTTTGAAATATACTCATATTGAGTGGAGTGAATGTGAGAAAGTGTCAGTTTTTATTTCGCGTAAAACTCAATTGGTCCGGACAGGCGATGTAACGTCGGCGAATTGAGATGTTCGTGTGTCCGTGTCGACTGTCGACCACTACACGCAAACAACTTAAACGGTTATTTCATTTCATGGATTTTCTTTTTAAATTGCGCTGCAAATACATTCTGTGTCGGCTTACACCTTGTACGGTTACTTTTAAATTAACTTGCGGTGGGCAATACGGACATCGAGTAAATTATTGTTGGAAAAAAATCGATCCTGTATAACTTATACTAACTGCTAATATGGACCAAAATTAATTCGAGAATAGATCAAGCAATTAGTCTTCACTAAAATGATAAATGTATTTGGCAGTAAGTATCATATTTTATCTAAATCATATTTAATGAAAATTCAATGATTTGAATGATTAACTTCAAATATTAGAATTATTAAAAATGTCATCATGTTATTCAGTCGGTATCACTTTCAATGATATCTACGAGTAATAGAATATTCTACAATATTAATTGTAGATCCCTAGTTCCTTTATCAATATACATTTCTGTAATGAATACCAACATAAATTCCATTGCATCTTTGTTCTATAATTGACCTGTCAATCCCGCGAAGGAATTTCACTGCGAATGAAGACCACACCTGGTCGTAAAATTAATGGCAATATGATTACAAACTGCGCCGACGCCGACTACCAGCTAACGGAATGCCGCTTACTCTTCGTCCTTTGACGGGCAATTTCACAGATCTCGAAAACTTGGAAGTGAAGATCGATTCACATCTTCATTAAATCACGTTTTATTGAGCTCTTTATTTCTGGATTTTCTCTAAATTGATTCTCATCATTCTTCCGGGTTGATTGGGAATCTTTGAACTATCATTCGTCAGCGGCTCTAATCTCGAATGAGCCACGCACCCCGGACCAACTGCCTGCTTGGAATGAAAATAAACTGTGCATTATAACTTCGCCATTTCCTAACCGACCTAATAAACACGGGTAAGTGAGGATCTGGAGTCAATCAACCAACGCAAATGGGGCCGATTGCCGTCTCCACGGGCTCGGGAGTGGTGCTATTAGGTTATTTTTACGGCAATGCGGCATGTGAAGTGGCTGGCACATGTCTTGTGTGGACTTGATGCATTTTCCCTTCACCACTCATTTAATTGCTATTCAAAGAAAAAGTGATTTAATGTTTGATGTAGAAATATATTAACACTTCATTTTACCAGTACTCAACACACGTTGTGATTAAACACGTTCTTTTCGTTTTTATATTAGGAGTATTGTAACAAGTCAGATACTCATTAAGGTAAGTTCACTGAAATCGGAGTAGAATCTTTGTTAAACGTAGTGTTGCAATATGTATGCGCGGAGTTGACGGTCGTTCGGATAGGCGTGACCTCTTTTCGCATTACTTACCGCCCGCGTGATGAATTTCCTCAGCTGATGGAAACTAATGGACGGTGGCTTGCCGCAATATCGAAGGAAACTGGTAATGTGGAGAAAGTGTCAAACCCATGCTTTAATCGAAACTTATCGTATTTGCCGACACGGTAATGGAATTTAGGTATACATCTATTAAAATGATGAATCCTGAAAATAGTATAAATTTTAAAGGTACAAAGGTTTATCAATATTTTAATCAACAGAGTTTGCCAACTTATTAATGATCGGTATATTATTTATCATTTTAATTTTATACTTATTATTTTTATATTTGAAAGACGAAATAAAAAGAGTTTGGTCTGTTCATCATGGTGTACGTGTCTTAGAGTGGCCAATTAAATTAATATAAGCATATTATAATGTATGTTGATAATGTATCCAATTAATATATAGAAATAGCAATTAGAAATTTTGCCCATAAATACGATAAGAACTGGAATTATGACGAGAGTTAAAATATATCTTATTGATTTCATGTTCTTTTACGCCATTTCCAACGTAGTTATACGTAAAGAAATAGCCGTGTAATTACTGATTACAGAACTTATCAAACATATACAACTGCTAATATTAAATTAAAATGTTATGTTCGCGATAAATATACAGACTTTTATAGGATTTTGCTATACTCTATAGGATGCAGGTTTCCTCACATTTTTTTCCTTCACCATTATATTGCGTCGCGCTTGACTATCAATACACATATGACTCCGAAAAATCAGAGGTGTGCTCTGGGATTAGAACCCGCGACCACCGTCATATAATTTGTATATAAAATAAGCTGCATCGCTTTTCCCCCCTGATCAAATAAATTAATAATTATAAACCTGTGTTGTCCCATGAACTAACGAAAGCAGTTCCAAAAGCACATAATTTGTCAGGAAATCACACCCCTCAGCCTTGGACGCAGCCGATGTCTCTTCCCGGAACACGAGGAACATATGGATTATCCTACTGTTATTTCTGTATTCGTCATAAACCATATTATATAACCAGCCCAATTCCGCTTGAGTTTGCCGGCTTTATAATAAGCAACATCATGTATCTATGTTTCAAAGCATATTTTCAAGATTCCGTATTCGTTGCACGTCCAAGTTGCTGCGAAAATAATATTAGAGAAGCGAAATTCCGACTGACATTGGCTGGCCTGCAGTACGTTATTAAATAAGTGTGCTATACCAGTGTAGTATCACTTTTCCTCGCATTTTTAATATTATGTGTCTAAAGTTTTATTTCAATGAGCACGATTAAAAATAAAATGGAAGAAAAATAATTAAAAAATGTCAGAGAGCGCATCTAATGTACGAGTCTAGAGAAAACTGGAGATGCCGTTATTTATCGGGAATACTCAGACGGTTCTAACTGGGATTTTATTAAAGACAAATAACGAATTATTTGATTAATGAATATTTTGATGCGTATCACAAAAGAACTGTTTCCTACTACCTAAAGGCTTACTTATAGAAAGTTAATGATGCACATCTACCATTTGAAGTTATAAAAACAATTAATGTGTATGTATTTTAAACAACTATGTATATATATGTATATATGTATGTATTTTAATATGGCCTAACCACTCTCAATCGTACTCTCGATTGTAGAGGAGGCTCGTGCCCTGCAGTGGGTCGTGTATGGGCTGATACAGTACAGTACAGTATTTTAAACATGGGAAATAAACAAAAACAAAGTTGAAACAAATTCGTTAATTTTCTTTAATGTGTATATGTCTCCATTTTACATAAATGAATAATGATATGTTGCTCATCAGGCAAAATTCTTTCTATCAGAAAGCAAAAGTCTTTATCAGATTTTTTAAATATCAGCGTGCTCTACAACATGACGTAAAATTGTACTAACGCTTACTTTAAAACAAGCATGTGGAATAAATGGGATATATTTTATACATTATGTACCAATCATTAGAGCATCAAGAGATATCGCTACGCACACAATAGCCACAAGTGCACCCCGGGGAATAATTTACATCGCGTGCAATACGTAAAACAGTTGAATTTCTCTTTCCATTTGCGAACTCTTTTCCACTTAGTATCACGCCACGTTGTTAACAACGCGCACTTTGATCGTGAAGACAAAGCTCCCGGCCGCCATTATCCTGCAAGTGCTGTAATGAGCTCCGTTGTAGATCATCTTTAAACGTAACAGCCCTAATAATTGTAACATTGTCTTTCAAAAAGTACAAAAAAGGAAATGCGCTTGGAAAAATTATAGGAATAATTATTGTAGTTTTCTCACGCGTCACCTTTGTCTTGCGAAATTATGGATATGCGTAGTGAATATGTCTTTTGAAAAGTGATTTATTTTTGTAATACTGTAGTCGTTTTGCAAGCGATTAAAGTTTATGTCATAATACATAAGATCTAATTTGTATCCTTAAGGGGTAAGCAATTGCGCAAGTAAAGAGTACTGCCGCCCGCAGCTCGTCGAGCTTAATTCCGTCCCTAAATATGATTTTTATGATATATGCTGATGACAGGCATTATTAGTATATTGTTCAAATTTAATAACTTACACTTTAAACGAATTGCCTCAACTGGGAATCGAATCCAACACCTTATCGTTCATAATACCTTAAAGAAAAATTATGAGATATTTATTAAGTTTCCTCTCTTTATGGATGACATTATAAACAATATAACACATATACAATGACGGAAACATTATTTCGATTTCCAACTTACAGCTTGTTTGTAGAAAAGAAGCCATAAATATTAGAGTGTTACGTTTCTTAGAAGCGCGTGCACTTTCATCTAGAGATATGTATTGAGTGTAGCCATGTTTTGGCAAGGTGACTCGAGTCGCGAATACCAGTTAGTGGTACAAGGTCGATGCGCCCTACTCATACACACTTTTTATAGTGCACACTCGTCATATCTGCTTAATAGTGGGCCATATGGCTTTTGATGCTGCTGTTCTGGTATTCTAGATACTTAAGAACACTATAAATATTTGATAGGAAATATAAAATGTTAAATGCGGAATGTTGCGTCAGAACTTGGAATTATATTGAAGTATTTACTCACTCAACTGCGGTCAGAGTTTAAATACGAATAGAAAATATACAAATCATTACTTTTAGCCATGGGTAATACCCTATAAATGACCTCTGCTGAAACTGAGCCCCGCCTAAAGATTTACATACCGACCTGCTAGAAGTGGCCTTCATGGCGTTAGTCAGCCTAGATAACTGCATAGTTATTTAACACACGAACTGCTGACTCCTACCAAAGTTTTCGATTTAAAGCTTACATAATTTGCATTTTTTTTCGTTCATTTTATTTTTTAACTAGAATTTCTATGTATATTGTAGGCATGAACAGATTAAAAAAATCGTATCTGCTTAAAAGCATAGATTTCATATCAATTAATTCGATTTCAACCTCAGATTGTAGAGTAGGCCCGTGCCCAACAGTTGGACGTAAAAATAATGATATGGGGTGAATCATAAATTGGAGCAATCTTTTGAGACGTGAACATCATATCTAATGACATTTCAATATACTCGTATACTTGACGAGTACATAACATTAGTTGGATTAATAAAAAAGTCAGTCTTTTTGGTTGGAAACAACCTAGAAATGATATTGTCTCCAAATGGCGGTTGTATAGACGTAGAGAAAGTAATAAAAAATAATTGTCTGTGGAGCGGGCGCAACCGCAAATAAAATACAGGCGGCGGTGATTGCCGTCCCTGCGTCCTCCCCGGGGAGCTATTGACCCACTTAATGGAGCAGAGGAATTCGTTTCAGGTGGCCGGCGCCGTAGACCTGGCGGACCCCGCGAATACCGCGCAGATACTCTCGCACTTACAAAACTCTGTAAGTATCACAATATTACTTTAAGCTACATTTATTATTTTCCTCGTTTGCATTTTTGTAGTTTTACTATGACAAGTTTTTATGCTTTACCGCAATGACTTTAGTTATTTCTGAAGAGTTTCTGTTACCTATTTAACACATATTGTTATGTACTTAAATAATATATATATACATATGTAGGCGTAATAATAATAATTAGAAAAAAGTACAAATAAAACGAGACAGATTTGAAGTGGTTGTCTAATGATATAAGATTACAAAGTAAAACTAAATGTTCAAATATAAATTACGAAAGCCTACACACAATATTTTTAATTTTTTGCAATAACTACATATATAATCATAAGGACAAACACAATACGTCGCGTCGTGGCTCATACATAAGTGATAATTAAACTAACACTGCACGTTTTTTTAGAACAACTACGTATAGTTATTTTTGCATAGACATAATTACTTCCGTATTGTGTCTATACGTATAAGGTCATACAATTATTTTTAATACTTTGGGAAAAGTACGTAAAACGATTTTAAAACAATATATGATTTTGTGCGTGTGTTGTTTATGGGCGGTAATTGTATTGTAATGACTTTACCACACTTTTTGGGGGAATCTTCAAAAGGTATTTGTGTTTAACTTTCCCGCGTGCTGGCATCCGCGTATTGTGATGGGTACGAGCCGCGAGACATGGCCGATATAAAGAGCTCTTTGGTGTTGGAAATTGCCGATATTACTTCCCATTATGATTATGGGAACGAACAAGAAAGCGGTACGACCGGTGACGGGTCAAATAGGACTCACGACACGTTTCGGATCATTTTCATGCCATTTATGAATTTTTGCCACAATCATTTCTGTACGAGCCAAATTTTCACGTGATTGTCTTATAATTTGTCGAAATGTAGTGAATATTATTGTAATAAAGACAGTTTCGAAAACCGTGTATTTTTACGTGGGAGTATTTCCTATTGTATTTGAACGCTGATGATACTTTTTAATGACTTCATAAAAATATTTTATTTATATCCGTGATTATTGTTTCACCCAAAAATAAACACGCGCAAAGTATTCCTAGTGAGATGTTACACGGTCATCTAACACCGTGGGATAAAATTAAGTAAACTCAGCGTTTAGAATTGACCGCCGGGTAGTTTAACTCAAAACCCACAGCAAGGATTTAGAAAGCTCTAACGCTTATTCAAATATTAACAAGTCCACGCTAGCACTGCGGCGCTACATTCCGAACTCTACATTCCTCTTCCTGCTAGTTTTTTGTTCACACAAATACTAAACACTGGTTAAATGAAACAAGATTTTAACTCATTGTTCGGACAAAACATTCAATTGAAAATTAAACAAAATGGAATATGACTATTTAAAATGCGTTCACAGTATAGGCGTTGTAAGAGTGTTCGTAGGTATTAAAGTTGGCATGGTCAGTTAACAATAATGCGTGCCATTAATAAAGCATCGGCGCCCATGTTGCGTTGCTATTGAACTTATAAGTGAAATAAATGCGCGCCTCGATTCAAGCTCCGCGCACGCAATCAATTATAATTCACTGAACTCGCCGATACATTTGAAGGGGTCGTAATAATAATTTAAAATATATTCACATGATTTTTACCCCAGTCTCAATGCGACATCAATCACAATTTATAAGAAAAACCCCATAGCGTGCTACTTGCTAGCCAATTAACCATACGATAGTGTAAATTTTCATTTCAAAAATAACAACGCGTAAATAATTGACGTATGTCAAACAAACCAACTAATGTTGGTTCAATTTTAGTTCGTTGTTTATGGCAACAGCGGATGCTGTATTTCTTAGCTTGTGCGCAATATGCTCCAGTCAGCGGCAATCTGAAATTTAATATTTGTCGTTACGTTATCACAATATGTAAAGAGTTATAGGTCAGTTGCTGATAGCAGTAATCTACTGATACGTGCGGTTGGCAAAATCTTTGCCATATCATACTATAGTGCGGTATGGTGGTAAAGCGTTTTTAAGTGAACGCTTGTAGGTGCTGATGTATTTTTGAGGGATTAAGGTGTTAACGATGATTAATTGTGAAATATAGCGGTTGGGTTCATCGGGGTGCTACCGCGCGAAGGTTACGCCGACGTCGGAGCCGCAGCGCGCCGGGCAGTGCGCGACGTGCCCGCGAGTCGACCGCACACCGCATCCACGAACGAACATGCGCACCTAACATCTCTGTCGACTTTCGGCACGTGTCCGCCGCCGCGTCGGTTAGATGGCGCACCTAGAACCGCTTGTGATTTTGTTCAAAATTGCACCCAACTGATAGTGATTAATTGTATTCCTCTAAGTTTAATACACAATGAAACAATATTGGTGTTGCGTGATCTATGCAGTTTCGAAACCCAACCGCGTAACATAATAATGAGTTTGTCGCACGTTTAATGCAAGGTGACGTTCGATTGAGACTCGAGTGAAGACGCGGTGTGCGATGAAGTTGTTCAAGAGGAGGTTGTCGTTTAGCACGGATAAACAAAAACGTGACACGCGGACAGATGACCCCTTTGAGAATGAGGTATTTGCTCTACCAATGACTTTCCACAAAATAACAATGTCTGTATATGAGACGTCATTCTGAAATCACATAATTTCTTCTTCTCGTAGATAAAAAAAAACAGTAGAATCAATGAAGCATGTAATGTTGTAATTCTTATCGGTATCGATAACATTACTATAGACGACCGGAAACTAAAACACAATATAGATCACACTTTTTTACGACTTCGAACGAGTATCTCCGTAACACGAGGAACTGATAAGCGTCCTATTAGCATGTTTTTCCAGACTTGATGTTGGTACGCTTTAGCAAAGCAAATTGAAAAGCAAGGTTATCTTATCAGACGGAGGCCGCTCTGCGCAGTACCGCTTCGTTTAGCCACTTACAATTCATTTCTACGAATTGAAAATGTAAACTGCTTCTTGTATCGCACATTCCAAATCTTTATTTTGTATACACATTAGAGTATGCGTGGATGTTTACTACACTAATAAGTGGTTGGATGACGCAGATTTTCCTGCAAAAAAATTTGCTTAATTTTCCCACCATTGAATAATGCTAAATTTAATTATTCATTGTATATAACTAATACTTTGTAGTTTGTACTTAGTGAATCATAATAAATATTTATAAAGTTAATGTACCTTAAATTAGGTATATAAAGGATGACACGGATGCATTTTACTACTGACACGTTAAATAAACATGAAACTACACAGTCTTTAAGAATATAATGACTACAATAACCTTGAATTTAAATTTTATTATTTTAAGGTGTTTTTGTTTCTGTACGGTAGGTAGTAAGGACTTACATCATCGTACACGAACTCATGTACAAACCTATTTGCCATTTATGATCTCACTGGCATCGGTTGCTGCATACCTACACATTGGAAGTTGTTTATACAGATGTTTAATACGCAAGCCAAGTCAATGCCAAAGAAGTCACACTCATCTACTACGAGATTACGAGACACACGAGTGCAAACAAACTATTAACTAAAGAGGTTTCACGTATTGCTACTGCTCTTAAAACAACATGTTGCGTATAATAACAAATACAATAATAATTTTTGTAATGCCTTGAAACTACTAAAGTTAGTCCACCATGATATATCGAGGCCGCATACAATTCATAGACAACGGAATACGTAATGGATCGTGTTATAAATTGTTTTGACTACAATCTATTCTTAGTAACTTAAAAATGTACGCAGGTTGTACGCTGCGGGGAATCCACGACAATGTGTCAAAGATAAACAAAAAACAAATGAAACTACAAAGTTGAACTGTTTCAAACACGCGCACACACATATCAACGCAGTTCAAAAGTCTGTCGGCCTTATTCATAGACAGATCTACGGCCTATTTTAGTTATCGATGTTTTATTCATTTTGAAGTGAAGAAGACAAAATATTCGATACCTAAAATAGGTTTTAAATCGGACTATGAATAAGACCGTGTGTGTAAAGGAGATACATAACGAACCAACTCAAATCTACCAATATCTCATGTGTTATTAATATCGACCTGTTTTTGACGAGGGATTGCATTAATATACAATGGTTCCAGAAGTAGTAACATGTTTTATAAGTGGCTTTTTACAAGGATCTATGGACTTTATAATCTAATAAATGTACGATTTGCAAATAATATAATAATCACCATGTATGTTAAGTGGGTAATTTGTATATGGATTTTTGTATTCTGATCAATTTACGATTCGCAAATAATATAAATACCAAGACATAGTTTGCGAAGACAAATGAGCTTGAGTGAAGACTTAACACGCAATGATTTGTGAAGTAATAAAAGAGAGTTCTTATTTTTTATGTTAACATGTTAGAACAACAGATGAGTTTTACGCATTTCTTCTTAGTAATCTCGCATAACTGTGAAGTATGAACGTATAACATCATTATCATAATAAAAGGTACTTTGTCGTTACCTACTAGTTAGAGACTAGAGTGCTCTCTCGGGACTTAAAGACAAAACCAATTTATTTTAAGGACCCAGTTTGTATTAGGATTACACATTTTGTAAAGACTTCATTGATGTGTTCACGAGGTAAATAATACTTGTTCTTTTGTGTCAATAGGTCACAACTATCAGTTTGTTGAATATAGTCTTGTATCACAGGTATCGGAACTTCGTGAGAGTTTTTCGGTCTCACAAACACCAACCCCGAAAGAAATATTTGTGGGCCGCACTAAGATTTCTCTGGGTGCGAAAAACGTACCCCCGGCCTCTCGCTTCACAGCCGGCGCGGCGTCTAACCAACTACGCCAAGAAGACTGTCGAAAGATGTCAGAGCATTAGCTGCATATACTTTAAACAGAATGAAGGCAATTTAGTTAGTAATATTTAAGGGTTTTGTAACTCGGTTAAATGAGTCGACTAGCAATTATTGAGAACATAATTTAGCTATTAAGATTACATTACGGATAATAAACAATTGTTTCGATAGACGACCGTTGATTTAGTCGCTATTAAACATTAATACAAGTCTCGGAATTAGATTAGAGTAATATTTCAATGTTTATCAAGCGTCGGTCCAAAGAAACGTTTTCACTTTCGATATCAATATATTTTCACCTTTTAATCTCCGCCGTGTAAGCTTAATGAATTTTGATATGCGGCCGCACGTGTCTTTTAGCGAGATTGTATAATGATATTTAATGTTTCGAATATTTGTATATTAATGCTCCAGGTAATATGACTGCCTCGTTGGCTCAGCTGTACTACGGTATGATTGCAAAGCTGAGGTCTTGGGTTCGAATCCCGGGTCGGGCAAACTGATATTGGATTTTTCTATTCAATAACAGCCCGGAGTCAGGAATGTGTGTCCGATATGGCGATAGGCTTGGCGCCTATCACATCGTGGGACGGAACATACAAGGCAACACGTGGTTGCACCTCTGTCTATCCCGTCCGAGAAAAGGCGTGAGTTTATGTATGTAGGTAATAAGTTCTTCAAATAGCCATAGTAATTAAATGAGGAGAAATTAATAACATGGTACTCACAGATATCGTAGGCCGTAGAATAAACTTGAGCGCTACGTCACTCCGTAATAATGAAATTGATTACAGAAGTATAAATCTATTTTCAATGAGAAGTACTTATTTAATGACATCTAAGCGGCTGACTGAGATTAATTTTCTTACTATAATAAAACGGAAGCAATGGCATTATATTCAACGGTAAGAAAAGTAATCATTCGTGTTAGATTAAAAGAGATCTCTACCCTTCACATCCATATAGGGTGGCAAATTGAATTTGTTCTCATCATAGCATAAAGGGAGGTCGTGCAGAGCGTGGATAACTTTATTAATTCTTTGGCTTATCTCGCCGCTACGTGTCGAAAATAGTAATGAAATATTAAGTGCATGCGCTCACGCGTGTTTATCGTCACTGACGCCACACGCACAACAAAGTACCAAGAGCATGAGCGAATGTTCAATGTATGCATCTTCCTTTTACCTCTATACAGTGCATGCGCAATCATGTGGTTGTTTGTTATCTTATCTACCTGCTAGCTAATCCTCGGCGCTATTTTAACACAATGTAGAGCAGCAGAGATTTATAAATAAACATTTATTTCACACATCATTCGCCTTTTATGGTTCCTACAAAACCATACGGGGCTGCTATTTGTTTATTTTATTTGTAATATTCTTTGAAGGCTTTGGTGTGAATAAGGAAAATTATACACAATGGACTTAAGTAGCAATTTGATATGAAACACCCGTTGTCTTTATGTAAAGCACTATGTACATTATTATGATGGCGTAATTATACAAAATGACTGACTACTATTTTGGCTAAGCTAGTAATTTCATAATTATAATTTCATGTCATTATTGCCTTGTGTTCAATTGAAAAAAAAAACGAATTCCTTCGAAAATAAAAATTATCCCTTGTATAATCTTCTTGAAGGATGAATGTTGAAAGTATTTTTTTAGTGCTCACATCCATTAGTATATCCCAAACGTTATTCTTGTTTATGATTTTACACATCGATCCTTAGATTTAAGCTATATTTTATTTGTCTATCAGGTGATGTCAACTTATTAAGTAAACATTGATTTAACACATTTTTTCTTCGGTTTATACTACTTAGTCTACAAATTTTACTGTACGATTCCTTTCCATTTTATTAGGGACAGATACACTTATTCAGATCAAAATGTATTGAGCTTTAATAAAGTATTCGAAAATTAGTTCAGTCAGTCTACAATGTCCGCAAAATTCCGACCAATGTTTTGTACTGCAATAATTTAATTTTATCGGCTATAATATCTGCAAGTTCTAATGCCGTGCCGGCGTTCAAAATCCTTGAACAGAATCTACACTATGTGTGTCAATGGGTTGCCCAGTCGCAACGTGCCTACCACCTTTTTAGATGAGTTATAGCCGATATCCTGTGCGATTGCTGATTGTGTTACAAAGAAGTCTGGCTGACAAATCTAGGACGCGCACGGAATGTATTGTAGAAAAGGAATTTTTAAATGAAATTTCTCTTTCTTAAGTACATTTTACCTTTTTCTTAAATTTTAACGACATACAAAAAAGTACACCGAAAGAAATTGTATGTCTAATATGTAAGACAATGTTGAGTGTTGCGAAAGTGGCAGTCATTATCATTTAAACCCGGACATGAAAGCGTCCGTTGGTCGACAAGCCTTTTCCAATTGTCAACCGTGATAACCAACGGCTAATTGTATGTAAAATGGCGTGGATGTGTTACACATTTAATTTGCAACGTTGCTTAGTGTTTTGTTCATAAACTAAGACTGAACGAATGCAAAGGCAAAGGGATTTTGGTTAAGTATTCTTTTGTTCCGTTTCGTATTTTATGACCACGAAGGGGTATCACATGGTTGTAAAAGATTTTATATTCACGTTTTTATTCAATTATGGTTACACAATGTGATGTTTGTTCGTTTGTCCCCAGGACAGAGCACGATTCTCGGATACGAGTTGGCAGATTCACAGAACGTGGACACGTAATGGCGATCCGTTACAGTTGTCTCCGCCTCCGTCGCGAGCGGCGGCGACACCGCTGCCCGCTCAGCCCATCACCGAGAACGTAACCCTTCGATCGGACCAAAATGGCATCTACGACACCATTACGGTAAGCAGTATAAAATATATATGCTCTATTTTAAGTTTCAATCTGTTGACCCCCTACTCGGAGTATTTGTGTCACGATAAAATTGATTTTTGTGGACTGGCAAACTTTCATATTTTTATACAGGTTCAGATGAACCTCAAACGTTTAAAACAAAAATATTGACCAATATAAAATCTACCGTCTCTACAATTCGTATTCGTCCCACATGGCCTTTATTTACATAATTTTCTTCTCTTTGTCACATTTATATCTAATGGTGAGTAGCTATTTGATATCATCCTAACAATTACATGGACTAGACAGAAAATCCTGTGCGAAAATATTGCAATATTTACAATATACGAATTTCTTAAAAAAAAATATGTAGAGGTAGGTTTCAACAAATATGGTAATATTTCGAAATAATTTGGCTGCAGTATTCCAGTAGTTTATCAATGATTTTAAACTGTATACGTAGTGCGGAGTATTAATAAATTATTTTCTCAGATATGCATCTATCATATTAATTGAAGTGTAAAGGACGTATAGCATATGAGAGAATTGAATCAAATAAGTGGTTACTGTAGGGCTGTACTATTAAGCTGTCAAACGACTCCGCTTCGACATTGGCGTACGTGCAAAATTCCCGCACAGCTTCGGAAACATACCCTCAGCTTTCGAACTATAGATTTACATTAACTGCTCATAAATCATAATCCGTCGACTTAGAGCTCTTGAGCTGAGAGGCGTTGTTACAACTCGCAAGTTCCTGTTGTTGCGCTAATGTACCTTTGTGTTAGCGCGCTCGTAAACGGAGGGTTAGTGCCCGCAGACCATAGCCTTCTGACTACCAACGCGCGCAACACTAGGCATCATAACCATTTACTTTCAGTTACCAAAACACATTTGAGACCTTACTCTTCCTTCATGTGTTATGAATGCCATAATAAAACAACACAGTAGCATGACATTTCAATTTAATTATAATAGTTTATAGCGCATTGAGCGTGCGGAATAGATCCGAGCGACGACGCCACGATCATTTATGTTAGGAATGCTCTAGGGCTCGTGGACAACATAGAAAATGGCCGCTTGTTTCCCAACAGAAAGCGGGCACCCACGCGATCTCGTTTCACATTAAACAATTTAAACACAAACTTTACTGGTATGTACTGTGGTCTGTGATGCAGTCACAACTTTCTTTGTTCATTTAAATTTACTCTACAACCATTTAAAAAAATGTTAAATAATAGTATCTTGGTACCTCAAATTATGAAAACTGAAATGACGTTTATTTATAACTAGTAAACATCATTTATACAGTATAAAGTAGAATACAAGTTCCTTTCATTAAACAATATTAAATAGTGAAAATTATTTACTAACTTATTAAAAATTCCAAGAAAATACATTTCAATTAGTCGTTCGATTTAATATTACTGACATAAAGTACTATAATGATGTCAGAATTTATTACACAACCGCTAATTAATTCTTTATTTAAAATACTTATTGTCTCATATTCTTACAGCTAACGCGGTATGTTTATTAATTATATTGAGATGTATTGCCTCCGACACTTGCATGACATCCTGCACATACGATGAGGCAACGTCATTCGTCAATAGCTGAACTATACATATAATAATATACCTCCACATACATTATCTCGTAGACGCTTACTTCCTCCAAAATACGGAATTGACGTATCATTTACGTTGTTTCTGTAACAGGTACTTAAATGGGCAATATTCGGTAGGGTTAAGGTGTATAGAGCACATCCCCTAAAGTCGTTGCGCCAATTTCCGTCGCGTCAAGTGGCAGCGGAAGGCCGCGCGTCCTCTCTAATGGGGTAATTGTGCCTCCGAGTAATTCATGGCTCGATTGCCGACTACTTCCGATACACTAATGGTCCTTCTATCGGTTGACTCCTAAACCGGTGCCCTTCGAACGTATTGTTATGACATTATCGTAATAAATATCGATTTACATTTTTATCTAGCATAATGAGCGCGTCATACTTACGCAATCGATTCTAAAAGATAACTGATGCTTCTATAGGTATAGGGTGTAAATAATGATTAGGTACTAAATACGATATATGCATTACCTCGTTGATAAACTCGTTACTGCTAGTTTTTAGATTAAATGTAGGATAATGTGGATATTATTTAGCCCTCTTTTACTGTGCTGATAGAGTTTTTGGTATATTTGAACAAACCAACTATAATTTTTTTCACTTTGTGTTTATGACGACACCATAATTTAAAAGGATATTTTAAGCACTTTTTAACAATGCTACATCGCTTTCATTATTTTAAAAACAAGTGATTATCAAGAAATATAACAAAAATGCTTAGGTTAGAGCAAAACAGTACGTTACACGTGTGCCGCACTACAA
Source organism: Theretra japonica (assembly GCA_033459515.1). Lineage (NCBI taxonomy): Eukaryota > Metazoa > Arthropoda > Insecta > Lepidoptera > Sphingidae > Theretra > Theretra japonica. The sequence goes on from CM065930.1 coordinate 8,308,553, forward strand.
TAAATTAAACTGCAAATAAAATCACAGTGAGACCATGAATAATGGATGCTTTCAAGGAAAGAGATACTCCGCATTAGACCGTGTTTTAGCGTCTAAAGTCAAGATTGAATAATTTAGAATACCCTGGCAAGGTTAACGTGAAGATACGGTTAAACATATACCGAGACATTTCCTTTGCTTTTTTGTAAGCATCAAGGACAATAAACACATATTTCTACAATAAATTGTTGATCAGAAGAATATAATAAATATGGATAACATTATACTATTTATGTGTTTCGATAGTTATATACTCGTATGTATCGTAGGTCCATAACATTCTGCCAAGGAAAAGTGCATTGGACATAAAATAACGAATTTCAGATTGTTCAATTTTTCGGTCGGCTGTGTCGGAGCCGTCAGAAAAAACGAAATCCCAGAACAGATCTTTTGTATCATTTGTCGCAATCTGTATAGTACGTACCTACATACATAATATATTTTACATGCGGGTTGTATTTACTTTATATTCTTCAAGACGAGGATCTAAGATAGTGGTAACGTGATGTGTTTATGGAATTCTAACGCCTGTGATGCGTGCAAGGTTAAGTATTTAGCATTGCAAATGTGCGATAATGATCTAATCGGGGACTAAGCGTCAATTGGCTGCTCCTCACATATGTATTCCCGGCTAGGGAGCGTTTATTACACAAACACATATGTAGATACTGTTGCGCAAGCTGATTATAACATTACAATAATAATATTTATAAGCAATACATTTTATATACAATCGGTCACGTATTTTCTTTATCTGGGAATAAATCGTTGTATTTTTCCTTCTTATGTATTCCAGTCAGGTTCGAATGTTACGTCAGATTCTCCACAAAACTGTTTTATTCAACACCGCTATGTTTTGGATGGTCGTGTTTTTGGACGTCTTTCCCATGTTTAGGTCTTTTACTTAAAATTATTTAAACGTTACGTCATACTTTTGGCAGTGGTATGTGTGCAAGTATTTGCAGCATGATGTCATTACTATAATATTCATCACCGAAGTCTAAGCTACATGTAAATGAAGATATATAAAGAATACCGTGCCTAGCCCCACTTAGTAGTCTTTGGACAAGTGTCAAATTATGCCAGTTTAAATGAAGTCTTTGTTTGAAAGGTATTATATGATAATACGTTATAAAGAGAACACATTGTAGAGAAAGACGACTGTGCTCTGTACTATACGTAAACATTAATTATTATGTTAATTTATGACTATAATACAGGTCGTGCTTACCATTGATAATTAATTATTATTCGCTGGCAAGGTGAAAAGTTCTTGGCCTAACCTATACTCAGTTTTGCTACGAATATATTACTGTCTAGTGTTTTGTTATGTTGGCAAACTTATTGGGAGGAAAATTTCAAATATGAATTCGATGTATTTACGATAGGTATACATATAAGTCAGCAGCAGATTTAAACCAAACAGCCGACGTAGTGTGTGAAAGAGAGAAGGTTTGGAAGTGGGAAAATTCGCGTTTTAAAATATCCATTTGTTAAAACATTGTTCCTAAACTCCAGATTCCCTTTGACTTGCATTTATTTCCAAAAGAGAAAATATTATAATTTGACGATGTTTTGTGTTATAAACATACATACATAAATTTACTCCTTTTTCCCAAAAGGGGTAAGCAGAGGTGCCCTATGGCACCTACATTTAGTCTTATATTATGTTCCGTCTCACGATGTGATGCTGTGTCATAAAAAGATATATGACCTTTCCGGACGCCACTTCAGAGATGAGATCCCGTTGTTGGATATACTTACGTACATCCAAGTGTATAGCACTAAGAAAGTTTTAAACTACGAAGAAAATAATGCCCAAGACAATTAACAAAATCTTTACACTACTTTATCAAGACATCGTCTACCAGTGTTTTCGGGGAGTAATTTAAAAAAATATTAGTAATTGGCACAAACATCACAAAAAGTATAATAATTATAGACGTATAGTAACATATAAAGTACTATAAAAATGATATAGGCTTGCGTAGCCACCTTAAGATTATTTAGTTGTATTAATTGCGTGAGAGAAGACCACCCGCCGTCGGCTTGCGATAGAGATCAGCGGCATCAAGTGTCCGCGCACAGAGCGTCGCGGCCCTTACCGCCGACGTCATAAATAAAATTCGACACTTAAACAATGGCCAGTGGGCTCGCCCTCACCCGTGGGACCCATACATCAGATCATATCGTGCGATGATGCCACACCGCAATCTAAACATATCCGATTAGACCTGTCCTCACTGCCGCTACCTAATTCTGTGTAAAGACGATCAGATACATATTTTACAATTATTTCTAATAGCACGTATTATGCCCGTTTATCGCTTTAAAAAATGATAGCGTTTATAAATTATTTCTATAAAGCGGGAATAGCTTTAGAGATGTATAATTAATACAAATCGCTGCAGGCTTAACCTGACTTAAGAGACCGCGCGGGGCTAAACTAATGCAAGATCTTCGATTGGGCAGTTGTAACTTTCCCACGATAACATTGCAATATATTTGTTACTTTTTCCCAAGAGATAAGATTTATGTTTTTACCTAAATCCTTTTTTAAATTAGGTAAATAAATTCAGCAGCTTAGTGTTTCTGCTCATTGTATTACTGTATTGTGTTATTATTTTTCTTTATTCGATATTACATACGTCATATTTAATTAAATTTAAACAATTTAAGATTAAAATTAGTCATGGTAATTATAATTATTTTATTTAGACTATAGTTATATTCTTCTTCGGAATCATTATACGGTCAGTAATTTAAAACGTTATGTTCTAGATATAGATTCCACCTAAACAGATAAAGTTAAATTAACTATCGCCCGCGTGCAGTCGCAGTTTATTTTTATCAAACATGTTTTTAAAGAAAAACAGATGTTCGTAATAGGTAAGTTATTTCCTAGAAATGAAATGTTATGTAAATATTAAGTCCGCGTGTAAATATTTGGGCACCGAGTTGTTGCTGGACGTTACGCTTGCTTTGGTTGCTTTTAAATTTAATATTTACTTTTCTATCCACTTTTAAAACTACGAGTGCGTCCATCGCCATTCCACGTAATGGAGAAACCTTAAATTATTCACCCATTACCATCTTCAGTGCGATACCTGTCGCAGAATATTAACGCGTAAATATTTGAAGGTATAAAATAAATATTTGATTCAGTCATTCATTAAATTTATAAATTTAAATATTTAGTCATCGATCAGTTCTATAAATATTAATAAATATCAATAGGTTTTGTGTATTTTGTAGGGATTAAGAATAGTTATAGCGTGTATACGGTAAATAGCTACGTTGAATATTTGGCACGAGATTTGCTACAATTGGTATTTAAGTTTCACGCAATTCGCCTTGAGTTTATTTATAGAATGTCAGGACACAAATTCGTGATTTATAGATATTGATTAGGTATTATGTTATGTGTAGTTGAGTTTACTAAGATAAACATTTTATCTAAAATAGCGATCATGTTAATCTGTTACTAATCTATCTGAGTATTCTTGTAATTTATTCAAATGGATTATTGCGCTATAGCTGCGTAAGTGACAGAATAACAAGACCGTACGATCATATATGTAAAAGTCCGCCAACCCGCATTAGGCCAGCGTGGTGGACTATATAGCCTAACCACTCTCAATCGTACTCTCGATTGTAGAGGAGGCCCGTGCCCTGCAGTGGGTCGTATATGGGATGATACAATACAATACAATACAATACTATCATACGATAAAAAATATAATAAACCGAGCTATTATGAAACAAATGTTTCGACAGAGCGTCGGCACACGCACGCTTGTTTACGGAAATGCAACGCAACGCGTAAGGCCCGGCGAGTATGTGAGCCGCCTCGCCGCCGTCCGCCCGCTTGTCAATGAGCTTACGGCCCATGAATGAACTTACGACAATTACGTCACTCACCCTGGTTTTTATGGCTAAAAGTTTGAATAACGCATAAAGAATTTATTGTCACCCACGTCGAGAGAGTTGGAGAGGTTACTGGTTAAGTGAAACTTTCATCGTAAATGACTACCACGCAGTTATCGTATATCCATTTTTGTTCCTGACAAATTACAATAATTATGAGTAGGTTTTTTCTGGTATTCATCGTAAGTAGTAGGTGTTCTTTGAGTTGTAAATTCCAATAAGTCTTCATTTTATAGAATGTATTTCCACCAAAAATAGAACTGAGCTTCGAAACTCAAGGTTATTTCTTGCGGAAACAAATATACATGTACTATAAATACAGCATGTGAGTAATGTCCGTAAATTACTTATAACTATGCTTGCGGGTTATGCGGGCGGACGCCTCAACATCAAATATGCAATTTTACTCAATCCGAAACGAAGTTGGACCGGCCGGCACCACAAAAATAAAATAATTCAGACACGGCGCGCGTACAACATTAATTATAATTATTTATGCATTTTTTATTACTTATGGTTAATTACTATTGCTTTTTGTTATTGATAATAGGCAGTTCATATCGGTTTAAACACAATGATAGAGCAATTAATTATATTGTAAAAAAACTTTTAAAAGCTTTAATCTTATTACTTAACCTTTACTCTTATTACCTTTTATGCAATTACTAAGAGAATGCGTCATTTTTATTGTAGTGATATACATTGACACCTGCGTGTGATAGTGTCGGTGCTCTGTGCGGTATGAGCGTATCAGTAGAGTTGCATCGCAGTGATGTGAATGTTGTGAATGGGTGAGTGCGTTGCCTAGCAACGCGGCGACGCCAGAGAGCCGAGCGCCGAGCGCCGGGACGCTGCGGCGAGTACATCGGCGCCAGTGGCTGTGTCGGCGCCGGCCGGGCCGTCTCTACTTCACTGCACCACCAAAATCACTAGAGCGGTGCGGCTGTGAAAATTATCAGTGCTTCAAAACTTCTGTATTATAGTTCACAGTGTGATATCGAGTGATATGAAGTGAAGTTTTTTGCAAAAGTTGAATAAAATAAAATAAAGTTTTGATGAGTGTTTATACGTGCGGTGTAAAGTGTTCACGTATATCAAATTAATCCGCAAAGAAGTTTGATAAAGTGTCGAAAATGTTTAAACTAAAAAAGCATTAATGTCGATTTTTTCCAATTGTCTGTGTCTTATATTTATACAACTTAAATATCTTATCACAAGTATTAACGCAAAGATAATACCAATTAGTATAGTCTAGTGATAAGATACAAGGACGTTAGCAGATGTGTCATCATATAATTTCCCACATTTTCAGTTCTGAAAATATATTGTAGGATTTATTTAAAACAAAATTATATACCTTTTTATTTTTACAATAACGATGGATTTTTATAGATAGTAATTACTTTTGTTATTCTTTATGGATTATATAGATTCCAATATGGGTAAAATCTGTATTGTTGCAGATAAATATTTCCCTAAAATTATCCGTCCATATGTGAATTTCTGTAGTCGTAGAAATCCATGGGGCTTGCAGTATAAAGCACGAAAAGAAATAATGAAGGGAGCCGGTGTTTGCCGACAGTCGGTGACCGTTGATTCTTGTACGTATGACGGTCTTTTATTTAGATGAGTCCCACCCCTGAGGTTATTCACCCTCGTGTTTTAAACTCATGCATTTTACGTCGAAGGTCAGGGTTATGATAATTGTCTTAATAAAGGGCCCGCATAAACAACTTGAATAAATTTAAAAGATAGATATCAAAAATATTTATGAGATGCAAGAGAAATATTAACAAAGAGCAAAACATAATTAATTAAAGTACCTGATTTTTTGTTTTATGTTAGTAATTTTAGGTGTACAATAGATTTTTATGAATGTGTAAGATAGTAGGGTGGCCCGTGGCGGTGTCTGTAAGGATGCCGCAGTGCAGGGTCGGGCGGGACGGCGCGGGGGCGGGGGCGCGTGCCTCGGGCGGCGAGCACAGGGCGCCGCGCCGCCCGCCGGCCACTCTACTACGCCTTCCACACGCGTCTCCCTGCGGTCTCACAAACCCTTTGAGAACATCTTTTGTTTACGTCCCTACAATCATTTAGCCACGAAATAACTCTATTTGTTTTTAAAAAAAGTAAGCCTTAGTAGTTAGGTAGACAACATTTTGTTAATGATATGATTCGATGACATTTTATAACATTAAATTCTTACAACTTTATTCATAGACAGTTTTCAAACCTATTGTAGTTATCGAATGTTTTGTCTTCTTTGCTCAACTGAATTCAAAGGTCTTTGGAACGGGACAAAACATTCGATAATTAAAATAGGTTTTAAAACTGTCTATGAATAAGGCCGTTATAAGTTAAATCTTATCAGAAAATTTATATTATTCCGAATTGAATTTATTCAAATAAACATGTGCTTCAAAACGTGCGCAAAACATAATTTGGTATGTGATGAGATCTGTAAGACGTCATTATCACACGGGCAGTAGGGAAGTATCGGAAGATAGCGAGGATGCGCGGGCGTCCGCAGCGCGGCAGCAACACGGAGGCGGCGCGCGCGCTGCACCGACTCGCGTTCGCGCTGTGGCGCGCCGTGTTCTACCTGCAGCGCGGCCGCGTGCGCGCCGAGCACTCGCGCTCGCGCAGCCTGGCCGCTGCGCGCACCACGCTGGTGTGTTCACTCTGCACACATTCAATTTCAAATATTTCACTAAGGGGGACGCCGCTAACTAAATGTTTCTAATAATGTAGTTTGGTACTACAATGCTGAATGCAATGTCTTTTGCAGTGTTTGTCATTCCTCCGTTATTACACTTATCTGTCATTTAATTGATTTCTTGCGCATCGGTTACGCCCTCAGAATTTGATCGCGGTGTCCGGTCTATATCCTCAATGTAAACACGATTAATAGCTTCACGTTATGGCCTCACTGTCTCCATCTCCTTAACCACTCTGCAGCCATGCCTAACAATACGCTCATTTAATTTATTTTGCGTATATTGGATAGCCGTTATCAGATATCTAATGCAGATTGATTGTACTGCGCCTAAAAAGGCTGCGGCAATTACTTAAGGCGCGCCTTGTACAGGACTTCCTCTATTAGCGTTATTCAACGCCGATCGTTTATCTACTCCACTGCTTATCGATAATATGGTAAAAGTATCATTACATAACCAGTATAACGCTTGCACAAAGCACATACGATTAGCTTTTATTTTTATAAATGATTGATGGTAAGGTAACAAACCTTCATAAAACTATAAACTCTACCTGGCTGCTCTTAATAAGTGTACACTAATAAACTACGTAATATATAATCCGATACATTTTTCATTGTTACCACTAACAATGTTATCGTGTAACTTGAAATTCAATATGATGTGAGCTCAAAAAGTAAAAACTTGACGGAGATTATATTTCTACTTTTGACATGATTTTAATGACGGTCTCGACCTTGGTTCCCCGGTGACCGCTGGTGTTATTACATCATCTGATACCCAGCGATTTAATGAGCGGTGTTTTGTTATTGTTCTAGACACGAGCCACCAGCGCTCCGACCACACCAGCCGTTACTACTTTTGCGAGAGAACAGGTATGTTTGTGTTATCATGGTTTTGTATGCATTCTTATGTTACGATACTTTACTATTTCGATGATTTAAATAAAACTTGTTGTATAGAATCATAATAAACTCATAAACTTAACTTTTACTCAAATATAATAACATAATAGATAATGTTTGTAATAAATCGACACAATTAAGCCACGAAGAGAGCAGCATAACTAGCTACGAGTATCTCCCTTAAACAGATCTAATTTGGTCAGACACAAGTTAAGCTTTATATCAGTTAAACTAATCGGATTAACCGCGCCAGTGCAACAAAGAGCTCGCCGTTGCTTTGGCAAGCACCGCGGCCGCGTCGCCTCACCGCTGCGCCTACGCACCGCTTGTGACACTTTCACGGAGTTATGGCGCGCCTACGGTCTTATATTTGATCTGACATTAACTTACTAAGCCACGCCGAATCTCAGATTTTCACTCGTTACTTCGTCACACAATGTTGATATACATCAATTTTATGTTATTTGTAAGACGTGTATAATCATAATTATCGTTTTGTTTAACATGAAAGTATGGACTTAACATTTCTTATAAAGAAGTGTCGTTATATTTTAGTTACTGTTAATGGTGTCAGAAGTAGTTTAGACAAATATTTACAAGTGTTTACAGCCAGCTGTGCATGAACACACATCACCGTTTAATCTAGAAGGGTTCCTAAAATAGCTCAGCAAACGCTTGTTATGTACTGGCATAAAAAGTGAATTGTTTCCTGTTCGCCACTCATATCCTGGGATGCACGCATTGCTCATGGAGGTCAAATTGTTTCATTTGATTTGAAGGCTTGTTACTCGCTGACCTACTAATAAATTTATTGACTGTAATCAAGATCTAACACGTTAGTAGGTCCACCCACTGCACCTTGATCCCAACTCTTTCGCGACATAAATTGGCTCTCTCTTACTACGCCATGTAACATGGCTTGTAGTTAAATAAACCGCTGTTTACGGACAGTAAGACTTAACGAACATTATTTTGATCCAAAAGTCTACACAGATTTACAAGAACTGAATGGCTTAAAATATGGCCTTTAGAATATCAAAGACATGATTCTTGTATTAAACAGGTAAAGTTTACGGATATGTCTATGCTACGTGTTAACGTAGATTTCCTGCATTAATGAACTTTGTGCACGCCGCCTCTCTATCGTACCTATATGTTCGGAGAATTAATTAACATATTAAAAGTATATTCACAGAAGCCTTAGGTATAGTTCCGGCTGTGTTAATAGTTGCTTTATAACATAATAATGCTGAGATTGAGTCTTGTGACATCAAACATGGGTATCAGAAACTAAAAGAGACTTTTCGGTCTCACAAACGCCTAGACCCGAAACAAACACCTAATGATCATACAAACATTTGTTTCGTTGCACTGCGGAGATCGAACCCGCGACCTGTCGTTTTATAGTAGGTGTCTAATCAACTGCACCACATAGGCTGTCTGCGCCAGAGAAGCTGTCAAAAGTCATATCATGCAACAAAAGTTTCCAGAAATAGCCCTGATAATGTATCGTTAACCCCATGTTGTGTTCCAGGCGAGCGGGCTGCGCTCCGCCAGCTATCCGAGCGGATCAGCTGGGTCTCGGCTGGACCTGTGCTACGTTGCGGAGCGCATGCTGGCGCTGCACCTGCCGCACAGGGACGACCACGCGGAGGCGCAGGCCGCGCACATGCTCACCAATAAACACGGAGAACACTTCATGGTAAGGATCTTTTACTATAAATTAGGCAAATGGCCACGCCTTACTTGATGTTAAGTGACTCCTACTGCTCCTGAACAAATAATAAGGAACCAGGGCAACCATTTTTATATAGGGATGTAGCTCATATAATACATCCGTCCCTATATTGCGGATGATCAATACCAATCAATTGCAATATTACCTTCCTAATAAGATGGTCAGATCTCTATTGGCTAATCGATCAAGTCATAGCAATTGAACCAATTTAGATCACGTTTATAATGGTGGAAGTATTACTCAACCTTTTGCAATTAAATGTGCCTGTCTAAATAACATTAGGTATCCACAATCTATTTATTATCTGAAAACAAAATTAAATCTGATTTCGGTGCACAAGTACTTTTTTATTTCAGTGCAGGGTACAATGGAGAACGGAAATGGTTTCCATTGAAAAAATAACCTCTTTAGTGTTATTTTGTGACGCCAACTGAGCGGAACGCATTTGAGGAAAATAAGATAAAAATCTTACAAATAACCCAGCACGGACATAAAATCTGTTATTTAAAAACATATCTTATCTTAATGTAATCTAGGTAAGTATTACAAAGACAGATAAAATCACGGCATCTGGCATGTTTGTGTGGCAATCCATTATTTTAAGAAACATTACTTGCATTCTAGGCAATCAACATTCGTTTAAAACCATTATGCCACTGACTTGTAACCGACGTTATTCACTGACAAAGTGCAAATGACCAAATTGTCTTTGGTCGCAGCATAAAATAAGTTACTTAAAAGTAATATTAATTCAAGAAACTGCTCTCATCGAGTGACCTAAACCAAACCGAGTAGGTAATTTTTTTTTCTTTCCCTCTTTCTTGTCTGTAGACTACAGCCAATTAGCATTATTTCATAATTGTATTGGGCACGGGCCTCCTCTACAATCGAGAGTACGATTAACAGTGGTTAGGCCATATAGTCCATCTCGCTGGTGGACTTTTACATACCATAGAAATTTCATACGAATCACTATGGTATGCAGGTTTCCTTACGATGTTTTCCTTCACCGTTATAGTGCGTGGTGATTGACTATCAATACACACATGACTACGAAAAGTCAGAGATGTACCCTGGGATTTGAACCCGCGACCACCGTGAACATGTAGGCAGCCGCGTCTGGTCCGTTACCAACAGGCCTCCACGCACTTATATTTCATAAATCTCGACTCAAATTCAGCCATCTTCCTAAACTTATTTGTACTTTACCCATATTAATAAAATGTACTCCGTCTTTCCAGGTATTCGAAGTGAGTGGTGGTGAGGTGAACGTGGAAGGTAGGACGGCTCGCAGCGTGTTCGGGCGCGCGCGGTCTCTGGGCTGGCCCGGCGACCTCGCGCCGCCTCTAGAACGACTATGCGCGGCCTGCAAGCACATCGAGAACTGGCTCTCAGCGCATCCCAAAAACGTCGCCATATTACTCGCATGGTGAGTTTCACTTTTCTCATTTTTATTTGCGTCGTAGTGTTAGCGCTATTCTGTAGTTCGTTAAAGAGTTTCGGGTTAGCCTACGTATATCCGGCTTAGGGATGGCCGGCATAATTGTATCGATCTGATACTCAACTTAAAATGCCCTAAGGTACCGCCATGAGCATTGGATTCACTTCGTAGAGGCAGTAAAGTATAATGGAAATCATAAATCCAAAATCACCCAAGCGAAATCACAGACGAAAGTCAGTAAAGGTACCAGTATGGATACCGTTACTAAACCAAGCGCACGTAGTTTAATCACTTGTCACATTCATCACACTCGTAATTCTCAGGCATTTATTGCTCTATTCATACGTCAGGCCATTTTTACGCCAGCCATATGTTTACTTACAAATTACGATGCCGTCCGCTGGGCGCATTTTTAACGTTTACCGACTGAAGTTACTATTCGGTTACACTATCTAGAAAATTGACGGTAGGATATTTGTATTAATCTGGATGGATCTACCATACATGATAATCAAAAACCGCTCAATAGAGTCCCTCATAAGTGTGGCAAGCAATTTAAGCAAGTAGCTAGTATAATTTTCTTGACGATAAGTGATGATGCTCTATCTTGTTTGCACGGTATTTTCTCGTACCTTCAGGAGCGCTTTAGTTAAACTGACTGCTATTACAAACTACAGTAATACGAGTAATATTATAACTTATGGTCCTTCGAGCCGGACTCAAAGTTTCTTGTTTGTAAACTAAATGTAATGAAAATGGTTCGTTTGCAGGGGTAACAGAGAGCGGCTGGGAGTGCTGGTGGCAGCCTACATGCACTACTCGGCGATATGCGGCGCGCCGGAGCACGCGCTCGACAGATACGCCATGCGACGCTACCTGGACGACCGCGTCCCGGTGTTTCAACTACCTTCTAATAAACGGTGACTATTAACTACATATTGTTTCACGAGAACATAGATTTAGTATTTATTTTATTAAGTATCACTCTTCAATTGTTCATAAGAGGCTTTATGGAGATTGTCGGATGCCCAAGATCCCTTTCCTCTTTCCATCGTTTTTCCTTCCGTTCTGATGAACCAACAAAACCTCTATTGTGGATGTCATGGGCGGCAGTGATCACTTACTATCATGTGACCTGTTTACTCGTTTGTCGGATCTATTGAATAAGAATGATCATATTTTGAAGTTTTGTATCAATTATTTTAGATAAGGAAACTTTGTAGACTGCGCATATAAGCTCTAAGTTGCAATGTGGCGACATCTTACGACATACGCGTGATTTATTTTCTAACTTCGAGCCATACTCAACCATTGAGACAGCATTAATATGCATAACTTTCAATCATAATTTAATAACTTAATCCACTTTCTGAAATATTTGTGTTTATAATTATCAGATTTTAATATTCATGATTTATAATTTATGCCATGAATTATTGTAAAACATAAACTTAGTTACTTATTTATTGACTCACGACAAATCTAAATAAAAATGATTATTTAATTCTTTTTTTTTTTACCATTTGTATTAAAACAATAGTTAAGCCTCAAGGCTGAGGCTTAACTATTGTTTTAAACTCTCCGTGTAGAATTTCTCGCCTCGAAGATACGATTATCGTAAGGATATAAAAAAGGTTGTATCATGTAAACATTTGTCAGAACATGATAATCTAAAGGCGACTATGTCATGGGCTAATCGCATACGATTCTCGCCGCGAGAAACTCTCCCCGTGTAAATGGCTCTTTAGTGTCATGGTCTTTATATACGGATAGGTTATTTTGTGATATTTATAAAGTAAAAAATATAAAAATTAGCTTCTCTGAGTGATTTACACTGTTAATGAATCAAGTACGCTTTTAGTTTAACATGCAAGTAAAGTAGGCACATTCTTCTTGTTATTACATTTGTATAGATAACGACAAACACGCAAAACTATGTCACACATTTAATCATAAATCATTTAAAGCATGTGCAAGCAAGCATAAAGTGTCATGAACATTTGTACCAATGAGGGAATATAGCCCGCTTTCGAAGTCAACAAGTCGAATGCGCTACCAAGTGGCTATTATTTACACACCAATGTTTCTGAATGTATGTAGAGCGTAGAGTTAGGAGTTTATAAATGGTAGAGCTACGTTGAAGCCTGATTATGTTCTGAATGAGGTTTATAACAGGCACTATTTTGCCTATGTAGGTAATTTAAAAGTAGAAATATATATTTTCTTGCGTTTTCGGTGGTGAGCGAGGTTTTCGAAGACTACTTCTTTGTAAATACTGCAAAGTGCAACCGTTTTTTGAAATTTCATATCCATGCACAACTTATCAAATCTGTCTCGCTTGCTAATACCCAAGTAGCACACCATTTTAAATGTACAAATAAAAACCCAGTCCGATCGAGACACAATCCCCTATCCTTTCACAAGTGAAGTGACAGTATTGTTTAGTAGGACATCCGGGTGCATATCATTTGTCTTGTTAAAGGCCGGTAGCAGACTCGGATTTTACCGCTATCGTATGGGCGATCATGGACAATATAGTCTCACCATTAAGTGACTGGGATACTCCTTTTTTGCTATATGCACACTTTTTAACAATATCCGTGTTTTGGATCCGTGTTGCAATTATACTCGTAATTTAAATTAAATTTAAAAAATCATACATACATACATACATAACCTCACGCCTTTTTCCCAGAAGGGGTAGGCAGAGGTGCTACTAGAACACCCACGTTTCGCCTTGTATATTCCGTCCCACGATGTGATAGGGGGCGAGCCTATCGCCATATCGGGCACAAATTCCTGACTCCGGGCTAATAATGAATAGAAAAATCCAATATCACTTTGCCCGACCCGGGATTCGAACCCGAGACCTCGGCTTTGCAATCATACCGTAGTACCACTACGCCACCGAGGCAGTCATTTAAAAAATCAGAATGTATTTAAATGTGTTTGTCATAATATTTGAAGTTTATTCGTCGCAGGTACATAGACACGTTCGCGGGCCTGCTCGCGGGGCAGATCCGCGTGAACGCGGCGCCGCTGCAGCTCACGCACGTGAGCGTGGCGGGCTCGCTCGCGCACGCGCCCGCCGCCGCCGGGGATACCGTCACCTTCCTCAAGATCTACGAGAACTTCGTCTGCGTCTACACCTCAGGTATTATATATCATATTATACTAGGGTTCATGCCAATTACAAAACAACTACCAACATTACATTTCCCATTTAGTACGTCTGAAAAATATTCTACTGCATATGACCTGCATACATTCATCCAGTAATCGTCTGCTACATGATAAAGGCTCTTTCAATATTACGCCATTGAGCGTTAATCAATAAAGATTAATGTGGAATAACGATAATTAGACATGCTGGCAAACGGTCGGTATTTGCGGTCAGCCTGATTTATTGGATCCATCGCCGTCGGTACAGTTGCAATCTTATTGTTCCGCTCGGTTAATATTTTTTGTGAATACTGTCCTCTTTACCATCTCATAATTCCGAACTGGTTGGGGATAGTATGGTGGTACTTCCACAGATCAGTTCGCTATCGACTCTACCACCTTTGTAATATATCATAACAAATATAATGTATAATGAAAGTATGTGTTACCACCAGGTCTGTACGTGGTGAACGGCGGCGGGTGGACGGTAGGCGTGGGCAAGCTATCGTTACGCGGCGACGTGTTGGTGCGCGCGTACCGGCGCCCCGCGCACGCGCCCGCCACGCAGCGCCATCTGGTGTTCGCGTGCCAGTTCCACACCTGCGCCGTCGCCGACCACACGCTCTCCTTCACCAAGCAGCAGCTTGACCACGCCGCTCACGGTAATATTTTTTTTACTTTATCAGCCCAGATACATACGAACCACTGTAGGGCACGAGCCTCGTCTACAATCGAGAGTACGATTGAGAGTGGTTAGGCCATATAGTCCACCAGGCTGGCCTAGTGCGGGTTGAGGGACTTTACATACCATAGAAATTCCTGCAAATCGCTGTTTTCCTTCACCGTTCCTTGACGGTATTATTACACTACTTTATTTTATAATTTCTTATAACATAAATCCGTTAAACCAGCAAGTCACTTACTTGATGGGAAATAACCATCGTCTCCCATAATCACTTTTATTTGTAGACAATACTTTGTCAGTCTTTGAGAAATGATGAGAAAAGGAGGAGAAGGGGGGAGAAAATAAGGTCTTTAATAATTACGAAAAGGTCAATGATGTTACTCGACGTCAGCTATCTGTAAAACCGAAACCGTAGAGTTAATCCATTCACATTGTATCCGACCTAAACTGGGTAGAGCGAGACTCTACCACAAATAAAATGCAGTTTAAAGTACTTAGATGTTATACTAGAATTCACATTGCGAACAAAACTTATTCGCACCGCTTATGCACCAAGCAGCCACGTGAGAAACCAGTAGGGTGAGAGAGAAGATAGTGTGACTACGAAGGAGTGACAGAGACTAAAACTCAATACTGTACAGCTGTATTTTGTTACACAGAATATGTTCACAATGTCTCTTGTAGTACATTTCGCTGGTTGCAAGTGTATAGAAGGTTGTGATGTGGTCAGACCCGTCGTTCCCGAGCGACGGCGCGGTGGAGCTGGTGTTCGTGCGCGGCGGCGGCGGCGGCGCGCCCCCCGCGCCCACCCCCGCCGCGCCCCTCCGCGCCGCGCCCGACGCACTCGCGCGGGCTGACTCGCTGGAGCACCTGCGACCACTCTCTACCCTCACTGATGATGACGCAGGTAGGTTTTCTTTAATACGTAAAAATAGCTAAGTATTTACAAAATCATAGGTTTAATACATGAACGTTGTGAGACAATGGTGGCAACAAATGGTGTGTAGTTGGTGTTTTATAATATTGTACTTCAATATTATAATTATTTATTTTTCTTGACGAATGATCTAAATCTCTCATTTATGGAGACAATTATATAGGCATGCTCGAGACTGGATAAATTGAACCTTAAACCGCCATCCATACCATGTATGTAGGTGTAGACTGTAGACCAATGTATACCACCAATCGACATACACGATGCTATCACCACTGCATCACCTCTACCATCATGCTCCACTTACAATTCTCTTCTTTATTGTCTTACTTGTCTTGTCTCAGCACAGGTAACTCGTAATTTCCAATAATTATGTTGCTTGCAATTACTCGTAATCACCGTGGTACTAAAAAGTCAAATAGGCTAAAGTAAATCACTCGTATTTGTTGTTGGAGCCCTTTTGAGGTCACGTGCACCTATCGATAATACCACAAAATATAATACGTTTTGTATGTCATCATTATTATAATAGTCAAGTACAAGAAGTCATTGAACATAGGTATAACTAATAAATTCCCAAGGATTTTAGCAATGAACAGACTCCCGGCTATTGATTCAAATTCATTTATTTTATCATCCATAGTTCACTACAATAGTGAAACAAGGTATCGTGAAGGCACATGTGTACCTGAGTGTTCTGCACAAGAATGTCGCATGTGAAAGTCGACAGTCGAAATTCGTCAGCTTAAGGACAAAATAGCCTGGTCATGAAAATGTGCCAGACAAGAAAACAAGTGTACTACAACATTCCGCAATATGTAAAAGTAACGTCATGATGCACCGATTCTATGTTTGGTATCAGAACAGTCACTGTACGCTACAAGCTGACATGAACATTTTCTAGTGATGTAGTATCACGTACCGACTATTGTATATCGATATTTTTTTACAACGCAACGAAATAAGAATAAATTATATTAAGTCAAGCAACATGATAATATATTTTATCTATACGTATAATACAACTTGTAACTGTTCGATGTCTGCACATGAAAGATATATGAGAAAAACGATTGTGAGGGGACGGTATGACGGTAACGTAATAGAACCGCAATAATAGGGTATTTGATTCCAATTTTTTTTTTTGTCCAACGGTGTCCATATCCAAAATCTCGTAAACAAAGAATTTTGCAAATCCAATCAAAATTAAATAAGTTAAGAACGTTTTAAATCTTGCAGTGGGAGTAAAAGAAAAGGGACGTAAAACAAATCTAGTGACGTCACTAGTAGTAATTACAGTGTGCGTGTGTGAAGAGAGACTGTAAGATCTCTGCACTACCCTCCCACTTCTTGTAAATACTAATATTTGCCTTATGTAACAAGCTACTTTAATGCTGTTTTCATATAAATGTTTTATTTTAATGGTATTTGTGTTTGTTTGCAAAATAATTCAATAAATCGACCATAGTCAAATACCCTATTAGAATGAATCTCGTTTTTTTCTTCTAACATAATGTGACGAAGAAGCTCCTGATATAATTTCAACACACAACAATATAATACACAAAGAACAAGGTGAGTGGAATCGATAACCGTGGTTGATGCGGACTCGTGCAGCACTAAGACTAGGACGGTGCGGGCGATGTGCCGGTGTGCGGGGCGTCCCCTCCCCCACGCGTCAACTCTACCTCTATTGCCATGTCGACCTGTCGCTTTATGTTGTAACGGCCATATTGCTATGTAAGCATAATGCACAGATAAGTACATAAGAATGACTCAGTACAGATCTAAATAAAAACAATAATTATGAAAAATAAAACAATAATACGACTGAATATTAAATGTGGTTAACATTTTCAATAATGCGTCTTTTATTATTTCATTCGTTCATTCGCAGTTCGTGTGGTATATTTTAGTCATACAGTATTACAAACAATACAACTCATAACATGTAATGAAAAGGCTACAAGATACCTTAAAATAAATAAACCGAGCATTCACAGAGGTAATGTCTCATGTTCGGTTTTTTATTTTAATAATTTACTAATAATGATACATTATTTTTTATTAATTTAATTAAACAACATTTAAAAAGATTCGTGTAATGAGTGAAGTTTGGATTTCGATTAACATAAAAACAAATGACAACACCAGTGCGAGAAATTTGTTTACGCTCGTCAACCTACCTGCCAAATGTAGCGGGTGTTGGCACCACCCAATATAATCCACGAGGGACACTTATATTCAACAGTTGGTTACCTATGGCTTGAGACGATGATGATATGTTGCAGATTAGTTGTTTATAAACTGCTTCCTGCAGATTCTCTAATAGCAATTACGATTACTGGTCATATTTTAACTATTATAAATTAAAGCTGGTGGTATTTAGAAAATGTAGGAAACACGCAAGCTTTGAGGAACGCGAAATCCTGAGTTAAATGAGTTTGTGTACGATTTTCGATTATTTGTTCTGGGATGCATATTATATCTATGATAAACAAGAAAATCAAATCGCATGGACCATCTATAAATCTAAAATAGTACCTCCCGGTAAACCAACCAAATAAAGTAGGTACCGCTGTATTATTCAGTAACACAAAAAAATCCTCCTATGGCGACTTTTCTTTAATTGATAAAATCGTAGTTCACCATTTATCGATTTTAGTTGGTTTATATTATGATTTCTTTCACTTACTATCACATTAAAGCGTTAGTTGCTTTACTAATAACTCCATACTGCACCTGCTGCAAATGTCTGCTGCATATTGTCTGACTTTTAACACATAATAAACCGAAGAATTTAGCGAGTTCCTTTGTACCATCCATTACAGTATTTGCAGTGCGTTCAGTTTCACACGTGACTAACAGTATTAGCTGAACATCCGCGAGCCATTACCCACGATACGACCGTCAAGCTATTTGTACTCCACTACAAACTTGCGTAATGGCCTCTCCACAGGAACCCTAAAAACTAAATTGCATTCAGCACATCCTGTCTCCTTGTTGCATGTTTGGAATTAATATATTAACCAATTCGGCTAGTTCACATATGTCAAGGTAACATATTGATTGAATGTTAACGGAAATGCAAAGCTACTACTTCAAATGTTTTATTTTACTCGCGCGGAAGGTCATCAAATCAGCCGCAAGTAATTTGCATCCGTGTATCTGAACTGATACATTTTAAATGCGTCACGAATAATGTTAACCAAAATAAGCCCATTTAATTCATTATCTTTATTCTCGGTGCCGAGACGTACATATAAATTAGCTTATTCTTAGAATAACTTAGTAGGGAGAAGTTCAAAAAATCCCCTGAACATGTTAAATGTGTCATTAGTGTTGACAAAGCGACCAAATACCAGTTAACGGAGGAGAGGTCGCGGTTAGTGTCGGTGCAGGTGCGCGGCTATTTTAGTGAATAGTGGCGCGTCCATGC
Source organism: Theretra japonica (assembly GCA_033459515.1). NCBI lineage: Eukaryota > Metazoa > Arthropoda > Insecta > Lepidoptera > Sphingidae > Theretra > Theretra japonica. Next base: position 8,327,540 of record CM065930.1, read on the forward strand.
GCCGCCCGCGACGGACTGCCGGCGCGCCGCCCGCCCAGTCCACACGCCGCACCGTCTCTCGCACGCGCTCGCACCCTACTATACTCTCACTTTCTACATTCACCTGTGACCTACCCCGTGTTTACATACACTAAACTAAACAATAATACAATACAAAAGTGCCTTTTTATCGGATACTGAACCTGCAAAAGATATTAATTTGAGGTGAGTTTTACGGCTTGTTCAATGTTTGTAATTGTTTTACTTTAGCTTGTAATAGTAATCGTGTGACCGCTGATTTGGCACGCGTCGCTCTCACATGCATACATTACGACTCTGTAAATTGAAACATTTATTTTGGTTAATCTTTCTTTATTGCGATATTGTGTAAAAACTCGCAAGTAGCGAACTTTTCATCTTTGGCTCGGCAGTTTGTTATGAGAGTAATGATGATTAGATTACCAGTGTTTAACCCAGTTTGAAGCTTAGCCATAATGTGTACAGACGAAATTGCCGCTGAACCTCTCTGTACCCAGAGATAATAGACGATACAATTTTTAAATAACGTTTATATTTAGTCGTAGGCGACCCACTACCACCTACTAGGTCATTAATACAATACGTCCCGAACACTCTCCAACTCTCATTATGTAGGCAATTAAATTTAACTCCTCTTTCAATTATCTATGTTACAAAGAATCCCATTTATTGTAAGCTAATGGCTTTCATATATCATCCAGCATTGTGTTAGTAATGTGACCGAGGCATAACAAGAAGTGTCCATCAAACTCGTCCTCGAATGCACAATAGATCGCATTGGCGCGAACAGAGATTCCATTTAATTTGAGTAGTGCGGGCATTAATTGAGCGGCGTGGTGAATCAGTGATGTATGTCCAGTGCAGTGGTCAATGACGACGGTGCCCTTACAGCGCCGCCTATTCGTCACACTTCAATTTGGTTTCATTGGAACGAAACGAGATCAGTGACCCGCGCTCCCGCCTCGATACGACACACCGTGTTTACTTTAAATGTTCATCAAACGACATTAAAATCTTGTAAAGTTTTATCTCTTTATGCGCAATAACCCACGAGTCACGACCCTCGTTGATAGCGTTTAATACGAAAACGTATAAACAATTTTGGTTCTTGGTTTTTTTGAATTTCCATGTATCAGATATAGGTACATAATTATACGACTTGGTTATTTTTTATGTTGTATTCTTGATGATTAAGTTTTTAATGAGGATGAATAAATTGCTAATCTTATTATAAGCTATTAAAGCACAATTCTAAAATTCGAATATATTGAAATGAAAAACATAATAAAATAATACTTAACGATTATAACGTGTATTGTGATGCGAGATGTAATTTCCAACTTCGATGATGTTTTATGACATGCCGTAAAATATTTGTGGCCTAATGGATCGTAATCAATGCCAAGGCCGTCCTTGCTGAATCGATTTTATAAGCTGCCAAGTCCGCACCCCTACTACGACACGGTGCGATTTATTAGTAAACATGGTCCTAATAAAAAAGCTTGTTGGTACATTTACATAGGCTTGTATAGCGAGTGTGCCGCGTCCCGTATCTAATGAATTTTTAGTTTCTCACGCAAGGCTATGTTTACCATGACGTCAGCGCGAGCTGTGCAAAATATTTTATCTATAGTGGTATCCGAGAACTCGATCCGAATTATCTATAAGTGACTACGTTTCATACAAGTTTTATACACAAATATGTAGTACTGCGTATATAACGCAGCGTTAACAACTTGTGAAGGATTTAAAGACACGTTTATTACTCACGACAACTCTACAATATTTGCTAAGGATATTCATTACCGCGTTGCACAATAAATATGTCCAGATGCTTGTAGATATCTTCGAGCGCACTTATTATTAATCTGCATGGTACGAGAGGTATTTATTGTCTTATCCGTATCGCAATAAAAAATATTCGCCAATATTTTACCAAGTTAAAGTTTAAAACTTTTATAGACAGTTAATACCTCGCTTATGATCACGTCAGACGTGTGTTTGTGCTCTGTGTTCATCTCGTGTTGCGATATATTTCTAGCTTCCAAGGTAAACTAAACACCACTTATAAACATTGAAAATGTTTTAGCGATCTGCAGCACATACTTGCATACATTTTCATTTACCTAAACACTTGTAATATAATACGTTTATACATAGTACTAAAACAAAAACAAAATTCTGTTGAAAAAAGTAAAAGAAGCAAACAGGTTGCGCTTCGCAGATAATTTAGTATACCGAACGATAGCCAAACGAGTAGTGTTGAATAATAATGTGGAGCTTAGAATTTCTGCGAAACATAAGGTGGAGCTCGCAGCTCGCCGAGCCCGATGACATCATGTGGCGCGCTCACCTTCCCCACCCGGCCGGACAGATTGCACGCTAACTCTGTTGCCTCACTAACATCTCCAATGTCCACAACTTACTGTTTAACGACTTCACAAAAAAAACCCTCATAACCATCTCAGCGCATTAAAAACTTGCATTCGGGGATTTTCCAAGAATTAGTATGGTGATCACAATAGTAATTAATTAAATAAGGAACCAAGAGCCTGCGCGTATCTTTATAATATTCTATTACACAAATCTTGTTTTTACAAACGCTTTATTTACTGAAATAATTTAAACTCGCGGATTACTGTACTGTCAAAATATTCTTAATATCTTCATGGAATTGGTTCAATGCAAAAAGATGAATTAAATCATGGAGCCATAGCTGTTAGGGCATTCTGTGAGGTGTGACGGGTGGGCGGGGTGGCGGCGTCAGGGCGCACATCCTCTTCCTGCGTGCTCCCGCGCCGCCAACATTTCGTAACAGTACCCCGGGCGTCCCGGCGCACGGCGCGGCGCCCTCACGCCCGCACGATCCGACCGCGTTATTTTAGTTGACATCACAGAAATAACCTCATCTTCCTCAACACACTGCGATGGTTACCAGCGACACTGACGTTGATATCTTTACGCTAATTGCGTTATTGACAACTTTACATTTAGTTCAGTTTCGAAATCGAACGCCAATGGGCCAAACCGAATGGTAATTTAATGACATTCAAACGTTTAAGAGTTCAGTTCATTAAAATTGGAAGAAATGTTGCAATCGTTACAAAATGAATTGCGGACAGGACAGGTTCTTCTTACAAATAAATGTATTTTTTGTAAATTGTTCTAAATGAATACTGCGTTGCTCTGTCGTAAAACAAAACAGGTATTATAATGATAATTGTAATTTTCCTCATACATAAATTAGTAGACCTAACATAAGAAATTTTGATAAAAATATTTATAGATATTAATATGTGATTTTTATGATGAGATCGAATGTCGCCTACATTACGCCCCCTCTACAAATAAAGGTCTTGTATCAATTGACAATAACATACCAAGTTCACTCCAGTTGATAAAGTCATAAAACCTTTTTTGGATTTTTGGAGATCTTATCACAACTTTTTATGTGAGGTAAATGGCTAAAATAACGTGAATTTCCTTAAAAATTTGCACAAAAACACATTTACATCCCAAGGGCTTTTAACTCTCATATTACAATGTTTGTAGTACACAAACGTTGTTATTTGTTTCCTGTTTTATTTTCACGTTTACACAGAAACAACTTGTATGACAACTACATACGCGTCGTATTACAGCTAACTTCCTTTTACAACAATATTACGAGCTGCATCATTAAATACACAATATGAAGCCATACGTGTTTATTTAAAACGATTTTCTAAATAAAATGTGTAGTGATAACGAGTATAAATAATATATTTTACCGTTGTAGTAAGGGTTATTTCTAGCGGTGGCTCAAAATAGTCGCAGTTCCGTATATTTTCACAAACAGCTAGGTAATCCCGCTATCGGAGTAACGTAATCCTTAAAAGGATGTGGTTAAGCCACTGTCACGTATCTAGTAACTGCGCGGACTCTCGTACCTGCATACTGGGTACAGTTAATTAATATCCCATTTCCTTAGTTTTTATTGAAAACGTGCGAACAAGATAACTACGAGTATGATGATTAGCTAATGGCGACATGAGCTCGATGGAACCTTTATGTTAGAGTACGTATTCATAAGCTTTCACAGCAGATTTTCTTGATCTCGTTTGTTTTATACACGCAGGTGATACTAATGAAGTGTCTAGTTTCAACGTATGTTAATGCAATGGCTTCGTGTCGTATTCAAATAACGTTGTATTGCAACAGGATTATTGCTATAGAAAGCTACATTACTATTCTTTTGTTTCCGTCAACTCATGTTTGCTTATTCGACATCACGTTTCCATTTTAGTTTCTTATCCTGAATATGAAGCATTCGATTCTCTTTTATTTATTTCACGTAACAAAGCAGGATTTTTTCCACATCAATTTTGTTATTTTGTTATTGGCTAATATATCTTCTCGTATCATTCCGATGATATTGAATTACAAATATCTTTGATAAAAACGTTAATAAACCAATAAAACTTCAACAAAAAATCCTTGTAAGTTAACTAAGACTTAAAGACACATGTCATGGTTCGTTACGACGCTTGATTAGTGTATTGGAGCGGATCGAATCTAATTAAATAGTGAGTGTAATTATATCACCACTTATAAATGTAGGTCAAAATAGTTTAGGTAAATGTATACAGCATACGTATTTGACTTTTAAAACAAATATATAAATAAATAAGTATTAACACGCATATTCTCATTATCTAAAGGTGAGAACAACGGCAGTGCGGGCTCTGGGTCAGGTGGCGAGGCAGGAGAGAGTGCAGAAGGCACTCACACATTCGGTCCTCTGGACGGCTCCATATACGCGACGGTAGTGCGGGCCGGTGGCGGCGGGCCCGCGTCGCCGCTGAGCGCGTCCATGGACTCGGGCATCTCGTCGGCGGGGCGCCGCGCCGCCCCCAGCCCGCCCGACGAGCTGGACACGCTGCTGGGCGACATGTTGCGCACCGTGAGGGCGCTGCCCGACCCGCCGCCGGCGCAGTCCGCCGCCGACCGAGCCGCCGACATCCCGTACCACGCGCGCGCTGACTCCGCGCCCTTCACGTACGGCGCGCCCGGCCTGCGCCCCGGCATGCTGCGCGCCTCCAACCGCCTCGCCAGCCCCGAGCTGGTGCGCCGCGCGCTCGCCGACCGCTCCTACAAGCCCATCGACGACGACGATGATGAGCGCGCCACGCCGCAGCCCAGCCCGCGCTCTACCACCACCACCACCACCGTCACCACCAGCACTGTGCTGCCGGCGACTCTACCCGTTCGTAATGGAAGGTAAGATCTATTTATTTATACTCGTAATGTACAATAATTTAATTAAACAACAGTGCATGCGCATTCTGACAAGGAAAAATTTTAATTATCAGTAAAATAAATATTATTTTCAACTAAAACATTTCGATTAGCCATACAATACTTGTGATCTAGCAAACGTGTTTTCGATTATGAAAAAACCTAGTCTTAAGATTATTTGGAACAAACATTCTGTTTTCTTTTTATGGTATGTTTAATTTCAATCGTATATGGCCAAAGACAGAGGAATAAACTTTAAAAATAATATTAAAGCAGGGGATCTGGTAGAAGATGTAAACATTGTGTTCCTGTACTGTAGGTGTGGAGGCCTCGAGCCACCTACACTGCGCACTTATTTACACATCTACAAACGGATTGTGTGTAACCAGCAGTTGGAACAAATCACAATTGTAATTTAGTAACGTCGGTGCCACAAAAAGCTACCACAATTTTCAAAAAAAGTCTTATATAAAAAACACGCGCTATAAATTACAGAACAAATAAACATTCACGCTAAATTCATTCGCAAATATGTATTTAAGTAACAAAGGCATCTATGAGTGGACAGTATCAGAACACTGAAGCACACATGAGTAACAAACGGTCTGGGAAGAATCATCTGTAAACAAACAGAGCGCTTCTACTAATTTATTTAGTCGCGTTCCGCTTGACCCACTTTGCCGTCAATGAAAAGAGTCGTAAAATGTACCATCGACATTCGTGGACGATACCTTTACCTCCAGCCTCTTCACTTATATAGACACAGCACACATCTGTCTGATGAACACGCCGCTAAATATAGACCACCACTTTTATGGCCATTCATTGAACAAATTCCCATCTATATCCATTAAACATTGTTCATTATACCATTCAGGTCAATTTATAGCTAATAAAATAACGTCTAAAACACAATGGTCATCATTCAAATACGCTGTTGTTTTATAGTCATCATCGCCGCTACGATCTTTTAAATTTGACAATCAAATATGATGTGCCGTTGGAGACCGTTTTTGGTAATAGTGATAAATAATATAGCGTAGTCGTTTTGAAGTATTACGACATGTCCTTCTATATTATGTTCCTGGACTCTTCTCGTCCGCATCTGTCCAGCTGGCCACGTTGATTATTAAACAAGCGTAGGAGCGACCAGCGCTGTGGGCGTTAATTGAATCAATGACATAACACAAACAATCTTCCTATGTTTGGTAATCGCTACGATTTTTTGTTAGTATCGGCTCGATCTCACATTGTTTTGAGACTATAAAAAGAAAACATCGTAGAAACATATTTTATTTTATGCCTCCAAATGCGTGACAGTCTAATAAAACTGTTGGCTAAATTCTTTATTTGGATTTATTTTTTATACCCCGGCTTCATATGGCTACCTGAATATTATTTCCTTAATGCAAATGTTTTTGATCTAATCACATCTTAAGAAGGTCTGAAGTCGTGGAGGTTGAATAATTTATTGCATACGAGTTTCTTTCCACGCAAAGAACACGAGCCGTACGATACTCGATAAATTCCCGAAAAAGGTGACGTCAGGCAAGCGGTCTTAAACCATGAGCTAAATCCTTGTGATATGTAACTCATATTGCGGCGATCACATGTATGCGTGGAATTAAACCAGGTATTACAAGACCTTGCTTTGTTCTCAAAATAAATTATTGTTAAATCTGCCTCTTTCATCTCTACGTCACGTTACGTTCAACCGATAGAGAAAACGTCAAGCTACATCAAGTCCATCTCTACGAATTAATTTATATGTTTATTGAATAAGTAAGATAGAATCCATCCTGCCAGTTCATCTCATGTCACGCTTGCATGTCGTGGAACAAATCCTGGCTGCAAATTAAAGACTAAATTATAGGCTGGTTCGTGTAGTTGTCAGCGCCAACGAGCTACAAATTGCTGCTGTTACAAAGACGACATACGACACACGATGCATGCTAAACGTACAAGTACATGCAGGAATTACAAACCTACTTGTATGGGGACTAGACTGTAGGCACAACCGTATACATAATATAAATATTACTTTGATAACATTTCCATTTAAAAAATGTGGCTTTTTGTTTATTGTTTATGTTGGCCAGATGTTAGCCATCCCGTAACTAAAAATAATAGGTTTTATAACATTGTTTTTGTTTGGAATATTAGGTACATTTTTACTGCAACACATTTATAAATTCCGTAATATGTACAAATTCGTCAATTATACCGTATGAAGCATACTTTTAACTTCAAACCATAAAAAAGTATGCATAAGAATATGTATGAAAATAAATCGCATAACATTGAAAGATATAATTCATAGACGACAGAATAGTTTTGTAATATTTGTTGACTATCACTCAGGATACAAAGCGGATCCCCATATCATTGTCCGGAGTGTTTTAATGCGTGCATCAGGTTTGATGGACAGATAAATGACGTGATATCGATATCTGCGTTGTCAATCACGCGGTCGTAATGTATTATAATCTAAGCATTAGTTGCGAAATGTGTCTCTGTAAGAGGCAACATGACACATGTAAGCGCACCATTAAGGGTATACTTTAATCGCATTGAAAAGATCTGCACCATCATTAGCATTTTATTGTGCTCTCGTAGCATACATAAAATAACAAGTACAATAAGAATCCTTCGTATTTTGTAGAGAACACATGTGCTCGCATGTTTCTTAAAACATCGAGATGCAATGATTGGAACAAAGCGTTCAGAAACGGAAGTATCGGTGTCCTTAATTGAGATAACGTTAGGCGTGGGTCGACAACGAGCTGAGTAGTGAGTACCTACCGACTACGTCGTGCGCAACATTAATCGTAGCTTACGGGACCTACTATAAGCTACCTATTGCGAATTATTTATGCGGCGCCAACTGAATGAATAGCTCTTTAGTTCCCGGTAATTTTACCGGGTCGCCATAACTATTCGCAGAATCTAAAGAGTCAAAAACAAACATCAGCAACTCTGTACGTACAAAGGTTAATTGTACAAAATAACGTTTTAATACCGCCATGATTACTCGTGTGGGTTCTTATGAAATGATTTACAAATATTGCCAAGCAGTTACACAGCACATATGAAAGTTCAACATGAGGTTAGCGTAGTAAGGCGACGTCGGCTCGCAATTCTAAGATTGATTTGGAGCGATGGCGTGTGATTGCGTCGCCAACATGACCCAAACAAGTTACTATTTCGAGATAAACGTCGCCATAAACGGCGGTTGTCGACCGGGCCACGACACACTGATGCCTGATACCGTACTCCCCAGCCACACACGCAACACTGTTCGTATCTAATGAACAACACACTGTTCACACTTTCCTACTCTCAGCTTTTCAAACTACTGCTATCATGTACTTGGAAAAAGGACAATGCTTATGTAATATGTTCACAAAATGCACAGATAAAGTCCTAAAAAATGATTTAGCAGGCCCCATTATAAGATTATCCAACCAATGTATGTAGGTGATAATAACATGCAAATTTAATACCACATTCCAATCTCAATGAAGGCGGTTGGAGATCTCAATAATATTTTAAATAAACTAATCATTATTTACCGTTCCGTTTTATATACATATAAGCGTTTCGAATTAGAATTCATTATATTAATAAAATAACGTAAATATATGTCGACAGATGTTTGAACGGTGAAGCGGAATGGGCGGAACGGCCGCCAAGTAGCGCGAGGAAAACTCTACCAGAAGGTGATTCATGGCGGTCTCACAGCACACTGGGCTGGCACGAGACTACTCGGTCGCGGGAGCCGCGCCGCTCCGAGGGCAGCATCGAGGCCAACTCCGGCCTCACGTGGCTGCAGAGACAGCAGCAGAGACTCCGAGAGAAGAAAGAAGCAAGGGAAAGAGTCGCTCGACTACCGCTCGAGTGGGATACTGCTACTTCCCGACATGTGCGTCGATCCGCGAGCCATCGGTAACATATTGCTGTTAATTGTAACACACTAGTTTGTCCCACTGATATTTTTCTACTATTTTAAACAGTGATCGTTATGCTAGCGGATGTCAATATCCTGCTATCAACAAATATTTAAATGGCCAAGTTACAAAACTACTCAGCGAAATATCTAGAAACTAAATAAAATATGTTGACTGACTCGGTGGCGTAGTTGTACTACGGTACAATTACAACGTCGAGGTCTTGGGACCGAATCCCGGGTTGGGCAATGAGATATTGGGTTTTTCTATTCATTATCAGCTCGGAGTCAGGAACTTGAGCCCGATATGGCGATAGGCTTGCGCCCTATCACATCGTGGGACGGAATACACAAGACGAAACGAGGATGGCCTGGTAGCCTCGCTGCCTCCCTTTTCTTGAAAGTAGGCGTGAGTTTGTGTATGTATGTAAAATATGTTAAGCTGTATGTATGCTTGCAGCGTGGATGGGTACACAAGCGACACCACAGCGTTCGCGGACGACGACGAGGACTTCACGGTGCCGCTGCACGTCAACACGCGCGCCGCGCTGCGCACCGACAGCGTCAGCCCGCAGGCGCCCGACAGGTGCGCACACTACGCTTTGTTGTCTCTTTTGTACAGTAGGGCAGACATGACTTCACTACAATATTATAGCTACGACTCATTTAGTTAAATTGAAATGTAATTATACAATGAGAGGTAACATTTTATGTCTCAGGATAGCGAGCGCAGTGGAATGCTTTGCAAATCATGGTGTTTTTTGGTTTTGCTACTGTCCGTGTGCACTCGCATCGCTTACCATTAAGGGAATGGCATACTCGTCTCGCTATTCTACGAAATTAAAAAAATCGCGTTAATTAAATTAGTTAACTATTCTATAATCAATTATCTAGTAACAATATTCAGTAGCCGAAGCATGGAATTTTTTTTTTTGAAAATTATGACATCGTTTCTGCAAAGTTGAACGAGAATACTTCACAAAAATGGCCTTTGTTATATTGTTTCTGCAGCTGAACAAAAATGAAGTCAGGATGTATAATAAACATTACAGAACGTCATCCAGGAAGTTCATGTATGAGAAGATGACGATGCGCGAGTGGAGCAACAACACGACGCCGACCAACACGCCCGGCCTGCTGTCGCTCGCCGAGCCGCTCAACAACGGCACCTTGGTGAGGCACTACTCCACCTACTTTACATACTATACAGCCTTCGTTGGTTGTGTTGGGTAAAGCGACGCCGCGGGTTCAATTCTCGGACCAAAAAGTTTGGGCGAAACACAAAAAAATGTTTCATGTTTGGGTATTGAGCCCGGAATGTTTTGTAATTTCTTATACCCACGTCACAATACTTAGTATCTTATTCATCACCGGGTATATGACTATTAGGTGTATCTATTAATTTGTACTAGGTAGACACTGGTACCCAAATATCTCGAAAACTGCATATTTGTATTCAAAATAAAAAAATTATAGCTCTTAATGACATCGCCATCCTGTCGATTTTATAGCGATCCGAAATGTCACTGCCAATTTACGATCTTAAAACGCGTTTTAATTGTTACTTTGCTTTTGGATCGTTCTTAAAAGTGCATAACAATTTATAGACATATAAAACAGAAACAGTTTTAGTGATGCCATCAAATATTTCGGTATCTCCAGGAGCGGACTGAGAGTTGGTCCCGCGTGGAGTCCCGTGCAGAGTCTCGAGCGGAGTCCCGAGCGGAGTCTCGAGCGGAGTCTCGCAGCGAGTCCCGCGCGGGCACGCCGGCGTTCCCCACGCACCCACGCACTCCCTACCCGCCCACGCCCACACCCTCGTTGTCTGCGCGCCCGCCGCGCTCGCCCACTGTCACCAGGTAACAACACACCAATATACTCCGACTAGCCTGAATTAAGTTGCCTTGAGTAATAAGAAGAAGTGCGTATGTGTTTTTAGTTTTTACTCTGTATGCAATATTTAAAAAATCAGTACAGTAATAACTTATATATTTAAAGCCGCATTTACACGGGGAGAGTTTCTCACCTCAAAAATTCGATTATACTAAGGATATAAAAAAGTTGCATCGCATAAACATTGTCAGAACACAATAATCTATGGTGGAACTCTCAAGCAATAATCGCATAGCTATGATCCTCGCCGCTAAAATCTCTCCCAGTGTAAATAGGGCTTAAATAATTTTTGAACTTCTGTACTTTGTGTGACTTTTCTATATTTAAATGAAATATAGAAAAGTCAGATTTGCGGCTGGTATTAAAATATATTTCTTAAATATTATTTCGTTTAATTATCATTACTATGTTTATGACTCATACAGATAAATAACCAAATGTATTTAATTCTAAGTCATGAGTTATGACATTCGCAACATCGATCACCCATAGCTTGAAAGGCACAAGACAAGGCCTCATTCATAGCTGGAAGATAACATAATACTGAAGGTCACATCGAGCTCAACAAAGTGAATAACAATATTGAACGTATTGATTTATTGGCGTAACATTGTTTTCCTGAATGAATAGTAAAGGATAAATAATTCCTAACCGCCATTGAGTCAGTATTACAGACAGCTGAGTCTTAAACCACAAGCGATGATCTTGTGGTCAGCAGCGGGATTTGTATAAACAACCTATAAATATATCTAACTTATACAAACATGATGTCATCAGGAACTGAAGTACAAGAGAAACTTCATACGAAGTTGTAGCTATGTATAAATCGAGCTTAGATAAATACCTATAGCTTTTTCACAACATTTACGTAGCGGTTCAGCCCTTCTGTTCTGATTATAAGTTATAAAGTTCAACGAAATCATACTTTTTTAGTTTTAGAAATCGCTCACAAATCGCTATGGTAATTGGTATGCAAGTTTCCTCACAATGTTTTTCTACAGCGTGGTGATATACTATCATCACACACACGACTCCAAAAGTTCAGAGTTATGCCCTGGGATTTGAACCCGCAACCACCGTGATAGAGCAATTTACAGGAGGCCTGTATCCAGCAGTAGACAATAAAAGGCAGATGATTTATGATGATGACCACCGTGAACATGTAGGCAGCCGCGTCTAGTCCGTTTACCAACAGGCCGGCCTCGACGCACTTACTTTTCTGTGTTACTTTTACCATATAGTCTAAGGGGTAGGTAGGTATAATAGTATAGTGCCACCAAAAATTTGACGAGGTCATTTCTATCCAAACACATCTTCATGAAGTGTGATTGTACGTACAGGAAAGAGCGTGAAGGCAGTCCGGAGAGCGAGTACCGCGCGGTGAGCTCGCTGAACACGTACAACACGTACAACACATACAACTCGTACAACGGCGCGTCGCGGCGCTCGTCCGCGTCGGCGGCGTCGGCCGCGTCCGAGCCGCACCACGTGGCGCCCGACCGCGTGCGGTTCGCGCGCGACACCTCCCACTACTGGTACAAGCCCAACATCTCGCGGGACGACGGTGAGACACTTCTCATAATCAATCTCTTCAAGCTATTAACAATAGTTTCAATGCTAGATGGTTACAACTTTTATTCTTTCAAAAACTTGCTTCCATTGTTATATATTTTGGACGTTGTTCGATAAAGCTCATGTAGCTTTATAAATTAGCTACTAATTTTGCCAATTGATTTGAGTAGCCACATGAAATATCATAGCCACATCAGTTGTAGTTAAATGAAATTATTAGGGCTGACATTTGTTTTAATTTTGCATCTATAAAAAAGTCTGCTCATATAATGTGTACCGAGCAGACAGTGTAACGAATATAAATTGAAATGGTATATGTTTATGGCACAGCGGTGGCAGCTCTCCAGCAGCTGGAGGAGGGCGCGTTCATCGTGCGCGACTCGAACTCGTTCCCAGGCGCGTTCGGGCTGGCGGTGCGTGCGGGGGCTGCGGGGGGCGCGGGCGGCGCGGGCGGCGTGCGGCACTTCCTCATCGAGCCCACGGCGCGCGGCGTGCGGCTGCGCGGCTGCGCCGACGAGCCCGTGTTCAGCTCGCTGTCGGCGCTCGTGTACCAACACACCGTCACACCGCTCGCGCTGCCCGTGCCGCTCACACTGCCCGACAGGTACACACATACCGCATACTGCGTAACACTACACCTGATTTCATAAATAGTTACTTATACCATGTGACAACAAAAATGTTATGTCACATCGAACATGAATATATAATAGTAAAAACACAGTCGTTCATGCTATCGTTAATGTTACAACGGACTCTATTATTAATGATACGACAATATTGCGATTTAGTCGTTGAAATTCAAAGTGACATTGTATTCGCTCTTATCATGTGTATTGGTGACATAACAGTAGTGGTGTAGTTGTCGCGGTGTGTTGTGGCAGGGACCCGTGGAGCGCGGGCGGCGGCAGCGCGGCGGCGCGGCAGCTGCTGGCCACGGGCGCGGCGTGCCACGTGCTGCTGCTGGGCGCAGACAACACCGAGGCGCTCACCGGGCCCGCCGCCGTGCGCCGCGCCGTCGCCAACCTGCTCAGCAACAAGGTGCCACCCCATACTCGCGGACTGTCTAGCGTCTCCCACTACTCCACTTACGGCTTGTTGGAAATCGGTTATACAAAAGCTGATCCTGTGTACGATAGACGCTATCTAAGCAAAAACGAACATCCAACCACTCACTTTCGTAACTTATATATTCTCAGTCGCCGAAAGAAACTCGAATTGCTTTCCTTTGGAAACTTCACCTGCACGCAATAAACAAGTATGGTCGACTACAGTATAAGTATTCTAAACAAAACTCTCAATGCAAAGAAGTGACGTCCTCTGCATTAACCGTTACAAGCTAATAAAGTAGAGTACACTGTGCAGTAATGGATAATTTACGCATGTGTGTCGCAGGTGACGGCGTACGTGGTGCACCTGAAGGTGTTCGGCGGCGGCATCACGCTGACGGACTCGGCGCGCAAGGTGTTCTTCCGGCGCCACTACCCCGCCGCCGCCGTCTCGCACGCCGGCATCGACCCCGACGAGCGCCGCTACACCTACACGCACAACGACACGCAGACTGACAAGTAACTACCCTCCATTCTCCTCACTAACTATACTCGTATGACTCATTAACCGAATGTCGGGCCTGACAAAATATCTGATCCATGTTCTCAACTCTCAACTATTGTCGGCTTCATATAACCTTCTTAGTGGCTAGTCCTGCGACATTTTGTGAGGCTTGATAATCCACAAGAAGAAAAAAGGCTTTAAGTAATATCTAAAAATCATTATACAATATAAAAAAAAGTAAAACTTATGTACATGCCATACTGGTGTGTCCTTTTTTTAATCTCGAATTAATATTGAAAGAGAAAATATTTGATTGGGGCAATATAAACTTGGATATTAAAACTTACCGATATTGTTTGGTGCAGACGCATCTTCGCGTTCGTGGCGCGGTCCGCGTCGGGCGCCGACAACCAGTGCCACGTGTTCGCCGAGCTCGAGCCCGAGCAACCCGCCACCGCCATCGTCAACTTCATCAACAAGGTACACGCACGCACACCTACATACACAGATACAAACACGCATACACACACATATACACATACACAATACACACACATAAGTGTACACTCACCCACACGTATTCATACTTACTTTCAAATCCACCAGTATCCCACTATACATGATTCTAACAATTTAGAATTGAACCAACATATTCATCAGATAACGATCTCTTATCAGCAAATATTCTATTGGGTTTCCATTACACATTGTACACACTTATTTCGGGACTCAGCGTTATGAGATAAAAAAAATACCCTGTATTTTTTATACTGAAGATAAAAGACTTTTATCAAAATTTTAAATAAGGATTGTGTGTGACTGTTGGATGTAATGATTGATTTTGTTGCAGGCGCTTCTAGGCAACATGCAGAAACGGGACATCATTTAAAGCGTTTGACGACGAATTACTTTGAATAACAGCGTTGGAAATACTCAATGTGTAATGTGTATGACACGACCGAGCCGCTCCACACCCGCGGCTCCTTGTAATATATTAATATATAATCCTCTACTCTATATCAAATATATAACATTAACATGTGCTTGTTTTAGAAACATTTCAAAGAACTACTTTCCAATACGCTTTAGTTTCACCAAGTACAATTAACCGTTGATCGTGTGTTATCGAAATTAATACATAATATATAATGATAACGTTTAGATTAGGCAAGGAACTAACTAGTCTCATATTAATTTAACGCAGGTAGTGATATTACGTGTGCCTAATAAGGGTTAAGGTGATGTGCGCGACAGCTCGCCGCTCGCCCGCCATCTTTAAACAATCGCAAATGTGACAAATACGAATAATTATGTAGACATTTATGTATGTTAACAGTACAACGAAATTAATAGATAGTACAATGCAACGCAATATTTAGCCGAATGTTTTTATCTACACAAGTTATTAATATTGTAGGTGTTAAACAGATATTGTTTTATCTTGTAAGATGGAAAGGGTTGAGTGTGGGCGCCGCGTGCGCGCGACGAGGAATGTATAATGTAACATTTTACTGTAACAAATAGCTGTTGTAAAATGTATGTATTTATTATAATTTTACGTTCAATAAAATTATAGTGTTTCATAGTTTTGGTATTTTTATTTTCTTTTTCTCAGTGCCCTTTCTTACCCCTTAAATTTCCCTTGCATCCTTTATTTTAGCATCTGGATTCTTATTTTAATATCCTTAGCAATGACATGTCAAAAAAAACAAAGATTTCGACGAATTAAGAATCTCCTCCTTTTTTTGAAGTTGATTAAAAAGGTTAAAGTAAGCCGCGAGGAGCAGCGATAGGCTGTGGCAGCATTAGTCGAGGCATGATTTTAATTACATTATTTTTAGCCTGAGAACCCATTTTTCTGTTGCTCTTATTACTTTAAAACAACTTTTGAGTGCCTAGCTCCCAATATGAATGGCTAGACAGAGAAATAAGCGCAGCATCCTTTAGTATCCCCTGGGATCTTAAGTCACCCCGAAAACATTTCTAGTTTTTATCCTTTTTTCCGCGCCACACTGACTTAATCATATGGAACCTTCCGAACCATACATATTAAGGCTTTTGAGATATATTGCCGCTTGAAATATTATATTCAAGTTGATTGCAATTAGTGATTTATCTACCCACTGGATACTAATAATGAGCGCATTGCAGTGCCGAGCAGTGTTTAGTAATTAAAAGCTCTTAATGATGTTGCTAATTGTAATTGTTGAAGTTAGGTATAGGTAGGCGTGAAGTTTTACCATCATGCGTTCAACCTCTACGTCTTAGTAACAAACTATAGTTCCAATCCAACTACATTCCTTGTACCAGAAATAGGTAAGAAATAAAATGCAATAAAAATGTACAATTCATTTATTCTAATAACAAGTTGATTACATCTCAAACTTACACATATAGTTACATCTAGATTGGTTGGATAGGAAATACTTTCTAGCCAGCCCTCGTATTTCGCATCCAACCGTATAATATTAGTGGCAAAGCGTTATATCATAATGTAGTTAAGTGTCGGCCGGTCAGTGGGTGGGTGTGGGGCGAGGCGCGTGCGGGCGGCGGGCGCGGGGGACGCGCGGACGTCAGTCGTAGGAGCGGCCGAACCTCAGGTGGCCGTAGTCGTCGAAGGCGTCGTCGCTGCGGATGGGCCGGTTGCGGATGAGGTCGTACTCCCGGTACAACATGTTGGGCCGCAGCTCCTCGTCGTCTGGCAGGAAACCGCGCAGGCTGGCGCCCTCGCAACACCGCACCAGCAGCGCCAGCGCCACCGTCAACGCCATGCTGATAATTGTCACCACGCGCATTGTTGTTGTTACCTACAACATTTACAATATTTAATTTCTATAACTTAACAACTATCTATCTCAGTACTATAGACTATGTAAGATGTTTTGAGCCTTCGTAACGCAGTTAGTCCAAAACTAGAGCGGGGGTTCGATTCTCGCGTCTATACCAACATTTTTGTATTTTACACATTTTCAAGTCTGGGTGATCGTACAACCAAAAAGTCTTTCGTAGTTTTTGATTCCCACCACACAACGCTTGCGGAACTACTAAGTTCACAACACACAATACACTAGTATTGAGTGTATATTGTGATAAAGATTTTATTCAACTTTAAGCATCCTTGCGCGTAGAACTGCACACAGTTTATTGATGAACTTGATGAATGAATGATGAATTGATGAATGATGAATGATTGAATTTCTTATGGTATCCAATCCTCTTGGAATAAAAACATTAACCTCACAGATGGGTTAGGTACTAGGAATTTAGATTTACACTTTGCTGTAACGAAAAGTAGGACTTCAATTTGTCTATCACTAATGTTCTTCAGATCAACTAATTATGATCTTTAGTGCTGTGGTGTTTTCCAAATTTCAACAAACGAGATCGACATTTTTCCTTGAGAGTATTCTAATTTTTCGCAGTAATAACACGAAAGTAATAATGACATGGCAATGGCAATATTAGATTTTGTATAATCATTACGAAATATTATATTTGTAAAAATAAAAAAGCTATTATAAAATAATATCAAAAATGAAGGTAGTTATTGTAAGAATTACTTAGCGGATGACTTTACTCATTAGTCGTCCGTTAAAACCGCCACGTAACCACGAAAGCTGTATTCGAAACGTCGGTTAATAAAAACATGTAACTTTAAATCAAATACGCAACAAAATCCGTAAAAATAATTTTATGTCAATCTTCAATTCATATCGCTGACTATTTAACAGCAAAATGTGAATTTTTAAACTTATAATGTGATAAAATATATGATTACTAAGAAAATTAAAAGATAAAAATGAAGAAACAATTTTTTTCTGAACTTGTCCATATTGGAAATTATGGAGGGCTGAAAGTGAATATCCGAAGCAAGGTAATGGGTAAAGAGCACTGAAAAATAATAATTTCATAAGAAAACAAACTTCACTTTAACCAATTTAAGAATTTGGAAATGAGAAAATTTAAAACCACCTTAACTGCCGCTTGGTGACGATTTGGATTATATTCTCGAAGCAACTCGATTTTTTTTATATAAGAATTATAAAATGAGGTACGGAAATAAATGAATAAGTGCTAAAACATAAGAACATTTGCCTTCTCAACAGTTCGATATTTTTACAAACTATTCAAAAAAATCTTCAAGTTAGTAAATCTTGAGAAATATTAGAAATTTCCATTTCCAAGCACAAGAAGATTTTAATATAGAAACTCCACTCCTCTACTTATCCGCGGCTATTACAATGTCGGGCTATGGGTGAGTATATGTATGTACTTATGTGAGTATATGTATTCTTGATAACTTACCGTGCTCTCGGCGGTCGGTATGAAAATGCGCTGACCTAATGACAGGCAACCTTTATATACTGCTTCCATCCCGTAGACAAACAACCGCCCCCCTGCTTTAATATTCCCCTCACGAGCTGTCTATTCTTATGAAAGTGCTGAGAAAATTGACACATTTCAGCAAAATTATTGGAAGCTCATAAATTGATCCCGTTAGCAGCTACGAACTGATTATTCTTCTTTGAAAAATTCTATTTCGAAAATAATTCAGTTGAACATAATTATTTTTCCAAAGATGTAGCAACTTCAATAATAGATCAAACGCAAAGTAATTCCATTAATAATAAAACATATACTTGAGGTTTTTTAAACTTTTACTTATAAAATATTAAATATATGTATAAAGACTTTATCAGGAGACCCCACCCCACAGTAAGATCAAGTCTTGTAATCGTGGGTATCAGAAACTACCAGAAACTTTTCGTCCCACAAATACCCAGACCCGAAACAAATACCTGCGGATCACACAAATATTTGTTTCGGTCCAGGAATCGAAGCCGCAGCCTCACGTTTCACAGCCGGCGCGGCGTCTAACCAACTGCGCCACCGATGCTGTTAAACAAGTAAAGTTCAACTAATTATCTATTGTTGCCAAAATCCCATACCTATTGCCGAACTTATATTGAAATCTTATTTTTTGGCCATATCCGTGCCTCGAGTAAAAAATCCTCAAACTCGGTAGGCATGGAGCTACTCCATACCTATTACCTACCTCAATAATAATGCTATTATCCACATTTTGACGCATTGATGTGCAATCATTGGTATAATATTAATTATTACTTATTGTCATACTTATCTGTACATCATTCTTTCTTATTTCTGTCCAATTTGCATTTTTATTTTTAAATACCATTTATTTGAATTTAGTTAGTCTTCACACAAAATTGCTCAATCTTTAATACTGTTCTATCATTTGTTTAAAATATCTTAGGATGTAAGTGTAAGCCAGTGCACTAGTGACTAGACCATATATCTGAGATTAATTTAATATTTAGAATCTAGAATAAATAGAAAGAATCTCGGAAGTTCAAAAACGGAAAAAATCAACCAAAAATCCATTCAATTAGTACAAACTATAACAGCGTGGAATACGCATGAATAATATCTGTTTGTAATATATATCTGTATCAGCCCATATATTCGGCCCACTGCAGGGTCCAGGCCTCCTCTACAACCAGGGGTACGCTTGAAAAGAGTTAGGGCATATAATCCGCCACGTTGACCTAGTGCGGCTTGGCGGACTTTACAAGCCATAAAATTCTTACAAATCGCTATGGTAGGTATGCCCTGAGATTTGAATCCGTGACCACCGTGAATATGTTAGCACATAATGGATATATACTTACTTATTTATTTATTAATTAAAGAAACATATTTTCATACCAAGCTTACAAATTCATGTCACATTTTACTGATAAAATTTGTTACTTTTTGTGGATAATAAATATTTTCCTTGAGATTGCTTAATTGATGAGCTTGAACTTGAGATAAATCTAAGGCTGTTGAGTAAAAAAATACATATTTTACTCTGTTTAAAAAAGAAAATGAATGAGTTTTCAGTAGAATATTTACTTTGTTATAATTCATTAAAAAATATGTCTATTCGCCCCGCGATTTCTATTCGCCCCGTTTTACGGCAATCAATATTTTAAAAATTCGAGCGCCTTTTTTGCGGTGTACAAATAATTTAAATTCAGAATTTCTAAACATGTAAAAATGTCCCGGAGTTGACAAAAAATATTTAGAAAATACAATATGATTGTAGATTATAGATATAGCTTTTTTTAAAATTACTGTTTTGAAATATTATAAGAAATAATTAATATAGCTTCAAAATAGTAAGTTAATTTTAACGAAAAACCTGATAATCGAATGTTTCTAATATTTTCTACTACCACCGCGATTTGTTTTCCATTCTTGCGAAAAATAAAAATGTATTTTAACGAAGGAAGTACAAATTATTTTTTATGTTTATAAATAATCATCTATTGGCAGGTTGTGATATTTCCTAAGTCACTATAAAAATAAAAAGTGATGAAAAATTTTGGTGGCAAGTTTTTTTTTTTGCGTGAACGATTAATTTCCAATAATACATAAATAGACTAATATAGTTCAGGATAATGATTATTACATAAATAAAATAACAAAAGTATTTTTAAAAATAATAAAACAATACCGTAAAATATTTATTTAACACTAAAGATTTTTTGAAAGTTTTGGCTCACTCTTTAAACTAATTTTCTTTGCCTATTTCTCAGCGCGAAAAAAAACGTATAAAAATACAGAGTGTAAATTTTAATTTTGGCGCGCATTTAAGACTGCTTTTGCATGGTTTAAAAAACAGCAATTAGAATTGAAAATATTTTTTGTGAGATGAATGTGAACGTATGTGAATTCGACTCTTTAGAACAACAATTTTTAGATCTTTTAGGAGAGTTCCGGTCTACTTCGGTGAGTGGAAAACAATACTTAAAATAATTAAAATGTGATCGAAATCGTTCCGCGTATAAAAATCTGCAAAATGTTTTATTACTTTTAAAAGGAGAGTCCGTTTTGGTCCAATTAATAATTAGAATTCAAATACTTGTATGTCAGCTTGGCTAATAGTACATCATAGTACTTATTAGTAACAATACAGTTATAACGTTAGCTAATCTTCCGGCAATAGCTACCTACTTCTATTGACTCATTACATTGGAAAATTTAGATGAATATGCGTTACGATTAGAACAGGAAAACTACACATCGATTGTAATTATTATTGGCTCTGTTTATTTAATTACCAACGTTTCTTCATAGTTGGTAATTCCCCAATAATAAATTATTAATTTTTTTTTAGCATTGACTTCCTTTTGATTATAATAAAAAAAATGTCAACCAATATTGCTTAAAACCGCAAATTACATAGCGGGCGTGACTTTCTCAATATTATGTTTTATTGGTTCTAAAAATGTTGGTGTACAAAATACCGGGACACATTGTGGTTAACGTTTAACTGGCGAAGTCTTTGGTTTTCCAATGCAAATTGATGGCAATATTTCGCTTGGGTATTTTACTTTATGCATTATGGTTTAAAGTATTGTACTAATACTGAGGCAATTTGTTTAAAGATGATTTATAGAATTTTCTGTACATTGATTTGTGACTGTACATGGGGTGAAGAGCAACAAGTTGGAATACAAGTTTTTTAGGTTTTACAGCCCCAAAAAAGAAAATAAATGTTCTTTGTAATCCCGTTTTTCTCCATTAGCTTACAACACAAGTTATAAAACAACTTAAAAAAAAACAATAGTTCGTTTCTCTGGTTCTCATCCAATTGGTGCTGTGTCGTCGTATCAAGGCTCGAGCACCATGCCAAATATAATTGTTAATCCATAGAAATTTTCCCCCTATATGTTTTGTTTGGTTAAGATTAGCATATAATTCGGCTTCACAACAGACGTTTTAAAAAATCCTCATTTTTAACGTTTCACGCCAAGTAACTAAACATCGATTATTTGGCTTACTTTAAAGTTCTAATTTATAAATTCCGAACTAAACGGTACCGTTACATTGCTTGGCGTACCTAATAGTTACTCTTGGCGAACCATATTTATATCGGAGGATAATACCTCTCAACTCAATATTTTGCTATCCGATTTATTCGGTGGGACGTGCACAATTATTTGTTTCTAAATCCTCCTATTTGTTTTTTCTTTCTGTTTAATTGCGATGCGGGTTAATGTGTCCCTAAGAGACGCGCCGAGCTCAGGAGCTGCTCAGTGTCCTATCCTGGCTGACAGGAGTTGCAGTGTTGGGTGCGTGCGCGGAATATCCTCTAAAACCATATTTAACTCATTAACGAAGGCTGTTGGAAAGCGTATTAGAAAAAAAAGATTTCTTGTTAAAAAGTAAATTGACTTTAGACAGTATTAGGCAGGACAAATACAAACATATTTTTTACACCTACGTAATCATACTTTAAAGAAAGTATTAAAGCAGCGTCTGAATGTGTTGTTACAAAATTGTTTCCTACATCATTTTACACATAAGAATCTAATATTTCCCTAAATTCACATATCTTAAGATTATATACAGGAGTACATTGAGGACGTTAAATCTATCCTATAGTAGTTTCAGTATGCACAACCCATCGATCCCGTAATCCTACCTCGGGCAATAAAGTCTTATTGCAACGAGAGCTTTCATTGTGCCAGTGTTATTCTCTGGTATTATCCCTCTCGTAGTTTATACAAGTGCCTACATGATTGTTCCGCATAGTAGAAACACGTTATGAATGAATATAGACATATACAACTTACTTAAAGGGGAGTAACTATACATATATTAATTGTATTAACACATAATTATTGAATATTGAAATATTAACACATATTTATTGAAATTTTATTTCTTAATTCCTAGTACTTTGTCTATTTTCATATCATACATTGTTTATTGTAATACTAATGACAACTAACCAACTTATTTGGGGTATCTCACGGTACAGGCCTTGCCTAGTGTGAAAAACCTTTCAATAATTCCAAGCGGTTCATTAACAATTTTTATTAACAAATTAATTAATAGTTTAATTAACTTACTATTTAAGTTTTAAGTTTATAATAAAATTTATTCTTGTTCATACTCTTATAAGCAATAAGTGAACATTGAAGAAATATTCATACTCTTAGATTTATTTGAAGCATACGATGCATACGTGACAACCACCCTAAGTAACTTTTCAGCTCGGAAAATAATGTAATTTCACCATGTGAATATGGATTCTAGTACAGAGTATTTTGGAGAGGTACAAAATGATTTAATTTACATTTAGGTACCTTTAGATATTAAATTTAAAAAGTGAGAACAAATAATTCATATTTAGACTTGTGGAGCAGGTTAAGTAATCATTATATCATTTCAGAAGTGAGACTCGCGATTGAATAAATAAAACATCGGGGATGTTAATCCTTGCTAATGGAATTAATTACGGTCTCTCTCTTTTACTT
This sequence comes from Theretra japonica, assembly GCA_033459515.1. Classification (NCBI taxonomy): domain Eukaryota; kingdom Metazoa; phylum Arthropoda; class Insecta; order Lepidoptera; family Sphingidae; genus Theretra; species Theretra japonica. The sequence goes on from CM065930.1 coordinate 8,351,135, forward strand.
GTGTTAGAGCTTTAGCAGTAGACCATTCTCTATATAGAATATAATAGATCTATATCCACATGTTTATATAACATCGTTTGTTGAATTATTTTAGTAAATTATAAAAATGAGTATTACTAGTATCCTTCACAATTATGACGCACTATTTTTTTTGTTTCGAGCATTGCCTTCTTATTGTGAGATAACACAAAAGTTAATAATGATAGTCCATTACCTCGCATTTTATTGATGAAAGAAAACATCGGAGGAAGCCTATATATCATAGAGATCTAACGAGATTACTGGGGTATGTAAAGGAGATTCATGGGGGAGGCCTATGATCAGCAGTGGACTTCCTATGGCTGAAGAGAGAAAAAGAATAATAATATGATTTTTACAATACAGTCAGTAATGAGAGAGTCTTTGTATCTTGTGTGGTAGACAACAGAATGTCGCCTCCGCGAGCTGTTGCGTGCGGAGTGCAGTCGCGCGGAGGCTGCGGAGGCGGCGCGCGACGCAGCCGAGCGCGCGGCGACGGAGGCCCGCACCAGCGCCGCCGCCGCCACTGCCGGTGCCACGCAGGCCGCCGCTACGCTCTCCGCGCTACACGAACAGCTCACCGACCTCAAGACCCAGCTCGATCTCTCGGTACCAACGATCTACTCTCTTTTAAAGATAATTAATTTATTTGTAGCAAGCTTCGCATCGTATTTTATTTTTAAACAAATACAATGAAGCTAATTCGCATTTATTAAAAAAACTTCAATTAATAATCACATTTAAAGTCATAGGTAGTTTAAATATTTGTTACAAGGAGCACCAACGAAAAGCCTTAGAAGAGCGGTGTTCAGAAATGACAAAACAAATAAGTGTCTTAGACAGAGAATTGCAACATTTGAGACAAACACAATCAGCCCACAATAAACTGCAGCAGCAATTTGTACAGCTGCAAGACCGTGTCAACACTGCCACTGAAGACGCTGGAAGGTATTTTTATTTTGAGATTTTGTGCTTAATATAACTCGGAAACAGTATTCTTTGTAAATATCAGATTCTCGTCCAATATACCACAAATCCTTATTTGCCATTCCGTATTTAACGTATCTGATACCGCTTTTTGTCGGATCGTGTAATAGTTAGTTTACTATCCCTCTTGTTTTCTGCGTGAAAAGCAACTACAAATATGATTTTCTGTAGTCCGAACAACATGTATACAAATTATTTTGATTAGTTGAATAATAAAGTCGTCAAAGCGTAACAATTAAACTCACTTCCGTATTTGTAACATTAATAAATGCCCATACATTCAGGGAGAAGGCACAATTAGAAAGTGAATTACGAAGGGTGGAGAGATGTGCAGCCGGTGGCATGGAAATAAGGGAGCGCGCGCGATTAGCGGCGGCGGCCCACGCTCGGGAAAGACGCTTAGTTGCTGCTGAGCTACAGCACGTTACTCAGGAACTTATACGAGCTAACGGTAAGTACCCTGGACCAGATAATTATAATAATCAATTCCCATAATACATGTGAATTCTATTAGACTAAAAAAATATTTCAGCTGAAATTACCAATCTAAAAACAGCTATGGCTGAACAGCAGTTGGTATCGTCCCGTGTGATCGCAAGCACATCGAAAGCTAAAATCGAAATTCAGGATGAACAGTCCTTGTCAGAACTACGAGCCGCCTTAGAAGTAGAACGAGCAGGGTCGGAAAAATTGGAACGCGCCCTCGCCGCCGCGCTCGCGGACAATCTCACGCTAGCCACTAAACTGCACTACAACGACAATGGAGAAGAGCTGACCAAGTCGCCGGAAACGACACCAAATGCGTCCATTTCCAATATATGCCCAATTGATTCATTCCTTGCGGACTAATACTAATGAGTTAATAACAAAATTGGCACTTTGTCTTTTATTCAGCACACGCATTGTAGTCCTCCTATTCTACTATTATCAGATCTAGTTGAACACCAGTATTGTAATGTTACGTTATTGTTCCAACGAAACAAACGTAGCATGGAAGTGGGCGCAAAAACATATTGCCTCCGTTATCATATATATCTATGGAAATGAGATGGACAAACTTGTTTAGAGTTTTTTATTATCCCACGGAGTTGCTCTAACGTTAAATAACACCCGGTGACGTCATTTGTGGAAATTAATAACATTATTATGTATACTTTTAAAAACTGTATGTTTCTGCTTTCTGAACTAATGAGGCAACATGCCAAATAAAGTAGCTTGTATGATAGTCGATTCCATAAAATATTGTTGGCAATGGTCGGTAAGTATATGGTGAGTTTTTTCTAAGCATCTATTGTGCAAAGGTTTGCTAAAACAGGTTCCTCTGAGGAATGCACCGCGCTCGAGTCGCGTCGGACATCGCGGACACATCAACCATCTCAGATGCGCACGACTAGTGTTTGATAAACAACCAGTTTTCTTCAAAACTAGCTTACTTTACCTTTTTATTATGCTACTTATGTAACTGTTTTTAGAATATTTCAATGTCGTTCCTTATTTTAAGGTAAAATTTACATGGATATAGGTAATATTTATATGACAAAATAGGTAGGTAAACAATTACATCTAATGACATATTTTTATTGGATATTTTAAATCAAACCTAGGTGTGCAATTGTTATGCAATTTACCTCCACAATGTTGTTCAATGTCTCTTGCTAAGAAAACCTTAAAAAATATCGTGACTAATATGACAAACTAATATAAAATTTGCAAACGAAATGTCTGTAGTATAATATGATGTGATCGTGAGAATATATAATAATAAGTATAAACAACTGTTTAAATAAGTATAAACAACTTGTTGACTAACAACGTCTCTTCAATGGCAGATTGGTAACTTCCTGTAGTAGTAAGTTGGTGCATATAGGCGCGGGGCAGGTACATGAGGCGGCGGTGTGTTTTCGCAAGGCTTCGCGGCGCCCCACCTGGCTGCGTAGGCGCCGCCGCGGCCCGCGCAGCCTCAGTAGTACACGGCACCACGCGCGGACCGCGTCGCGCCACTCCGCCACACACTAACTATGTGCATCCGAATGAAACGATCTGTGATATAGTGTTAAGTTTCAAGTAAATTAAGTGCTAGAAGTAACTAAAGTATCCGACAGGTGAGGTCACTCGGAACGCTGATGTTACTTACTGTCCAAGTTACATTCTCCTTCGTGTGTACGTAATCTCTATTTTTGTGTTGATGCAAAGTTATGATAGTCAAGCTAGTTTTACGCAAAATCTATTGAGTCTATGTTTAGAATCCGTCTGCAATTCTTGAATTTAGTTGTTAACGTAATATCTTTTAGGCAAAGGGAAAATTAAAAACTCGTTTCTAGGTGTTCACGAGTGATTGTTTTGTTGTCTCGCAGAGGTAAACACTGAGTGAAGATATTGCTCGAACCAACTTCGTGCACTGAGAGAAAGTTTTTCTCCGCAAATTACTTGCGTTTAACAATTTACATGTAAGATCGCAATGTATTTTTTTTTACAAATAATAACAGGAAATAATATTGTTATTGTTATTGTTGTATAGTTTTATTGAGCTAAAGAAATATTTTCCTTAAAATAATAAACGCTTCTTTAAATTTTGTATTCCAAAATCTGTACTTATATTTCAAAAAAGGCTCCTGCGCCCACACGATATGTTGACACAGTGAGTCAGGTACAATGCGACACAAGGACATTGTGCTCAATGGCAACATATAAGAATTCAATACATGAATAATAGCTCACCCACGACACATCGATATATTCCGTTGTGTGAATCAAACTTAAGGAATTACACTAAGTGGAAAAGTAAAAGTTGCACATGGCCGTGAATATACCGATAATTATCATAAATATTATCAGTTTTTAATGCTATTATGTAATCATAACTCGTAGGTAGAGTTGTACAAAATATGTTTATTTTCTATAATTTGATACTCAATCACCACGTACTATAACGGTGAAGGAAAACATCGTGAGGAAACCTGCATACCATAGCGATTTGTAAGAATTTCTATAGTATGTAAAGTCCACTAGGCCAGTGTGTTGACTATTTGGTCTCACCACTCTTATTCGATTCTCTCAATTGTAGAGTAGGCCCGTTCCATTGCAGTGGGACGCATTTGGGTTGATACAATACAATACAAGTATATTATTAAGTCCATGAAAATACAGTATGACTAAATGTAAGATTCCTCATAAGGATAAGGCTCGCGGGTAAACAGACCAAGTGTACAGAGCTTTGTGCGTGCATAATGTATGTTTCTTCCTGATCAATACCGCGCCGCCTTTAAACAAACGTTTATCTTATGTAAGGCGCAACGGTTTAGAAGATTGTTAAGATTTCCTTCAAGGAAACGTCACGCCAAGCAAATACCTACTTTGATAATAATATAAGCAAATAAAAACACCCAACAGTCACATACATAGTCCTGACCCCACAGTAAGATCGAGTCTTGTGTCGTGGGTATCAGAAGCTACTCGGTCTCACAAACACCTAGAGCCGAAACAAATACTTGTGGTTCACACAAACATTTGTTTCGATGCGGGAATCGAACCCGCAGCCTCCCGTTTCCCAACCGGCGTCCAACCAACTACGCCACGGAGGCTGTCTTTAAATTACTATTTAAAAAATGCCTATAACAATTTGTATTGGATTTGGATGATTGGTCCAGACTTACGAGACACTATCGTCTTGTTCAGTTTCATAATATTAAATTTTCTTTTCAGAATGATGACTTATAAAATAACGATTTGCTCGTTCATTGTTTTCGCTCTACCAGCAATACAATGGTAAGCATAATTGGAATCATTTCAAACTGTTTTGATACTATCCTGCCACCTGCAAGAATTTCTGCGCAACCTAATAGTACAATTTATTATTAAAAGAAAATAAAAGATATTTGGTATCTTAATAAAAAAAATATATTAAGAAAAACAACCGTTTTATGTTTGAAGTGGACAATTATATTATTAACATTTTATAAGTATTTTAAAAATACCCTACATTTTTGCAGCATATCAGTAGTAGGGCCAAAAGTGTTGCGGCCGTTCAGTTCGTACACGGTGGCGATCGCGGGTGGGTCGCGCGCGTACACCCTGTATGTGGCCGTGGAGGGACGCCGCGCCAACGGAGAGCAGTTCAACCAGGGCCGCGAGGTGCAGGTGCCCGCAGCCGCCTCCAGGCACATCGAACTCGACGTAAGATACTTTCATTACTAGCAAATTTCTTTAAAACACTAAGTAAATTACAATAATAGATAATAGCGCTAAAGCCATAAAACATGATAAAGTGACTAATAATATACTTCTCATTTATTGTCCCAATGGACAAAAATAACAAAAACCAACAATAATACTCAGAGACGCAATAAGAATTAATGTAAATGAAGTGTTCAAATAAAGCAGCAACTGCGTGCAGTAACAAATATAACTAAAGCAAAGACAAATTATCCCCGCTCTAGTAAACTCATCACACTTGATCAAGTAATTTAGTTTAGAGCAGTACTGTACTAGTGAGCGCAAGTTGCACCGCTACAAATGGTTCGAGTAGATCGCTCCATTACAGAACGTGATGAACAAATATTGTGTTGTAGATCGGCGACCCGGGCCCTGGGCAGTACTCGCTGGTGGCGCGTTCAACCTCAGGCCCGCTATTCTCGTCGTCGGCGCCGTTGACCTACCAACCGCGCAGTTTTTGCGTCTTCGTACAGACAGACAAGCGCGTGTACCAGCCCAGTGACACCATTAACTTTAGAATCGTCGCCTTGGACAAGTAAGAAGCTAGCTGTTGCGTTGTTTTGTTGTAGAGTACAAATATTTTAAGCCGATTACCTCCCGCCTTGACTAATACGCAAAACATTTAATAACAGGTTTTTGTTATACAAGATGTTATGATTAAATTCGACTTTAAATGTCCTTTCTAAATATGTACGCAATGTATAACAGGGTACAATACGATCATTATATGTTTCCAAGCTAGATGCAGTAGCACAGTTAACGTTCTCTTCGGGTGACAGCACAATCGTGCAAGTCTGACATCTGTTATTATTTTCTTGCTGGTGATACCTCGGCACGGCGGTTACTCCACAATTTCCCAGAGCTTTTCCACTAATGGTTTTTACGACTGTTACAATGCTGTTCCGATAAAATGCAACATTTGAAATTTTGATTTACGAGTATCTAAGGTATAACTCATGCAACATATATTATAATAATCGTTTATGTTCGAATAACTGTGTATAATACTGCACTCTGTCAATATCATTCATTTCCCTAAAGTGCTCGTTTCCAAAAAAGGAAAATCTTCTGACCATTCAGATATATTGTGTCTTCTATGGCTGCCTTCCGACCGCCAACACCACGCCTTAAAACAATGTTTACCTAATTAAAATGGAAGTCGCCGGCACGATTTTAACGTTTTTAAGGTTTTTAATATCCTATGTCTACCTTTATCGCCATAAATGTCGTCACTATATTATTGCATGTAATCCACTAAGATTCCAAACAAACTACGCAAGATTGACGCAGCGAGCTTTAAAAAACATTGTACTATAGGTATCTTTTGTAATTATGTTTCTATTCATAGATATAATCTATGGACATTTGTTAGATATATCTACATTTGCAACGATGACTCACGATTACGCATCCGAGCCACAATGGGGCACACTGCACATAGTAATATGAGGTACATTGCGGTGTGATAACAAAAGCCCATCCAAGTAGGCGACACTTTCGATTTCAATACCATCAGCAACGCAAGGAGAGTCGGTGCGCGTGAGATAACGTGTTATTACGAGGCGGTCGTTAACCTCGTTGCGCACGCAGGGCCTTCGTAATATTCTACTGCATTTCTTGTGGCTCGTCTATGTGCCCAACAACATATACAGCATCAACATACATAAATGTGACACAAGTCTCAAAAGACATTTTCCGCTACAAAAGTAACGAAAGTCATAAAGCATCTTTTCCTCAGGTACCTTTTACCGCTCACGGAAAATGTGGACATTAGTATACTGGACGCGGGAGGGTCTCCCGTGCGCCAGTGGGCCGGAGTCGCGTTGGACCGCGGCATTATTTCCGATGAGTTGGTGCTCGCCGACGAACCAGGGCTCGGAGAATGGACCATACAGGTGAGGCACGTCGATGTCATAAATGAAACTATTACGTAAACACATGTTACACACACGAGCGGTTGTACGAGATTCCTTTAGAAGAAATTGCGCTTTCTTTTTATTTTCTTTTCATTTCTAAAGCAGTTAATGTTGAGATATCTGAACCAAACAAGGTTCAAATGTTCCAAAATTGTTGAGTAACGGAGTTACTAATATATGCCTGTGGAAACGATGACCTCAGCTGTTTTGCTTGAGGAGTTTTTGCATAATGACGTTGGGCAATAGGTGGAGGTGCGTGGGCAGACGTACTCGCGCACCGTTCTGGTGGCTGACTACGTGCTGCCAAAGTTCCACATGGAAATGACCATGCCGCAAGAACTGCTGTTCAGCGAAGGAAGATTCAACATTAATGTTACCGCCAAGTAAGTATTTACCCATATTCGTGAAAAAATAACTCAAATCTGCCAATCAATTGGCTAGGTACTGTGTGATCTATGACCTAACAGTATAATTAATAAATTAAAATTATGCAATATGTAGATAAACATCGATGTTTTGGAAATACCAATATATTAATACGTGAAATGTCCAGTTTTCATAAGTCTATCTAATCTTGAGGAAAATTAAATTGGATAATAGTCGGTGCATAATATAGAGGAAAACTGTGCATGTAACGAATGCAGTTTATCTGTTAGAAATGATTCTTAACAATCATGTTGTAAATTAGGCAAAACGTGCATTATATCAACATAATAGGTACCAAAAATAGTGTGTTTTGTGTCACAATTAATGAAAATAAAATATCGATGGAATAAAGTAAATAACAGCTAAATTATTTATGTAGATACTAGACACTTCAATTGTTTTCGGTATATTCCATAGGATTCAAATGAACATATTAATCTTATTAAATAGAAAATTCGCTTAGTCACCTACGTCAGAAATAAATTGAAATGAAATATTGTAGTTGGTAATCAGTTTCGCAGTAAATTAACTTTCCATTATTTCCCTTTGTATTCTATTCCGATCAGGCGAGCTTAGGAGCGAACAAATAAGATTGCTTCTATTTTTAATAACAGAAAAACGTGGGGTTCAAAGCAGACGTCAATTACGAATAATCCTTCATTTTTCATAGTCTGTGTGATTACATAATTGATTATGGCGAAAAAACAACTTGCAAATGATTGACCACCTAGAAAAAGCTGTACATACTTTGTAGAAATTGCAATATTTAGTTACCACGCATTTCAGAGCATCTTTTTGTGACTTTACAGTATCCATCCCCAATATTAGTTATCTCACTTCGCGCAATTAATTACGTCTCAATATACCCAGGTAGGAATTGTAAACAATATTTTCATAGTATTTGATTGTCTTTACACTTACTAATCTATGTTTTTAGGCATTTTAATGGCCTGCCTGTTCGCGGTGAACTAACATTTTCCGCATACGCCGTGTTCTTCTCCGGTTTGCTACAACCGGTAGCCAGCTCACCCACTAGGAAAGTAGTGAATATCAATGGCCATGCTGAAGTAACGTACGATTTGAAAACCGACCTCGACCTCGCCGAAGACGCGGCCAGACCGCTTGTAGTGGAAGCTGTGTTGGAAGAGAAAGACACCCTCATACGACAGAATGTGTCTGCGAGGATACTGTTGCTGCGCACCCCGTATAGACTTAGGGTTACCGCGCCTGACTACTTCAAGCCCACGCTGCCTTATATTGTGCAGGTTAGTACTGTGTCATGAGTTTACGATTATCATATATTACATTGTATCCGATAATGATTGATGTTAAGTTAAACGTGGTATTTACTATTTAAAGACCGTTAAATGAATGTGTTTCCCGACTTGAATAAAGTGTTGAATAAGCATAAAATAGTGTCACATATTTTCATGTCCACGTGTAATTTTACTGTGATTTATGAAGGCAACCTCTAAACTTCATTGAAATTCCAGTTTTTTCCCATAAACTAAATGCTGTATCCACCCATGTCAGATCGAGGTGGTATTACCGTCCGGCGAGCCGCTGGTGACCGCGGACGAGGTGAGCGTGGAGCGTCTGTGGGACGACGGCGCACCAGTCAACATCACCACGCTCAAGCTGGACCACGGCCGCGCCGTCTACACCATCGTGCCTGATGCTGCACACGTTAACTCCACACTTAACTTAGTGGTGAGTCACTCCGCAGTGTATTTCACACAATATTGGAACTTGTGAGTTTAAACTATCATCCAATTTCCGCTGCTGAATACCAAATATATCAGCGATTAATTTATTTCTCATATAATATGTAAGTGGTTACCCTCCAATGATGTTTGGTCCTTCGAGCCGGATTTGAACGAACTATTAATATTAATATAGCCGATCCATCTTGAAGGATTAAACAATTGTAGGGGATTGATATCCTGTAATGAATCATGGGTCTTATAATTGGAGTATGATAGTAATTTAAATATTGACAATGTTTACAGCTTTTCTATTCATTCCATAAATTTACTAATGGTTAATGTTTTTTTGCTACGAAACCATCGAACGACCTTCAGCCTACACCTACATACAACATTATTAAACTTGTAATTATTTATTTCATTGTCTTCTCGTGACCTTAGCAAGTGACTAATATCTTACCATAATATATGACAAAAATGTTTACACAACTGCAAAAACCATAATACACGTAAAAAAAAATATGGGACAAATAGATATTAGTCACTGATAATTGTGAGTCATGTAGGCATTATTATTTCTACAAATTATCGAATAGTAATGAAATAAGGCTTCAAATTCAAAATATTGTTTTAAGTTCATGGAAGCACTTATTATAACCACTTTGCTTTGAATAATTGATATCAGGTGGGCAAACATAATGAATTTGCCATACCGTACTTCAACGTGCGTAAAAATATAATTTTAGCTAATTGAAACGCCATGTAGGTGTGGGATATAAAAGAGAAATATAACTATTAGTAATTGTTCGATTGTCGGAACTTGTCATATCATGTCATGTCATGAACATGAATTGATTCCCAGGTCGGGTCAACCACTTCTAAGTTTTTCGAAAGCCTTGAACAGCAATAAGCGCTATGCACGCCGATATTGCTTATTTCTACTACACCTTCGGACTTAAATAACTCGGCGGACAAACACAACAAATGAGGAATACAAAAGTTTATTCATATTTTCTATAGAATAAACGGAATTAATGTCCAAGACACGAGCGTGCCTGCTTCGGTATCCAGATGTATAACCAAAAAATTGTATAGTGGCACTTATTGTGAGTTTATCCATAATAATCATTCAGGTAAAGTACAAAGAGGTGTCGGAGCGGGTGGTGAACGTGCAGCGCAACGACTACTCGAGCGGCTCGTTCCTGTCGCTGCAGCTGGTGGCTTCCACCGCGCCCGACGAGCTGCGCGCGCGCATCTCCGCCACCGAGCCCATGGACCTCGTGCATTACGTCGTCATCGCGCGCGGGGACATACTGCTCGCCAAGACTTTAGAGGTTTGTTAGCTGGTTTAGAGGTTTTTGATATATAGGTACAGAATCAGAAATATAATTAAAATTAACGCGCAGAAGGGGAGAGACATTTGTAGATATTGATCTTAAACAAAAAACATCTGAAATTGAGAACCAATCAATGTCAATCGATTTTTATTAAGATTCTATTGAGATTGCCAAGACGATGGTACACACATTAGCAGCATCAATAGTCCCGTGTTCTTGACCACTAAAATGGACTGAGGACTTCTCTAACCTTGGTGAAGACTCTTTCCATTGGACATAGAAGAGATAGATCGGGGAATACTCTTCTGTTGGATGTTTGGGTTCCTATACTATATTTTCTGCTAATTAATATTTCTGGAAGTAATGCCAGAAACTTTGTCGAAGGTTTGACGTAATGAATGTAGTCAGACATTAACGAGCAAAAGTACAGAATTGTGATGATGTTGATGGTGGTGTGGTGGTAGCTGAGCCCGGCGCGGCGCAGCGTGGACGTGTCGGTGTCGGCGTCGTGGCGCATGTCGCCGGGCTGCGTGGTGCTGGCGTGGCACCCGCGCCTGCTGGCCGCGCGGGGACAGCTGCTCGCCGCCGCGCTCTACGTACCGCGCGCCGACCTGCTGCAGCACCAGGTCAGTACCTCTTCACCATATACCATTGCCATAGTAAATCAAATGTAAGCAGTTTTTTCTAAAATCATTACACTCCCAACTAAACGTCAGTCAACTAGTATTACAGGCTGCTGCATCAATTTGAGTGATGAATCGGAAGTCTTTGTTATATGTCCTGACAATTCCTAGTCTAGCAAAAATCTTTTTATTTCCTATCTTTTTAATCTTCTTACAGTAGTACATATTAAATATACACATAACATTCATGTAAATTTACATTGGAGTCCTTTCAAGTTCGTCCCATTTCCACTTTCGATATAGAATCATTAAAATGAAATTCTTTGAAACGGATAAGATAACATATATTTCCGCAGGTGTCGATATCCCCGGTGGCGACGAACGGCATCAACTTGAAGCCGAACAGCCTGGTGGAGGTGCGCGTGACGGGCGAGCCCGGCTCCCACGTGGCGCTGCTGCAGCAGGACCGGAGCGCCATCGACACGGGACTCGCCGAGTATGACGGACGCGGAGACGGACTGTCGCTACATAAGGTCGGACTTAATACGCATATGATTGTTTTTGTATATTGGCGTGACAATGTGACTACAAGTTATGGTTGTCAATGTCAGATTGCGTAACGCGATTGACTTGCAAGTATCCACTATCACGTACAGTGGTCGATATTCCGGCGGAAGGGAGTATGCTACAATATAGTTTTAGAATTCTATCAATCCTAAACCTTCTCCTTCCATCATCCACATAACGTTACAGCACAATTATTATTTCTGCTTTATATTAAGTAACGGTATACATCACGCCGATATCATATTGTACATTTTTACTGTACAATGTAGCTAGCTAGCTTCAACGGCCTACAACAAGACTACCAGATTTTTTAATCTTTTGTTATATTCCTGTTTTTTATTCCAATGAAGGTTAATACAATATTAACTATATTGTATTTGTAGGTGGAACGCGAAGTAGAAAGTTTCAGTGGTTTGAAGCATTCCGTGTTCAAGAACGAAGACGACGTGCCGAGTCTGGGCATCGATCTCGGAGGCTACTCCTCCGCTGATGTGTTCAAGGTACATCATTGGTTGCTTGACACTGTATTGCAATAAATATTTTATTTTGATATACATACAATTATTTGTAATATTCACAATGATTCAGGACAGCCATTTGACTCTTTATTTTAATTTTAACACAGTAATATCTAACTAGTTTATTTTAAACGACCTAATAATTGACATAAGTAATCTTGTCATAAATTTATGAAACAATGTGTTGCAGAATGCTGGAGTAGTAATATTAACCGATGGAGTCGTCATAAAAAATACTGATGAAGGTGAGGCACAATTACTGGAATGTTATAATATATCTTTCTGAATAATTTACCAGACCAGAGACTGCAATCTTCAGCGTTGCCTTAAAATCAGTCTGTCTATGGTGACAGCGAAGCCCATTTCAACATATAGCAGAGCTATATCGTAATAATTAATGTCGTGTAATTTAATGTAGTATCTCTGTTTGAGTGAAGTTCTTCATTGCTGATGGTGGTGCGCCCACTATGTACAGTTTGACGTAGTATGTAATAACGTGGTGTGCAGGCGGGTCCGCCAGCGAGGAGCTGGAGTCGGGCACGCGCGCGCCGCTGGCGGGTCCGTACGCCTTCAGCCGCCTGCCGCCGCCGCCCGCGCCGCGCTACTACCTCGCCGCCGCGCCGCCCGCCGCACCCACGCTGGCTAACTTCAGTGTCAGGTACACACTCCACCATATTACTGGCAAATAGCTTTTACGGGTTGTGAACCTTAAGGTTGGACCTAGGGTCCTGGTGACCTGGTCCAATTGTTGAGATGAGCATTCCAGGGTATGAGAGCTACATAGTATCAACTATTCACCTTAATGCTCTACTGGTATCTTGGGCATAAGGACTTTGGAACTCTGATCTTAGTTCGATTAGACTTAGACCGATTCCTAGTATGGGCTATATGGGCTGTATTTTCAGTTTAAAGAATTCCAATTAAATCGACCGGGATTGGAATGTGCCCAAGCACTAGTAACCAATTCATAAAGAATTATGTCCAATACCAAATATTTCATCTTAGCGATTCCAGCTATCATATTATCAACTTTCAAAAACCTTCTTACCTCCTAAACCCTACAAGAAGAATTGAAACCGTATTACATTTCAGATCCGACGGCGTAGGCTCCAAGGAGATATGGACTCCAGCCACCACGGGCGATTACACAATAGGAGCGTTTGCAGTACACCCCACCATGGGCCTGGGTCTGGCAGTGCCTCAGAAGTTCGCCACGTCAGTACCACTATCCATGACCGCTGAGCTCCCCACCACCTTGCAGAAGGGGGAGACTGTCGCCGCCATTGTGATACTGAAGACCACGCTCGCTGTAGACACCACTGTTGAAGTGACGTTCTACAACAGCGACCAGTACTTCGAGTTCGAGCCTTTGGACAACGACGTTGATGCCGCTAAGAGTTAGTACAATTATACAAATAGTAAGAAGGATAGTATTAACACGGTAATGATATAACATTACCGTGGTATTAACCTCCAACATAACAAAACTGAAGGAGATTGTAACAATATATATTTTGGTGATGATGGTAATAACAAAAAGAGAAATAAACTTAAAAATACGCCTGATTTTTAGTCATCATGTATTTCTTGCCGTAGTTGGACCAAATCAACTGATCTCCTTTGACAATTTTCAACTTCCGCTGGCGTCGCTTAATCACACGTCTTTTCGTTAAGCTCTCGTCACGCATTCACCAGCCTACTCAAGTCAAGCGTGCGTAAAGAAGTTTTACTTCAAAAACAAAATTAAGTAAGATTATGATTCGTGTGGCATGATTGCTCACCAGCGAGATATCATCTTCATACTTTCATCAGTTCTTGTTGTTGACCACTACATAGCCATTCTATTTGTGGGTGCGATATACCATTCAATTGCAAGCTTGGTGCTCCACCAAGTATACATACATTTTGCGAATACGGACTTCTTACATTCGTATGCATGTCACTAAAGTTTTGAAGCAAAATTATGTTTCCAGCGTAGTTGGTTCTGGAATCGACCGTATGACTATACCAAGGGCATCTACATAAAATATCTTAGGAATTAGTAGAGGATATATTTGTATAAGGAAACTTTAACGGTGAAGGAAAACATCGTGAGGAAACCTGCATACCGTAGCGATTTTAAAGAATTTCTACGGTATGTAAGTCCGCCAACCCGCATTAGGCCAGCGTGGTGGACTATATGGCCTAACCACTCTCAATCGATTCTCTCGATTGTAGAGTAGGCCCGTGCCCAGCAGTGGGACGTATATGGGCTAATAAAAAAAATAAAAAAAAATGTGTATGTGTGCAGAGATCGAGTTGTTCCGGCGGGAGAGCGTGGTGGTGCCGGCGCGCGGGTCGGCCAGCACGGCGTTCCTGGTGACGGCGGTGCGCACGGGCGACGCGCCCGTCATCGTCGAGGCCAGCGGCAACGGACTCGCCGACTCACTCTTCCGCACCATACAAGTCAAAGTCAGTCCCTACAAATTAAATTGTAGCGTGTGCATTGTGCAGGTCTTAGAATTACTGTTAAGTTTTACGATTTTTAATTCTGTCAGCAGTTTGGAAGTAAATTTATTGGTTTATTCATTTTTGATGGTTATCAAATCGATCTAGTAGAGGAAATTATATGATACACAATTTATGTAGTAGTAAATTGTGTACCTATTCTGTAGTTTTCTATACGATAGTTTTGGAATCTTTGCAAAAATATTTGTTGTAAATTGATTTGTCTACACATGTGACGGTGAGTAAATCCTTTGATTCTTCAAAGGATTTACTTTAATATACTCGTATCTTGTACGCCAAAAGGTCCAATACTTAAAAAGTAGAATTTAGATTGACGTGGTGTGTGTGTGTGTGTCAGGACGGGTACGAGGAGGATCTGTTCGCGTGGGGCCTGCTGGACGCGCGGCGCGGCGTGGCGCGCGTGAACGTGTCGCTGGCGGTGCGGCGCGGCGTGCGCGCGGGCGCCGTGTCGCTGCACGCGGCGGGGGAGCTGCTGGCGCCCGCCGCGCGCGCCGCCCGCGCCCCGCCCGCGCCCGCCGCAGACCCGCCGCACGCGCTGCGCCCGCTCGCACTCGCCTGCGTGCTGCTCGACTACCTGCAGGTACACATGCACGCACGCACGCACGCACGCGAACGAGCAAACACATTGCTTCCAATCAATCCAATCCAATCCATCAGCCAAAGGAAGTCCACTGCTGAGCATAGGCCTCTCCCAATCATTTCGACAATGACCTGTTGGTGGCAGCCTACATCCAGCGACATTGCTTACTTTGTAAAATATAAAATATGGTCAAGACTGCGACTTGCAGGAAAAAAAAAGTTTAACACCTGTTAACCTCTTAGACCAAATACCCTCTTAAGAAAGAATGCCAGATAAATCACGTTTGAATTATTAAAACACACACATAAAATTAAGTAAACTACATTGAAATCAAGCTTAGTATCCCACGGTCGTAACCCGTGGTTCGCATTACATATTCCGTGACGAAACCAATCAAAACAACTTATTCCAAACTAATGAAAACCTAGAAGAATTAACACCAGCAGAATGAATAACTGAGTATGTGACAGGCGACGCACCAGGAGGACGTGTCCATCACGAAGGAGGCGCGCGCGCTCGCGTCGCTCGGCTACCAGCGACTCATGGCCTACCGCAGGTCTGACGGATCCTACGCTGCGGAGACCGACAGCGACGTCAAAGGAGACGTGTGGTCAGTATTACTATCACTATGTCCGTACAAGTAGATATTATATCCCTAACCCTCATTTACACGGGGAGAGTTTCTCGCCTCGAAGACACGATTATACTAAGGATATAAAAACTTGCATCATGTAAACGTTTGTCAGAACACGATAATCTATGGCGGTTATGTCATGCGATAATCGCACACGGTTCTCGCAGCGAGAAACTCCCCGTGTAAATGACGCTTTACATCGAATTTCTCTGGTTGTGACGTTAGGTGTTGACCCGCTAATTCGGGAACAAAAAAACCACGTCCACAAAATTATATTATATTCAAAAAAAAACAGGGGGTAGGATGTCTGCCGTCTGGGTCTTTGCTACGCTTGGTACCGTCCTTGGGAAGATGCGTAAAAAATCCGGGATCTTGCACGAGGGCACGGCAACCAAGGTGTTGTTCAGCCTATGGGGTCTTGCTCTTGGGTGACACGGCAGCCGATGTGTTGGGCTAGGTCGCGTCGCTGCCTGCAACCCGACGACTGTACAGCCGGATTCAACGGGACCACTTAAATGGTAATGTTGCACCCTGTAAAGTACGTTCACAGGAAATTTTCGTAAATGCCTAGGACCGGAATCGAACCCGAACCAAGTCCTTACAGACGAGACCCGTAAGCAGTTGGTGAGGTGTTTATACTAAACATCAGAACGGTTATTACACTACAAGCAATAATAAGCTAATGGCTAATGTATAATAATGATGATGATAAAAAAAACCATCTAATAAAATTTTAGAGTGTAGGTAATTACAAAAAAAATGTGTGAAGATATCAGCTTAACAAAACGTTAATTTAAAATACTAGAAACAATAAGCATCTATACTACTCTTACAAAGCACAAATTTTGAGAAGCATGATGATTTGATGTACAATGGTCTAAGCTAATGAGCAAAATAATTGGCAGTTACATTTTAAATACCTTGTTCAACACTTACCCAATGGGGGTGCAATACGAATATAAGTATTCCAAACTATGTGGAGGTTTACCGTAGGTAATATGTATGTATATTTAGCGTACAATTTGAACATTTACGAGACACAAGCGCGTAAGACGACACATAATATGTGAACGCAAACTTGTGTAAAGGTCCGTCACAGAGGACGATCGGACGGTGACTGCCGGGGCTGCGCACACGCCGATTGCTTCGTCGTGTGGCTTCGATGCCGTTCAATATAACGGTACTCCATCTAGTACCTACAGCGCCCGCGCCGACGCGCTGCCGAACGTAGCAATTATTTTAGTTTTAAAATTAATATTATATTTATGTAAAATACTCGTTATTAAGGTATAAAATTGTATAATAGAATAATTACTTTGACCAGTACATTTATTATTAAGGCTAAATAAAATAACAATGATTATGTAATTGAGTACAACGTTACATTACCCCCGCTTCCACTGAAGGATTTTATTTCCTAAAAATAAAATCCGCTCTTCTATTCTCCGTGATAGCACTTGCTCATTCAGAATCCGATCTTTCATTCTTCGCGCAATCAAACAATGGCAGTTACTATTATACAGTAAACTGTCATCTTACTCACATTTTCAAGGTTACCAATTTCAAAATTAGTGACCCGTACTACACTTTAAGCTTTTAGGGTGAAAATTATGACTAGGGGAGCAATGGCAAGCAAACTCGATTATTACACTATGTTTGAACCTATTAACTTTAAATCTTTTATATGCCATGTTCCTAAATTTTTACCTGACATATCTGACAAAACATACACTAGGGGTGACTTCTTTTCAATTATCTTACATTTTATGAACTTGGGGGCTAGCTTTTTGCTAAAATGTTTATCTTTATCACTTAAGACATATGCACGTTTGAAAACTATATCCCCAACCTTAAATTCTACAAATTTCCGACGGAGATTGTAGTGTGTAGAATTCTTTGCGTGAGCACGCCAAAGCTTTACTTGGACATCGTTAAATATTTCGCTATGACATCCTAAATTCTCCGCATAAATGTCACGAGGAAGGAATAAAATTTCATCGCCTAGTTCAGTGTCAGTATAGTGCGTGCCGCATGTCACCAACTCTCTTCCAAATACTAAGAATGAGGGAGTGTAGCCAGTCACCTCACTCACTGAGTTATTGATTGCGAACTGAACTTTAGGAATGAAAATGTCCCAAGTACGATGATCATCCTCCACAAATGTTGAGAGACACGTGATGATGGTTCTGTTGTATCGTTCTACAGTGTTTACTTGTGGCGTATATTTTGGCGTAAAGAAAATATTTGGAATATTAAATTTTTTAAAAAAAGATTCAGTGATTCTGCTGATAAACTGACTACCATTATCTAAAATTATTGTTTGAGGCACTCCATGCACCAGGAACACTGAGTCCTCTAACAATTTCGTGACGGTTTGAGCGGTAGCAGAGCGTAAGGGAAACACAAGGCAAAATTTTGAAAAACAGCACGTGACTACTAAAATATAACTGTTCTGTTTACGGGTGGTAGGCAAAGGGCCCATTAAATCAATGGAGAGCATTTGAAAAGGTCTACAACATTGCTTAGGTCTACCCATTTCACCTAAGGTTTGGTGATTTTGAGTTTTATACGCGAGACACCTGTCACACGAGCCTACAAATTTAACTACGTCCTGATGCATACCTGGCCAAAAATAGCGTAACGCAATCCGATGATACGTTTTAAAGACGCCCAGATGTCCGGCCGTAGGTTCTGCATGATTATCTCTAATAACCTGGTCACGTAGCTCACTGGGTACTACTTCTTTCCATGAGAATTCAGGATCTAAATTATGCTTGTTTTTAGTAAGTCTAAATAAGGTATTATTTTTTATTAAGAAATTTGGAAAATTTTGTGGCTTAGTGAGACAGGAGTTGTAAATATTTTTATACCAAGAATCGGAAGTTCCAATATAGAAGCCTGAGGTATTTACCGTATTAATTGCAACGGATCGCGATAATGCGTCGGGAATCACGTTGTCCACTCCGCGACGATGTTTAATTTCAAAATTGAACGCGGACAATCGAACTCCCCAGCGAGCTAACCTTCCAGTAGGGTTTTTTAAAGAAAGGAACCATTTTAAGGCACTGTGGTCCGTATAAACAGTGAAAGGCTTCCCATTCTCCAAATAACACCTCCAATGCTCCAAGGCTGTCAGGACAGCTAAGGCTTCCCGTTCTGTAATGCTGTAGTTTCTTTCCGCCGCTGACAATGACTTGCTCATGTAGGCTACTGGGTGCTCCTTACCATCTACAACTTGAGTTAGCATAGCGCCCACACCATAGTTGCTGGCATCAGTATGCACCTCAAAAGGCTTGCCATTGTCAGGGCAGGAAAGTACAGGAGCAGAAACCAGGCATTCCTTAAGCTTCATAAAAGCTGCGTCGGCTTCCGGGGACCAGACAAAAGGTGGTCCACCCTTTTTAATTGAAGTCAACTTATTAAGTGGGTTGGCTATTGTGCTGAAGTTGGGGACGAAACGACGATACCAGGTTGCCGTACCGAGAAAGCGTTTTATTTCCTTGCGACTCGTAGGTGTTGGGTAATTCAGGATAGCTTCCACTTTCTCCGGATCGGTACGTAGTCCACAACTATCAACCACATAGCCCAAATATTTAAGTTGATTGCGAAAAAACTTGCATTTCTCTAAGTTAATTGTTAAGTTGGCATATCTCAACTTCTCCAGAACGCGCAAAAGGAGTGATACGTGTGAATTAAAATCATTGCTGATAATGATTATATCATCAAGATATGCGAACACTTTTAGTTCAAACTCTGCGAACAGTAGATCAACTAATCTTTGCTGAGTAGCAGGAGCATTTGTGAGACCGAATGCGGTACGCTTAAAACGGAATGTGCCACGAGTTGGTACGTAAAATGCCGTTTTGTCGCGGTCTTCGGGAGCTATGGGTATTTGCCAGAACGCCTTGGACAAATCAATGCTAGTTAGGTAGCGGGCATCGCGAAGATTGTCCAAGATTTCCGAGACGTAGGGCAAATTGTATGCGTCACGTTTTGTCACCGAATTTAATTTCCGACTGTCGAGGCAGAAACGAGGTTCGCCATTCTTTTTAGTGACAATAAGGACTGGGGACGACCAAGCGCTCTCACAAGGTTCGATCACATCCAAACTCAGCATCTCGTCTACCTGTTCAATTAGGATACGCTGCTTCTCAGGCGACATGCGGTAGTATCGTTGACGGATTGGCTGGGCATCTCCTGTGTCAATACGATGCGTAATCAAGTTCGTTTCACCCAATCCCCTAAGTTCAGCAGATATGTCCTTGAATTGACCGATAATATTGTCAGCTACAGATTTTTCCGAACCACTTAATTGATCGTACGCCTGAATAAAAGAAGAATGTTCGATATCAAGGCCAGCGTTCATGGTGGCTACATTCGAAAAGGTGACACTAGATAAGTGATTAGGAAAGATCTTAAACTTGCGCCAGAAATCTATTCCTAACAGAAAATCGACGTTAACGTCCGGCACAACGTAAGCTGTTATAATGTGAAAGTTATTTTCAAAATGTATTGGCAAATTCATGTAGCCAATACTAGACATTGATTGACCACCTGCTGCTGTAACTGTTATGCATAAGTCTGTATGTAATTTCAAATTGTTATTTTCCAAAAGTATGTACATATTGTTACCTATGATAGTTACTGCGGAGCCAGAATCTAAAAGACCAATTAACTTCAAATTATGAATTTGTATTTTGGCATAAGGCCTCGGGTCATTAACAGGTTGCTTTTGCAGAACTGTGTGAGTCCTATATGTGTTAAAGAAGAATTCGACAGTTTTTAGCCATTGTTTCCAATCATCACTGTCAAACTTTTCACTCTGAGTGTCACAATTCTGCAAGCCTATAGGTTTTTTGACATACTCGCCTTTTGCTTGTTGCAATTAGGGCATTGAGGTGTTTTGACGTCCTTAAAACCACAAACGAAACAATGAATATTATCTTTATTGGCAGTGCATTGCCGTAAGTTATGGGTATTGTTACGACATCTGGGACAATAAGGTGTTTTAGGATTAGTGTTATGAACTGTGTGTACATGATTTCTGTTGTTTTTATTTGTATTATAATTGTTGTTGTTGTATGAATGTTTATTGTGAGGATTAAAATTTGAATTATATTTAAAATTATTATTTGATTTATTAGTGGATTGATTCATGTAAGCAAATTCTGGTGCTAGTGTTTCTGCAGTTTTCTTAGGTGGTTCTTTAAAACCAGCAAGACGTGCTTGTATATTTTCGTAATTACGACATACGGAACCTAAGGTGTCTAAATCTACCACTTCTGAAACTGAAGCTAGTGTACTTGCGTAACATGGTCGTATATTGTGAAGAATGATCTCTAGCTTGTCTTCACTTGATAAGGATTTCGATAACCGTGAAAATAGTCCAGACATTACCGATAGATATATTGTGATATTTTCTGATTCACCTTGTGTCCTAGCTCGTATCTCACTGAGTAGCCTATAGTCGTAATCAGCTTGATCAAAATCTTGTTTAAGCAGTGCAAGAAGCTCATCCCAGCTAGACACTCGATCTTTAACCGCACGGTACCAATGCAACGCATCCCCAGTAAATATTTCTGTACTAAGCGAAAGTAGTTTTTCATTAGAAATATTTCTGGCCCTACTAAATTCAGAAATACGTTGAGTAAATGCGCGAACACAGGTTTTACCATCGAATTTTAGTTTACTTATTTCACCAGCTATACCACGCTCACAGGTCACATTAATATTTAAAGGTGTAGTATCTAATTTAGGTTCGGAGCTAGAAGTGGAAGCTAAAAGAGGGTCATGTCCTTTATCTTTAATCAAATTATATTTTTCAAACAAAATTTTGAAATCCGATACAAGGGCTTCGCGTGTACTACGAGATGTCTCATCACAGATTATTCGGCTAAGACGATGGTATAGATGATGGAGGAGGTTTTGAACCCGCAATAAAGTTGTCTTATCCAAGGAGGAGTCCAAATAAGCCTTAACTTTAGTGATGACGTCACCAGCTCCTCTCAAGTCATCATTGAATGAAAGTGGGCTATCTAGAATATCCTCGGATGGAAAAAGTGGGCCCAATTTTGAAATTTGTTTCCTTAGTTCCTGAACAGTAGCAGCGGGTGTAGTGCCTCTAATTTGTACTTCATACTCTAATTCAGATTTTTGTAAAGATAAAAATTTTACAGGATAAGCCATGTTCATAAAAAAAATTAAATAAAAAAAATAAAAATAAAAATGCACAATGCACAAACAATAGGGACGTTGTTGAACAAGGTATACTAATTACTAATCTACACCGTTCTGTTACAAGGAAAGCAAATACGTTATGGTTGTTAAAAAAGACTACATTAACTAAAAAAATAATAAAAAGAAAGCAAAAGAAAAAAAAAATGCAACTAATGTGTATTTAGCAGTCTCAATAATTACAATAAAAATGTTAACATTGAACGACAATAATTGAAAATACTAATAACCGCTAACTGCACCTTAGTTACTGGCAACCAAAAAAAAATAATAAAACGTTTACAAAAAAAAAACACAACACAACTACTATACGAAGCAAAAAAACCAGACTCCAGTAGAACCACGTAAAAAGGCGCCAGTGTGACGTTAGGTGTTGACCCGCTAATTCGGGAACAAAAAAACCACGTCCACAAAATTATATTATATTCAAAAAAAAACAGGGGGTAGGATGTCTGCCGTCTGGGTCTTTGCTACGCTTGGTACCGTCCTTGGGAAGATGCGTAAAAAATCCGGGATCTTGCACGAGGGCACGGCAACCAAGGTGTTGTTCAGCCTATGGGGTCTTGCTCTTGGGTGACACGGCAGCCGATGTGTTGGGCTAGGTCGCGTCGCTGCCTGCAACCCGACGACTGTACAGCCGGATTCAACGGGACCACTTAAATGGTAATGTTGCACCCTGTAAAGTACGTTCACAGGAAATTTTCGTAAATGCCTAGGACCGGAATCGAACCCGAACCAAGTCCTTACAGACGAGACCCGTAAGCAGTTGGTGAGGTGTTTATACTAAACATCAGAACGGTTATTACACTACAAGCAATAATAAGCTAATGGCTAATGTATAATAATGATGATGATAAAAAAAACCATCTAATAAAATTTTAGAGTGTAGGTAATTACAAAAAAAATGTGTGAAGATATCAGCTTAACAAAACGTTAATTTAAAATACTAGAAACAATAAGCATCTATACTACTCTTACAAAGCACAAATTTTGAGAAGCATGATGATTTGATGTACAATGGTCTAAGCTAATGAGCAAAATAATTGGCAGTTACATTTTAAATACCTTGTTCAACACTTACCCAATGGGGGTGCAATACGAATATAAGTATTCCAAACTATGTGGAGGTTTACCGTAGGTAATATGTATGTATATTTAGCGTACAATTTGAACATTTACGAGACACAAGCGCGTAAGACGACACATAATATGTGAACGCAAACTTGTGTAAAGGTCCGTCACAGAGGACGATCGGACGGTGACTGCCGGGGCTGCGCACACGCCGATTGCTTCGTCGTGTGGCTTCGATGCCGTTCAATATAACGGTACTCCATCTAGTACCTACAGCGCCCGCGCCGACGCGCTGCCGAACGTAGCAATTATTTTAGTTTTAAAATTAATATTATATTTATGTAAAATACTCGTTATTAAGGTATAAAATTGTATAATAGAATAATTACTTTGACCAGTACATTTATTATTAAGGCTAAATAAAATAACAATGATTATGTAATTGAGTACAACGTTACATGGTGACCCTCTGGTTTTGTACATTCATACTAATTTGAAATAACTAATTTGAAAAACACATTTATTGGTGACAAACAATAAATGCCATCAGGCTATATCGAATCTAACAGTATTGCTAGCACATCTCATTAGACTCTAATCCATCAGATAGCTGGACATCAGGCTTCTTCGATTAAGTTTCCCCTTGTTTCCGTGTGTTGATGGGCGGCCACTGCTTACTCTCATGTGATCCAATTATTCTCCAATCCAGTGGTGATATTACTGTAAAATGGAAATCAACAAGGACGTTTCCCAATTATCAGTAATCAAGATTACGAATCACCCTCGTACATCCGTGAGGGCAATGAAAGTTATAATCATAGTACTGATATATCAGTAACTACTATAACGTTCGACATCAATTAGTTTGTCCCGATGCATAACCATGCATCGGGACTGAGAACTGTTCTGGGACTCGGATGTTGAAGGGCACGGCAGTGTTTGATTTCACAGACTTGACAGTCTCTGGGGCGCAGTTGATTTCGATCCACGCACAGAGACAAAATGTTTGTGAGGCCCGCAAGTATTTGTCTCGGCTCTGGGTGTTTGTGAGACCGAAAAGTCTCTCGTAGCTTTTGATACCCACGACACAAGACTGAAGTGATCTTAATGCGGGGTCAGGACTATGAATGTGACTGTTGGGTGTATTTATTATTATTTGACGATCAATATAATTGGTAGTAGTGAGAGCATGTTGTGCGTGCAGGATGACGTCGCAGGCGGTGCAGTGGGTGTCGCGGTGCGCGCGCCACGTGCAGGTGTCCCCGGGCGCGGCCGCGTCGCTGCGCTGGCTGCTGGAGCAGCAGCAGCCCGACGGCTCGTGGGCGCCGCCCCCCGACAACCCCCCGCGCAACGACCCCCGCGCCGCCGACACGCTCACTGTCACCTCACACGCGCTGCTAGCGCTCTTGAATGCCAAGGTACTCTCTCTATGCTATTAACATCAATATCATTTGGCGCATGGTAGAGCCTCCGATTTCTTATGCCACCATGGTTTCGGGTTTAATCTTGTGTGTGCGATCTTGTTTAATCATCTGGCAAGACCACATGTCCTGTGATGACCAATTAATTATGAGTATTTAACAAACATTGTCGACATATATATCTCATTATTTTTTATATCCTTCACACTTACTTTCTAATAGATACCTATTACACAAGACACATCTCTTACTGTAAGATTAAGACCATGTAAAAAAAAAACAAATAAAAGTGAAGTCCAAATAATGTATGACATTTTATGGGTTTAAAAAATATGTTGGCCTCCTGGACTGACTGCCTCGGTGGCGTAGTTATACTACGGTATGATTGCAAAGCTGAGTCAGGAATTTGTGCCAGATATGGCGATAGGCTTGCCCCCTATCACATCGTGGGACGGAACATACAAGGCGAAATGTGGGTGTCCTGGGAGTACCTCTGCCGACCCCTTCTGGGAAAAAGGCGAGAGTTTATGTATGTATGTAATAAATATTGTCATTGTCATTTTCATGAATGTAAAGACAGTTGAGGGTACTCAATCCTCCCGCACGTGTGTAACAGCGGCGGTTGTTGTCGGGTGTTGCAGGGCAGCTCGGCGCAGTACAGGTCGGGCAGCTCGCTGGCGGCGCAGTTCGTGTCGGCGCAGCTGGCGCGCGCGCGCGGCGCCTACTCGCTGGCCGTGGCGTGCGCCGCGCTCGCCGCACACAACCACCCCGCCTTCCTCACCGCGCTCGCCGACCTCGACAACTACACCAACACCTCCGGTGATCACTCACTCTAACTCTCTCCCGTTCAGTCCACTTCCTCATTGCTGAGACTCGTGATTCCCACTATTAAATGTAGCAACCTACTGGACCGGGAAACTGTAAAGGTTTAAATAACAATGTGTCATTTGAGTCATTGACACGAAAGAAGACCCCCACTATTTACAAATCCTTAGATATTGAAGCGCCATCTGGATTTGCTTTTTGCAGTTTGTAAAGCCTCCTGTATGCTAATGCCTAATGTCGCCCTCGACAATTTCTGCGGTGCGAATTTGTTCGGGCCGTCACAGAGAGTCAGGGTCTCTTCTACTACTACTACTAATATTAATATTGCTTTTTACACAAACCTATTTACAATTTTATTTGTTTAATTATCAGCATAAGGTTCCTAGTTCCAATATTTCTTATAACTAGTTACTGTGCTAATTTTACTCAGTTAGGTACTTATCATTGTCATTACCAAGAGCCAATACCTACTTAAGTATTATTAAACTAAGACCTAAGCTGGTACATTGTGTGGTGTCAGGCTCGGGCGTGTTCTGGTCGCGGCGGCTGGCGGGGGCGGAGTGGCGCAACCCCTGGCTGCGCGGCAACAGCCTGGACGCGCAGACGGCGGCGTGGGGGCTGCGCTGCCTGCTGGCGGCGCGCAAGCACGACGACGCCGTGCCCGTGCTCAAGTACCTGCTGCAGGCCTACCAGCCACACGACCCCGACCCCGAACTCGTACGTCGCACTTCATTCTATACTCGGCAACCTACATCATTTTTTAACCAATTCCAAAAAAAGGAGGAGATTCTCAATTCGACTGTTCTTTTTGACTTATGTAAGTTGAGGGAGTAACCAAAAAAAACAGCTTAGATATTCTTTCGAGACGATACTATCTCTCAATGACTGTTTAACTTTCACTCGCTTTGGGTCTCATAACCAGTATCAATACAGAATGCAGAATGATTCTGTATTGATACTGGTTATGAGATACCGTCCTACGACGGTTAATTCAATTCTTTTTATCTACAATTTCTAGCATTAAATTATTCCGAAGAGCATAAGCACAAGGTATTGAGAGTGTTTATTTTATGGTTTAAATTTATTATGGAACAGTAGTGGGTATGCAATGAGTGTGTCTGATGGTCTGTGGGTATGGTGGCGTGTGCAGGTGGACTCGCTGGCGCTGTTCAGTCAGACGGCGCGCGAGGCGGTGAAGCTGCGCGTGTCGGTGAACGTGAGCGGCTCCGACGACACGCGCCAGTTCCACATCGGAGACAACAACGCGCTCATCATACAGTCGCAGCTCGTACGTACCTTACAGTATTTATAATATAGAGGGAGTGCTCTCATACATTTGCGTCTTCAAAAACGTACATATTTTCTTGTTCGTAATTTTGGTAGCACTACCATGTTAGTGAAAATTGAACTAATTATTTAACTTTCTACTAATTCCGTTGGTAACCGAAATTAAATTTAATTATTATCCGTCTAAAACGAGATTAATAGCCCTAAACTACTTTTTTTTCAAATAATTCGAGTATGTTGGACATCCTGTCAAATGTTAGCCAATAGGAGGGCAGAAAAAAGTGGCCCAGCGCATCATTTTTATTTCCTTGTTTGAAGTACCGACGCTCCATTTATATTATAAATAGGTACTCTAAGTTTTTTACTAGGTATTGCTGCTTCTTCTAGCAAACAACCAAAGGTAAACTAAATAACTGCCCGTACATTTCATTAAAACGAGCCAAAGAAACTCTAAATGTTACTCCCCAGGCTTACTAGGCTCCCAACACGTTGGCATGGAAGTATTAAGGGGAGCTGAAACAATTCTCTGTGTATTTTGTATAGTAGGAGCTGATAGCGCAGCAGACTCTACCCACACCTTGCTGAAATCGTACTAGTTTTCAATTATTCCACGAATATGACTGACAGCCTCCATGGCGCAGTTGGTTAGACCCTGGCTGTGAAACGAGAGGCCGTTTGGATACCCGCAGCGAGACAAATATTTGGTTAAATCACTAGTATTTTTTTTCGGGTCTGGGTGTGTGTGAGAGCGAAAAGTCTCTCGTAGTTTATACCCACGACACAAGACGCGATCTTATTGTGGGATCAGGATTTTAGGGTGTATTTATATATTTATATTTGTTTTTAGTAAGGCAAGATCTTAATACAAGACTGAACTGTGCTCCTCATTGTTTAGGTGTTATTAGAGTTGGTTTTATGAGCAGTATGTGTGCAGTATGGTAATGTGTGTGTGCAGATCCGCAACAGCCTGTCGGCGTCGGCGGTGACGGAGGGGCGCGGGCTGGCGCTGCTGGGCGTGTCGGCGCGCGGCAGCACCAACGTCACGGCGCCCTGGCCGCGCTACACGCTGGACCCGCGCGTGGACCAGGTCTCCACCAAGCACCGCCTGCAGCTCTCCATCTGCTACGGGTACGCACGCACTGCACCTACTGCAGTGTCGACTGCTGCACGCACAATGTCGACAAACCAGCGATGAGCAGATGGCCTGAAGTCAAAGATTGCTATGCTAATGATCTGGCTGTAGGGACCATTTTATAAAGGCACCAAATAAATATTTCGGACTTGTTACTAATTTTGATTATATAAATGCTAATTATAAAATGGGTACGAATGCTCTAGAATCTATATAGTCTAGGTAATCTATGTAGTTTGTTATCAAATGGCACAATCGACGCATCTACCTCGGAGTCATGTGGCGAAAGTTACTAAGCGGCACCGAAGACACCATTTTTATGGGAAATCATTATAATTCAGTCGCCAATCATTGACATGTTTTATATCTTCTTAAACCTTTACCAGGTTTGTGGCGCAAGGCCACGAGACTGAAAGTGGGCTGACATTGCTAACGGTACAGCTGCCGTCCGGCTTCCTCGCAGACATCAACACCATCACTGAATTAACGGTAACATATATTATTCTCATTATATTTTGTTTTTATCGTTTAGATTTTAATTAAAGAGAAAATTTGATCACGATCCTCACACAAATGGCTGGGAATGGATGAATGAAGCCTTAGTTTCAGACTCAGTAACCTCGAAGATCAGTATAGCCCAACCCAGTGACAATGCTCTTATGGCGACGAGGCATGCTACATCAGTCTCCGTGGTGCACTTAGTAGAACACTGGCTGTGAAACGGAAGGCTACTATTTCGATCCCTGCGCCGAGACAAATGTTTGTGTGGAACATAAATACTTGTCTCGGGTTTGGGTGCCTGTGAGACCAAAAAGTGTTTCGTAGTGTTTGATACCCACGGCATAAGATTCGGTCCTAGTGTGGGGTGAGGAGGGAGAGTGTGTTGATGAATATAATTGTACAGTCGTTGCGGCACGTGGTGAGTGCGCGCAGCGTGTCGGGTGGGGCGGCGGTGGCGGCGTGGGTGCGCGCGGCGCGGGCCGAGCGCTGCGTCACCCTGGCGGCGCCGCACGCGCTGCCCACCGCGCGACAGCGCCCCGGCTGGGCCACGCTCACCGACCTCTACGACACCAGTCAGTACACGCACCTTGTCTACCACCCTAATAATGCTTTACTTCAACTCTAAGCATTTCAATTAAAACCAACCCAGTTTTCCAAAAACTAACATTTCCAAAAACAACATGGGCAATTATTTTTTTCTAACTTTGTATATTTGTTTTCCTTTCAACGTCATCCTACCTTCAAGATTCTCTGATGGGATACTTGATGAACTTCAGTGCTCGGTATTGGTCCTTTGCGAGCGACTATTGGTAATAGTTAACAAGAATTTTAGTAGTGGTGTTAAGAGGAGTCAGGACAGGAAAGTCTCTTATTGTGGGTTAAGTATAGGATGCAAAATCAATAATAGGACATTAAGGTGCTCTGTGTCACTCTCAGCGCATGTCAATGTGTTGACCTTCTTCACAGAATTTAGCTTTTTGATAAAATAAAATGTGAATATGTTCGCGTGTATGTGCGTGCAGGTCACCGCGCGCGCGCGTTCTTCCAGGCAGTGCCGAGCAGCGCGTGCGACGTGTGCGCGGCGTGGGCGTCGTGTGCGCGCGCGTGTGGCTCGGCCGCGCCGCAGCACGCCGCCGCGCCCGCCGCCCCGCCCGCCGCCGCGCACGCGCCCGCCGCACCCGCCGCACTCACTGCACTCACCGCACTCACCGCACTAGCTACACTGCTCATGCACTAACAAGTAACAAACACATCAGCTCTGTGTGCTACAACGCATTGTCCACTTCCACTACATCACACTATACATGTACGATTTATCGGCAATCGTCATATGACAGGAACGAATAATAGACCAAAAAAAAAACTATTAGAAAAACAATTATATATGCGCCTTATTGCATTCATTACATTTGAATTATAACAAAATCAAACTCAAGCTACTTGTATTCCGATAGTCATGTTAAATGACGCGTTAAACTATCGGATACTTAAGATAACATCTAAGGATAACATGTGAAATTCACGCGTAAATTATACGCATGATGATTGGTTAAACGCTATTGACGCGTGTCACTATTTGATCATCTACACAGATACACCGTGGTAACCTATTTATTGGTACAATCTTATACAATAATAATCCGTTTATGAAAGACTTAATCCGCAAACTGCAAATCAATCATCGCTATACATCACGCAAAAGCTCATCAGGTCATTTTTGGTTTATATAATAAAACTAACGTTACAAAAATACATTAGCTTAATTTAAATAATATTTAAGTTCTTTTAACAACGTCTAAAATGTTATTACTTATTATTGTTATACTAGTCACATTATCATAAATGGTTATCCTTTGGCAAAGAAAAACAATTATTAAAACGATTTCATGTATGATAATTGATAAAGCATCGCACGCATTAATTTATGACTCTTCTAATTATTTGTTTGTAGATATTTATGTGTAAGTAAAATGTTTTATTGTGTATTTATAAGTAAATGCTTCTCAATGAGATAAAATAAACAGCCTAACGACTAATGATCCGTGTTTTATTTTGAGCTGTCTTTATTTTTACAAATATTTTCAGTGTACTTATTTTTTAAGTGAAACTTCTTTAGCACCGTTGTGATTTGAAAATTAGATGAAACGAAAATGCGACATCAAAAAAGACAAAAAAACTACTACGGCAACAGAAAAAGAAAATCAGTCTGCGGAAAAAAAAGGACGTTTCATTAAAGCTATGTCA
The DNA here is from genome assembly GCA_033459515.1 of Theretra japonica. NCBI lineage: Eukaryota > Metazoa > Arthropoda > Insecta > Lepidoptera > Sphingidae > Theretra > Theretra japonica. Next base: position 8,381,882 of record CM065930.1, read on the forward strand.
TTAATATGTGCAATATTTCTAAGAGCACTAAAAGTACTAGGGCGACAGAGATAGATTTTGTTAAACCTATGTCATCAGTATGCATTTTTTTTATATGCAATATAATTCTCAGACCACAAAAAGTACTAGGGCGACAGAGAAATAAAGGAGGTTTGGTTAAACCTATGTCATCAATATGCATTATATTTCTCAGAGCACAAAAAGTACTAGGGCAACAGAGAAATAAAGGTTTCGTTAAACCTATGTCATCAATATGCGAGATATTTCTCAGAGCACAAAAAGTACTAGGGCAACAGAGAAATAAAGGAGGTTTCGTTAAACCTATGTCATCAATATGCATTATATTTCTCAGAGCACAAAAAGTACTAGGGCAACAGAGAAATAAAGGAGGTTTCTTTAAACCCATGTCATCAATATGCGAGATATTTCTCAGAGCACAAAAAGTACTAGGGCAACAAAGAATGGAAGAGGATACCGCAATTAGAGTTCTACCCACAGTCGAATGTCTAGCCCCCATTATATGTATATCTACCCGCAGTTACATACCCCTTACTTAAAATATTATGTTATCAATTCAGTGTGGACAAAAAGTGAAACAATTTTGCAATAAAATATGAAATATTTTCTGAGCATGTCAAATTGTTATAAAAATATCTATTAAATCTTATAAATATCTCAATACCCCTAATACTCGTATATTTATCTCATTCTCTGTCTGTCAAGTCTCATTGGCAATTACTCAATATGCGAGGGGTACCCGCATGTTTTCAACCAAAATTTCGGGCAATAAAAGTCTTTATACTTGAAATAAAAAAAACTCACAAATACTTTTTCATTCATTTATTAAACGATGAAATGTTAGCATGATGATTATTAGGTTTAAATCTCCATTTTTCGCATCATCCAGTGGAAGAAACCGAGTATTGAGAAAGACATCGTGAGAGGGACGGCCGACGCCTTTATCCACGCCCATAGACTGCAAACCAATAATATATAATTAACTTTTTAATTATTTACAAATTTTATTATTATAATTTTCAGCCTCTTCTACGCAGCTGATGAGACGCCGGCTATGAAACGAGAGGCCACGGGTCGGATACCCGCTCCGAGACCAATGTTTGTAAGACCCATAAATATTTATCTCGGGTCTGGGTATTAGTGAGACCAAAAAGTCTCGAAGTTTCTGAATTCTGATACCCACGACACAAGACTTAATTGATCTAAACGTGGGATTAGGAATATGTATGTGACTGTTGAGTGTAATTATTATTTATTTAAACTGCCATACAGATAAACATCTAATTGACGGAAGCCCAACAATCCTCAACTAACCCCCAAATCAAACCTTTTACTAGTCTTTCCAAGTCCATTTTTAAAGACCAATGTCCCTTAAAATCTCCAAAATGATTGATTCTTAGTGGATAATGATGATATTTTTTTATACTGGCACGACATAGTGAATAACTATGACCTCCTTAACAGAACATTGAGTATATTATTAAGTACGCGACAGGTCGACGTGGCAATCGGGGTATGTGATGATGCGTGGGGAAGGGGACGCGCCACCCACCCGCACATCGCACTAAATATTTCTTAATGTGCTTTACTTAATATAATTGTATTTTATTTCGTTGCATTATAAAAAAATATAGAAAAAATCTACTTGGTATGTGATGGGTCATCACTAGAAAATTGCCATGTCGACTTGTCGCGTACTTTAAATTTCTTACTCGTAAGGGTCATCAGAGATGGTGTAAGGTTGTGGCGTGTCTATCAGACCGCAGTCAGATATGTAGACACGCTCCGTGGGCCGGTCCTCGACATCAGTTGGCGTATGCTCCACCAAGTGCACCACATTCTGTCCTTCCACCACCTGTACAACAAATACTACTTTTAAAAATATTACATCAATGGTTATGGCATAAGTAAATAATAAATACTTCCAAAAGTTACACACATAGTTGACATGTAATTGTAGAATATATTTAGTTCTCATTTTGTTTTTTCACTAACAAAATTAGTGTTCATAAAGTTCATATTATTTAATGGAATTGTAACTATTACCTTTCCCACAACAGTGTGTAGATGGTCCAACCATGGTGTCCCTGTTGTAGTTATGAGAAATTGACATCCATTTGTATTGCTTCCTGTAAATACAAACATTATGAATAATATAATATTAACTATTATGTTTTTTTATTCTATAAGAAAATACCTTTGTTTGCCATTGAAACAAATCCAGCAACACTGTGTTGTGTATCTAAATTTTCATCATCAAATGTTTCCCCATATATACTTATAGAACCTGTACCATCATCTGACACCACATCACCTCCTAAAAGCAAAATAAGGTCAAAAGTTATCCCTTAATAGATGGATAATAAAAGTTGTTAAGTTACATACCTTGTATCATAAATCTTTTGATAATTCGATTAATGGATGAACCCTTGTAGGATTTTCCATTAATTCCTTTTGTGGCCAGCACTTTAAAATTTTCGACTGCTTTTGGTGCAAGATCTCCAAACAAGCCTACTACAATTCTGCCCAAATGCTTGTCCGCCCTCTGAATGTTGAAATATACCTGGTCTGTGACACGAAATTGCCGAGCCTGAAATAGATAATTGTTTAAATTGATGAATTCCATTTTTTTTATTTTATTAACAATAATTTTAAATCCCTTTTATGAGCATATTTCCCACAGTATATTAATGTTTATAAACACTTACATTAGTAACATTATCGGAATATGCTAAAAAAATAAAAAATATAGTAAAGATATTCATTTTTAAAATCCTTTACACTATTCACTTATATTGAAGCTCAACACAAGACACCACAGTTGTGCTTCAGTTCTTAATTAGATATAAATTACGTACCTGCGAGTGAAACCCTCCATGTGCGTGGCGATGACACAATGAAACCTACCAGAAAGAACTCCTACACTATTTGAAATGGAAACTATAACACAAATTCCTACTATGTCTTCCTTATTCATGAAAATTGATGATGTACTATATTTAGGATACTTTCATGTAATGAGGTACTGATGATTTAATTCCCATGTTTTAAAGAAAATTTATGAACATTTATTTACAATGAGTAGAATGTTATTTGGTATCATTTGTTGAATCCAAAGATTCATTTAACTTTGCAGTATTATTTGCACAGCTTTCATCATTTTCATTCTTAATCCGCCTTTGAGCAGTAACACATCTTGCATGATATTTTAAATGAGCATTTAATTTATCAAGTCGGCTAAACTCTTTCCTGCAATCTGGAGTACCTTTGAATGTACATTTATACAGTTTTTTTGATTCATGTAATCCCATGTGCCTGTGAAGTAAATCTGCTCTTTTAAACATATATTTACATATTGAGCACTGAAAGCTTTTTTTTCCATGCCTCAGCAAATGTACTGATAAGTATTTCTTCAAATGGAAGGTACTTCCGCAGATGTTGCACTCAAATGGTTTTGAATCGCTATGAAGCTGTAAATGCATGCGCAACCTTTTTTCACTTGCAAAACTCTTTTTGCAATGAATGCACACATTATTATGATTCTCAGCAACTCTATGAAATGATAATTTTTCAGGATGTTTAAATATTGCATCACATTCTGGACATTTGTATTGTTTTGGTGGAGGTTTAGGTTCTTTTCCAATGACATAGTGCTTTTGGTGATGATCAGCAATATCCTCTAAGGAATTAAACTTCTCGCGGCATTTGTGGCATATGTATACTGGGATGGGGTGCATTTCAGAAACATGTTTAATTAAATCACTGATATGTTCACAATAACTTAGACACCCTTCTTGTACACATTTATATTGTTTTAAAGATATATGAGACTTCATATGCAATCTAAATTTGTTAAAATTGGCACTTAATTGATTACAATATGGGCAAGAGTAGCTCAACAAATCTTCTTTAACAGACTTGGGTGTCCTGTCTTTACCACCTCCAGGCCACATCTTGTGAGATATGATGTGCCTTTGCAAATGAGAATTGTGGTAGAAACATCTGCCACAAATAGGACATTGGTAACATTTCCCTTTGTGGAACCTGACATGGCCTAATAAGCTTTTAAGCGTCTTAAATTTCTTATAACAAAAATTGCATTTCTGATTGGCCTTTGTTGTCTCAACATGATCTGCCTTAATTATTTCTGCTTCTTTTTGCTCAGGTAATGTATTCACATCTTTAGAAAGAATATTGGACTCGGAAGCTAGCTGTAAATGTTCACTAGCAGGTGGTTGTTCTTCTATAATAACATTATTACAAGTTACTCTTTTATGTTCCAAATAACATTGTAATGAATTGTATACAGATTTGCAGTTACCACAAACAAATATATCCTCGTTCAATGAATCAAGTATCATTACATGAGCCATAACTTTATGCACTTAAAACTATGTTTTATAAGAATTGATCATTGAAAGGCTTTTATTATCGATTACCTAGATCCCAATATTTAATGTATTATCTACGCTAATTCGTATGTGTAGTATGTATTTTGCAATGGCATTTTGCAACTCGTTACTCGCACTAGCTGTCACAAATTTAATGCTTTTTTTTTTTTTTTTTTTTTTTTTTTTTTTTTTTTTTTTTTTCTCGCGGGGAAAATCCCTTTACGGACCATCCCACCCCCGAAGGGGCGAGGGTGTGTCGGACTCACCGGCGCCTTCCGTGCCCAGCGAGATGTTGTGCCGCCCGTGGATGTGGACGGGCGGCCGCTGGGTCGGGTCCCTACCATAAGCTACGCGCCGAAATACCGACTAAAAACCCCGCGTCGGCCACCATCGGTGCACTTGAGAGACGGCCCCGGGATACCGATGAACGGACGCGCCAGGACCGCCTCTTTGTGCACCGCCGCTTTAGCGACGCGGCGAATGACGCGTGTAGCGTCACGTCTCGGGGGCCGCCAAGGTAGGGACGGCGGCCCCGCGTGGCCTCTGCGGCGCCGGGTTAGTTGTTGTCCCGGCGCCTCCTACGTCTCCTGTGGCGACGAGCGGGATCGGTCTGCTCCCGATCCCGCTCAGCGCTCTCCTTCTGCGACATGACACGTTCGCAGAAGGAGAGCATGGCTCGCCACGAACTCCGGCTGCCGACCATGGCGGCGACCACAGCCGGCAGCGATAGGTCGCTTCCCACGACCGCGATGAGAGCGCTGCGCTCCTCGTCCCAGGCTGGGCACTCCTCCAGCGTGTGCTGGGCCGTGTCCTCACGGCAGTTGCCACAATGGTGGCACACGGTGGACTCCTCCGCTCCGGCTATACGACACAGGTACGCACCGAAGCAGCCGTGCCCGGTGAGCACCTGCGTCAGCCGGTATGTCGGCGCACCGTGGCGCCTGTCCAGCCACTGTTCGAGGACAGGTCGCACTGCCGCGACGGTCCTCGCACCAGCACTAGGGTTCTCCAGCCTGGAACGCCACTCCTCCACAGCGGACCTGCGGAGGGAGGCCAACATGGCCTCGACCTCTCTGGGGACCAACCTCTGCCCACGCCCGGACGCCTCCTCTCGCCGGAAGAAAGCCGACGAGAGGGTCTTAGCGTCCAGCACCCAGGGCAGAGTTCCCGCCAATACGCAGGCCGCCTCATGCGAGACCGTGCGGTAGCCCCTGATTATTCGCTGCGCCACCATGCGCTGCGGACGATGCAGCAGGCGGACGCAACGATCGCCCAGGGACTCGGCCCAAACGGGACACCCGTAGAGGGCCATGGCCCGCACGACTTCAGCATACAGGTTTCGGCAAGGGATGCCAGGACCATCAGTGTTGGGCAGCAGGCGCCCCAGTGCGCCCGCCGCCCTCACCAGCTTCGGCGACAACTCCTCAAAGTGCGCGCGGAAATCCCATCGACTGTCGAGGACGAGACCGAGGTATTTCATCCTCGAGCCGACGGGAATCCGCACGCTCTCCACCGTGATGTGGGCCCCAGGCGGAGGCCCACACCGAGGACCGTGGAAACACACGGCCTCGGTCTTGTTGAGGGCCACCGTGAGGCCCAGTCGCCGAATCCTGCCCACCACCAGTCCAGTACCGAACGAGGCGAGCAGGGCGGACCTCTGGAACGTCCTGGCCGTCGCTGTCACCAACGTGTCGTCTGCATAGCAGACGACAGCGACGCCCCGAAGGTTGGTACCACGCAACACCCAGTCGTAGCCGATGTTCCACAGGAGCGGCCCAAGAACCGAGCCCTGTGGAACACCGCACGACACTTCCCTACGGTGCCACCCGTCGGCGCCCGGATACACAACGTACCTGTCAGAAAGGTACGAGTGCACCAGACGCCGAAGGTAGGGCGGCACTTCGTGGTACCGCAGTGCTTCTTCGATGCAGGCCCAGGGCATGGTGTTGAACGCGTTGGCGATGTCGAGAGACACCGCCACCACGACCCTACCCCGGGACACCGCACGCTCCGCTTGTGCCTTCACCCGCAGAATCGCGTGGACCGTCGACCGGCCCCGCCGGAACCCGAACTGGCAGTCTGCCAAATCCGGGCCCGTACCCTCCAAATGCTCGACGAGGCGCGCGTGGACTACACGCTCGAAGAGCTTGCACACCTCGTCGAGCAACACGATCGGCCGGTAGGCCGAGGGCGAATCTGCGGGTCGCCCCTCCTTGCGGAGCAGGACAAGCTTGCCCGTCTTCCACCGCGACGGGAAGATGCCCTGCTCAAGGCACGTGGAGAATAGGCCGCGGAGCCTCGTACCCAGCGACTCGACGGCCAGCACCCAGACACGACCGGGCACCCCGTCGAGACCCGGGGCCGAGTTCTTGCTCCGCAGCCGAAGCACTGCCGCCTCTAGCTCTTGCGGCGAAACCTCCGGGATATCCCTTACCGAAACCAACGACGATGGCGCCGGTGGACGTGGCGCCATCGGTGGAGGAGTGAACTCCTCGGTGGCCGGAAACAAGGCCGCGACGACATCCTCGACAAGATCGGTCCGGAGACTCTGTGTCAGAGGGGGCGCCCATGGGCGGAATTTCCGCATCGCCACACGGTACGGACGCCCCCATGGATCTCTGTCCAGAGACCTCCGGAACTCCTCGTTCGCCGCGGCCTTCGCTTGCGCGATGGCCACCCGCAGCGCTCTCTTCGCCTCTCTGTGGAGGTCGAGAAGAAGCCGCTCCTGCTCATCGTCGCCGGGTCTACGGGTCCGACGACGACGGTGCCTGGCGAGTCGGCGGCGCGCGACCTGGCAAGCCGCGCGCAGCTCAGTGAGCTCGGCCGACCACCAGTACACCCGGCGCTTCGCTGGGAGGCGGGTGACCCGGGGCATTGCCGCGTCGCAGACTCGCGACATCGCCACCCCGAACCATTCCGCCTCTTCCTCGACCCGCACCGGCCCGTCCGGTACGGGGAGCCACGCCTGAACAATGGCAGCTTCCTTCGCGGCCTCCACATCGAGGCGCTTCGCGGCCCAACGTCGGCCGCCCGTGAATCGAGCAGTCGGACCCCCACCGGACTGGCGGGTGGAGACCTGGGAGGATGAGACGCTGAACCGAATGTAGAGATGGTCGGACAGCGTCTCCTCCTCAACCAAAACCCTCCAGTCCCGAACACGGCGGGCAAGGGCCGGGGTGGCGAACGTGACGTCCACCACCGAACCGCCGTTGTGCCGCACGCACGTGTTCTCCGACCCCCGATTCAGGACGACCAACCCGATGGAGATCGCCCATTCCTCCAGGGCCACGCCCCGCGCGTCGGTCACCGACGAACCCCAAGCCGATGATTTGGCGTTGAAGTCGCCGGCTACAAGCACGGGGCGAGGCTGGCTGTCATGCTGTACCAGGGCCCCCAGGCGCGCGAGGAAACTCTCGAATTCCGCCTGGGACCTGTTGGGAGAGAAATAGACTCCCACTATCCACACCCCTCCCACCAGGACCGCCACGCATCCCGCACCCTTCGCTACTTTTTCGAAGGGCGGAGAGCCGGCGGCGCCCTGGGTGAAGACGGCCACCGAGCCATCAAGGTCCCCTGCCCAGTCGTCGCGGGCAGGGACAGAGTATGGCTCGGCGACCACAGCCACGTGAATCAACCACTGCGCCATGGACTGTTCAAGCATGTGCTGTGCTCCTTGGCAGTGGTTGATGTTCGCCTGGAGGAAATTCAGATCCATCTAGTTTTGGGCGATCTCCATCGCCTCAGGGTGGGACGGTTTTGGCTGCGTCACAGCCTCAGCGCCCACACCGCGTTGAGTGCGGTGCGGGACTGAGAAGGCAACGCAGGCCTTGCCACCCACCCGGTGGTCCGCGGGTTTCCCGGCAGCTGCACAGATTGTGCAGTGCGGGTCCGCGGAGCACTCCCGGGCCTTATGGCCCGGTTGACCGCAGCGGTAGCAGAGCCCACTGCGGTCACAATCTGCGGTGCATTGCACCCTTACGTGCCCCCTGTGGAGGCAGCGGAAGCACCGCATCGGGCGGGGCTCGAGGAGGCGCACTCCCGCTGCCACCCACCCCACCAGGACACGCCCTGCCTTCACGGCACTCTCCGCTGCCTTGGCTGGGCAGCGGAGCCACACCGCGCCCAGGCCCGAGCGCTCGACGCGGACTTCCCCGACCCTTACGTCATCAGGGGAGCACTCGCCGAGACGGGCGATGGCCGCTGCGACTGCCTCGGAGGTGGCTGAGGCGTCCAACCCCGAGACGCGCAGCTCCGCAGTCTTGACGGGCCGGGTGACGTGTACGTCGTCCTCCGACCCGCGTAGAGCCTCCCTCATTTTTGTAACGAGGGAGTCGGCCCTCGCCTCGGATTCGGGCCCGGGCACCTCGAAGAGGTAGGCCCCTGTGGCCACTCGCCTCGACCTCAGCCCGGCTGTGATGCCAAGGCTGGCTAGGTCCACCTTTGTCTGGACCTCACGCAGGATATGCGCGTAGGTGACTCCCCGCTTCAACGCCTCCGGCGTCACCGTAAGAGTCACGGCGGCTTTACGCGGGAGGCGGAGCTGGGGAGCAGCCCTGCGTGGGGTCGAGACTGGCTGTGGAGCCGCCCGGGACTTTTTCTTGCCCCCCTTAGCCACCACAGTCCACGGAATCTCCGTGGAATTAGCGGCGGGAGGGAGTGGCTGTGGCGCCTGAAGCGGCTGGCGTGGTACGGCGCGCTTACGGTTCCCTCGCTTCCTCGATTCGCGGGGGGCCGCTTGCGGTTGCCCTGGTGTGGGAGCAGCTGGCGTGGGCGTCGCATGGGGTCGGCTGACAGCCGATCTTCTTGTTTTAGCCCCCAGGGCTGGCCACGACGCTCCTGGTTTCCCTGCCACAACAGGCAGGCGTTTTGGGGCTGGCTGGGCTGTAGCCTTGTCGGCAGCCAGCGGTGGTCGGCGGATGGGCTCTGGGGGCAGGCGCATGCAGATCCATCCAGCCTTTCCATCTGCTCGAGGAGATCTGTTCCCCCCGAAATCACCGCCTCAGTCGCCGGCCGCTGTTGCAGGCGAAGCGCTGTTACCAGCTCCTCCAGGATCTTGCCCTGGGCCGTGAGGGCCGCTTCCAACGCCGTGACCTTTTGGCGGAGGGTCGCCTTTTCCGCCTCCACCTTAGCGAGCTCGGCAGAGGCCGGCTCCTGCGCCATCTCCAGCAGCTCCGACACGCTCTCGTTAATGTCCCGCACGAAGGTACCCTTCAAATTGCGGGACGTTTTGGATACGTGTCGGAGTCGCTCTGCAACCCGCACCAGAGCCTCGCCGCGGCTAGCCGGGACGGGAGCCTTCAGAGCCGGCTTTGTCAACGGCACTGCTAGCTTGGCCTTCCGCGGCTCGGCCTCGGCGGCGCTCTCGTCGCGTAATGCCACCTTGTAGGCCGCACGTGCCTTGGCGACGGCGTCGTCCTCCGTGCCAGATGCTGAAGCCTCTGGTTGGCGCTTGTGCTTCTTGGTGGCAGCACGGGAGTCTGTCTCAACCGTGCTGCCACCATCGCTAGCTCTCGGCCGCTTCTCAGCGGGCCTAGAGCCCCGCCGCTTTGTCCGGCCCTTCTGTGGCTGCGAAGAGTCGCTGCACATCCCGGACTCCGAATCGAAGTCGCGAGATGGCGCGGCCCTCTCCGCAGCCGGTTCCTTAACGGGAATGTCTTTGGAGGAGGATGGCGTGTACAGCCCATCCAGCACCTCCGAACATTCTTTTATTTTGTTTTCGATTAATTTTCGATCCATTATGTTCCCACGAGTATGGGGGAAAGGAAGGTCCACCCAGGCAGTGCCCCCTGTACCTGGGTAAGCCTAGCGTAACCCGCCAGAGGGTCGGCCGGTACTCTGTCGGGGGTCGCACTAGAGACTGAACTTCCCATCAGCCATGCATCCCCTCACGGTGCGCCGCCGCTTGGGATTCGGGGTACTTTTTATAGAGGCATCCTCCCTCACGGTCCGGGCGGTTAAGCCAAGACCCTCGGTCCGGTGAGAGTGCGAGACATGACCACAAACCTCACGACCGGATTACGATATGCGACGGCGGCAATGAGAGCGACGCTCCCACTGCCTGCCCGGTGGCGGGGTTAGCGCACGCCGGGCCCGCCGTAACCCCCGGAACAGAACCGAGGGTGGCCCAAGAAAGGCCCGCTCCTAAACAACGACAGATGGAGGCGGTCACCACAAAAGACAGCGACCGCCAAACCCCCTGCCCTCCCCGTCGGGTATTTGCCGTCGGACATCATAGTTGCGAAAGTGCAACTATGATGGCCCACGTTGCCCAGGGTGCACCACGTGGAGGTTCCCGACAAAGCACCCCAAATTTAATGCTACGTTTACACGCCTCACGCTTGCCCAACCTCCACCAACACAAGCGTATAAACGGTGCGTTTGGTTCAAATCTCAGACCAGTTCAAATTGTCTTGACTCTTGGCTTGCCAAAGCTGGTCGTCGATCGCAGCGCCGCGGCGCGGTGCGGCGGGATACCGCGACGCACTGACATGGTCAGTATAGATCGTCTACGATCTTTTGGCGTCCGAATGCGTTGTTGTCATGCTGTTGTCGTTACAGTTGCGGATCGCCTCTCTAAACGTGTTATACCGTCTATATCATGGTGAATGCTCTGAGGAATTATTCAATTTGATCCCCTCCTCTTCTTTCCTTATCAGAACCACGCGTGCTGGCTTGCCAAGTCAAACCAAAAGTCAAAAGATTCGCAAATTCTTTTTTATGCCGCACCGTTACTCTTCACATTAATATTAGATTGTATCATTGTTACATTAGGAATATAAATGCTTGTTGTTTATATTAAAAAACATACCCCAAACAATGAATCAAATAGATAATTTTTAATTTTTATTTGTGGTTCCGAATTTCGCCACACGCCAATAGAATTTGAGGGATTATAATCTGTGACCTTGTTTGCCTGTCCAGAAGTTTTAAGGTCTGTCTTTCCGATGGGATAAATTGAAAAAAAAAACAAGAAATAAATGGTCTGTGGGAACATACTGAAATGCCAACTCGGAAAAAAGACGACTCGAGTTGACACATTATCTACTGCTGGGTCATGAAATATTTCCGAAAAATTGAAACATTTCATTTGGATTTTGTTCGGTAAATTGGAAAAATATCCGGATATTTTTCAATGTACAATTTGAAACTTGATATTTTAGTAAAAACGGAGTGAATACAAATTCATTAACTAACAGAAATAAACTGGACGATTATCTTTTATATAAATACAACATCATCAAACTATTTACATGTAAATAAAGATAAATACTAATAAATAATGGTTGTCTGGAAGGGATTGCCGTGAGCGATAAGACCGCCGTTTGTACTGATATTTAGATCTAAGTTCCTTGTTTGTTTTATTCCTTTGTGTATGTTTTATGCACAATACATAATTATAAAGCAGCAGACCGGGGTCTGTCGCGTACCTTGGGAGAGATATATGTCCAGTAGTGAACTGCAACGGGCTGATGATGAAAGAAGTATAAATAAATAAAAAAATCCTAATAACACTAACACTACTAATGGGTACCGAACTAGTTTTGATGTTAATTATGAGTGTTACTATAACTTAACTAAGACTAAATCCAAAAATAAATGCGTAATAATTCTAATGAAAAGTTTAAATTATTTAGCATGTAAACTAAAAGAAACTTTTTTATTTCAGTCCTACCTGCGAAGCTTGACAATGATAATTGCTCTTATAGAGAGTTGGATGGAAGAACAATTATGTAAAAAAGAATTTGTACACACAGTTTCTTCCTGTTATACTCGAATGCAATTCGAGTAAAGTACCTTATTTTCATCTCGATTTAAGTCAACTCGTATTTTTTCCGAGTTGGCACATCTCTAATAGCAAGCGTACTAAGCGTTTGAGCTGGTAGACGTTGGCCCAACCTCAGCAAGCGAGTAAACCGGGCAAAGTTAGTGTTCTAACCACATAGATTCTAATAGAGGTCATCCGAACGTGACCTTTAATTTTGTAATGCTCTTCACTCTTTAACCGCGTCCATCAGCCGCACCTTATGATTTGTTTTCGGATTAAAAGTTATTTCTCCTACCATTTCTACAACCTTTAAACCCATTGCGCACTGTCGACCGGTCGCCGGCGACTGTGACTTCCTACAGTTTGTATAGGAACGTAGGGACTGAGATGCCGGTCGCCCGAGCGACGCGGCAACTCGCCGTGCAGTGGCGACACACAGGCGACTGCTAGTCGCCGGCGACCGGTCGACAGTGCGCTATGGCTCTTAGTGAGAATTGGCGTCTATCAAGTGTGAAATGTGAAATGACAATGCTCGTCAGCTAAAAACGGACAACGGTGTTAGGCTCATAGCGCACTGTCGACCGGTCGCCGGTCCACCAAAACATAGACGACTAGGGCCGGGAGACCAAGCCGAGCCTAGTGTTTATTGTACATTCGTGCGGAAAGGTCTTTAAAAAGCTAAAACAGTAGCGTTACTAGGTATTAAAGAGAAAAATCAAAAAAGAAAAGAAAAATAGTAATGGGTACATCTTTGTTGCAATAAAAAATATTGTAAGAAATGTTTAAAATGTTTCGTGAAGACGTTAAAAAATACCCTTGTATGTTTTTTATTACGCAAGAATGCGTGTACGTTACTTTGATGGAATATTGTGTCTTATAAAACCATAACTGCACTGATTTTTAAAATCAATGTGGAAATACTGAGCGGTGTTTTTGTGTGCGATGTCCAGTCGCCTCGAAAGTCGCTCTCAATGCGAACGCTTCCATTTGCACCCGTGCTTTTAGTGGTCGCCGACGACTAGCAGTCGCCTGTATGTCGCCACTGCACGGCGAGTCGCCGAGTCGTCGAGTCGCTCGAGTGACCGGCGACTCAGTGCGTAGGCTCCTATACAAACTATAATAGGAAGTCACAGTTGCCGACGCCCGAGTTGCCGGCGACCGGTCGACAGTGCGCAATGAGTCTTAAAATTAAACCTTACTCTAGGGCATGAGGCTAGCCGCTAGTTATTAGGCACATAACTTAATACCTATACTCTACTGTACTCTCGGCTGAACCTGATACTCACTAGGACCGATTACCGAGATATTTTGGTATTTTTTATCTGTTTGTATCTACATAAAGTGGTCATAAATTATAAAGGTACCTTAAAGTATATTGACATTTCTTATCTTATTTCGGTGTGATTTTAAAGTTGTTTTTAAAATATCTTTGGCGCCAAATTTAGTTAAAATATTAATTCTAAATTCTTCGTAATTTTCAGTAGGTAATTGAACATTATATGGTAGTTAAAATTTTGGTAAGAAACATCCATTTATTGGGAGGCCTATGAATGGTCAATTAAATATAAAAACATTTGTTATATGTGGTTTTACAGACCCCTTCTTACAACCAGTCATGAGTCAATATTCGAATTCATTGAAGTGTATATCATCATTTAAACTCTGTTTACATAATACATTTCAATTGTTTTTTTTTTCAGAATAGTCATGACTTTTATCAATACAATTGCTCATCAGAGGGTGATTTTAAGCGGCGACCGAGAAAGGTATTTATTTATAATTACAATACATATAATACTTTACACATTCTACTCTTGTCACATAATATAAATATCACTGTTTGCAGATTTAAAGAACTTCTCAGGAGAAGACTAATTGAATGTGGGTGGAGAGATCAAGTGAGGGTGCTTTGCCGTGAAGTAGTCAAGGAACATGAAGGCAATAATGTAACTTTCGACATGCTTGTTAACAAAGTGACGCCTCGGGCTCGAGCAATTGTACCAGACTCAGTGAAGAAAGAATTACTGCAAAAAATTAAAACTCACTTGCTTACCCAGAAAGAGCAGTAACTTTTATAAGAATATCGCATTTTTTATGTAGGTAATTATGATTTTGTTTGCTTTCTTACCATTATATTCCACAGGTGTATGTAGTAGGTTATTTTCTAGCAGTGCTTCTAATTATATGTTAAATCAATAATAATTGGTGGTGTTTCATTTATAATTAGAAAGTAAACTAATTTATAATAATTATTCGATTAAAACTACATGCTATGTTCCAGTAAAAGCTTCAATGTAGATGTTTCCAGGCTTTGTATTCCTTGTTGGGTTTCACTGTTCTTTATTCTGTGCATCTTTGCTCAGTCATACAATTCTGCACATTTGAACACATATTAGGTGGTTGCAATTGGAAATGGTCCAAGGTGCCTGTATTAATAGTCAGTTGGCATAAGAGTGTGTAGTTTCACAATCTGTAGTGTCTCATCACGCTAACTAATTAACAACATCAGGTTTAAGACAGCTATGTAAACAATTAGTAGGATACTTATAACCCTAATTTAGAAGTTAATAGATGATCATTTACTGCTATTAATTCTAAGAAATTTTTGGAATGCAATACAATGTTCAAACCAAAAATCGGGGGATATTACAAATATGGCGTGCACCAGTGAAGATTGGAGCACAAAGATATAATCTCTCTCTCTGGACGCTCCCTCAGGTCTGAGGATTATGGTCAGCAACAGGGTATTTAAACAGAGTGAATTGTTCAAGTGGGTACGGGTGGCCAAATCATAAACTATGAGGAATAGTGAAAGATGTTGAAAAAGGTCATAAGCTCCATTTCAATGAAAATTAAAACTGTTTACTTAGATTTCTGAAAAATCAATATGTCTAACTAGGAATTGACCCTCATGATTTTGAAAAAAATCACATGCTGTATTATTAAACTTCTCGACAATGTTGCTAATGTAGATCACATTTTGGAAATTAATCTTAAACTGCAAATTGAAGGAAAAAGGTCTTTTTTGGTAAAATACTATTTTTTATTCTGTTATCTGTATACCTAGACTTGCTATGTAGGGGGTGTTTATGTTGCTAGAAAATTAGATGTATTTGTAAATTGTTTAATCCCAATAGGATTTATAAAATTATTAGTGTAAAAAGAATTACCCCTCAAGGAAGCAATTAGTTTATTTTTATCAAGCTAAATACCAATGAAAGTCTTATCCAGACATTTCTGTTCATTTCAAAAATATTTTTAGAAACTTGGTTCACACCATAGAGTTCAGAGTTAGGATTGATTAGAAAATAAAAGATAAAATGAAACTTGTTCTATAAACAACAGTATATTTATTTTATAAACATTTATACATTTAGGTTAAACAAAAATATATATTGCTTACACATAATACTGCCATTAGATTCCTTCCTGAATGTCATGAATATATTGCTGCCTGTGATTTTATTGTACACATTTATATACATTATTATCATGATTTATTATATATTACAAGGGCTGTATTGACTGATATTAATACATGCATATTGTTTCAAACACATCTAATGCTAAATTATATCGCCTACAACATACATTTTTTTCTACAGAAACACATATCAAAATATAATAACATATCAATTATTTTCTTATACAATTTACATGAGAAATCAATAATAGGTATTTAATTAGACTTCATACGTCATGTTCAGAAGAAGCGATCTAAAAAACTGAGCTATATCTTTAATTTTATTAAATATTTTTGAGCAAAATTATGCTTATTTAAAGACTAAAAATACCTTGTCTAAATATAAATGCCTATTATTTTAAATAAAAAAATACAACACACCTTTTAATTAATTGTTACTGGACAAAATACCTAATTAAAATATAATCGAGAGCTTTGTGTGTCAACTGAAACTAAAATAATAACACGTAAGAGTTCGCATGACTGGCTTGTAGTGATTTGCGACCAGCGGGATTTAGGTCTCAATTTCAGAAAATCCACTTATTAATATGGAAAATCAGACACAGCTGGTGTATAAAAATCAAACTTAGATAATATAGACAACACAAAACAAAGATCCTTAGAATAGAAGAAAGTAAAAGTAGAGAAAGAAATTATCATAAACAGTGATGACTCATGCAGTTTGTTACAATTTTATGTTCGCCCACTTTTCTGTTTTTTAATTGCATGCCTTACTTTTATTGATTAGTACTTTCTGTTTGCATTTACTTTGTCTATTAATAATTAATACAACTCGTGATCTGATTTATCAGTTCTATCCATTGTGTAAGTCTATGATATCACTAAATTAAGTATGTTACATCTGTTTTTGTACTAACATATCATAGGAAGGAGAAAAGATAAACGAGGAACTTATTGTAGTAGGGTATCGAATGTCTATTCTATTCGATGTTTAAAACATTAAAGCCGTTAATTTTGACGTCTTTGAAAACGACTCTCCTCTTTCCTTCCCAATCCAGCCCTTTTACTTCGTTTTACTAACCGTTGCTCCGCCTACTGCAGGATGCGCGCAAGTTTGCGAAAATGTATTTTTAATGCTTTTTCTGCCTTATATTACTATTATTTTCTAGAACAAAAAAAAAGTTATTGGAGGTAAATGCAAACATGAAGTACCACCTGTTTTACTACATCCTTCGTTTTACTTTATATTTCTATAATATTATCCCCACAATTATTTAATTAATTGCAAAAAAGTTTATCGACAGAAAGGCAATGGCGAACTATGTTTTGGATTACAAAAGATTCCAATACTCCGCTAGTTAATGCTCACTAGAAGCATCAATTATATAAATGCATTATAAATGTTATGAAGGTTCCAATACAATAAATGAGCAATTTAATTTTCTTAGTACACTATCCTTAAAGCTCTTCAATATCTGATCTAAAATTTGATAAGACATAATCATTACATAATATATACAAAGACAAATGGAATGTAATTTGGACTTTTTATATGTTTGATCAACTACTACTTGCTGATTATTAATAACTTACAGAAACCGCTATTATATTCAGTACCCTCTTACATTTTATGTAATAACCTAATACATTATAATAATTTTACACATCCATTAATTGATCAATCCATTTACACAATACTGATGACAAGTAATGAGCAATCGTTACAAAGGTATATATTTTGGACGCATTCTATGTAAAACAGTCGATTTTGATTAATAAATTAAAGTGATTACGATTATAAGATTGTTTAACAAAACGTAGCTGCTGTGTCAAGTTTACTACTAACCATATAATCATAATGTGCGGAAACGTAACGGCTACTCTTAAAAAATATATTATTTTAGAACATATACGTAATATCGCATAATTTCCAACACCACAATATGGTGAATAGCGACATCAACGCTCACTATATAATTATGACAAATTTAAACATTAGTTTACTGTAAATACCAAAGGAAACAAACGCAATTACCATTTTTTTACAATGAGCAATAGTAATTTAAAATAAAAGCAAACTAATACATTTTTATTAAAATAAATTATGAAAGATGTACATGTTTGATTCGCGTTGGTGTTAGCAGTAAATAAGCGATATCTAATTATAAACAGCGGCATAAAATTGAATATAAATATAATCGTGTGCAAATAATTTAATTTATGTAGGCAAGAGATATAGAAATAAACATACTGATATTGTACTTACAGTAATCTCAAATAGGTACGTTAGTTTACCCTAAAAAATATTCGCAAAATTTTTATCAAATTTATGCAATCACAAAATATATGTCACTTGATATAAATAAATATAGCTGAATTGAAAACGGATTACTAATTTTTGACTTACTTAATTGAGTGAGAGTTACTTTTAACATTCAAAAATATAACACTGAATGACTTGGCAGACAATACAATTTTGGCAAATATCAAATAACAGCTGCCAATATACATACATTTTTTATTACAATAAATCATCACATCTTTCAAGAGATTCATTGATTCGTAGGAACATATAATTAATTTAAAATATATTATATAGTAATCGGTTTCATTATTAGTAAATTTCATATAATTGTATTAAATAAAATTCAATCGTTAACTCATGTACGTATAGTAATTCATAATAACATCTCATTAACAAAGCGTATTTCAACATACATAATAAAATTTAGAAACAAACAACAAAACAGCTCAGGCGCTACTCACAACCCGCGCAGCGTGGCCGCACACTATTTTCACTACTTTGGCTCCTCGTCACAAACGAAACGCGGTTGTAATCGTATTCACGAATAGCAGATCTATAACACATTGTATAAGTGGAGACCAATACACCACTCGACCAACCAAAATATACATATCAAGACAACAACACCCGCCTTAATGATTAAACTAATCGAGCGCAGTGACAACGACAATAATTCACTGTGGGCACTAACACAAAACGTACATCTACACTCGCCACTGAAAAGTTGTACAAGGATGCCTGTATATTAAGTTGTAACAATTGCAATGATGACCTGTTTCTTACACTGCGTTCTGAACTCTGATGAACATAAAGTAGATATCATTTAAATCAATAATTGTGTCTATATGACTATTAGTTTTATAATAATGCGCCATTTCTTTCTAATAAGTTTGGACATAGAATTATACTATTATATATTTTTAATTGATGAATATTTATTTATGAATTTCTGCCTGAAACATAGCTACATTAACTATATTTACCGAATCGGGCAACGTGTATTGTATACAACTTGTTTCCCTGTACAACTTTACAGAAGAAAGTCGAGGAAAAACTTCACAGATTAATATTATACCTAACTTTACCATTTGATTAAGCGCATCCGAGCTCACCGCGGATCAGCTCGGGACGGCATCCGGACTCGTCGCGTCTGGACAGAGAACCACGCTCGTAACATTGGCCACGAGCTCCGTTGAAGGTTCGTGCAACAGGATGTGAAGCGGAGCGCGGGACGGCGCAGCGCTACGTGTGGGCCGCCAGCCGCGCCAGCGGGGGCGCACGCCGCGCGCGCAGGCCCGGCCCGCGCGACACCAGCACCAGCGACGACGCCAGCGCCAGCCGCACCGGCGCGCGCGCCCCGCCCGGCAACCTGCACACACACACACACACTTACACCATGCGGGCACTAGTCCAATAAGCAACAAAACTGTGTCGACGTCGCGGTGGGCCCGTACCTGACGAGCACGGAGGTGACGGCGGCGCGGCCGTCGCCGGTGGGCTCGATGGCGACGGGGCGCAGGTCGGGGGCGCGTCGCCGCCGCGCGCCGCCCACTGACGTCACGCCGCCGTTCAGCAGCACCGTCACGGCGGCGAAGGGCCGTTTCGCCATGTGCAGCATCTGCCGACATATACTTATGGAAAATTCTTTCAAACGGACGCGAGATAAATCAATCCGGACACTCACCTCGACGACGTGTCTCCTGCGAGCGCGTCGCACGTCGGCCGCCTGCTTCGCTTTCCAAGCGACGACGCACGCCGCCAAGAACAGGAAAAAGCACGAGAAAAATACGGAGAAGAACACGAACAGATCGATATGCAGCTGGTCTTGTCGGAAGTAAGTGACGCCGAAGCTGGCGGCGCCGTCATCGGAGGGGCGCGCGCGCAATATGATGAAGAACTTGGTGTGCGCGAGGTCGTGGATGTTGTGCGGGAGGGTGAGCACGAGGCGGTTGCGAAGGTTCCTGACGCGCAGCAGTATGTGCTTCCGGTCAACTGTCACGTATGTCGCCAAATCTTTGGCCGTGTAATCGGCCAGCGTATATTCAGTTTTTTCGTAAAACCATTTTTCCGACACGTGTTCGTCAAATGATGGTATCTTGCGGAAAGGTTCGTGTTTGTAGTAAGTGGGATCCAATTCCACACTGTGCGCCCCCGTACTAGAGTTAACGGACACTACGAACGAGCTCTCGTTCGGGCTCAAGTATAAGTCCACAGCTCCTTGGGTTACATCTACAATCACTCTTATGTCGACGTTCATATAGCGTGGATTGACTACTATAAACACTGTCTGTCCAGGATACAAAGGACGCGGCTTAATTTTACATTCATCTGAAAATCACAAAATACACATAAATACGATACAAAGATTAATTAAACCATTTCAATCAAGAAAAATAGGCTGGACGTACCTATCGACTTGCCATCGAAACATAATTTATTTTCGATATTGATAATTTTGTAGCACTGGTGTCCATTCTTAGGGTCGCCCAAGTACAGGTCCTTGCACTTGACGCACTGGTAGCGCCAGCACTCCTGCGCGGAGTTCTTGCTGGTGCCGCTGGTCTGGCACACGGACATGTCGTTCTCCGTGTTGTTGCCGCAGTTGCACTTCTCGCCCGTCACCGGGTCGCACGTGTCGCCGTGCCCGTGGCACTCGCATCTGCACCACACAAGCAAAATATTGGGATTCAATTGCATCATTAGTTAAATATCAATCAATAATAGTGGTAGATTGGTTAATATACACAGTTTCATAGTAGTCTCGTTGTGATTACTCTTGTAAACCATGATGGACAACGCACGCACGTTTTAAGACTGAGTTGGCTTTAAATTGAAATTAATTTAATCAAGCTGCAAAATGAACAAGAGTGGTTGATAATAAATTTGTGTCTGCAAACATCTATGCCATTGTATCTCCACATACGTTCGTTAGCATCTGGACGTAGTAAAACGGGAAAAAATAATGAAGTGAAGAAATAAGTGAAAGTAGAGGTAGTGTTACTGTCGGCAGGGGTCGCGGTAGTCGTCGGAGCCGCGGAAGTATCCCTCGATGCAGCGCTCGCAGCGCGGCCCGTCCGTGTTGTTGGCGCAGCGCACGCAGCGCGCGCGGCCGCCCGCCTGCTCGCGGTAGAACTCCTCCACCTCGCCGCCCGCCTCCGCCTCGCTCGTGCAGATGGACGTGTGTCCGTAGCAGTGCGACGAGCACGGCACGCACGGGATGTTGTTCACCGGGTCGCCCACGAAGTTCGGCTTGCACTTCTCGCATTGATCACCCTGATGTCAAACACAAAAACAATACATAAAAAATCGACTATATATTTCAATAACTTTGGTAAAATATTAGTTTTGAAAGATCCGACGGAGTAGAGTGGTTTGCAACTCACGATAGTGTTGTTGTGGCACTCGATGCAGCTGTCGAGCTTGTCGGGTCCCTGGCAGTCGGCGTGTCCGTTGCACTGGCACTGGATGGTGCAGTTGGCGCCCACGTAGCCGAACTCGCAGCGGCACACGTCGGGCTGCACGCAGACGCCGCGCACGCAGCCCTGCGAGCACACGGCCGCGCAGCCGCCGCCCGCCGCGCGCCGGTGCCCCGCGCCGCACGCGCACTCGTAGCCCACCGGCAGGTCGCGGCACACCTGCACGCACACACCTCACTTCTAGAAACTTTCAACCCAAAATCTAACAATGCACACCTATCACTTCTTAAATAATAAATTGACAGAATTAAAACCTTATTTTAGTTTTTTCAAATACAGACTTAACTTGTCGGAGTCATGTATGTATTAATAATAATCTATCACGTACTAACTTCTACTACTAACGGTAAATGAAAACATCGCGAGGAAACCATAGCGATTTGTAAAAAATTCTATGTGATGGACTATATGGCCTAACCCCTCTCAATCGTTCTCTTAATTGTAGAGAACGCTCGTGTCCTGCGATAGGAGCTATATGGGCTGGACTATACAGGACAGTACATTATAAGATTATAAATAAAATAACACAAACCAAAATTTCAAGATATTTAAATGTGACTCACTTCAGACTCCGCTTTACACTGATGATGATTGTTCTCGCATTCGTTCTCAGGCGGGCAGCGCGTGTAGTGCCACGAGAACGTGTCGTTGGTGTTGTTCGACTGGTGAACGTTGTTATACACGGCAGAGCACGTCGTCTTTGTCGAGTAGTCGAGCGGAGAGTCTATGGAACCCTCGGTACACACGCCCTCTCCGTTAGCGCCCTCTATAGCGCACCAGCCGCAATGCGAGTGGTGTAAGCACTCTGAACACTGGTCGAATGTGCCACACGGTGCCGGACATTTGTTTTTATCCGCCTTGGTTAGAACTAGTCCGCAGACGCCCCCGGCGCAGTACACGGGTTGGTACGCGGGAGAAATACATTTCCCAAGGTAGGTCGCCCAGTGGCACTCGGAGAAGCCGCCCTCGCTGCCCTCCGAGCTGAGACAAGACTGGCAGTCGTCGTAGTAGTGGCAGCGGCTGGGACACTCCTCCTTTGTGGTCGGCCGCAAACTCATCCGACCTGGCTCGTCTATGAGAGCACACGTCCAGTTGAATAGTTCTTGAGATTCTTCCGCTATTCGGGTTAGTTGACCTGAAAATATAAATATAACAACTATATCGACTAGTACTGACCAGTGATAACCATAAACATTTTATTATGTTGGAAATTTTACCTTCTCTTTTAACATGTCTAGTCCACGTGCATTGATTAGAGACACATTTTTCGCAGTCCGATGCTACACATCGTAACTCGGGGCATTGGTCCACGTCGCTGATGTAGGTCGTGCCAGCGTTACATTTAATGCTGGTGCACGATTCATCCGTGGGAACGCATTCACCTAAACGCGAAACATTAATAAAGAATAACATAATATTTTCAAATGAGTTAAAACAAAATAATTGAGGCATTAAAATATTCTTACCTACGGCCGCCGCACAAGACTCACACCATCTACAGGCAGGTTTTTCTTCAGGGTACAATGGCCAGGACGCTAAGCAGGATGTGCACGTAGTAAAGTTCTCACAAGCCCGTTTGGACACGAGTTCCATATCACAAGCACGTCCGGCGTTCGTGGACACTCTGTCGCTGCGTTCACAACCAGGTTTGTCGACCGAATAACATTTAGTATAGTTGCCTGTACTGCAGAAGCTGCACCCCATGTGACTTCGACATTCCATCTTACTAGAACTCCATAGTGAACAAAGATCTTCAGGCAGCGATATTCGTGTCACTTGACAATGTGCGCTACCAGTCCATCCGCCTATTATGTAGATGTACCCATCGTTTTCTGTCTCAACATCGATAGCCATCGCATGAGCTATAGTCGGCGGTGGTGGATGACCAACTATACTTACTCCTATAACAAAAATATTATATCAAAACATGATATAGTAATTAATATGAAAAGAAAGATACCAAGATATATCTTTGTGTTGTACGTACCTTTGACGAGTCGTACCCATTGGTTGCAACTGTAAACGTAGGCTATTAGTGTATCAGATCTGTGATCAGGCTCCGTTCTACCGCCAAATATAACCATATAGTCGTTTGTCGTCACTGCTGAATGTAAATATGTAGCTTGCGGCAAATTATCGTAATAGTGATGCAGCATCGGAAATACGGGCAGTTCACTCCACTTTTTGGTAGGGTAATGGAAGGAGAACAATTTATTTGACAAGGATGTGCCATTGTAAGAGTAAAGAATTCCGCCATACACGTATAGGCTCTGCGAGGGTGTGTGGTACACGGTGCTGTGGCCTATTATTCCGGGCGGCTTAACACCTTCACAGTTCAGCTTGATCCATTTATCGTTGTCGAGGTCAAACTCCCACATGTCGTACATAAAACCTTCTTCCAAAGAAAATCCGCCAATCAACACTAAGCTTTCATAATCTTGATACTTTTGCAATGTCAATGTGTGTCCTGCGAGAGGCGGGGGCTGCTCTTCCTTCCTCTTGATATGACTCCATCTTTGATCTTTCAGGCTGAATTGCCAGAAGTCACCTAGAGTTTTATTCTGTCCAGTTTTTTCCTGCAAACTTAAGCCGCCGTAAATGTAAATGTTCTGTTTTGAATGATAAATCTCCGAAGCATGGAAATATCTTCCTTCGGGCATTTTCGCGTCTGGAGTAGCTTCTACTGTGACCTGCATCCAGGTATTGTTTTTTGTATCAAAGAATCTAATGTCGTTGAGTGGACCGTGTGAAAGTGAATATCCACCAAACATCCATAGGCCTCGTCTGTCTGCAACCAATGTGTGTCCGAATCTAGGCAGCGTTTTTCTTAAATGATCTAATCCATCAGAAAGGTATTCTGAATTGAACAATTCCGTGAAAACAAGTTGCGTTTTATCGAGTCTTATGGAACAGTCATCGCCTCCGAATCCTTCATTGCAAAGACAGCGGCCATAACTAGTATCACATATTCCGCCATTGAAAGCCATGCTGCAGTTGTTCCGACAGATCTCTACTTCACAAGTGGGACCTCCGAATCCATCGCGGCACACACAATGCCTTTTATTGCACACTCTAGGCCACGAACAATATTTCTCGCAAGCTAAAACTTTGTATACTCCTTCGAAACCCTGGTCCGGTTGACCCTGTTTGTAATGAACCGTGAGGTTGCCGCTGCGAGCTTCCACCACTCCTGACGAAGCACCATTACAGAACACGCCTAACAGTTGACTCTGTTGATTATTACTCATGTCAGGAACTCCACCGAGTCCGTCATATACGTACACTGCGTTTTCGTCACATGGCACGTTAAATGAAGAGGAATTAATGGTAAACTGAATGATAGCGTCTTTTATATCTTCCGCTGATATAATCCATAGACATTCTTTCGAGGGGCCAATGGCTTTGATGTCGGGATCGCTCTTGTAGGAGCCAATACCTTCTGTTTCCGACGCATTGAGCATTCCTCTCGGCTCACATTGGTAGTAACATCTACCCCCATGTCGAGGGTCACCATAAAACGTAGACTTACAGCGTTCACAATTTTGACCTTCGGTGTTGTCTTTACAAATGCACTCTCCGGTAGTGACGTCACACACACCACGTGATTCATCACCATGATCGTTGCAATCACATCGACGACATCCTTGACCCGTTGTTGCGTTTCCGTGACTTCCAGGTTTGCATGACTCGCAGAACTCTCCCTCTGTCCAGTCCTGGCACTCATCGCATCTTCCAACACCTCCTTTGCATGTCGAATGATTGTGACATCCACAATTTATGGAGCAATCGGCACCAGTCCAACCCAAATCACAATGACATTTGTACTGCGGAGCGCCCACACAGTACCCATGTATGCAGTTATTGTAACACGTCTGTATGCAACTCTTCTTACCGTCGCCAATGTAGCCTTGTTTACACTTACAAGTGTAGGAGCCGTGCGTGTTGGTGCAGTCAGCATGCTCGTGGCAGTCGTGCAGGCCAAGCCCGCACTCGTCCACGTCCGGACACTGCGCGTACGCCCAGCCCGCGTCCGAAGACGTCACGTTCAATATCGAGGCGCAATCTAAGTGGGAGCGCGTGAAGTCTCCTTCCGTGCACGCACCGTTGATCGGATTCTCGTAAGAGTGGCACCAGCCGCAGCCCATGCTCCTCAAGCAAGTGGAGCACTGCGTGTGCCGCTGACAAGATTTGCACTGTCCAGATTTGCGCGCCGCCTCGTCCGCCGGCACGGAGGCGCGGTCGAGCCACTCTCGACACAGGCCGAATTGGTACTCGCTGGTGTAGACGCTGAAGCTGAAGCACTGGCGCGTGGCCTCGCACCACACGCAGCGGCCGCGCTCGTCCAGGCAGTGCTCGCAGTCGAGGCGCAGGCGGCAGGGCGCGGGGCAGTCGGCGGCGTCGAGCGTGGCGCCGCCCGCGCGCCCGCGCCGCGCGCACCGCGCCTCGTCGGCCCACCACTCGCAGTAGTTGCCGGCCACGCAGCGCTCGCAGCTGATGTAGTTGGAGCAGTTGGGGCAGGCGGCGGGCTGCAGCGTGAGGTAGCGCCAGGCGCCGTCCGCCGCGCACGCGCTGCGCTCGTCCGCCTGGCGCGCCTCGCAGCGCTCCGTGAGCTCGCACCAGCCGCACGCCGCGTCCGACAGGCACAGCAGGCAGTTGTCGTAGTTGGAGCACTGCCCGTTCGAGTAAGGTTCCAAGAACTCGAACGTGAACACCTTAAACAAAAAATTTCTTTTGTAATTTAAAAATATCACTGCGGAAATTATTGAGTAATAAATAATATGGATTACCTTGGCGCTCTCTTGAGACTTATTGTGAAGAAGTTCCATTTTAGCGTGGTGATGTGATGGGTATAACCCTGTATGCAGGGAATCGTTAGCGTGCATGTCGACCGAGAGGCGTCCCGGAAATAGTGTGGGCCAATGGACAAGGGAGCATGCCGAGGGTTGTGCTGTCAAATTGGCCACCGAGTTAGTGCTGTCTCCTAGTGTGAGCGATATGTTGGAGTAGCCGGCGCACACGTGCAATGCTTCTCCGGTGCCATTCCAGTACTGGGGTATGTGCAGCCAGCCTCGCAGCCTGGCCTCGCTGGAGCCGCTGAATATGTGGTTGCTTCCTCCGCCAGTCACCCAGTCTACCGTCGTTGCGTTCACTACAGACACTCCATCTGGATGATTCCAATCGGCCGGCTGTTGATATCTTAGGAATGTGAGGCCGGGTCGCTTGTCAAGTATTTTGCACTCATCCGGAGTTGTCACTTCAGTCCCGGTAGAACCCCACCACCCAGGATTTTCGGAAGGAGTATCTTCTCCACATACGCCATAGTTATCTGTAGGCAAGATAAAAATAAACATTTATTGAACTTGTTTCGAGATACATATTATTTATTATTATGTAAATAACAACAGCTGCACCGTCAAGTTCGACTCAAATTACACAAAGTGCCGATCACGTTAAAAACAGTGTTTAGACAACATAAGAACGTAGGTTTGTAAGACAAGACGCTACTGTGCAATTTAATGTAAATAACGTTACGTGCGTTTAATATTGCATCTACAGTGAAGCTCTTATGTTTCATTACATATCTATATACATACAGTAACATTTTACGTCAATGATCGAGAAAAAATAAATAAACATCCAACGTTATATACACAAAGTTCTTCGATCCATTACCACTGTTGTGGCATTGTTGATTGAAGACAAACTTACAGAGACAATTATACTATGTGATTATAGCCTATCATAAAATCAGTTTTTACAATTAATATAATTTCATTTTATCGATAGCCGATATCTAACAGAAACCCGTTTGCTATAAATTATAACGAAATTAATGAAGGTACTCACTGTACGTAAAATAGTTAATTAAATATGGTAAATACCGTCTTTATGGTGGCAGCGTGCGTTCTGCACACACCAGTTGCATTGCTGGAGGCCCAGCTTGGTGCTGACTGAAGGTAGTGGTGTGCGTGTGCTGTTGGGCTTGTCTAGTGCTGGGCCGTGTATGAGGCAGGAGTGGCAGTCGCCCAGCGCTGGGCAAATGCCTCCGCAGCGGATCGATTGTAAATTGGTTGTGCAGTTAGACCCGATCATTCTCCCGTAGCATATCTGTTGAGATATGAAAATAAGTTTGTGTGAAACCACTTTAGGACATTAGTCGTGCAAAATTGTAGTAATTTAAAAAATCTTATTTTTGAATCAAATTCTAATCTTTGAAGGTTAAAGCAGTTAACTGTCAATTTTGATTTATAACTTGTTCCTTTTTTAAAAGTAAAACATGAAAATTAAAACACTACGTTTTAATTAATATAAACTAATAAAAACGATCTCGTCACTTACTAATTAGTACCGGTGTATCTACAATATATTATGTACTTATTTAGAGTGGTAACGTAAATATATGTTACATGTATGTATACCTCATCTGCTGAACACCAACCACACTCGGGATCGGCAAGACACTCTGGTTGTGAGAGGTGACGAGGACAAGCTGATTCCGGATTCTTATTGGTTATACCCGCCTGCCAACTGGGCACCACAAAAGCAATAAGATCACCTGAAAATAACATTACTTTAGTTGTGCCGCAAATAAAAAATTGACAAATAAGTGCCTCTTTCTTTTTAAATACAAAACAATTAATTTATTTCCAACACGATTAATTTTCTTAGCAATTATTTTTTGAATCAACTTTAAGATACAGAATAGAAATTGTACCGTTAACGTTTCCATGGTAGCCGCCGGCAATGAGCAGCGTGGACGGGGGTTTCAGCGAAGCCGCATGAGCAAATACACCCTGTTTCTTGGGGTAGAACTTGCGGGTTCTACCCAAAACATCCAGGGATATCCACGAATGACACCCTAGATGGTAAATATACATTTGTCCGTCGTAACAAATTTCCTCTCTATTATGGCGATGAGAATATCCACCAAACACAACCAAATAATTGCCTGAAATTAAAATAATTCTTGTTTTAATTATAATAAAATATCAGACACCATTTTGATATTAATTGGCGTCACGTTTGCTTTGTAATGCTATGTTATTTACCTATAATGGTTGACGTGTGGAACGCCCTCTCTCTCGGAACGTATGTTTCTCGTAAATGAGCTCGCGGGTAATTTATTTCGCTCCAGTGCTTATAGTCTATGTCAAACGCGAACATTCTGTCTGATAGTTTCGAGAACCTGAAAGTATTTAATTTGATATATCTTCATTATCAATATAATACGGCATATTAAATTTAAAAATGGTTTTTCCCTGTATATTGGTGTGCCCGTCGGCAGTCTCCGCCATCTTGAACCTATTAAAAAATCTCAACAATTTTAGAAAGCAATAAATTTGGTAAATTTGTTTATTTACCTTGCAACACTGGCTACAACTCCTCCGTAAACAAGAATGGAGTTAGTGTATGAATGGTAGACCGCGGTATGAGCCACTACCCGCACATCCAGCTCCTTGCCGCCCCTCACCTGAACCTTCTCCCAGGACTCTGTATTAACGTCACCCAATTTTATTTTATACATTCTGCAAAAAAAATGTTGCCATCGTTTTCGTGATCCTGTATGGAATATTTTAAAACAAAAACAAAACGGAAATAAAATATATGTAAATAATATAAAATATTAATTTATTATGCAAAATGTATTGAACTATTTTTCAAAGTACATGCTATATACAATAAATATACTAATAAAGAATATCTATTAATAGGATTAAATGGCGGTGTGTTTATAATCATTGTATACCGAAATTGTGGCTGTATTAATAACTACTATTATTTCCCATATAATTGTTAAACCAGATGATTATCGGTAGTTTCGGAGACCCCTAATAGCTACACATTATAACTTTATTCGTAATAATACAATAAAACTCACGCAAGGCTGAGTCATATGACCGTGGCCATTCTCATTCGTAATCATTTTGCATAATTGAACGGAAACTTTTATCGTACTTCCTTGTTCAAGACTTACCTTGATGAAAATTCTCCATCTATGGTACTGCCGCCAAACAAGTACAATTCGTCTTTTACAGCGGTTAAAGTGTGGCGGGTGAGTCCGGGCGGCGATAATGTCGAGTTCATTGCCCTGAGCGTCCATTGGTTTGTCGTAGCGTCATAATACCACAGCTCAGAAGAAAGACTTCCATCTGACAACTTGCCGCCGTATAACACAAAGCCGAGGCCAAAGGCGCAGGCCGCGTGACCGTACCTAGGCTCTGGTTTTGTGGAGTTCGATTTCATAATTGTGAAAAACTCGGGTGGTTCAGTAAAATGCAAATAGCTTTCGGTGAATGGAGATGGCGAATGCGAGTACATGAGGGGCAATGTAGTTTTGTCATGATTCGAGATTGAGGACAAAAGTATGTTAAATAGTGAACTGCGATTTCCTATTCGTACGCTTCCATCAATGTTGCCCTGTAACCAAACAATATGTAGGAATATAATCATATTTCTGGACCAAAGAGTTTTGTAAAACCACAAAATGTATGCAATGTTTTACCTTAGTAAATAAAGACAACAATGATTTGTCCCGTTCTTCATTTGATGGATACCGACGTAGCACTCTACCATTTTCATCATACCATTGACTTGTTGAGAATCTAAAGAAAATGTATAAAATTATGTTTTATAAGATTTAGACATTGATCCATTCAATCTGCAATCAACTTACACAAAAGATAGAAAGTGAACTATTTTTCAAATAAGTTTAAACTAACATTAATACTAAAATTAAAATATCAGCTGACAAGACACAAAATGTAACTACTTTTACCTAAAATGTATTCTAACAAATTATTGCTACTTACTTATAAATTTCCAACAATCCCAAAACTTTGTTCAGATCATACCCTCCAAAAACATACAAGGAATCCGTCTGGTTGACGTACACAGCTGTGTGTGCAGCTCTTTTTGTCATACCATTCTCCGTGCGTGAGAGCCAATGCCAGCTGTTTCCTTCCTTATCAGTCTTTTTCAAAGAACATGACTCGCCAGAATATCTGAATAGAAAAGAGGTAGCATGATATTATGAAAAAAAAATAAAAATTTAAGATACGTGACACTAGTATCGCCGCCTCGACCGCATGAAAATGTTTTCCCGGGATAAAAATCCGGCTATATATTTTCCCGAAATTAAAGTACCCTATAGCCTTCCTCGATAAATTCAAACGAATACATTTTTTCAATACAAATCAGTATCTCCTGAGACTAATGCAGTCAAACAAACTCTTCAGCTTTCTAAATTAGTATAGATATGAATAAGTTGGTATTGACATTAAAACATATGAGGTTTATTATATTTATTTTTTATGTAACGGGATAAACTTTTAAGGTCTTTTTTTTTAATACATCACACGGAGAGTTTAGAAACATAGATAAATAACCTATTGCTATTTCTGCGAGATAAATAAGGGTCTTCTGTTATCTACTATCAGGCAGAACTGCCAAATAAATCCATGCATGTGGGGCTTGACAATATCTTATAGGATATAGACTTTGGAATGATAATAGCACTATCCTTAAATGTATACTTTACTTCTTAAATTATATTCAGTACTTTACCTAAGGTCTCAATACCATTCTAAATTATTCCAAGTATTGCACACTCCTAACAAAATATTTTTTACATTGATTCAACAAACCCAGTATGGGATAAAATAGCTAGGATGTTTTAATATCAACAATATAATATTTCAGTAGTGATAACATAGTCACTGCTTCGTTAAGAATTGAGAATAATAAGTCATGATTGTGATAAACACAATTTGATTATCCTTAAAAACACAAATTACTAAGAATATTATGAATCTCAATAATAACAAAATTGCAGATAACATTTACCAGCACCGGGACAATATTTTGGTACCCAGGATAAATATTAAAATACCCAGGATAATTTGAGACTTATTTTGCACTACAGCATTGAAATTTTTAATTACATAAATTTATTTAATTTAATAATTCTACTTATTGAGGTTCATTATTAGTAACCAAATCTGATGCTGAGCTTTGACTAATGATTTGACTTAGTTTTATGTATTATTTAACATGTGAACTATAGTTTTAAAATAGTCAAGTTTCTAGGAGAACATCCACCTATCCATCCATCAGCCTAAGGAAGTCCACTGCTGAACATAGGCCTCTCTGCATCTAGCAGAACAGAATGGGCCTAGCAAAAGAAATAACTCATCAGACGTTTGTTGACTCATTGCACCTAAAAAATGCAAAGTGTGTATAAACTGTAACAATCATGTAATTTTAAAAATCATTGAGTAATTATTCACTGTTTTCATGATAACCATTTAATTGTTAACAAAATACCTCACTTTACTGCAACATAAATAAACAATTTGTTTTATAGTTATAAATTATTTTCATTCACATAAGTCACTTTTTCCTGCTTGTGACATCTCTAGCCAATTTGTTTCCTGTTATATTTACCTGTATGCATATAAAATTGTGTCACATTCAGGATTTCTTTGTTTTTTCTGAATAACACAATAGTAATTTTGTTATAACTTTTAATTGTGTCCCAGAGCAAGTATTGTTTTTGTTTAGGTTTAATTATACTTAATTATAGTGGTAGATCTATGTTTCTCACATGTTGACTTTAGCACAGACTTTTGTATGGAAATAACATGTATATAGTATGTTATTTCACAAAGTTAGCTGGGCTACTGGATATCTTTAACACACCTTTTATTTTAATTGCCAGCTGATGGTTCTAAATAAATACTTATAAAATTTCTTGAATCTACTAATTCAGACGTTTGATAGCTTACTTATTGTATTCTCACTCTTCTTTAGTTATATATATATTGTATTGTATCAGCCTGTATACCTCCTACTGCACGGCACGGGCCTACTTTATAATCGAGAATACAATTGTGAGCAGTTAGGCCATATAATGCACTATACTGGCTTAGTGCGAGTTATATATATGAGTCGGAATATCTTCATAAAATGAATCTATATTAATAGAATAACACTGACATTGTTTATGCAATAATCTATGAACAGACTATACTACCATTGTAGAAAACAAATACTATAAAATTAGTAATTCTATTTTAACATACCCCTTTTTGCATATACATCTGTCTCCTTTACAAAGACCATTGCCCGAGCATCTATTAGGACATATTGCCACACTGCAATCAGGGCCACCCCATTTTCCTTCACAAAAACATTCATTTGAGAGACATAATCCTCTGTCTGAGCAGTTGTTTGGGCAATTGTGAATTGCGTATGTGGCACGAAATCCATCCAGCACGTAGTTTGTATCACTATATAGCAATATTAACATCTGTAAAGATCAATATTAGCATAAAAAATAACAGCATACTGACGAGTTCCACTTATGTCAATAATTATAGTGCAAATTGATAAGCCAAATAACCATTTTTGTATTGAAAAATATTGACTTTGAAAAGATTTTCTAGTCATATGAAATAAATTAAAACTATACAAAGTAACATCAAATTGAACATTGCATACAAAGAACCAAGTAGTTAAAATGTTTGTAATGTAAATACAATAAGGACATTTGTATACCTGGGAATAAAAACAATGAGCCAATTTTAAAACTTGTAACTAATTGATGTCTTTGTCACATATTTATGGAAAAAAACAATATATGTTAATACATCTTTAGAGTAATATAATTAAAGAGAGCCATAGTATACCTAAAAATACTTACAAATCCACTAGAAGCAGTAACATTTTGAGGTTCTGTTTTCCCACTGAAACTTCCCAGCAACGGAGCATCAAAAGAATCACCATCATAGACAAACACATAATCATAAGAACATTCTGTGCCCATGCGAATAAAGCTTAGTGTAATGTACTGGCTTTTATTAGCTGCTTTGATGAGCCATTCACAATGTGAATCCTAAAACAAATTATCCAATAACAACAACTATTCAGGTGTTATTTTATATGATAGATATATTTGTGAGGTGTGACTGACTTGAGTGTAGTTAGAGTTGCTGGGTCCATCGGTGATGATACCGCTCTGCGCGGTGAACACGCGACGGGTCTTGTCGCAAGGAGCTGTGGACGCGGCGCAAAGCACAGCCAGATATATCCAGCTGAGAACTACTAGACCTGCACCTTTCTCCCGAACGCGTGGGTGAAACATGCCTCTTCCGGATTGCAGTTAAACATAAGTCAAATATCAGAGCCATATAATCCTGAGTTCACGACAAACTTAACTAAAACGTAAAATAAACAACACTCATAATATGAGTTAATGGGTGACATCTACTTCAAGGCTAACCACTCGGGTGAATAACGCGACAATGACTTGAAGATCTTCGAAATTGTTTTCACTGAGATACTGCTTCCAGAATATACTGTCATTTAATAGTAATTTTAAGCTGCTTAGATTTACTTTCTAATGAATTTTTCTTACAAACAAACAATTCACAGACCCATCACAGTATTTTGACATTTGACGATTGATTTTTTATGGCTATCTTTGAGCTCTTCGTTCAGTTGAGGCGATGATAATGGAACTATACAGCCAGCTAAATATTTATGATAATACTGAAATGCGATTAGAAAATACAAAAAAATCAAATAAATGCTTTTAAATCATGTGACATTATATCTAATAATAAAATTGTACAGCTAGCATTCTTAACTAACTGATTTTTTCAATAACGATTTCATAGTATATTTGTTTTGTTCTTAAAACGTTTTCTTAAAATATATAATTAATTCATACTATTATTACATATTCATTGTGTTTTTTTTGATGCAGTAAAAAAGAAAAAAGTAAACATAAAAATCAAGTTTGAATTGAAGGAAAACCGGTTCGTCCCCAGTTCGTCGTTTTTTTCCAGATAGGTTGACATTGGAATATCAAATGATTAAAACCAGATTATATTATTTTAAGAACCTAATTAAATTTATGTCTTTAGTATTTTTCTTTGTTTTACATCATTATATATTTAGATTAAAATGTTCAATGACGAAAGTAATAACTTTCGATGAACAATTCGGTGAACAATAGTTCACCTTATTTATTTATCTTCATCTTCCTATCTGCCTGCAATGATATTTTTTGGTGTAAAAGAATTTTAAATATTATCAATGACTATTATATTTTTGCCACAATGACCCTGAGTGGCGATTCGTAACTGAGCCAAACGCCTACAAATAGGTAACAGGCGATCAAACAAGACTATTGGGGCGCGTTTGTCATAGAGGTAGCCGGATTAAGTAAAAAGTATATCAGTAAATCTTGCCTGTTGATGAACCAGTGACGCTAACCAGCAGAAGGTAAGGTATTAATCCACTACCAGTATGTTCAATGCAGAACATAGGCCTCTCCCCTGAATCGCCACATAGACGAATTATTTTCCGATATTTTTCCATTTTGAATTTCAAACGAAACGAAACATTCTGAATAATAGAATGAATCGAATCGAAAATCAGAGGAAAATAGAAATAAACTAGTCGTCTTTTTTTTTAATATTTTATGAGCCAATTTAAATATATTTTACACACATACATAAACATCACGCATTTACCTCAGAAGGGGTAGGCAGAGGTGCTACCAAGACACCTGCGTGTCGCCTTGTATGTTCAGTTCCATGATGTGATAGGGGGCGAGTGTATCGCCATATCGGGAATAATAAAATATATAGGAACCGCCTTTATTTGAAATATGAAGCCAATTAAAAAACTTCAAGACAATAATTGCTCAAAACCTTTATGGAGTTTTTTTTTACTAAATATAAATACACCAGAAAACATTTCTGACAACAAAGTGTGATATCAATTCTTCAAAAGAAACGAGCCCGTATTTCCTTAACCGTTTACCGTTGCTCGGCGCCTAACTCATTAAAATTGAAAAATAGACTTATGAATTTTGTAAAAGTTTAAACCAGCAGAATATTATAATTGTTTTCACAGCAGGCAGGCAAAGATGCGTAGTTGGAGTGGAGCAGGGCTATCGATCGCGCCGCTGCTGACTCTGCAATCCTGAGAGCACGGTGCGGCATAGGCTGAACGCACGCTCCCCGATCCTTATTCGTTCCTGGCTCACAAACCCAAGCGGCTTTCCCTAAAAGTAGATTTATTTGAAACAATTTATAAATGAATGTGAAATAATTAATTAATAGGCACATTTAGGGTAATATTTAAAGATTGTAAGTACTTACTTATGCATACATTATCTACTTAATTTTAATAACCATGAGTCGAATATGTCTCCTGGAAATAATTAGCTAGTATACGCCATGTTTACGTGATAAAAAGTTTGCAAAAAAATTACACATGGACGTGCATTATGACGTGTTTGGCTGTTCGTTCCCTTGTTTAAGAATTTGTAAAATATTTACCTACTAATATAGTTTATTCTAAGGATCTATTTTCCACGGCGTCGTGAACTCATTATTCAGGCGTACACCATATTTATGAAGGTAAAATTAATAAATCAAAAGCCACGTGAGAGGCGCCGAGGGCTGTTGAAGTTTTTTCATCCGGAATGAAGTGATAACCGCTAATGACGTGCTCAAAATGCCGACTCATTCGGTTCAACGTTAAAACTAAATTTAATTATTGTTAAGAGGTATATTAAAATTAATACATCTCCTTTTAAAACACCGACATCTCTTTCTAAAACATTCATTCATTTAGCATAATATGCCTTTTAAAGCTAAACCCACTAAGGGACTAACATCCTTATCCGTGATTTTAATCCTTTTCGTAACCGTGTATGTAAGTCAGTTTCTAGATCCTGTGGCAAATAGGACAACCATAGCGACGTAATTTTTCAGAGGTCTACCAATTATACCTATCATCTAAAATAACTTATACAGGAAGTTTGCAGGTACTAATTAAATGAACCGAATCGTCTTTACCATACTGGATTAAGATGTTTTAAATAGGTACTTAAATTAGTTGGTAATGTTGTAGGTGTCGGGGCATCATTGTTCATTTTAATTTCTGTGAACCGCTAAAATCGCAGCACTAGATTAGGTACTCTAAAAACTACATATATTGAGCTAGATACAGAAGTAAACAAAATAAATACACCCAACAGTCACATACATAGTCCTGACCGCACACGACGATTGAGTTTGTGTCATGGGTATCAGGAGCTACAAGAGATTTTTCGGTCTCACAAACACCCAGACTCGAAACAAATACTTGTGGATCATAGAAACATTTGTTTCAATGTGGGGATCGAACACCCGGCCTCCCGTTTCACAGCCGGCTTCCAACCAACTGCGCCACGGAGGCCTCACGTGTCCAGCAGTGGACAACAGTATAGGCTGATGATGATAATGAATAATTGTCTATGATCGTATGAAATCATTGTCGTGGATCATGATTGCATGACTATTATCTTGCACAGGAAGTCCTTTGCTAAACATAGGCCTCTTTCAAGCATATCAACACCAATCTCATGAAAACAGTAACTGATTCCAGTAGCTACCTGCAATTTTAATTAGATCGTCCGTCTGTCTTGTTGGTTGAAATTCGGTACTGCTCTTGTGACTCTACTCTTGCTGTCTCTTCGTACTCGACAACTGTTGGAACCTAATAATCATCACTTTCCGTCATATACACTGTTCAATGCCACTACAACTTGCCCTCATAAAATCTAGTGTCTTGAAAACTACTATTAGTTGCTGCTAGTCGCACCTTCGGCTTTACCCGTTAGGGCGTTCCGCAGACCGCAGGTCTAATTTCATAATCACATTAGAATGCGGAAGCTATGTTGTCTGGCTAGGTACAAACATGTGTAAATTTTAATCTCACAAAAAAAAAACAATAGGAAAATTGAGATTTTTTTTTCGTACAAACGATATTACTCCAACATTAGTAAAATATTTTCGATTTTCTTTTAGCCGTGTTCCACGCTTCTTGATGTCCAGTCTAGTAAGCGCGTGGTCGTGCGTGCCGGTCCATTCTAAACGCACGTTTATGATGCAAATTACCGCGCCTCTGCCGTTCATTTTTTAACAAACAACAAACATTGCGCTCTCCGGACATTGTTTACATGATTTTTTGGCCGTTTTCTGGCGGACCGTCCGAAATCGTGTTTTTCACTCAAGATACGTTTTTCTACTGTAAAAATAACTTGTTGATAGTCACAATATTAAACTAAAGGCTATGAATAGTGTACGTTATCTATAACTTCATAATTATCAGAAGTATAACATTGATTGGACTCTTAAATTTGTTATAGTACGTAGAGTTGTAATCTTCGAACATTATGAAACTACGATTATCTTTTGGTGGATTTTTTTTTACAATACTTGAATAAATAAATACATTTATCAATCATTCAAATAAATATGACTCTACATTAAGATCAAATACGTCCGTTGTCGTGGGTATCAAAAACGATGAGATACTTTTTAACCTAGAAAAATCTATAAAAGGCATGTGTCTATTGTACGTCTCCTCATAGGTCTTCTGGTAGTACATATTACAGATGAGTAGAACATGAATTACAGATGTTTCGCGACATTAAAGTCGATGTAGAGTATAGGCATTGTTTACATGTACTTACCCATTCAAATAGGTATAAAATATTTTTATATACCATAACAACCTTTCAGTCAACAGTTGTGCAAATAGTAGGTTAGCATTTAAATAAACTAAAACAGTCTTAAGTAGGTAATGCGCCGTCGTATTTCACGCGTGTTAACATTAGCGGTAGCGGTGGCACGTTACTTTCATGTGAGGACATTTAGAGGAGCCCCGGGGGACGTGGACACTTGCCGCGAGCCGACATCATCATACAAATAGCACATTAGCGCCCCGCGCACAAACTGCCGCACGCCTGACCGCCGGACGCACCTTATCTGCCTCTCAACTATATTTGTTCTGCTCCGGATTACCAGAGATTTACCACGGTCACCGCACGTTAACTGCCGATTATACGTCCTCTGCAAAGAGAAGTTAAAATTAATGCTGTTGTGTAGCCCGCCACAATTTTAAAACTCGCGTTTCCAAAGGGTTTTGTTTGAAATGTATGTTGCTATTTATTACCTATCCTCAAGGGACAGAATTGAATTTAAAATAAACAATTTTTATGTGTATGACCCCTGACCCCATGGCATTTAAATGAAAGTATTGGAACTGGCGCCACAGTTGGGTTGCGAGATATAGTGGAGATGGTCTCGGAGCGGCCGATAGCGGACTTGTCTATAAATCAGTGCTGTCGATACGGGGCCGCCCCATTGCAGCTCGCGGCTTGATTTGTCGCGTCCATAGTATACCAATGTGTGTCCATCTAGAGCAGCGATTCGGCTATCGATACATTTCATAGCTACAACAAAATAACGTAAGTTTGCAGAAACTATCAAAGTTAACTGTAGAGAATTAAAAAAGATTTTGTATGAAAATTAATTTTACAATACAATTTTATGCGCAATTTCTAATAATTACATTCTGTAAAATGATACGGTCTGGTTATTAAATAAATAATCAGACCGTAAATAACTGGAAAATATGTTTTATTATGGCTATGTTAGTCTTTTTTCACAAGGGTAGCAAAAATCCAATTGGATTTACATGAATATTTTCTAAAAACATTGTAAGCAAACAACATAATTTGTGTAATTTGTTTTCTTGAAAATTGCATACCACACAGTAATTATTCTTGTTCCTCTTCTACCTGCTTCATTTGAATTCCATATTTACGTGTTATTTATTTTTATTAATATAGCAGAAGAATTGGTTTATATGATTATCTTCTTGATATTGTTTTAGGACCTTTTTTCGATGTGAAATAATAACTCTGGCTTACCCTACCTGGGAATAGAATAGAATCACGACGAAATAATTTGTTTTTCCGCTGTCGATATTTTCCCGACCCTATTATATTGTTATTGCAACATAACCAATAAACCGGGTGGACAAGTCATGCACGAGCCCTGCATGGGCAGGAATATTTTAACCATATTGCTAATTTGTAGAGATAATCTCCCCTGGCAGAAAACAAAATTCCGCATCAGCATATCAAAATTCTAGAAAATTAAGGACACAAAATCTCCGATATCTTACAGGCTTTATATAGCAAATTGTAAAGTACCTGAGTAGTAATAATAATAACAATACTGGGCTTAAAACGGTATTAATTACAATAAAGGCTAGTGATGCGGCGTATGTGAACAGTACTTTAGACCAGTGACCCTTAACGTTCCGGTGTTAACTGCGACCTAATTTCTGATTAATACGCTTAGTCGGAAACCTCACTAAGCAGGTTCAAATGGCATGCGGAAGAGCTCCCCTACCTACAACGTGTGAGTTGTGACCGTGGGCGACGCGACGGCTAATACATCACAATGTTTATTTTACTTTCTTAATTCTTCTATTACGCAAGTTCCGCGACTAAGTAGATTTATAGTTTCCGCCCCGTTCATTACCCGTATTGAACTAGCGTGCTAGGACGCGTATTATAAATCTGAACGAAACTCGCCAGGCTCCCGCCCCAAAAAGTTTTCTCCTCTTTGACACAAGTTGCACAAGTTCCCAATAAACTTTTCTTATCGCCGTTTGATACACAAATCGGTAGTTAACGTTTGGCAGTTAAGTTAATTGATTGGCGCTATTGTGATAAGTGGAAATGTTGTAGAAACAATATAGCTAATCCCGTATTAGTTTTTCCGAGGCCGACAATATATCAATCTGTGTTTGTGTAAGTCAGTTTACTCTAATTTTATTTACCCTTAGAATACAGCAAGTTGACCATGCTTCAGACTCACCCCTAATAAAAAGAAATATAGCGGAAGCCATAACCGGCCGGCAGCCAATTCTTTTAGTAAAGCTTCCTAAATATTCAGATTTTTGTGTGTTGGTATTTTTTATGGAGTTAAGAAAACAAGAGCGCCATAACTCTCGTGCCGGTTGATCAGATAGCACCGTAATGGCAGTAATGGATCCTGGTCAGCGGCCCGCATGCAAATAAATCTGCGGCCCAATGCAATGATGTGTGGAAAATGGGACTCACCCCTTGCTCGGCCGCGCTGCCCCGGTGCCTGTTCGTACTTTCACCCCAAACCATAAAGGCTACAAGACAAAAAATAAAATAAACTACACAATTTATTAGTGGCGTTTGTCGTGATCGTTATTAATGTCGATAGTAATGTGGGCCACCATGAATAATACAGTAATAACTGTAAATACTTTCGCAACTGGCTCTGATGTTTGTTCTAATGTATGTTCATACATTTTTTACCGTTGAACTAGTTTTAAACATTTTGTGCTATTAATCATTATTGACTTATAACTTGGTTGAATTATATGTGAAAATATTAAATTATACGAGTAATTTGGTAGAATTATACGTAAAAATTGTAATTAATATTTAAGACCATGCTTCGCTGTATGTGTTGTGGTTAAGTTACTGTGGACAGTATGCTGTTTTGGTATTTTATGTTTTGGTCTTAGAAGATTTTTTTTGGTTTTAAGACAAGACGAGCCACCTGCCACTGTTTTACCCAGAAAGTGGGCAGCGATAAAAGTCAGAGCAAACGGCAGTCAATAAAATAAATAGCGATGGCAGGGTGTTCTGTAAATAAGTCGTTGGCCGGGCTCGGGGCGACGATCGCCTTTTTTATTGGCGCCTCGATTGCTCTCGAAACAAGGAGTGCGAAGCGCGGGCGGCGGCACATATTGCTGCAGCATAACGCCGACGCAGCAGATTCTACTCGCTGATTACAAATACTACTTCCCGCTTTGTCGCGGCGTGTTGCGGACTTGTCACTTTGCCCAAACCTAACCCCCAGTATTAATCTGTATTCATTTTAGCAAACACGTATTAAATATTGTTCTCAAGATTTAGTTGGCATAACGAAACACCTGCGTGTTACACTTCGTATAAAAAATTCTAAAATAATATTTATATGGATCGAAATGAAGAGTAAGCATGTCCCGGAAAAATGGTGGTATATTTTTGTTGATTTATTAAATTACAACCCTCTGAAAAGCACTCAATATCAATAGTGTCGCGGAGGAATTGCGTTAAGATAGAATAATAAAGTATTCCGCACGTATCGCGGTCGGTCGCGAGTCGGCTCCCAGATAGATGTATTAATTTGTAAGAATTTGTCGTGGGACCCTCGCCGTCGCCCCACGCCGCAGCATTCCAATCACGCACAACAAGCTCCGTAATTGCACCCAATAATTTCTTTAAATAGCTCCACTACCCATTCAACTGGGACTACATCAACACTAGGTACAGTATGAAGAAAATAAAAAATATTATACCGAATTACGAGAGCAATAAAAAGTAGATAGGTTCTGTTTTATGAGAGAGGACCGATGATTCTTTTGTGTTTTATATGTATCGTCCGGGGCGTCAGGCAGCGTGACCGGTGTTATTAGCGGGTGCTCGTGTCAATGCATGGCCGTGGGCTGAGCGAGGATCCCGACTCCCGAGGGACTCGTCAGCACAGGACAAACCTAATCCAATCACAGCCAATCGAGACTGCACACGCCTACGTTGCTCTACGTGTGTGCTACGACGTAGACACGGACATTCGTATAATATCAAATAATGTTGTGTATTATCCTTTATACACATTGTACCATATATTCATGTATTTCTTGAAACATTTTTAAAATATATGCATGCATAAATATATGTATTTGAATCAAAATTCGGTTTTTCCCGTTTTATTTTTTTAAGTATTTATCTCCTAACTTGTATATTACGTATCTTGTATTTATTCAGAGCCCAATGTAAAAAATATATTAATATCCATAAAGCATAGTTTAAGATTTCATAGTGTCACCAATTATTTAATCAAAGTTTATTTTTGAAATATCGGATTTGTATACAGTACACAAAACTCTAATGACTAAAATTAGCAAAATCCACGCAATTAGTTACTATTATCATCAAAAAAGAAATATAAAATGAATATAATGTTTAAATAAGGTTTAATATGTCAATAAAGCTGATGGCAGCGCGCTACGACCGCGCCGAGCGCCGTAGCAGCGTCGTAGAAGGAGCGCTTTGTTAATTTGCTTAAGCATCTTACCGCTATCTGTTTTGCGCCCGCGCTCTGTATTATGCTAATGATGACTTGTAATTCTCTTATCACGTTTAGTCTAGCTATACTCGCGTACCAAATGTTGACAATTTTGCTCTATGAACTAATCACTTATAGGTTCATAAATCAACTATTTACTAAGTGTTTTTCTTTGTGTCTGGTGTTATCGCGTCTAATGTTAGGTTCCATCATACAAGATAATTACCTCCACCTTCATTTAGATCCATGTCTTCTTATTTAATTGAAGCCAGTATTATTTTGCATGCCTTTAGTGCCTATACCTAATGGTATATTTGCTGAAACAGTTAAACTGAAATCGCCTTTCATTATACCTGTCATTTTTGCCGACCAATTTTTATTCATGCATAGGTTTCCAACCGACTGACTTTTCGGAGCTATGTGTGTATTGATAGTCAATCACCACGTACTTTAACGGTGAAGGAAAACATCGTGAGGAAACCTGCGTACCGTAGCGATTTTAAAAAATTTCTACGGTATGTAAGTCCGCCAACCCGCACTAGGCCAGCGTGGTGGACTATATGGCCTAACCACTCTCAATCGATTCTCTCGATTGTAGAGTAGGCCCGTGACCAGCAGTGGAACGTATATGGGCTGACAAAAAAAAAAAAAAGGTTTCCAACATTTCCCATAGTTTAATGATTGTCTCATCATTCCAGCGTCCGGGTCCGCCGCTCCCTATATCCGTTGTTGTCAAAATATTAGGAACAGTTTTTCTCTTTCCACATTTTATTACATTGGAGAAGTTAATACTATTAGTTTACTAGTATAAATGCCTGTTGTTTATTAAGAACACATATCTCAAACAATGCGTTAAATAGAGAAAACTGTTCCTAATATTTTGACAACAACGCATTCCGACGCCAAAAGATCGAAGTCGATCTCTACAAGACTCCGTTCCAGAATCACCAACACTAAAAATAAAATTCACGAAAGTTGACAAACTAACGTCTATAAAATCGTCTTCACCCAATTAGTCACAAGGAAAGCGAGGTAACTGGCACGAATGATGAGGTGTATTAGTGGTTTAGTTGTTAGAGCCGTCCCGCGTCCCGAGGTAATGGCGGAGGGGACCGCCAATAAGTCACCGCACCGGCCTACATCAGCAATCAATGACCGCCCGACATGATACATGGCACCACCGTTTATAGTTTTAGCTGCACCGGACGAATTAATGTCGCTATCTTGCTCGTAAATTTTTATGGACCGAATGCCTATAGATGTTATGATTTAGAGGGCTAAATGTTTGACCATCTTGAATCATTCAGTCAATGGTTCTGTGCAATAGTTAATGTTATATAAGAAAAGTCTGCTAGAGTGGAAAGTGATAAACAAAGCACAAATTGAATTTATTTTCAATTCTAAGAAACTATCGTCACGAAGACACCTCTTCGACAAGATTAATTTGCCCGGAATCCTTATTAAATGAAAATTGTGTATTTTACCATAGTTTTTTATAGGTATGTTAATATAACTATTTTCTTGTTAATATACCTCGTTTTTGATACCCA
Organism: Theretra japonica; assembly: GCA_033459515.1. Classification (NCBI taxonomy): domain Eukaryota; kingdom Metazoa; phylum Arthropoda; class Insecta; order Lepidoptera; family Sphingidae; genus Theretra; species Theretra japonica. Next base: position 8,425,816 of record CM065930.1, read on the forward strand.
CGACACAAGACTCGATCTTAGTGTGGGGTCAGGACTATGTATGTGACTGTTGAGTGTATTATTATTTATTATGTTTTTCATCAGCCACAGAAATCCCATAGCTAAACAGAGGCGTCCCATCGGTAATTATTTTCAAATTGTGATATGACAAAAACATATTACTGTTTAAAACTTAAAATAATTTTAAACATCAAAAAAATTCATACACTAGGTACTAAAAAAACTTGTACTACTATTTGGTTATTAAGCGGATTTTAACAGACCGACTAAACCCATACAATTAACATTATGATAAAAATATAATAAAAGTTAAATGGACATGTGTCAGGAGCATTGTCGTCAAATTGTGTGTCACGGTTTAGGGGTCCGTACTCTATACTCCGTGTTAAGGGCGGCAGGCGACAGTCGACAGGCGACAGGCGAGAGGCGACAGTGTAGCGAGCGGCGAGAGGGTCGCTTGTTAGCGCGAACGTGATGCGGCAGCGCCGGTAAACACGTGGGTAGATAACAATCTATTTGGATTGCCTCTATATTTCATTTTTCCTCGTGTGCCGGTGTGCCCGCGCTAACTAGATACAGGCGCCGAGCAACGGTAAACGGTTAAGGAAATACGGGCTCGTTTCTTTTGAACAATTGATATCACACTTTGTTGTCAGAAATGTTTCTGGTGGAATCTTTAGTAAAATAAACTCCCATAGAGGTTTTGAGCAATTATTGTCTTAAAGTTTTTTAATTGGCTTCATATTTCAAATAAAGGCGGCATATATTTTATTATTAAACATATCATTAGACAAAAAATGTTGCTTTTCCTAAAATAAAAATAAAAATATACAATTCACTGGGTAACTCCACATATCTGAAACAAAATGAGTACGTTTTATGCCTATTTTCTAAATTCATAGTCTTTTGTCGTGTTATAGACGGGTAAAAGTGAGTGTGTTACGCTACAAGATTATGAGAAGGCGTGGACATGTGAAGGCACGGTTAGTTAGTTCATATTTACACTGTGGGTCTGCACTGACCACTTTATAACTTTGGTAAACAAGTTCCTATACGAGATTCAATTTGTCAAAAGTGTGTAGGAACACTTCGCATGTTACAGATATAAATCAGGAACGAGAATCTTTATTAAGTAACGCACTGTGTTGTTAAAATAAAATACATGGGTTAAAAGATTAAGTATAACTATTATCACTTAAACTACAATAAATTTCTTCACAATCATCAAGCTTTCCACGTGTAGCAAGCTTCTCCAATTGCATGCTAACAAATTTCTCGTAACCATCTCTGGAGCTGGCTAGGGCTTCGCTTTTCTGTACACGAGAATGTCCCATATGACACCCCAAGTTTTAATTATAATTATAAAATTATCAATTTATAATATGAAGTGGAATCAGGAAATATCAGGCCCTTTACGAAAAGCATTCAGACTAAAACGGAGTTAATTTTTTGAAAAACCTCTTTGCATCTTTTTGAATGCGCCCCACTCACTACACCGATACTTGGTGAAGGGGTTTTATTATTTTTAGAGTGCGCGCTCGTTTGCACGCGAATGGGCCACTTAACCACGGAGACAAGTTCACTGTATTCCAAGATATCCTTCACTAGCTGCATTAGGTATGTTTATGTGACGGATAATAGTTCAGCCACGCTTTTTACGTGTAAAGGGCGCTTATATTGCACAATAAAACTATAATCGCGGATATTTTAACTTGCTTCCGAAGCAGATTAAGCCTACTCAAGATTGAAATACATAAACAAATCTAAAAGCTATACACGTAGTCAAAATTTCAAGATGTGATAGAGTAATATCGTGGAACAGATATTTCAGAAGTCTTGGTGGCAAACCCCACATAAATTATATTTATCGACCATGTAAACTCTTGTTTCAGGGTTAACTGATGACTTCTATTCCTCTGCACCATGGACACTATGCCCAGAACACCGGGGATGTCCGAATTCCGCACATTACTGGCGTGATCTAGAGTGCACTGTGCAACTGTGATCTAGAGTGTGCTGTTCAATACTCCCAAACAAAATTCGAATAAAAAATATACGTAACTATAACGAGTTTTACCTATATTTATTTATAGTGATTTTGTCAAAACAAAATTGTCCCCTGTGAAGTTAACGATTTAATAAAATCGACACAGTGGTTTTACGAGTGCGAATTATAGGCGGATGGGCAATCGGCTCGTTATCGATGCTCCCCGGGTGTAGTGTAGTAAATGTAGACAGAGGATCGGACGTAACGTGGATCGTGGACGTGACCGGGTGACGAGATGGACTCGCGAGGTCGCGCGGCTCCATTACACGACGATGGAAATAGCGGAGGTACATAAACAAGAACCGTGATCATTGACTTTTATACAAAACTACTCGTTTTGATTCTTAGAGTAAGATTCCAGAGGTAGAGCTTTTTTTTATAAGAGCATAGCTGTGGATCTCCTCATTGTTGATTTTTTTAAATTGTAGTACTCAACAGATTTACAGAGAATTAATTTACCTATCCATAATATATTATTTGTTTTATTTCAGCTTATCTTATCTTTTATTTTAATTATAATCAAGTAATGAAAAATAGAATGTAGAGTCAAATTACTTCGGACTTCCGTCCCATAAAATAGTCGACGTTACTTCGGTAAATATCGTAAAGGAAAATGTGAACGCGCACCCATAACACAAGAAAGTAACTGGAACACTCCTTTTGAATATCGCGCCCTTGTCAAATCTAACAACCCCATACCTGCACTATCAGTCCCGAAACCCGTGTCTTCTATTATTCACAGTTTTATTGCTCAACATTTTTCATATTCAGCCTTGCACACAACAATCAAAGCAACCTAACTTCAATTACAATTTAAAACACCCCAACAATAACACTAAGTAGTTATTATTGTTTAATTTGTATTTATAAATGGTTAATATGCGTATCCGTGGAGCGGAATTAGTAATTGTCTACCCTCTGACGCGAGGCTCGCGAGGGACGAGCGTTGAGCGCATATTTTGATTTTTATTCATGGTGCGGGGTCGGCTCCGGTCTAACGATTTGATAATGTATTCACTTGATAAAGCGGAAGGTGATACTTCGCGAGCACCGCATTAAAAAACCAATTACAGCGTGGCTAAATGGCGCCGCCGCGCGACTCCCGCCTATTTGTCAGACTCCGGGGGGATAAAGAGTATATTCTAAATTTAATTTCACGCAATTTTAAAAATTGGGGGACACTCGGAATTATTTTTATTGAGAGCCGGTTATGAAATTTTGCTAAAGGGACTTTTATGGTTTCGTATTTGTTGAATTTGAATGGGTATTTAAAACACATTTGAACACAATGGAATTACTTTGTCGTTTAGAAAGTATATTGAACATATTAACACAATTTCGAGGAAGTTTGGTGTTGAATTAATTATGAGGCCCCAAGACGGTGATTTGTTACCCCCAAGGAAAGCGTCCCTGTCTCAGCGCTCTCTTAATTACTACTAATCATACCCCATAACGACATCGCTTTGTGACTGTTAGTTGTAAATACTGATATACCTCAGCTTATTTAGGGACACCAACTAAAATAAGGTCCGTAATTTTTTGTAGAAATCGTTAATCAATTCATCACTTTATTGTGATTGAGTATTCATTTTAGTTTATTTTGATCTAGCAAAATCAAGTCGTGTGAACTGTGAACCAATTCAAAAGGCCATATAAAACTTAAGAAAAGTTTGTGACGTGGGCAGACGCGTGTGAGCAGTGTATCAAACATTCGCCCTAATACAATAACGGGCGGAACAAACTGCGCTATAAAATATCACCAGTGAATATATCAGTTTCCCTGTGATGCTGCCCCACCGCCCTCCACCTTCCGACTATCAAAGATTTATGTTGATACGATATTATATCATACATGAAATCGTCTTAAAACTGTATAGATGCTATACAATTTTATTTGAGCAATATGTATTAATTTGATAATTTAAGTTTGACTCATAAAAGTATATTCCAGGATTATGCAAGGGTATTAACAATCTAAATATTTACAGGCGTTTAAAGAGCAATATTTTACAAATTGATTTCTTCTTATAAAAATAAGTTTTTGTTTACAGCCTCTCTTATCAACATACTTGGGTACTTGCGTGACTCTATGACTTGAAAGGTTATTTAACATAATTTACCGTGATTAATATCTTTACGGGTACGAATACCTATCCTGCAAAAACCGCTTATCATAATCTAACCCTATTTGTCTCAATCGATTCTCTCGATTGTAGAGTAGGCCCGTGCCCAGCAGTGTGACGTATATGGGCTGATAAAAAAAAACCCTATTTGTCTAAAAACATACATTCCACAGCAACTTTTATAAAATAACTTGATCACTAAACGGAATATTTAAGCATTCATCTCCTAGAATAGTTAAGTAGGACTTTTTACGGATGTGCATTTTTGCGAAATATAAAAATGGTGTTAAGGCTCTGAGAAGTTTGTCGATGGTACATCTTGTTCATCGCTAGTACGAGTAAATCTTTAAGTGTACGTGGGTAAGATATGCCATACAATTTTATTTAAAAGCATACACACAAACTAAAACCAATAAATAAAAATGAAAAACTATGCATGAAATGTTAGTAAATTGCAACGTAAGACAATAATATTCTGGGCAGAAAGCGTGAAAAACGTGGCGGGTGCGTGGCGGCAACTCGGAACGCGCCGAGGCTCACACTCCGCACTGATTGAGCCGCGACAAGTTAAACCATTTGAAACAATTTAATAGAGATCAAAAATTTCAGACCCCACAACGCCCGCACTAACTTTTGAAGTTTTTCCCTCGCTAAAGGAATTATCGGTGAGCGGAAGCTTAGGGGGATATTTTATAGGTTTTGTGGATTTACTTCATTTTTTCTGCAGCTAAACGTAAATTGTTACACACAAGGGTGCTCGTTAATTATATTTGTATTATATGCCACGTTCTGGCGTTTAAAATGTTTTGTAACCTTTACAAATAACCTTAAAGAGTATGATGTGACTTTGTGATAAAATAACAGAGACTTAATTATTTTTTCATGATATTTTTTTAATACTCAAGAAACATTAGATTTTTATAGATAATATATTACTTATCTAAAATAACAAATACCTCAATACATTCAAGATATGAAAGATTAGGTAATTTTAATTACATGATACCAATGCGAACTAACTGAACTTTTGCATTTTGAGTTGCAAGTTGTGGTACAACACATAATTTAAATGTACACTCTAAATTTTGGACCCTTATCCCAAAAAACAAATTGTCCTACATGTTTTCTAGAGAGGAAACAGAGTCCAAAAAACATTCTATACACAATACCTCAGAAGGAATATATACTCGTAAATCAATCCGCTTATAACAACGCGCTTCATCCTTCTCTATACTTCAATTTTATAACTTGGAAAGAATGTTTTCAATCTGTGGGTACGTACGTTACATTTATCGACGAAATAACGTGAGCTTTAGGTTATTATAGTCCCTGATCGAGTTCACGTATCTACTCCACTTCTTTGCTGGAACGCTATCAACGTAAATATCTGCAGATTTCTTCTATATTAATGACACAAGGTTCTATCCAGCGTTAGGTTCGAAATGTAGTCTTATTAACGTTGCGTAAGGTTGGAAATGAATCCCGTTGGTTGGAAAGGACCTTGTCATAGTGGAGAATAAGGCGATATGCGATTGCGTTATGATAGGATCAGGGTTCAGTGGAGCGTGGCCCGTAAGAGGAGGCACCGCTTCAAGGAACTACTCCAAGAGCACGTCTCACTATGACGCTAATGTCATTTTAAACGCGGCGAACTCTCCATGCTTTCTCGATTTATAACAATAGTTATCGACAATCTGCGCAAGCAAGGAGTTTCAAAGATATTTTGTTAAGCAAAATACGAGCTACGTTGATTGTGTACCTAGTTGTCTATGAAATCGAGTAGTGTATTTTTCTTTGTACTTGGGTCAGATGAAGTTCGTACGGAGGATTATTGTGGAGTATAATGGAGCAGAACGACATTTTCCCCAATCGGTTCATCCGATAAACACAACCGACCGGAACGGAGTCCCCTATTCGCATCAATCGCACTATTGATTGTTACTGAAAAATTGAAACTTGCATTTCAATTGCTGTTGTATTGATATTATTTTTGTTATAACAAAAACATGATTTATTTCGGAACATCAATGCAGTTTTTAAAATATTTTTTTGTTTTTTTTCTTATTATTACAATGAATGGCGACATGAGTTTGCCATTCGCCTGATGGTAAGCGATACGACCGCTCATAGACAGTAGCAAAACCAAAAAAAATACATGTCATAGAATTACAAAGCAATGCTTGGCCTTCAACTGTTCTCGCCATCCTGAGACATAAGATGTTAAGTCTAACAATAGTAGTTAATTTTCTGCCGGTTAATTATTTAAAGTATTTAAAGTGTTTGGCTTTGATAATAATTAACACGCATATTAATTATAAGCGCAATGTCGGACGCCCGCTTACAATGCTTACGTTGGATGCAGGCCACTTCCAACAGGTTAATGTGGAGACTCTTGGGGGAGGCCTATGTTCAGCAGTGGACTTCCTGTGGCTGAAGAGAGAGAGAGAGATTAATTATAATTAAAGTAAAATAGGGTATTAGGATCTAATCATCACAAACTTTTGCAATTTTTGTTGCTATTTTTATCTATATCTCCATTCAAATGTAATATAAGTAGGATTGATATAATAATAACTAAGTTTTTACAATGATACACAACAATGTTGCATGCAAAACAATACTGTGAATCGTATTGTTTGTTAATCGTCGAAGGTATCGTATAGCATTACGCAAGTCAGCAATCCGCTTATGTTTCCTGTAGCCTATAATCCACATCTTCGTACCTATGTCTATCTTACAATATACTCTGTGTTTTGTCTACGTTATTATATACGGTATATCAAGACTGCTACCGAAAACGAAGCTAGGACGTAGTTTTAATGACTTTAGACACAATGCAATTTAAATGTTTGCAAAAAAAGCGACGATTTTTTTTGTATTTTTTTCCTATTATCGTATTTGGGTGGTAAGTACATACATTTTCCTAAAAAAAAGTATGTACACCTTTTTTTTAATAGACGCTATAGTACGCAAGCCTTTAGCTAAAACTATGGATTTGCCACCCAAACACAATGATATTTAAAATATTACAAATAAAATTGTCGCGTTTTTTGCAAAAAATTTAGTTGCAGCATTTCTGTAGTCACTAAAACTACCACCTGGCTTCAATTTCGGTAGCAGTCTTGATATATCTTGTATATTTAATTCGATTCGCACTTTTGTTATTCTATAAATATATGGAGCAGGTTGGATTTTACACCATTTCTTAGCGATCAACTCTACATTGCCCAAACAGCAATTTACATATCTAGAGAAAATATTATCATCCGCACTTTTAAGTTATTTTACTCAATGTTTGGTGGTTATTGCTACATAATAAAATTCACATAATTTTCATATTATAAACGTGCCTCTAGTTTGTGATGATAAATATGGTTGTTATTAATTCCCACGAAAACTTGTTTTGCTCACAAAGACTACTTAAAAACACAACAAAACAAATTATGCAAATTTCGCTGTGTGAATTTAAAACACAGCTACATATAATATGTAGTTTTCTTCGCCTTCCATAAAACGTTTATGCTCGTTGCATTAGGAATAAGTATGCAACGCTAGTATATATAATCAAACGACTATTAATAAATTTAATTTACTTAAGTAAAATAATCCGCATCCCAAGAGCCTCATCTGATTGAAACCAAGAAAATCCATCAAAGTACGTGGACATTCGCATAGCATTCCTTTGACAGATTGCAATCCTTTTGAATTCGAACGTCTTGGGCGGTACTGTACCGATTTCCGCTCGGTTAGCTCTTATTAAACTCCGTTGGGGATTATATTTTTGTAGTACAACACAAACACAATCTTGACTAATCGGATCTGAGCAAATGGCCGGTCATTTGGGCGAACGATCGGAGACCGTGAATGTCCCGGTGACTATCTAAAGTATTGAGATAATAGGTGCAGGGGAAGACGGGCGGCCGGGGCAGCGAATAATGTAAGTGACCGAGGCGACATTTGCACTGAACTGCCGACGACCTCCGCCTCTTACTTATGCGGTTTTTAATATTTTTATTGTAATGGCTGTAGCGCTGCACACAAGAGGGGTAGACCTTTGTTTTTGCAAAGTGTATAAAAGTATGTTAAAAAAATAATTGTGAAATTGGATATTAGTCCTGATTTATGAATTTTACTAAGTCAGATGCTGTACTGTAGACAGATTTAAAATAAAAGAATTTCCATCATTATTGTATTTCGTTTTCTCAAATTATTCCCTCTCTCAACTTCTTCTTCGCTATAAACATACCATGACGATTGAAAATTGACTAACGAATAGAAACTCTGTTCCTAAAGCTCTACATAATTGTTTTTACCATTTACTTACATTAAAATTAGTATAATTAAAGTATCTATTTAATCATATATTGGCCCTACATAGGAATTTAGTGGCCATTTAATCTTTTAGAAGAAAACCTATTCTTATCTTCCTATTAAGATTTTGATTGTAACAGATAAATAGTTGAAGACAGCTACACCATGAGACTTCTTTTATTCCATTTTGTATCCCTCAACATTTTTATAATTTCCGTCATTTGCGGTGGACATCAGAAAAACGTATATAAAAAACAGCTGCGGCGCGTTCCCCATGACACCCTCGTGGTCACCGTTATTGTTCGCCACGGTGGCCGTAAAACTGCCCATAAACCACCCGCCATACGCCACCGAGACGATACATGTCCTCACATTTATTAAAACTATTCAGTCTAGGTTTATTTTTTGTAATAATCCTTAGGTACCTTAGGTTATACCACACATGTCTAACTCACTTATTACATACAACTTCATGTTGTTCTAGGATCTTCCCGGTTTTTAAGAGCAAGGTTTTTTGTATAGAAAAAATATGTACGCAATTAAAATTGTCATCGAGTATGGATTGCTAAAAATAAACAATGTGTCTAGGACAAAACGTCATACTTAATATGCAGTACACAAATAGCGCAGCAAAATTATATTTAAACAAACCCTAAAAAACGAAGCTAAAGCAATATTAATAAAAAGTCCACGTGCACGACTGGACATAATATATGGGCTGAAATAAAATCTGTCAGTGGCCATTTATGGGCGAGAGGAGTCCTGTTATTAAAATGTAGCGAAGCGGGCGGCGAGCGCGGCGTCTTCGCCGGCTGCCACCGCGACACCATCTGATTTATGCCCCGACCAGCAGTATTTTATTCGGCGGGCGCCTCAACTAAACTATAAGTTTCCGTTCGGCAGGGCCAGGGGAGTAGGCCAGTAAATATTGTCTCCTCTCGCTACATCAATACAACCAGATATCTGTATTTATTACGCCTCTTTGAAAGATAATTTAGTAATGGATCGGAATCTCTCTCCGTAGTCCGTATCTACGCAATTTTGTCCAGAAGTTATTGTTGTGAATCTAAATGCACGTACTGTGTGTGTTAAGTGTTATAGCTAACGTTGCGTTTATAGGCAGGTGATGTCGAAAGGGGAAAACGAAGCCAATTTCCTCAGGAACGAGTTGCGCTGGAGGCATTGTTTAAAAATCTATCCGTGTCTTGACACGAATTCGGAAAATCTCTTTAAAAATTCCTACATTTTATTTCACGTTAGCATATATTGTTCAAGTTTTACAAACAAGTAAACAATTCGTACTAAGACAATAATATAAACAAAGTGGTGAAATTATATTATATTTTCATAAACAAGCTTGTCCTACTTTTTATTTCTAATATATATTTTTTTGAATACCTATTTTTCAGCGTATATTCACAAATTCGGAAAAATATAGTTATAATGTCCAGTAGCGGACCGAGTCCCGAATCACCTATAAAAAATCCTAAAACTTTTTTAATCTCCATTATACGAGTAGACTGTGCCTGTGAAATTTGTCACGGCAAAGACTCGGAAAGAATATATCCTAAAACATATATCTCACAACAAAAACATTGTACAATGTCTTACAAATGTAGGTAAGAAAGAAAGAAAGAAAGAAAGAAAATACCTTTATTATTGCATGGCCACATACAAAAAAAAAAAAGACAATGTAGCATATAAGGTAATGAACAGTTTGCCATTATATGCGCATGGCCAGACAACAATGACTCCCCATTCAGCTATATGCTGCAGTACAACACAGCTGTACTGCAGCGCTGATTTTCAATGGAGGGTCAGTGTGACATCCGGACGCTATGTCCACCAGCAACACATTTGCTTAACATTTTATTACCTACAATGTTAACAAAATAATATTAAATAACACACTAAAATAATACACAACATTAATAAAATAATTATAAAACAACACACTAAGAATGGAAAAAAAAGCAATAAAAAATAATAGCAACATCAAATAAAACAAGAATAGTAATAACAATTCCAAAAAAATAAAAATAAAAATAGCAGTAAATAATTCACAAACAAAATTCTAATTAATACTTTTGAAAAATAACACATTACAACATTGAAATAAGGCGACTGCAAATCATTCTACCCACAGAATAAAGAGTAACATAAAAAAAAAATCAAAAACACATAATAAATACCCGCACCGCACAAATAAAATAAAATGCGCTGTGTCATATTGAGCACGCCATGTGCAAAAACCGGCCGCGCCAGAATATCGTTGAAGAAAGACAATCTGTGAGTAAGACCAAACCATCAAGAAGCAGGGATTTTGTGACAGTATATAATAAAATTAAAATATGTCTGCATAACAAGACGTACCTACAAGACACTGGCTTTACAATTGGGTCTGTATCAAAAAGTAAGGCAAACTAACTATTGATTTATTGATTAATGTATTGTTAAATAATTTAGGAAATGTTATAGTTATAGTTAATAAATAATACATGCTTACATAAATGAATTTTGACTAAGATTCACAGCTTTGCTTTTGATCTGCAATAAGAAATTGTTTGTACAAGCGTTTAAAACTGTTCTTACTATTTTTAGATCGTATAGGCGGCGGGACGTTATTCCAGCAGCGCGTAGCCGCGTATTTAAAAGATCCTCTAAAGGCCGCGGACCTGTGAAGTGGCAACGACAGCGGATTCGTGGAAGAACGGGCAGAATATACGAGGTGGTCTTGCCTCCAGGTCAACTTATCATAAAGGTATTTAGGTCGCTTAGATGCAATAACACCAAATAACAAAGAGGCCAAGTGTAATTTTCTACGCGCTGACATCTTAAGAATGTTCGCGCTGTTTAGGTGCGGTGTGACATGGTTGCGGCGGGGAATATCGAAGCAGAACCTAGCGCACGCATTCTGTACCCGTTGGATAAGTCGATCCGTACGAGATAGAAGACACGGACCATATACGACGTCACAGTAGTTAAGGTATAGTGATACAAGTCAGTGGGTGTTTTATCTGAGATCGCATGATCTCCGCTCCGTAACTACTGGGTCGGTATATCACTCACTAATGAGTTGTCAACGTCATCGGGACACAAGCGGACCCGCCCACCTCCCGAATAACATTCCCCTAACAACAACTCTCTCCAAAACTGTTGATTGACAGACTCATCTGTGTTTTTCTAATTTATCCAATTTTCTTTTATAATTATGTTTGGTCGCATGCAATCATTAATAGATAGGTATATTTTTTACAATATCAATATAAAAGATAAGTTAAGTAGAATATAGCAGGCACAAAACGCAAATTGTTTTTTCTCCATCGATCTCCGGTCATTACCCTGTCAATGAATAAAGGTAAGTCCAATTACGTGATTGGATTAGATACAACGGTCGCGCCGGCTCAACGCCTGCTTGTAACTGCTGCTTTACTTTATACTGTGCCAGTATTACGTAACGATCAATTACCTATCTAACTACTTAATGGTTATGTCACTTTAATTGCATTTTACAGTTCCACGCACGTTACTGTAGGTTTTCTTGCCGTTCAAACAGTTTTCTTTTCATGAATGTAGACTTTTGTGTTAGACATTTTTGTTGTAATAAATTGTTGGCGTTTGATATTTAAAAGAGAGATAAAAAGAAATGTAATAACAACTTATTTAAAGTTATATTACCTATGCAGTAGTAAGTTTTAAAGTACAAATACTAATATGATATATCTAGGTAGTAATAAAACATCTTCATGTACCTACGACGCTACGCCGGTGTATCGCTGACCCACAACTAGATGGAGCTACTACGATTGAAACGCTTACCTAACTAAAAATCGGTCAGTTACCTAATTCTCACTTAACGTCAAATCTGCTCAATAAAACAATTACAATACAAACACTAATCGCGTTTAGAATTAATTTCGCTCAAATAAGGCAATTAACATCTTAGGCACAAATTAATCAGTAATTTCGCAATAAAACATTACTATAACGGAACAAATGGCAAGACTATAGAATCATAATACAAATTTTCAAAATGTGTTCTCAGAATCCGCCTGCTACTTGGTAACTACGGTCAACGCCCGATGAGACACAATTACCTACAAAACATTTCGATATTTTGCAATTCGCAGTAAAATTATTGCAGTATTTTAATGATGACGTTAGCACATGACATATATTTCGTTGTTAGGTAAATAAGAAAGAAAAAAAAAAGCAGCGTAATTATATTTGCAATAAAAATGATCTAACTGAATGTCGATCAGAGATTTTCGTTTTGAAAACGCACAAACATATAGCACACGTCTTTAGTAAGTTTTCAAAGTTTTCCTCAGAGGAAAAGGAGTCGAGTTGAAGTTAGGTTTTCGTTTCAAATGATTTAATTTTAATTTTGTTATTAGTATTTTACATGTTCAAACATCACTCACAAGGTCGCCTATAATATTTACTTTTACATACACGTAATCACGCCCATGTCATATAGAGCGGTAGGCCGACTATGGACTTGTTATAATACTTTAATTTATTTCTTAATTCTTTATGGAGTGGTTATTCTGTTATATCAGTCATACGTTGTGAAAGATTTTCATTGAGAGTTGAGATCCAATTTTCAACAACACTAGATATTTGAAAGCATTGTCCTGATACATCACTTAATAAGACAGAAGTTTTAATATATTGCGGGTGCTCATACATACATACATAATCGTCACGTCTGTATCCCATAGGGGTAGGCAGAGACTATACATTGCCACTTTGCTCGATCCTGACATACTACTTTCGCTTCATCCACTTTCATCAAATTCTTCATGCATGCTCATTATATTTTTGTAGGCTAATTGTATGCTCCAAATTATTATTATTTTTCTAATAACTACCCAGTTATCATTTTTTACACAGACCAAGGTCACCTGATTCTAAAAGTTTCCTTTTCCCGAATCTTTGCAAAATATCCGCCGAAATATCTTTCGGAGGCACGTAATTCAATTGGACAACCTTTTCCCTAACATGTCCAATCCCGAATGAAATACTGGCACGCATCTGGTTGTCCGCATTTCGGCATGTGTATTCTACAAAGTAGTGATTCCCGTTATTGCCAATACCCATGAATATGTTCATAGTAATTTCTTACGGTTCTAAATTATTTGTATCTATTGTCTTACTTGGCCTCATCAGTTTTTGTTGTATACCTAAATATTGTACATTTATTGATGATAAGTTCTCCCCAAATTACATATAGGAAAATAAATAAATCGGTGAATTGTACACTAGTGGCACATCTTCTAATCTCATTGAACATACAAGCGTGATTGCAAAATCAAGATCCAACCATGATCTAAATCAATACAGGCCAAAAAAATTACCTGTACCAGGATTGAAGCTACGACCTAAAGCACGGTAAAATAACATCATCACCACTGTGCCAATGGTGTCAGATTAACAAACAAAATAAACATCACAAATAACTATTTTCTATTAAAACAAAGAACACGTCTAGGTTAAAAGTACAATTAATTAGTTGGCCAGACAGTGAGTTGTGTTCCCGAAGTTGGCTGGGACCCAAACGTGGTCCACTCTCACTAGTGAAATGTAATAATTAGCCAATAATACTTAAGATTTCCTAGCAAAGCTAGTTAACGTTTGAATTCTATCGGATTTTATTTGATAATTGAATCTTTAGAACTGTTCGTTAGAACTGTTATTAAACTTTTATAATTTAAGTCATAGTAAGTGAAAGTTTCAATTCTTAGTTTTTTTGAACTTATAATCTCAAACCCGTTTCTTCTAAAGAGTAGGCATAGATGTCACAAGTACTACCCACATGAGCTTATGTCCTTCACAATAAGTGATGCGTGGCGAGTCAGGCCCAGGCAACTTCTATCATCAAAATTCAGATATGTTACAGTTTTCCATTAATGTGGATGGGATTATTTATTATGCCTTCTAGATGTAGATAATGTGGGAGATTTTTATTATTTCGAGAACGGAATTTCCCTAATATTTTTTATTCATGACAAAATAAAGTACAACGCTACTACGAGTAGTACAATGGAATTTGCGTTACTATCTTATTCCTCACTCTAATTCATCATACTATGGGATTGGACTACTTTTCTCTGTTTTACTTCTTTCCCATTGCATTGTGACACGAACTTGTATGGCGACACGAACACGCACTTCGCCTGATGGTAAGCGATCCAATCGTTCATAGACAGTAACAAAACCAACATCATGAGTTACAAAGCAACGCTTGGCATTCCACTGCGCCATAAGACGTTAAGTCTCATTGCGTCCAGTAGTTACTCTGGCTACAATGTCTTGCAAACCGGAACACAACAATGCAATTACACTTCTGTTTGGCATGAGAAATAGTCATTGCGGTGGTACCTACCCTGGCGGCCTCTCGCATATGAGAGACCTACCACCAAGGTAGCACATGTAGGTGAAAGAGTATACACATTCGAGTTATATTTTTGGAAAACCTATTTAAAATACCGCAGAATATAACACAAACTGTGACCCTAATTATTATCTGTTTTTAGTTTCAAATTCAATGAATAATAGTTAAATCCTTTCGTGTTACAAATTGTACAATTAAATAATTACAATCATTGTCGGTGACTCCGTGATCCCTCATATTCAGTTGCGAAACATTTGATGGGAGGGTCATTAGATGCTGATTGTGATGGTATTGTGTGGGTATTTAACCAATGAAGCAGGTTCCAGGCAGTTAGCTAGTTGTGTACCTCCGCCCCTCGCCGCCGCTCCCGCGCACTCTGACCGCAGACTGATTGAACACTTGTTCCCTTGTTTCGAACTCATTTGTCACTCCACCTATATTTGGTTAATCGTTTTTGCTGCAGCAGTACTTTTTCTCGTCAGTCGTCACGTCATGACATGTATTAATGCATTATTAAAAAATATCGGAAAAACCTTCTTAAAGGTATTTATTAAAGTGTCTCTAATATTGGCGATAGATAAAGAATTTAAATATTCATCTTCTATTTTTTTATTTCGGAAATCATCTTTAGAGCTATTTCGACTTCGTAGGAATCAATTAACGCACAAAAACAGAACGCTTGTAGGAACCCAAAATAGTCATTTGTGGTCTTTTTGAAATACATAGTCAAGTAGTCTCTTTCAAATATGTTGCTATGTGATTATGTCAGAGCGATTAATCTCTTGTTCCTGATATCCAAGACGCAAGACTTGTATGGGGTCAGGAGTCGGGACTATATCAGTGGCTTTGTGATGTACTTATTTATTTTAATTAATAGTATAGTAAATAATTATCCTTCCTATTCATTATCAGCCTGGAAACAGGAATTTGTGCCCAATATGATGATAGACTCGCCCCCTCACACATCGTGTGACGAAACATACAATGCGAAACGTTGGTATTCTGGTAGCAAATCTGACTACCCCTTCTAGGAAATAGGCGTGAATTTATGTATGTATACTAACCAGCATGCAACATCCTGTCTATCTATTGAAGGACTGATAACATAGGGTTGTGCAACACACTTTTCTAAACTTTCCATTGTGGTTTCATCGTAGGAATTTTCCATACATTCGTCGTGTTTATACATATATCTCTTTGCTTGTTTTGCTTAGGCAGCGGGTTTTTTGTTATTATTGTTATATTTATTTTTTCAAATATATACAGTACGATATATATCCTCGTATATACTGTCTCGGTGGCGCATTTGTACCTACTACGGTCAGATAACAAAGCTGAGGTCTTGAGTTCGAATCCCGGGTTGGGCAAAGTGATATTGGATTTTTCTTTTCATTATCAGCCCGAAGTCAGGAATTTATGTCTGATATTGCGATTGGCTCGCCCACTATCACGTAGTAGGACAGAAAATACAATGCGAAACGTTGGTATTCTGGTAGCAAATCTGACTACCCCTTCTAGGAAATAGGCGTGAATTTATGTATGTATACTAACTAGTATAATGAAAACCAATATCCTCATTTCAAACTGGGCCTGTATTATGATTGTAACAATATAATTGTGTATATACGAGTATGTTTGAAGGATTCCATTGGTGTCAATGTTGTGAAACGTTCACCTTGAGTTTGTGCAATGTGATCTCACCGACATTGTTTTTGTGAACATGACACTCGGGAGCTTGTGCGCCGTGCGCCGTGCCTGGGTACTCCAATATACCTCTTAACAATAACTCACTAATATTAATTTAGTAATAATATTCAATCAATTTATTGAGTATTGAGAAATTAGTGAAATAGGCAGCTTAGTCTTAAGCACAATTATTTTTATTTTATTCTGCTTCTCTATATGTATATTGACTATGAATGACGCATAAAATGACTACTTTCCATAGTCTACCTTTCCCATTCTATTTTAAGCCACCCACCGACAAGGCACCTATGGTCGAATTATAATTGGTGTAAATGAGTTATGGAAACCACTAACAATTAGGTGAGCCGTTTGCCCATTTGCCGAATCTGTGCAATAAAAAACAAACCTAATTCCAATATGTGATATAATATCATATCTATACAAAAATAAGATATTTGTCATTATTTAAGTAAATAAGTTGTTGCTTATATCAATAAAAATATGACAAGTTATCAATTAATTGAGAAGCTATCGGTCCAGCTTTACTTTTGTATTCCAGATTATTTACCTGCAATACTTCTATCTAAAAGCATTTGACAAAGCAGATAAGATTCGGGGAACTTCGATTTTCTATTACAATATGTTTAATCAACTCTAATTGAATAATATTTTTTATATTTTCTTGAAAGCGAGTTTGTTTACTGTTTATGGAAACAAAAGGTACCTACAGCGACTTATAAGCCTATTATAAATACAGAAATTAAGCAAAACAAATATCAGGCGCCTAAGACGCGACAGAAAGCCAACACAAGATCGAAATGGATCAAGAACACGTGAAGCACATCCGACATGGATTTGTAATAAACTAAACAATGCGATTGTTGTTACTTACGCAATCTGTTAAGCAGAGGCCACGCATAGCGCACAGACGGAAGGCGAGACGCACAAACTGTCACGTCGGATGTTTCATGCACTAGTTAATTCTTCAACTGTCTCTGTAGGAAAAAAAATATCATAAAATCCTTTGCATTACCAACTTCTAGCATAAGCTTTCTTCTACAATATTTGAAGGGTGCGATGGATAAAAGACATTTGAAGGACGAATGTTCGCATCCTTTAGTGATCGTCGACGTTGCTAAGTATCCATCCAACTTGGATTCAATAAGTACCTCATTGATATTCCAAGATCAAGTGGACCGGTACTTTTTTAAATTCCTGCCGTACATACCAGCATGCAACATCCTATCTGTCTATTGAAGGACAGATAACATAGGGCTGTACAACACACTTTTCTAAACTTTCCATTGTGATTTCATCGTAGGAATTTTCCATACATTCGTCGTGTTTATACATATATCTCTTTGCTTGTTTTGCTTAGGCAGCGGGTTTTTTGTTATTATTGTTATATTTATTTTTTCAAATATATACAGTATATACAGCCTCGGTGGCGCAGTTGTGCCTACTACGATATGATAACAAAGCTGAGGTCTTGAGTTCGAATCCCGGGTTGGGCAAAGCGATATTGGATTTTTCTATTCATTATCAGCCCGAAGTCAGGAATTTATGTCTGATATTGCGATTGGCTCGCCCACTATCACGTAGTAGGACAGAAAATACAAGGCGAAACGTAGGTGTATTGGTGGCACCTCCGTCTTCCCCTTCTGGAATAAGGCATGAGTGTATGTATGTATAATTTATGTACGATGTATACGGACTGAGGTTATGCCTAGGCCACATTAATATTATGCTTAAGATTATTGTCAATCCACCCAATAGCTTTCTGATGCGGCTGAACGACTGTTGAAACTGTTCGGGAACAAGATTCGCTGCCGACGGAACGTGGTTTTTTCGGTATTTGGGGTTTAGATTTTTCGCGATGGATGAAGTCATTTGTCTACAAAGTATATTATGTAAATATTTAACAGTTTTATTCCAGTGGACAGTAACATAGGGTTTATAAAAATAAATATGATCTTTACATTTTTTGTGTTAGCTGAAGCAAAATGATAATGTTAATTATTATTTTGTGGTTTTACTTATTGTGATACCGCAAAGTTTCTCATATTTACTGCACTTACGGCGCAAAACTTGAATCTCAATGCGGGACCGTGATAAATATACGACCAACGAGTGTGTTTATCAAAATACAATAAAATAGCTTTGTAATTCATAGTGTTGTTTGATTTTGCTTATGTTCGTGAACGGTCGTATAGCTTACCATCAGGCGAATGGCATGGTTGTCTCGCCATTCATTGGAATTAAAAAAAAAACTAAGTAACAGTTAATGTATCTAAAAGAAATAAAGTAGTGGTAACATTAGTACTTTATCGTAGTTGTTCGGAGCCAGTGTTCCAGGTAACGCCGAACATCAACAGGATGTCGCCAGTCATTCGATATCCATGTAATATGAATGCGAGTGCAACAATGTTTCAACTGTGTAGGTACTTACTAGTCATTAATTCATTTAATTTTAATACCATCATACATTTTTACTAATAAAATGTAGCTCAACATGATACCACGTTATTTTGTAGACTCTTGAGTAGACATTCAACGATTAAAGTTTTATACAATTTATGATGCTTTTTTAAATATTGTGATTGAAATCTCAACGTTTAAAGTTATTCTTAATAAGTGTTTTTTTATATTGTGATTGCTCTAAAATCTATATGCACAATGACATTCTTGACATGACATTCCTATTGTTAATGCGTGATATTGATATTGTGGAGGCCTGTTGGTTACGGACCAAACGCGATTGCCCACATGTTCACGGTGGTCGAGGGTTCAAATCCCACGGCACGCCTTTGACTTTTCGGAGTTATGTGTGTATTGTTAGTCAATCATCACGCACTATAACGGTAAAGGAAAACAGCGAGGAAACCTGCCTGCATACCGTAGCGATTTTAAAAATAATTTCTACGGTATGTAAAGTCCGCCAACCCACACTAGGCCAGCGCGGACTATACGGCCTAACCCCTCTCAATCGTACTCTCGATTATAGAGGAGGCCCGTGCTCTGTAGTGGCACGTATATGGGCTAATACAGATATTAATATACGTTCATCGTTACTAAAAAATGTAACTCGCAACTCAATCCAATCGCATGGACCTTGTAGGGATTTTGTTCCATTGAGTACCGTGACCGCTATTGGAATAAATACGAATATTCTATTATCAGCAGTTGGCCTGTGCATAGTTCAAGCATCCCAGTTTACTTAATTCCTTAGTAATTATCGGATCAATTCAATTCTCACGTCTCATGTATATCATATCTCGCCAATTGAAATTAATTATTGTATGTACATCTAGAATACTGCGCTTTGTCTCTATGAAATGCTGTCTTTTATGTTCGAATAAAAGGAGAGTCAAATTTTGAAGTGATATGCAAGTGTTTGAAAAGTGTGATATTTGCTCTGTTTGAAATAAAATAGGCAAGCATTCACGGTATTGAGGCAGGTGCGCGATAACAGCATGACTGCGACGGTTCGTTTGTCGTCAATTGCGTTTGCGGCGATTCCCCGCGGCGGCGCGCTCTCTCTCGCGTCCGTACGCGCTCTCACAGTATGGAGTTGGAATCAGTTGAACATCATAAATATAGAATACAAGACTACAATAAATCAGCGTTTTACGTAAACACTTTAAGTACGACGCGCAAGTTAAATCGGTTGTAAGGTGCTTAAATAATTTGATTTTATTCTTCACATAAGTACTACACTAGGGCATAGTGTTAAAAATGTTTATTGTTTCTTGATTCTACTCGTTATACTCATAAAGTTACTAGAAAATGCAGAAGTGGTTGACAGTGTGGGTAGGAAAATTAAAGGATTATGTAAAATTATATAACCTATTTGTATTTTATTCTTTATGTAACGCTCTGCAATTTGAACTCTACTTAATAATTTCTTTATTAAATTGCCATTAAACTACTTTATGCCACAGCTCTTGCATTTAACTTTTATTAATCCTTACATTTCCCTTATAAAATACCGCTCACATCGTGACGACAAAAGTGCTTCCACATTATTTAGCATGACAAAAAGTAGTGTCTTTGATGCGGCTCCCGCGACGCGTTAAACAAGACTAGAAGAGAGCAGGGTGCCGCCGCGCCGCCGCGAGCCGGGGGCGGCATAATTCACTTAAATCACGCTTAAATCACGCATGTATTCAAAAGAGCTTCGCGGCTTCACAGTAGCGCCTCGCATACCTAATACCTTCTTAACACAACACTTCACTACCAACACTTAAAATCATTATAACTTGCTACAAAATATTTACTAAGGAACTTTACGTACAGAATGTCGGATCCTAAAGAATTATCTACCAAACAAAAACCAAGACAATTGAAATCATACGTCATTGTTCGGCCCAAATCTCATAAGAATGTAAGCACCAGCGTGATCCAAAAATCCGGCAAATAAAATTTCAATTACACGGGAAAGAAATGACATATTCGGTTTGCACAAATCCTTAAAACGTCATCCAGATATCCATTACATGTCTATTAAATCTTACGACATATATTTGTGGGGCACAGTCAGCACAGCTCCCCTCGCAAACACGGCGCCGATTACGAGCTCGGCCGACCGGAGTAAACGAATATAAAACACATGCGGGAAGGAATTCAAAATGTACTCGTCAAGATTTTGCATAGGTAAACAGTACAATCACCCCAGCCGCAAAATTGAGAATCGCAACCCGTTCTATGAACGTCATCGCACTCCGTTATAATCGATTCTTTGTTCCTATTGCTATATCGATTATAGAGAAAAAGATTCCTTAGTTATGAAATTTAATATTTCAAGATACAGAATTGTTATAGAGTTTATAGACAATCACTATTATTAGACAGCCTCCGCCGCGCAGTTTGATGTCGGCTGTGAAACGAGAGGCCCCGAGTTCGATTTCGGCACCTAGGCAAATGTTTGTGCGATCCACAGGTATTTGTTTGTTGTGCGATAGAAAAAGTCTCTCGTAGTTCCTGATACCCACGATACAAGGCTAGATCTTAGTGTGGTTCAGGACAGTTCAGGACTATGTATGTGACTGTTAAGTGTATTTATTTATTTATTATGGTTTAATGTGTATTTCATTTAATAATAATATAACTCTTTATTATACTACCACAAAAGCAAACGCAATAGTAAAAACAAAAAAAACAGACATAAATATGGTGACATAGTCGGCGGTCTTATCACTTTAAGCGATCTCTTTCAGACAACCATTTAATTAAATGTTTAATGTATAAACTCTTGCAAAGTGGGTTAAATACCGACAAAAAAAATGTTGGTCGAATAAAAAAGAAGTTTCACTTGCTTACCATAAAAAAATCATATTCAAGGTACTTGCTTAAAAATTGGACACACCCCGTCGGTAACGTTAATTCCTGAATTTGAAAAACAACTGTTGAAATTAACTAACAATTTAATTTGCACTATTAATACAAGTATAAATACGACGTTAAGCTAAATCTGTGTGACATAATTAGTGTACTACTCAGATTATAGGATTTTCCAAAACCGACCTTGACTTAGAAAGATTAACCGGGTATTAACCTACTTACACCCAACCATTATTTACACTAAAACGAACTACTAACAAGACCAACCACCACTCCGTATTATTTTGTGGTTTTAAGCTCAGTTGCATAAACTATATTTGACGATAACTTTAATTTTGACAATGTTATAACCATAAATTTGAGAAATAGTTGCCATTGCTAATGTATGGGATTGATATTTTCAAAGGCAAAGTTATGGGTAAAGTCAGTTTGTTCAATTAGCTCTTACAGTGAATTCTTTAGTTACAGTAAAGTACGTTTACATTAACTACTTGCAGAAAGCACTCCAGGATTCCATAAGTTACAGTTACACTAGCAAGTACCTCAGTGAAGGCGGATGTATATTTGAGCTATCAGTATTATTTACACGGGCCTGGTAAATTGACTGCAATGCATTTGACCGCAAAGCAATGTAATCCATAATCCATATAACTATACATCTTTTGGGTGTCCAGCAATGTCATATTCTGCACAAAGCTGGTAAGCAAAGCTGTTACTTCATATCAGTTTTAGTGGCACCACCCTGGCCGACGGAACCCATTCCTACAGTAGGTTTCACGACCTACTTCAAGACTCTACCACAAACAAAATTACATTGGTGTTATGATATGGAAAAGATTGTCTTAATTTCTCTTGACAAAACCACAAGGCTGGCTTTCCACGTGGATTATACGTTATCAGCGCGGGGTACATAAACTCTTATCTGCTGAAGCCTTCAATCGTGAACTTGGATGTACATGCGATCTATCATCCCAGCTCCAAGTGAAAGTTTGCAGCCGGTCGTATTTACATCTGAGAGGTCATTTCCATGAACCCGACGATAAGATTAATAACTGCACGAGCAGAACTTGATTACGCACGTACTTGGGATGGATGTACTCTAACTCTACTTAATATTATGTCACCGGTAGAATAAAATAACAAACATATGAAGACAGTAATTGGTTTGGAATTATATCGTTGTGAGTTACGATTTAACTGTAATTATGATGGTGATCATACAGTAGATGGCCATAGATAGATCATATGGCTTAACCAGTCTCAATCGTACTCTCGATTGTAGAGGAGGCTCGTGCACTGCAGGGGGACCTATCTGGGCTGATACAGTACCATACAGTAGAAGATTCTGTATATACAAATCAAGGCGTTATTAAAAATACGTATCGTAGGAAATAAAAATCCTCTTAGATTTAAATTCTAATATTTGTAATATGGATTGCATGATGCGGGTGATTCAACTGTAGCACATGTCCACATGACGTAGTAGTTCTTACTTATTCTTGACTAGGAAATCACCTTATCAAATGCGAAAAGTGCGTGGATTATAATCGTGTATGCTGCCAATCAAATGAAAATATTCTGTATTCAAATAACCTACAAATTTTAAATACTCTACTAGTAAACTAACAGATTGTGAAAATGTAGTACAGATGATAGAGAAGTTAAGGCTGTCCAGGGCATGTCACTATTCAGCCTTTTTAAATAATTGCAGATCGTTCATGATTTCTCTAAGCTGTTTAAGTATAAACAAGTTACAATGCCATCCATGCATTGAGGTGCAATCTGTCATGATTAAAATATATAATTGCTAATGAAAATATTCCACCATCTTTATTATGTTTCATAAAGAAAATCCTTGCGCAGTAATTAGCTGAAACGGCAATGGAACTTGGCCGTAGTAACAGTGAACGTACAAAACCAAAGACTCCACATAAGTCCTGTTAGACGTTTATTTAGAAACGTAAGCGTGATAATGTCAACAATACCACGTGGAATCGAACCGACGAAAACCTGACCTACAAAGCTAATTTGAAGGACATCGAGAAAAGGAGAGTGACCTGACGTAGCAGCATCTAAAGTGATGAGTCGCGCGTGTCCGGCGGCTGCCGTGCCGTGCCAGCCAGCTCAAGTAACGACCTATCGATTGGCAATAGTGCCTAGTTAGCGATCTGCGCCGCGCCCGCGCCCCGCGCCGCACCCGCGCCGCCCGCACGCCCGCCGCGCCCCTCCATCTCCGCGACAACCTAAAACAATCACATCGGTTTAGTTTTTTCTTTTCCTAAAGGGTAAATTAATGGCGAAGATTCGCAGATATATTTATGTCAAACATACATAAGATCAGGAAAAATACTAGGATTACATGCTATTTTTTTATGTTATTACAGTTGATCTAAGCAGTAGACAATCAAAGATGTACATAAATATATGTATTATAAATGGAAGTTACATATAAAATAAAACCTTGTGTCTGTTGTAAATATAAACAGTGTTTGAGTATAACCACACTAAGGAATAAACCGTTATTTTAAAATTGTCTGTCCACAAAAATCTGAACATAATACGTTAATGAACATTGTAAGCCAGCGTAAAGTAGTAAAGTGAAGCGTAGGTCTCGGCGCTGTGACCCTGCAGCGTTGGCGCCGTCAGCAGTGCGCCGTCAGCCCTCGTCAGCCCTCGTCAGCGCCGCGACTACCCGTCAGCTGTTTACCACCAGAACACGTGACACTTTGTTATGCCTTTCCTAGTCATTTTAGAAAACTGCTGCAACCATATTATGAGTATTTGCTGGTGAATATTGTAGAACTGAAATATACTATTATCATCACCACCTTCGGCCATATAGTGTCCATTACTAAAACATTTTCTAAGGATCTCTACAGTGACTTTTTGGTAGCCAATCAAATTTACCCCAGATTGCTTAAATTAAAAATTATTTCAAGAAATCAAACATTATTTTTCCTTTCCAACTTATATCAATGTTAAAATTACTTTACCAAACAAGGATTAATACGAAAGTATAACATCCGAAAGTCACCAATATACAACGGAGTTGGTTGCGCCGACCCAGTGGAGCGGGAGTATCGACCGCGGCGACCCTGCCGAGCTGGCATACTGCTGGCTCAGCGCGAGTAAGCACTCGCACTGCTCTACACCATCAGCCTTTCTGCCTCCGCCGATGTTCCCTGCAAACACTATGCACTGGCGTCGAAGGTGTTGCTTATTAACCTTGTTTTTGCTATTATAATTATGTTTATCTACTAGAAAATTGTAGAGGTGGTCCGTGACCTGCAGTGAGACATAAATGGGCTGATACCATAACTACATCTATGGTTGATACAATACAGTACAGTACTAGATTTTTTTTTATGTGTAAGTGATTCGCAATAAGGTATTTTTGTTGTTTTCGTTTGAGTAAATGTAGGAGAAAATCGAAATTAAACAATCTGCTATTGTTTAGTTAGAGCTTTCTTGGATCTCACAAGCAACTTTTGACTCATGCATTAGCTCTTTCGCCTTGTTATGTATGTATACATTAAGTCAAGTTACTTTCCTTTCCTAATTCCTTTCGATAGTCCTAATATAAACTGTGTATAACATTTTCAAGTGATGTTTTATTATTCTTTTTTTTGTACATTGAAAAACCTCTTCTAAAACTGTAAGTTTTACTTCGATTATTACTTTTAATTGATTTATATTGTCAGCATCTTTCATATCATCAAGTAATTAGGTATCTGATGTTCTGTACCAATCCAATGATTTCTTAGCTGTTAAAATGGAAAGTCGTGAATGTCTGACGTCACGGCAAGCAGCCCGACCTTGCTACTAGAAAAATGTGCCGCGTCGTCCGCAGAGGCGCCGCTGGCTCATCACATCGAGCGCCGCCGCCCCCGCCCGGCCATCGCACCCCACGACCCACGCTCATCAATACCATGCCCCATACTACCATCAGCTGCTATTACTTCTGTAGTACTTCATATGCATTCATAATGAGAAACTTTTATATATTCAACATGTATTTTAACAGTTCTGTAAATTTTATGCAGTATTACTAATAAATTAACTTTTAAAAGTAATTATAACATGTTGCATGTTTTGCCTTTTAATTGGTACTTAAATTGGTTCAATTGATAAACCGTTCTAAACATTAACATTCAGAGAAATGACTGTTACAAAGGTTTTCAGTTATCACACACTATTGAAGAGAAATAATCTATAAGATTATCGGCGCTACTGTATTAGAGTTTAACCCGCAAAGTGGTGAAATGTGGCAAATACATTTTAAAAAATCCGTAAAACAAAATACTCTTACGTATCAACAGCACCGCTCTAACAAAATTGAATTTAATTACGTAATATTTATCATACTACGTTTTTCTGTTTAATGATCACATGATTAAATTTATGACTCAGTGATTAAATTAAAATAAAGCCATCATTATCAATTGATGCCTTTTTCTGTGACAAAAACGACGTTCACATTATCTTTTTAGGACAGATATCATGTTATATTATTTCCTTTCACCACTATCTATTGTAAGAGAACTTGTTTTACAAGCAGATTGAGCCAATAATTGTCCAAGTGCGAGTTTCAAACAGATCTTTCACATTTTTTCTTTTTTAAATATATACGCGGAAGGCGGACCCTGGCACCGGCCTGGATAACGCCAGGTAGAAGAAGTAGAAGAAGAAATATATACACGCAACAGTCACAGATTGACTCTTGTCTTGTGGGTATCAAAAGTTTATATTTGTCTAGGTGTGATGATCGAACCCGCGGCCTCCCTTTTCACAGCCGGCATCTAACCAACTGCGCCACGAAGGCTGTGCTCCAACTATAACGTCCGTCGTTTTAATTTACTAATTGCATATATATTTTCTCTCCTTTTACACTTGCAAATAGACTTCGCTGCATCTACTAACAAGCAAAATTCCTTTTAGACTGACTAGCGACTAACAATTATCTAAACACATTCGACATTATTATGCCGGATTTTACTAAGCAACTTACATCAATTTGTGCAAAAAATAACTGGAGCTGTGTTGTGACAAAACAAAATATCATGTTTTTCTTATTCAAACCATAGGGAACAGTATTCAAATACAAGATACGCCAAATTTCCTACCATAACAATTGAAGGAAAAATACTACTCGTAGTCTGTAATATGTAACGTAAAACACGAGTATAATATCTATTAACATAGGACGAGCAAATGTCCGGTCAGAAATGCAGCCCAATAGCGTTGTAGAAATAATTGTCCCATATATTATTATGATGTACGCCTACAAAATGGGCCATTATGCTGCCGGGGCCGCAGTAACAATGCCCATAATTCTCCTCGACTTCATTAACAGGCCTCCATTTGCATGACAAGCTCGACCTATGTACATGTACACAGTCATAAGCGCCGAGGGTATGGAGGTGGTTGTACTCGGCTACACAACTACAGGCGCACGGACAAACTATACCACCATTTGTAAACCTGTTTTTGTGGGATTATAGTCCTTATTTGTGGGTAGTTGGTGGGATAAGGGATTTCGCGGCCTGCATTTCGTGGAGGCAGTCGGTGGTGGGCGGCGCGGCGCGTCGTAGCGCGGGGCGTGGCGACGGCGGGCACGCCCCGCGCTACGCCGCGATTTTCCTATAGTCCGTAGCAATCTACGGCTGCGATCTACGGTCTATGTTGACGTTCACGTTGTACATTTAAAAATTAATATTATGCTAATTCGTGGACGTTACTTTAGAAATGTATTAAAGTTGACTTAGTAGAATTATTTTTTTGTTTATCATTTTTCAGATATGTGGAACATATTTTATAGCGTTAAATTAATTTAACAACGGTCAAAAATGTATTACTAAATACTAAAACATTATGAAGGTTAATAGTTCTACATCTATACGGCAGTATCCAAAATGCATACATGTATTTTGGTATGTGAATGTTGAGATGTCAACCAAGTATAATAGTTTAATGGCTTTATTTATGTCAATGATATTGTCAAAATTGTAAAAGTTACCTACAGTTGATCATACCTATAGCAATGCTCGAATGCTCTTTTGATATTTGTTATTGTTAATCATTTTGTGTGTGTACATTCATTGCAATTAATAGGTAAAACTGTAAAACTAAAATGTTAAAATCAAAACCATATTTTTTAACCGACGTGATTTTCCGAACTTAAAAATTGCATATTCTGTTTTTTTCATTGGACGACGTAGACGATCTTTATATACAGAATTGTAATTAAATATCGTAATAAAATATTTTTGGGAGACGTCACATCACCTCTTTTTATATATATTATCCCAAAATATGACATATGCACAGCTAACATTAAAAAAATATTGGTTTTTCCGACCTCAATAACCATAATATGATTTGGTAGCAGCAACACAGCTGTTTCTTAGTTTTGTTGAGGAGACTGCTTGGAACTAGGAGTCGCAGGTTCCATCATTGCGTCGAAGTTTATACGATCAAGACATAAGAGTATTAATACTTCGGCTCTGTTTATTGCAAAAAAAAATGTTATTACGTAATTTCCAGCTCCTGCGACAAAATCAGGACTATGCTTGTAGACAAACTTTTTGTTTATTAAAGCCGAAGCGGCTCATTCAGAATACTCTTAAGAAAAAACCTACATTCGCTAACCTTCATAGAATTAAAGACATTAAAGAGTCCAAAAGTAAACTTTACCCTTCGTTTATTCTCTGATAAAAGTCTGGGTTCGCTGTCACAAATCAGTATATTCCTACAAAATCATTCGCCCAACTTTTATCAGAATGTCCTCTCTAAATTTCCTTTTTCTAGAACACTCAAATTATGTGATATGGAATCAGTGACGGATTTCCTACGACTTAAGATGATGATAAAACATTCAGATAAATAATGCCAGGTTGCCCCGGTGGCGTAGTTGTACTACGGTACGGTTACAACGCTGAGGTCTCGGGTTCAAATCCCAGGCCGGGAAAAGTGATGTTGGATTTTCCTATTCATTACCAATCCGGAGTCAGGAATTTGTACCCGATATGGCGATAGGCTCGCATCTATCATATCCTGGGACGGAACAGAAAAGGCGAAACGTGAGTGATCTTTGTAGTAACTAGGAGAATCTCTATCTACCCCTTCTGGGAAAAAGGCGTGAATTTATAAATGTATGTATGTAAGGCTCTACCCGAGGTTCAGATCCTAAATACATTTCTAAATATAGATATAATTAAAAATGTTTTGTAATTGTACCTTAGGATTGGTACTTTACTGATACTCCTTAATACAATATTTTGTGACCGCATTTACTGAGAGTAGAAATACACAATTATTGCTTCCAATTGCGGAAATCGGACAACTCCTTTCTGGATAATTTACGGGCTACTGGCGGTGCTTCAGAGCTTAATAATTCCAATGTGGATCATGGTTCAGAAATGGTGCAGAAGTGGGTACCTATGATTAAATAATCTCTAGAACAATAAGAAACTCTATCAGCAACTAATTCGATTATGTCTGTAACTGCTACTCATATACGAGTACATCATAAATTATAGCTTAAATTCCCAACATAATTTATAAATGTAGATAATATGATAACCACTGAGCTTACAACCA
This sequence comes from Theretra japonica, assembly GCA_033459515.1. Lineage (NCBI taxonomy): Eukaryota > Metazoa > Arthropoda > Insecta > Lepidoptera > Sphingidae > Theretra > Theretra japonica. The sequence continues at coordinate 8,455,319 of CM065930.1, forward strand.
AGGCTGTCACAGACTAGGCTAGAAAGAAGACTAGAAGACTAGAAAGTAAAGCTTTCCCAATATTGACCAATTGACTTTTCATGATTTTCTAGATTATAGATGGCCATCGTGATTTCCATTGCGGATTTGGGAATATTTTCCCAAATGTATTGACTTGAAACAGGCATCCGTCAACTATCCTAAAATAATAAAACTGCAAAATCACTTAGCTCCGCAACTCAACAGTGAAATAGAGATTTAGAAAATACCAGAATAAAGCCACTGCGTAGGCATAACACGCCAGATATGTGCTGATATACATATATATATGCGGCCAACATCGTTTACACCCTATCACATCATGGAACGGAACACATAAGGCGAAACGTGGTTGTCCTAGTTGCACCTCTGCCTACCCCTTCTGGGAAAAAGGCGTAATGATTATGTATGTATGTAACTTCTTTAATATCAGTTTCAAAAGACAACGAAAGAGTTGCACACATTAAAAATTAAGAGCTTGTAAGAACTCATGCAACAATAAGAACATACGATCCTAACCATTAGTTGATTAATAGATTATCACCATTAAATGTGTGGGTAATGGGGTGTGTCGGTGTATGTAGTTGTTATTCTATTGTTCCTGCAGCCACATAAAGTCTACTGCTAAACGTATGTGCTGGCCTTCAAATGATTTCTAGTCCACAGCCGTTGCTTCACCAACTTCTTGCAACTTCTATTGTCAGATCTCTGGAATAAAATAGGTTTTTACGGATTTTATCACGGATTAGGTTTAATTTTCACATTTTTTAACTTCCCGACGCGACGTTTCGATCACTTTGCAGTTCGCGGTCACGGGGTGACCGCCCCGTCCGCCAATCTCATGTAAATGTTGATTAAAGGCAGCTAGAACAAGAAGATGACTGATATGATTTTAACGTGTTATTGATGTACATTATTTTAAAACTGAATACTAGTAAACGAATCAAGGGCGAAGATAACTTAAATAAGTTTTTCAATAAATAATACGACATAGGTAGATATTTTAAAGCACGGAGAACTGAGGGCCGTTGGGGCGGAAAAGTTCTCGAATAGATCAGTCATATGAGCAAGCAAGTGTCGGACGTCCGCCTACATGCTAGACAGACGAACGAGTTGAGGTTGCAGAAAGACGCTGGACGCCCGTGATGAATGCAGATCACTTCCAACAGGTTACTATAGAAATACTTGTGGGAGACATACGCGCAGCCGTGGACTTGATTGCCGTGGATGAAAAATGAGAATGTTAGAGGGAAATATATATTTTAAATGAATTAAATAGGTAAATAAATAAATACACCCGGCAGTCACATACATAGTCCTGACCCAACACTCAGATCGAGTCTCGTGTCCTGGCCATCTGAAACTACGAGAGACTTTTCGGTCTCACTAATACACAGACCCGAAACAATTACTTATGGTTCACACCAACATTTTTTTCTGTGCGGGGATCAAACCCGCGGCCTCTTGTTTCACAGCCAGCGTCTAATTTACTACGCCACAAATATTTTTAGGACTTCTTAAGTTTTTATTTGCTATCACCCCGTGGTTATCACCAATATATTTTATTAATTTAAATAAAATAATAATATTAATCCTACCACTTCTAAAGAACGATTCCTTTAAACGATTGTACGCAAAAGCTATTATAGAATAACTCATAAAAGTTAGTTAGTTAGATAGAAGACATAACTAAAATATTAACTCAAACTCTAAGGCTTTTTTACAAATATTATAAGTGTTAGAAACGTGCGTGAGAGTTATACAAGTCGGTGAAAGTAATGGTGAAACGAGTTGATTCGACCGATCTATTACCGCTGTCTCCCAGTAAACCTACGTCTCTACGTAAGCTTCGTAGCTCGAGCTTCTTGTGTTCCGTTTGATGAATAACACTGCAAGTAAACAAAACTAGCGGTAGATATGTATACCAACCTAAATATGTATTATATACACAAATAAATAAGTTATAAACGTAAAAGAGCGTAGTGGCCTGTTGGTGACGGACCAGACGCGGCTGCCTACATGTTCACAGTGGTTGCGGGTACAAATCGCAGGGTACACCTCTGACTTTTTGGACTCATGTGTGTATTCAATCACCACGCACTATAACGGTGAAGGAAAACATTACTACGCCTGCATACTATAGCGATTTGTAAAAAATTTTATGATACGTAAAGTCCGCCAACCCGCACTAGACCAGCGTGGTGGACTATACGTAATACGGCCTAACCACTCTCAATCGTAATCGCGAGTGTAGGGTACGCCCGTGCCCTGCAACGGGACGTATATGAGCTGATACATAAGTTGTAAATAGCACGGACGGAAATTCTATAATATGGGGCAATATTAATATCATGGACTAATATGGTGTCGGCACAACCTGACTTGAGCCACGTTGCAGAATGATTTGTCTTATAATTTTATAACTGTTTGCCTGTCTGACATAAATTCACCACCACGCTGCCCTGATGCGGGTGGTAGACATCACACACCTTCAAAATTCTCCACAGAAGTGTCACGTGTGAAGTTAAAAAAAATATGTGCATAATTACTTTGTATTTCGTTCGTTGTGAAAATTATGTGGGTATTCGAGGCACCAGGGTTCTAATTTAATCCGAGTGTTTTTATGTAGAATCCATTTGCCTAAGTTATTAGCCTTTTCAATAATAAAAGAAACTCTTTATTGCAACGAAAGTTCAAGTAAAATTACCATTTCCGACAAATGTTTGACTCGATCACTTGAATTCACTTCAACGCTTTACTGACACGTGCAGTAGCATTTTAAGCACGTTACCAAACATGAAAATTTACAGAGGAGATAACACTATGATATAAAATCGTTTAATTTCATTATTATACATTTAGGTTTTTTTTTTCATTTTGCGTGTAAAAGCGAATGAAAAAACAAAATTGCGAATAGATACGAAGCAGAGCAGCATAATAGTTTGGAATATGAATTAATTTGGCAATGAAATACATTAAAGTGATGCTCATGAGACCATTTTCAAGCAGACTAAGTAAGTATTCGAAAAAGCACTGTCGGATAAATAAAATAGGTAAATACACCCAACACTCATATGTATATACATAGTTTTGATCCCACACTGAGATACAATTCTGGTAAAGTGGGTAGCAGAAACCATGAGAGACGTTTTAATCAATATGTAAATGTAATAAATCAACTGCATATGCATACAAAATTAACTGCAGTACAAATAAAGAAAAATCTGTGTTTATTGATAATCGCATCCAGATGCGATTATCAATCGAGTAACCATAGAGATCATGTTTGTAGAATATGTTCTACCTACCCACTATAACCTATAACCCCCAGGGGTTACTCTATGATCCGAAACGAAACTCGAATGTTCGGACTGCATAAATGTGCCTAGGAACTTAACAAACTTGTTCGAATCCTCTATCGTACATCTTAAGACTTTGTTCTGGGTGAATGCTAAGTATCATAGAGAAAAGTGTTGATTTTTTGATGTGGAAAACTTATAACTTACTTCAGACGTCGGACGTCTGAACATTCGGGTTACGTTTCGGATCATAGAGTAACCCCCAGATCATTACTTTTCCTGAAATTCAAAAACATCAAGTGCAACATCAATTGCTAGCCATCTTTTATTATTATTACCTATTTATTAATAACTTAGATGTTTATGTTTATTATTATATTTTATTACAGTGAAAATACGTGACTTAGATAAAGTACAAGTTAGAAATCTTATAGCAACAAACAAAAATCATGCTCCACCCAATAAGGAGAACAGCAATAACATTCTATTGCATTTAAACTCTACAGACTATGTAAAGCGCATACAATAACTTTATTCTTTATCAATATATTCTAGAAAAAAATCTATCTCGGTTTTTGAATTCATTTTCTCTATGTTTATCGTGTTTACCACTTTCAATCGTTCTCTCGATTTTAGAGGAGGCTCGTGCCCTGCAGTGGAACGTATATGGGCCAATAAAGATATAGATGGTGTATTTAAACTAAGCGTTTAACACCAATCGATAAATTTAAAAGCTTGTCAAGGCTTACCCGAATCAAACAAACTATACAGTTTACGAAACGGTTTGGTTTTAATACTTGTACCATGCGCCGTAAAGTTATTTCAAAGGTTATTTGCTTACCCTGAATCGTTTAGTTTTTATAACCTTAGTACCTATACCACCTATGCCACCACTTTTATCTGGTACCTATCATTATCATCATCATCAGCCCTTCCGCGTCCACTGCTGGACATAGGCCTCTCCTATGGAGCGGCACTGGGCTCGATCTATCTGGTACCTATACGGAACATACATTTATTTACATAATATAATATTACACGTGTAGATTGAACGTTAAACCAATAGCATTATATTGCAACAATGTTTGCTTCCTGTTTATGTATAGAGTTCGTATCAAATGAACTGATTGTATAAATAAAACTTGTAATAAATAAATGTTTTGATATCCCGCGTGCTTAGTAACGGGTATTTTGTTTTAATTTATTAAATGCATTCCCAATACAATTTAATATATTTTAAAACTACTGGCCTGCGGAATTTTAAATGCGGAATGATTTTAAAAAGCACTATAACAGTTAGGCTAAATGCGATCTTGGTATTTTAGTTTTCTTTCATTTTATGTTTATTTGAAGTATATCACATATGTAAATATAACTGGAAGGCTTCTAAGCAATTAGCTGAAACATTTAAAATATACTTCATATTGTACTTACGTAAGTATTACGAGTATAATGAGCAGGAGACAAGAAATGTAAACTTTTAATGAAATGGTATTCTGACACCTGCATATTTGACCACTATCATATAATACAATAATATAGAAATATCTTGAAAAAGCTAACTATAAGTTTTTAATAAATTTTACTTTAAAATGTGTTTTTATTCAAATTAGGGATTTGGAAGCTTCCCGCATTTTTTCTCTATTGTTTAGTGCCGTCGTTTTAATTTATTAGACAATTATAACAACTGAAATAATATACACGTGTAATATTCATAATTTTACCTACTTACCAAATGCTTTGGCGCCGTCGACGCCGACCTCATTATTCGCCACTCTTGAGCAATCGCCGCTGCATTTTGTTTTCGATTGAATGTTGCACAATCATCATAAGTCATCGGACTCCTTTAATTCGCATAAAAAAACACTTGTATTGTGTGGCAATAGTAGGTATTCTGATATTTTTCTTTTGGATGTAATTTAAAAGACATACTGTGTTGATGAAATAATAAGTACTGTGTAAAAGTCTATGTTCCACCGAAACTGAATTTACAGTGTACCGTCTACCAAATCATAATCTTTTAAAAATAAAATAACATTATAATTCTCATATTCTATGAATTAGCTATGTTTTTTTATACTTTATAACATTTTCTTCCAATAAAACCAAGTGTTTAAACCGGAAGACAATTTATAATTAATTCGAAACCTGCTAAGAAAAATATTCAATAATGAATTAACTATTCAACTGATAGTTTATTTAACCATCTCTTAACTTGTATGACTTGAAATGCATTTGGTTATTCGTTTATGTGAGGAAAAATCAAACTAAATATTTTCTTAAATGTTTTATTAGGAAAACACCAATCCTCCTATGAATAATATCCGTAATTTAAGGATCTATTTACAATTATTCGGTTATTTAGTGTTTTTCATTTTAACTTATCAATAAATTTTACTTTAATAATACATATATGTAATTTAACGAAGCTATGCATATCTTACGACACAACCATACATTTAACACGGTGTTCGAGCCGTTCCTATCGGAATCCATGGCCATATTGTTCCACCATAATATAAAACTATAAAACTGGAACTCATGATAAGTAAATTTCAAACTTAACAAAAGCACGATGTGGTCTGGGTCGCGGAGCGCACGTCGTGCGGGTGGCGCACCTGGTGACGGTGGTGCCGCGGCTAGTAGCGCTGCCAGGCGCAGGCGGAGGAGGCGGCGGCTCGCGGCGCCGCGCCCTGCCGTCACAGCTCCGAGAAGAACTCCGGCGAGGAATGCGGTGTGGGTGGTGCGTGCTGCGGCACGGCGTGCTCGCGCCCCACCAGCGCCAGCCGCTGCTTCAGCAAGTCGCGCTCGTGCGTCACGCGCACCACCTGCGCCTGCAGCAGGTGCAGCTCGTCCTGCAGCGAGCGGTTCGTCATCTCCAACTCCTGCCGCTGCTGTAGCCTCTTACTACGACAGTTTTGCGCATAGCCTCGGTTCTTTAGCGTGCGCCTTTTCTGTTTCAATCGAGTCACGTCCTCGCGAGGAAACCCGTGTAGGCGTTTGTTAAGTTCGCGCACACTTAATGTCATGAGTAAGTCATCGCTGATAAGATCATCTCCGCATGACGACGGCTGGTAGGACTGGTGCTGGGCCGTGCGCGGAGACATCGCCGAACAAGAGCTCGCCGGGCGCAGTGCGACCTGCTGCACGTGATGATCTTGCTCTCGCCAGTCTCTGCGGTCCCATTCCTCGAAACTGCCGCAAGGTACGGTGCGCATATCCAAGGGCTCTCTCATATGTGGCAGCCACAACACGTCATCCACTAATGCCGCGCGGCACGGACTACGACCGACGGGAGCTGGCGGGGTTTCGGGTGGTGTACTGGGATCGACCGCGATGGCTACGTGCGGCTGCGGGTAGGGGCCCGCGTCGGGCCAAGGGCGACAAGCGCGGGCGCACGCCGGTGGTGTCTCCACCAGCTCGTGCCAGCCTGGGCGCAATGGTTCGCGTTTGACAACATTGTGATCTTCCAGATGATCAAGTTCGAAGTTTTGCACGTACTCGTCGGCGAGCTGGTCTTCGTCCGCCTCGCGGTGCGGCTGCGGGGGTAGGGTTTGCATGGCGCTCGCCTGGGAGCAGTCCACGAGCGCGTGCTCCACCATCGGGCCGTGCGGGGCGCACGCGGGCCTGAATCGGACTGCCGCCGCGACGCAGGGCGGCGCGAAACTCCGCCCTCTAACCCAATGACGTCGCTCGCTGCGCGCATGCACTCGCAGCCTTCATATTCGCGAACATAAGTTCACTAACGCCTAGATAATATAAACGAGTAATATAATCACAATACGATACACATAGTATATGAATTTATTAATTTACTACTTCTGATTAGACTTAAAATGTTATTTTCTTTAATATTTTACACTTTAAACATGTTGGTATCATAATATCAATACAATAAATTTCGTTGTATGAAATTGTATAAATCTGGTAAACTTGAGAATTGCATACAATATATTTTATTAATGAAAATAACAAAAATCCAAGTTATAAAATAAATATTTTATCAGTACCTATTTCATATTATGTAGAGAACATTTAAGTAGCGAGGAGTTTTAAATACAGTTACCTATTTCTAAATCGCAGCACCTAAATAACAAGATGTCGGTTTGCTACATATAAATATGGATGTACCAGCTTCTGATTTATTTCGTTGGATCGAAGCCGTATGAGCTTGTTACTTATTATAAAACAGTAAATCATGGCAGCAAGGAGGCTAACTGTAGAACAAAGTGATTTCACGCGTCGCCAACCACAAGGGGTTGAACAGTTCAGCGTAATCCTGATTACATTTAATCACCATAACGAGCGTGTTTCGCCACACCAAACATCTAACCCTTCATTGTTATACTAACATTATATAAACAATGTGCTGACGATTGCCTAAAATACTCTTTTGATGCACACTTCTTCGTTCTGTCGGCCACTATGCTTACAAATCAGATAATAAATATTTAATCATGTATACTCCCATCACATTTTGTAATGTAGTGTAGTCTATAAGTCCGTCAGTCCCATATTGAGCACAGGACTCCTCTTCAACCTAGAGTTCGCTTAAAGGACATTGGGCCATAGTCGGCCAAGCTGGCCGGGTTAGCGAACTTTACGTACTATAAAAACTTATTAAGATCTCTGTGATATACAGGTTTCCTCTCGATGTTTTCTATCACAAATTATAATTTAAAATGTTGAGGTATTCAGTAAAACGATAGTACCGTTCCATTAAATGTTATCATGTCATGACAGCAAGCCGTTCCCACATACTCAGCGGGATCGAATATCTATAGCGTCTGCAAAGTGTAACACCGTTTGTAATCAATTCTAATGTTCATTCAGTATTATTTAATCGCAATTTATCAAATATTTTAAATAGAAATGCAGAGGACGTATAAATAAATTTAGTAGCTGTATACAGATCGTTTAAAAATCTACGCTTCGCCTGTATTTATAAAATATTAAAAGCCACTTTTGCTACTAATTCAGTCTACAAAATGGCAAATACAATCAAATACAATCCTTTAAAAAATATTTGTGTAAGTACAGATGACAGATGGCGGTTATTGCAATCACTTAAAACTTAGGAATATAAATAAACATAAACGATTTGGATCTTAGAGTTTATAGACCAATATCTATTATAAAAAGAAAACCGGTGATTAAAGAAGACTAGTGTTGTGTGTGTTTATGTATGTTTTGCATAAAACAATACTAAATAAGGTTTTAGCCGATACTCTCGCAAACACACAATGTCCTGGTTATGTTAACAAAAAGGTATTTCTTATGCAATTTCGCATAGCGTACATAAATATATTGAAACACTTTTGTGTTTCATTATTTAAAAAATTAAACAACTAATATATCAAAGATATATACTTAAAGAGATATTATCTATGCTTGGTATCTATAGACGCGAAACGGAATCGAGCTTTTAGTTTAAACTATGCCTTTTTTGAACAACTAAACTAGAAATGCTCAGTTCTACGTATTACAGCACCTGATGCCAGTAAAAATCATTTGACTATATCTGATCACGACATTTGGGTCCTTAAAATGCAAAATAATTTATTATATTCTTAATTTCTTTTACATGTCTATATTTATATCTACTCATCAAGCCGACAAAAATAATATTCTGATAAAAAACAAAATGTAAAAGGAAAGTCAAATGAAATGTATAAAAATGGGACTGTGTATGTATGCGTGTTGAGTGTTCAGTGTAGACTGTAGAGTGTTGAGATAGGGTTGTGGCGAGACTGCGGAGCGGGTGCGCTGGCCCGTGGGCTGACGCAGCCGCTGCTGTTTGCTCGCTGGGTCAACATTGTTAGCGCCGACTGCCGGCAACTACGCCTTCCCATCTCACGCCGCAAATGTTATTACATGATTAACCCGCCGCCGACACGTATCTCACTTCTATTTACTTTAGCCTCGTTAATTGCCCACTTTGTTACTGAATACTGTGTAGATAAAATTTAATTCATCAAATCAATTGACGCGTTAAGCCTTAATTATGTTTTGTTACGAGTTTTAGATTTAATGTTTTGTGTTTAGCTTATGTTTGTTCCATCTTCATTCTTTGTTTTTAAGTTATATTGAAACTGTATGTACATTTTATAACAATTGTTAAGCAGTTTGGAAGTGTACACGAGCCATCGATAATATTACCTTATTATTATTTTCTTATCCTAAATTCTGTCGACGAATAAAATCTAAATATGAAATGGTTCATGTGGGTTATGTAAATACGTAGGTACCTATAACGTAAAACATACGAGTATATGAATATGAGAATAAATCAGCACAAAAAGCATCTTCCCTAAATAATTTTGAACTATCGATCGAGCTCACCTGTTATTGTTCGGGAAACAATAAAGGGGGCACGGTATCATTTAGTGATGTGAACGGGTGAGAGGCTGTGACCAGAGGCAGGGCACGTAGGCGGCCGGTATCTGCGCTTGTTGATCAATTGATTCGGCGCCCCCGACACTCGCCTCGCCACACTCGCACGCCGATCCTTCACATTCAACCGGGAGATACGATGATTGTTAAAAAACAGAATAGAATTTTAATATTCAAAAGTGTTGTTAACGGAATAAATTAAATACAAATATTATTAACGATAACTTTATCACCCTGCACATTAATACTGAAAAATACATTTTTTTGTGAGTGATACAAAACTCGTAACTTTATTTAATGTTCTATAGGTACTTACGTACATAATGTAGATTATTTTGTCGACCAGGTACTTTGTTCGAGTAGTAAGCATTGTAAAACCAATTTAAGAACATAAATCAATCAAATTAAGGTTGTTTAAATTAAGTTATATAAGAAAACATCCAATCAATCTAAGTAAGCACTCAGGGGAGTAAGAAAACTCGCTTTCCCGACAATGTAGAGCGGGCGATGACTAGAGCTCGTGTTTAGATTGCGCGGCTTACGCGATGGCCTTCAAGCGATCAGATAACCGTTCAACAGCCCCGCACATGTCTCACTCGGGTCAGAGGTGATCGCTAACATGCTCTCATCTATTTTGTTTACCTTCCTGATGATTTGTAGCACGGTATTGACTAGATACGAGATATCTTTGTTTTTATAGGTGCGATATAATATGTCAGCGGATTTGTGCGAGATTGAATTCGATAAGACCATTGAATACAGTGAATAGACACCATCTAGGTAGGCGTGTAACAATGTACCTAGACTACATAGTCACTTTCCATCAGGTGACATTACAGTCAAACGCCTAACCAGCAAACGTTAAAAAGCGTTGATTTAAATACTCAAATCTATCCTGGCAAAAATAAATCACAGTTTTATTTTTTGTCTTTTGAGGAATTATATGTAAAAGTCTATCTTCAAATTCATCTTGTATGCCCCGCTTCCCAGGAAAGATTTGTAAAATATTGAGCTTATTTTATTTTTCAAGTTGATATCAATCAACAGAGGCACCGTGCCCAATAGTTCAAGCGACGGTTTGTTTGAACTATTGGGCACTGGGCAGTATAGGCTAAAGCACAGTACTTTAAACGATTTTTTCATAAATTATAGCAAAATCATACCGCCGTCAAGGTGTGATAGGTTGTGCGATCATATCCTTTGGCGAAAGGTCTGTTTACACGAGATCCGAGATATAAATTTAGTTTTAATTGTCTGAATCGAACATACTACGAGTATACTACATTACCCTTTCCTGTCCGCCCTGTCGTGTAGATGCTGCTGCTTATAAATGCAATGCTCTTACCAACTGTTGCAATGTAGCCATTTAGCCGTATCAGCGTACAGAAACTCTGACCGGATGCACATTATTTTCTTTGCTTCACCTAAATTTCAGAAAATCTAACCAAGGGTACCAGTATCATTTCCCATATAAACTTTATAACTTCCTTTTATGCTCTTAGGGTGGAACTTTTAAATAGTAAAAAAGTGTGTGTATATACAGGGTATATCAAGGCTGCTACCGAAACCGAAGCCAGGTGGTAGTTTTAGCGACTTTAGACACAATATATCTAAACTAAAATATTTGCAAAAAAAGCGACGATTTTTTTTCCTATCATCGTATTTGGATGGTAAATACATACATTTTCCTAAAAAAAATGTATACCCTTTTATTTTTAAAGACGCTATAGTACGCAAGGCTTTAAATTAGAATTTTAGCAAAAACTATAGATTTACTACTACAATGATATTTAAAACATTACAAAAAAATCGTCTGGTTTTTTTTACAAAATGTTTAGTTGCTTCGTGTCTGTAGTCACAAAAACTACCATCTGGCTTCGTTTTCGGTAGCACTCTTGATATACCCTGTATGTGTGTGTATTCAAAAAAGCAGCACCAAAAAAAGATAAACATATTGATAAACGATTTAGCCTCCGAGAAAATAAATTAAAATAATACACCTGTTTCCTATAATCTTCATCTCCTCTTTCGTTCTTTTTTTTTTCAAATATTATTTAAGAATTTGTGGCAAATCGGCTCAATAACTAACAATTTCAAAATGACGATCAAAATATAAAATGTTGTCAATTTAGATTACCGGGGTCAGGGGTCCCTCAGATATTGAACATGAGACCAATCAGAACAATAACTAAAAATTTTAAATGGCGGCCAAAATGTTCAGTTCTGACTATCAATTTAGAATATCGGAAAAAAGTTTCCTCGAGATATCCAATTTAAGAACAATCGGACAAAAATATTTCATAATATATTATTTTATACATAAGTACTTTTCTATCATATAAACATTTTTTTGATAGCCTTTTACGTGTCGCTTTTTCGTTTTATAAAATTTCAAATCACAACGATTTTGTTTATACAAATATTCTATTCAATAAGTGTTAATTAAATTATTCCGGAGTTTTCGGAATTATGTGTGTATTGATAGTTAGTCAATCACCACGCACTATAACGTTGAAGGAAAACGTTATAAAGAATGGTATGAACCATAGCGATTTGCAAGAATTTCTACGGTGTGTAAAATCCGCCAACCCGCACTAGGCCAGCATGATTGACTACGGCCTAACCCCTCTCAATAGTACTCGGTTATAGAAGAGGCCCGTGCTCTACAGTCGGACGAACATGAGCTGATACAGATACAGAAATTAATAATACGAAAAAACTAAATTTGGTATAAGTCGATTTTGATCAAAACCATACTATTTCTCACAAAGTACAAAATTTACTACCCATTTTCTTTCTATAAGGATGGAAAATAGATACAAAAAATATCTATAGCACCATTTATATCTGAACAAAATTTCATCAATATCTGTGCAGCGGTTTCATATGTAGAAGCGAATAAAATATAAAATCCTCTCTGACTTTTTAATAACAGTACAAATTATTTTTTGAAGAAATAGCTTCGCTTGTGTGATCGGACTTTTGGGTTCGCCATATTGTATGTTCACATTATACTCGTATTTACCTACTTTACAAAGAACAATCTCAACCCCGTTTCGTTCCTTTTCTAAAATCACTATTTTAAGTATGTAATCATTTAAATCCTTCCAGAAATGGAAAATCTCCTCATTTTTTAAAATCAGTTAAACATCGGACGTTCCTGTACGCAAATTCACCCGTGTATCCTCAATCCTCACTAATGTTAACATTATGTTTTAAACGAGTATTAAAGTACCACTAGTGCCATCTATGAATTGTTATTAGAACTAAATTTGATATTAGACCAATCATAAAACAAAATAATAATAAATTATGACCTTTTTAAAAGATTACATATTTAGGCGAAAACAAAAAATTGTAATAACGTTTAGTACAATGATTAACCTCACCCTAATACGCTCAACACACCAAACCCGTCGGCCCAGCGACATAACCCACCGGCACAACCAGCGGCCTAAAAGAAAAGCACCATGTCGGCGGGAAGACGTGTTGCCCGCCGACATGACATTTCTACAACGCAAGTCCCACTGCTCGTAAACGACATAAAATGTTCCATATTATGTCGCCATTAAAGCTTTTCGACTAGCAATAACTAGCCGCCAGCTAGCCTGCCGAGAAAATGTCTTCTACATTTATGCGCGGGCCGGCGGGCCGGCGGCTTTGGTGTGTAGTGCGCTTTATATCGCCAGGGAGTAGACAGAATTCACCGGTGCTATGTAGAAATGTATGTGTTTGAAACGAACTCAATTTACTTTTAAAATGTGATAGAGGGCGTGCCTAACTGATATCATAGCGCGTTCCAATTCCAGTCTGGCTAATTTATTAATAAATGTAAGTTTTTATTCAAACCGAAAATATATAAAGGTGGAGTTTGCGACCGAAGATTCAAACCCAGGTCAACACAGAACATATTATGTAAGTATATGACACCATTAGACGAATGAGCCAGAAATAAGTTCAAAGCCAAAAAATAAGTTAAATTATATTTTACTCAATAACTTAAATTTCTTGGTACTAGTTACATTATGATTTACGACTAATCATCATAATATCTCCAATATCGTTCTGATTAATCCATGAGTGCAAAGTATTTACCAAATATTGCCCACAACATCATTGATCACTGACCTTGATATAACCATTCAGACATAATAAAGTGCCTACCTTATCACTACTCAGAAACACTACACCTTCGAAATGTCATTAATTACGATACATTTAGCCATTACCTATACATACTAATTTTATAATTTGCATCACTATAACTAATCATTAATAATACTTACCTACATAGTCCTGACCCCACATCAATTAAGTATCGTGTCGTCGTGGGTATCATACACTACTAGAAACTTTTCGGTATCACAAACACAAACACTTGTCTCGGTGCGGGGATCGAAAACGCGGCCTCTCGTTTCAAAGCCGGCGTCTATCTGCATCACGGAGGCTGTCAATAACTATGTGTTCAACTGTTCTCCTCTTTTGGGGCGCTGTGACAGCACATAGCAAAAAGTAAACCGGGACACATAAAGGTTTACTTCATTTTCTATTAATCTGTCTGTCTGAAGAGACCGTCAGGTACTCGTCATAGACGTAGAGTAATCGTGATTGGGAAGTAATACCCAACTGTGGTTAATCTGGATTAACTTGCAGCTTCTAGTAGTATTATTTTATAAAGCAGCGCTTCCCATTGTGGTGGGTCGGAAGCGAATTTCAAGTGGGCCCTGAATAGATAAGTATAAATAGATAAAAGTCCTTCTTCACTCATATGAGGTCGGATTTTTGGCTATGATCAGCATTAAAACTAATAATTATAAAGTAAATAAATAAATAAAAATAACAATAAAGTACTGAAATAAGTGCGTGGTGGCCTGTTGGTAACGGACCAGACGCGGCTGCCTACATGTTCACGGTGGTCGCAGGTTCAAATCCTAGGGCACACCTCTGACTTTTCGGAGTCATGTGTGTATTGATGGAATCACCACGCACTATAACGGTGAAGGAAAACATCGTGAGGAAACCTGCATACCATATCGATTTGTATAAAATTCTATGGTATGTAAAAGTCCGCCAACCCGCACTGGACCAGCGTGGTGGACTATATGGCCTAACCACTCTCAATCGTACTCTCGATTGTAGAGGAGGCCCGTGCCCTGTAGTGGGTCGTATATGGGCTGATGCAATACAATACAAAAAATACTGAAATAAATTGGACGAATCACACTCAATGCGCCTAAAAGTAACTTAAAAAAAATTATGATGAATGTAGGTAATGATAAAAATTGGAAACAAATTCACCGCTCATGTTAAAATTAAAATTACAGTTCTTATAGATACTTCAGTATTTAACAATTTTATTGTAAGTAAATGTTGTTTTACCGTAAGGTTATACCAATGTTTTTTTTTTGTTTTTTATTATTAGCCGTTATAGGCAGACGAGCTAGCGGCCCGCCTGATGGAAAGCGGCTACCGCTGCCCATAGACCTCCGCAATGCCAGGGGTCCAGCACAACAAAGTCGCTGCCTACCTTAAGGAAAGTACTCTCTTTAAGCCTCGTTTGAAGAAGGACAGGTCATAGCGCTCAGGAAACACCGATGCAGGGAGTTCATTCCAGAGCTTACACGTGCGTGGTAAGAAAGAACGCTGAAAACGTGCCGTTCGGGAACGGTACGCTTCCAGGTGGTAGGAATGAACTCTGCTGCGGTGACGGGTGGTGCGATGGTAAAAAGGTGACGTTGGTACCATCTCAAACAATTCCTCGGAGCACTCCCCATGGAACAGACGATAGAAAATGTATTACGAGTATGTAAATGTCCCGAATTTGGCAGGTTGAGTTAGGTTAGGTTTGGCAGTCAACTTTGGAAACCACTGCTATAAAGCCCAAACATGACTTGGCTTTACATAAAACACAAAATATCACCTTAACCCGCTTGACTCGTACAGATTACAAGAAAAATCGTCGCTTTTTAGCAACAATTTTAGTTACATTATGTCGTAGTCAGTGAAACTACCACCCTGCTTCGTTCTCGGCAGCAGTCTTGATATAGCCTGAATATTTTTTTTTTATTGCTATGAATGGCACTCTAATCTCTTACACTTTAAACTGCCCTCTGTTAATCCTTTTCAAAAATCCATCCCATGGTTGTCTGTAAGATATTGCCTTTGAGCGATAAGACCGCCAATTGTACTTTTTATGTATGCGATTTTCTTTTTATTTGTATTTTTTTTGTGTGTGTGCAATAAAGTGTATATAAATAAATAAATAAATGGCGAGACGAGCGAGCCATTCTCCTGATGGTAAGCGATGCGAACCCTCATAGACAGAAGCAACACCATGGATGACAAAGAAATGCATTCCAGTGCGCTCGCCATCCTTAGACATAAGATGTTAACTCTTATGTCCAATAGTTACTTTGGTTACAAAGTCCTTCAAACCGAAACACAACAATACATTTACATTGACGGTACAAATAGACATTGCGGTGGTACCTACCCAGACGGCTTCTCACATATGAGAAACCTACCGCCTACCACCAGTATATGTTTATTTTAATTTTTATGTTACGTACATAAAAGCTCTGGACTTCTTACGCGGGTATTTTCATATGGTGCCTTCTTGGACGCTGTGACTTGGTTTTCTGACAGCATCTTTGCTCATTCCGTGATCGGTGTGTTAGGTTTAAATAAAATGCTACATTAAAAATATAGTAAAAATATAATAGCAAGTTTTCATACAAAATCGCATCAACAATGACAATAATTAACAATGAAGACGAAATATAATAAACATATCAAAATATTACACATCATAATAAATTCCTATTTTTGTGATACCCGATGTCGTATTAAATTGTGTAAACTTATAAAAATATATTTATGCTTACAACTCATGTAATTTAAATGCAAATATTTAGAAAATGCAATATTATTTTCACAAATTACATTTGATTTCAAAGATTGGTAAATGGAATTAAAAAATAATCAAAATAATTCGGTAATTGTTGTGACTTGACAACTCGTATCACAATTTATTAAGCCTGTACAGGCGTTTCAGTCTTATTCACCAGAATATAAAATTTGTTCTTAAATTGTATCTATATTATAAATAAATATATTTTATACCATGTTCTACATATAATTCTCGCAATAGGCCTCGTTACATATTGCGTTGATTTATAAAATCTTACTTTGTACTATGATATTAACTAGAAACTATAACTTCCATAATAATGGTTTTAACAACCTGTGGTTTTTTAATATTTCCAATTACATTTCTACAGATTGCTCTTTGAAACTTACAATTATAGCACAACTTATACTTTGTAGATTATAAATAAACCCCTATTATATTGGCAAATTAATTGTTGCATAATCTCCACTGGCCAATTTACACTATTGATATTAAAAAATAAAATGATCCATCTATTTCATTAGGTTATCCATAAAAAAAAACTCATAAAGTATTTGATTCACTATTAAATGTTACTTATCTATCATGAAGGTACAATTTACATAGCATCAATAAGGCACCAATAAGAAATAACAAATTCAAATAATTGACATCAGACAAATTCTAACACTTTCAATGCATTTCGTAACTAGTGCAAAATTATATACGGTAAGTAGAAAAAAACGTATAAAAATGTTGATTACACTTAATTAAATCTCCGATACATTGTAAAAAGTTTATCTCGGCTTGAAATGCAACAGGGCGTAGTCGTGATAGTACATCATTATGGCCAGTGGTTGGCCTAATATGAGCGAACTCCACACTATAAGGTTGCCCCAACGTGGACCCAGCTTCACTTCGGCCATGCGAGATATAACCGAGAGAGGTGGCTGAGCCATCATGCCCAAGAAAGCCCAGATTCTAAACATCTGTAATGGTACACTCACCTGAAAATAGATTTATGTAAATTAGTATAATTAGACATAATTTATGCACACTTATTTACCTGGAAATGTACGCATGAAAATTATTCGTTCACGGATCAATAATCACGGTAAATCAATAATTAAAATTGTGAGTCCAAATTAAATAGAGTTTCAACTATGTGTCTCACCAGTGCGCACATTTGTGCCAGCTTACTCAAGGCACCAGACATATATTGGCTGATTCTAGAACACAACAGACTTTCATGTGTCACTCCAGGTTGTATACTTTGTGTTCTGTTGTCACTATGCACTGACTCAGACAGATGTGGTACCACGAATCGACATAATATATGCATTATACATAAACAGAAAATACAGTTCATTGCACAATATCTATTTCAACATTAAAAACACCAGAAAGTATAAACTTACCAAATACTCATGGAAGAACGCGGATATAAAGAACACCACGGCGCTAGCAGCAACCTTGCTGTAGCCCCTCGAAGTGATGGGTATGTAGACGTGTCTCACGGCCCACATGTGCACCGGCATGTTCCACGTGCTCCAGAACACGGAGATATTGTTGGCGTTCCACCAGTCATTGTAGAAGTTACGGTCGGCGAACTGAAGCAGCTCGCCCATCAGGTTCAAGAACGAATGGAAACTTAGATAGAAGAAGCACAGCCATATGAGATGGTTTGGGACCTGAAATTGTAGAAATTGTAAGCTATAGTAGAAATTCCTAATAGATATAACTTTCACACCACAATTACTGATCACTGAACATTTCTTTTATGGATTACTCATATAGATTTCTGTGGGATAAATTATTTTCTCTTTCAGTTCGTATGAAAATATTGATTTTTAGTATTTTGATGGAATTTCTATTTTAACAGAACTCTGAAGTTTTTGAATACGGTCACAGCAACTGCAAAATGTAATTATATATATTTCCAATATGTGGTATCTCGCTCAGGTGAAGCAAATTCATTGTAAATTAAATGTCAAGTGTCCCTAAAATAGGTACTGTCTCTCAGTGCACTGCACAATTCTAATTTTATCAAACCTGACTTAGTAAACATGCAATAGCTGGCTTATAGCCATAAAAATATTGCATTTCTAATTTCTATAGCATTTTCGCTTTAATGCCGAATTATGTATCTACAGAAAATATTTATCCAATACTCACGGCCAATTTCAATAGTCGCTCTGTGATTCTAATTGGATCCATCGCGGAAAAGGTATCGACTGAATTTGTTACAGACGGTATCATCCATTGCTGGAACAACGCTAAGACTAGGTTCAGGCCAAACACCACCTCAAGCAACCGTTTGACGAGGAACCTCTTCCTAATACTGGAATTATATGGAATTTACATGTTATATACAATTTAGCACTATGTAAGCAACGTAAAAATATATATAATTATAAGTGTACCGTTTAAATAAGTTACATCTGTAATCTTTGTATCTTCGTACGCGTAAAAACGGCCAATGTAATATAGGCCTTAATGATTTCCGTTTAGATGTGCAATGTAGGAGTTTGTATATGACGTTGGTTCATAATAATTAGATAGTATGTAATATCAAATAGACTCATCGAATTGACGGTAAATAACTGTCACCTTAAGGACTACGCCCACCGGGACGGAATTTCAAGGGATTTGCCACCGGCCAGCCTCCTACATACTGTGGCATTCCTGCGGCCCAAGACGCCAGCGCAGACCGGGACGGCATAGCAAGGAATTAATTTTTTTACCAAAGGTCATTCAAACTTATCTAGTAGGAATTCAATTCCAATCTCCTAAATTGATGCATCAATTAGATTTCCTATCAGATAAACTGATTATTCGTTGGTAAAAATTATATGCCTTGCCATGCCGTCCCGGTCTGCGCTTACCTTATTAAGGTACTCCACGACGCGAAATGCCGCGGCACGCCGTGTCAAGAAATCCCTGTCGATGCCCGCGGCATCAATTTAAAATATTGGTATTTATGTCGTGTTCCTACCAAATAAGTTTGAATATCCTATGTAAAAAAATACAATCCTTTGCTTTCGCGTCCCGATGTGCGCAGGCCATTAATCACGCGTACGAAGTTCACGCGAAAATTACGCGCGTGATGATTTGCTAATTATATTCTTGCGCATTAAAGATTCGTCATCGGCGCAGTATATTGCTGTAACTTACTTACATGGTACTAAAATAAAAGAAAATATTTCAAAACTCATGCCAAACTAACCGTGCCGTGCGCGGGAAATTCAACTCATAACACAGGGTGGGTGCCAACAGGAAATAAAACAAATCTTTCAAATTCAAATTATCGGGGTATTTGACGAGGCCGGCCGCAGCAGCTGCGTCGTTTCTCTCGTCTTCATAACTCTCTGAGGATAATGATATCACATTATGTGACATTCTAACATTGGGAATATTTTTAAGGTCACAACCAATAGAAAAAAACACAATGAAACAATTTCACCGTTTCCAAGTACTTAATATAAAAGGTTAAATACAGCCATGCTTGAACTCTAGATACAAAAATGTGCAAACTCCACACACAAGCCCATAGCGTTAGTTTTTATAATACATTGAAGGCAGTTCTCATTCAGGAGAGCGAAGATTGCCATAATAAAGCAATTCAAAAATACTTTGCGACTATGACCATCCAACATTTACATCATAATAGTCCACAACATTTACGAAATATTATGCAATTTCGGCATAAGGTATGGCCATTCACGTTCGTAACACTTTCGCAATACGTACGTTACACGTATACGTTGTAATAAAACTCTAATTGGTTACGAAGCTGTCTAGAGGCTGACGACTACTGGGTGTAAATTTAAATAGTCTTGACCTTGGGGCGTGCGCCAATTTACTTGTAACATACGCCAATTACATTATGGATAAATTCTTTAAGACAAAGCAGCTGTTGTTCCGAACAGACATTTTCCTCTTGCATCTGGTTTTTATGTACAGGTAAATGCTTTACCTATACTCGCTAATGGTATAGTATAGTTTCTGAGTAAGATGCCGCATTATATTTATTTAACAATATTGCAAGTCATTATAGAGTTGAAATTAAAAAATCACTACTATCACATACCCTTCTAAGAATTCGTGCCTAAAACAGTGAATATAATATCTACTTTATATTAAGTTCCGTTACTATAAGCGTTTTATTCTTTAAAATGCTTTTAGTAACTATTTAATTCTACGGTAAACTATTCAAACATAGCAGTGCCGAAACCGAAACAAAGCGAAGAAAAAAGCGGTGAAGGGAAGATGCGAAAGATAAGAGATCACACTACTACTATTTCCAATACACTTACGATCTTGTTCCGCGTTAACTAGTTGACCTGTAATCGTAATATCAACGTACATGAGCTGTTATTTTAGGGACGGATATAAAACTATAATTGTTATCGCAATCGTCTGGCTCGTGCATGATCACGCGTCCAGTGCATCGCGTCGAACACATTATCGGACAAATATTCGGGCATCGTTATCGCGATAAACTTTCCTCATTATATTAGGCAACACGCATGTTTACACTTTACTTGAAACATTGATTTCTCAATGGTTTTCAAAGATTAGGTGCGTGTATCTGATTATAGTGAATCAAAGTCCAATTTGATCAGTCATGGTTAAGCTTTGTACTGTACTGTATCATATACGTCCCATTGCTGGGCATGGGCCTCCACTACAATCGAGAGTACGATTGAGAGGGGTTTGTTCGTATAGTCCACTACGCTGGTTTAGTGCGGGTTGGCGGACTTTTTTAACATAAACATTCATTCAAATCGCTATGGTATGCAGGTTTCCTCGCGCCGTTTTCCCTCACCGTTATAGTGCTTTCCTAATGATAAAAAATTTGATAACTGTAGTTTAGTTACATAACTATTTTTTATGTATTTCCTGTTATAAAGATGATTGTAATTATTTCTAAACATGCGATATTTTTAATTTAAAATAAATACACTTACTCCAAGTTGGTGCTGAGAGACTTTGCCTTCTCAATGTGTTTTGAGAGAACTTGCGCTTCTTACCACTTCGGCACCAATAGTTTGTTTGTGCGTAGCTCCAGAGTTTAAGGAACATCACCAAGTATATCATACACACTGTTGTAATACCCACTGCAACAATCCAAACATTAAACTTTTCTTTTCGTTACATATAATCAAATCAATTTACAAATTAACATTTTAATTCAATGATAAATAAAAAAATAAAAACAAATAAATACCAAAACTAAAATCATCCCCTTTGAAATAAAGTACAACAACAGGCAGTGAGATAACAAACACAATGTTGGAAATTTGCAATGATACACCAATCTTTACTGGAATCAGTTCCTGAAAATGTATAAATCATTTAACAAATGGAATGAACATTTCTACCCTTATGTAGAAAATCTTGAGATTAATTAATTTTTTAAATGGCAAAAAATCACAATAATCATGCAAAGGAATTATATTTACAATTTGAAAATTTCTTGAGCAGATGCAACATTTAAGATACATTTAGGAGAATTTCTGTGTAAGCAATATTAATGCTACATGCAAACAAGGATATAAGTACAAAATACACAGTCAGCTACAATGTTCAGATTATAGCAAATTACATATTATTTTAAAAAAACTCACCCCTGCAATTCCCTTTTCTATAAGTAAAGCCAGAACAGCAGGTACAACTGTAACTGAAATATAATTTATAATGCTTTTTTAAACAGACTATAAAAGTTTATTTATGGCTTATTACACATACACCTATTACTGAAATAGAATATAGCCTTAATTACTTTTTTGTGTCAAAAGGAAAAGATATAAAGTTCCCCTTTAGGTACCCCAGAGGAAGCCTCATATTACTGTTAAAATTTCTTTCTAATGAGGAAGGAATTATTAAAATTGATTTTGTAATTTTAGACCTCACCTAACAAACAAGTCTTTCCTTTTAATATAATATTAGTACAACTGAAACACGACTAGCAAAACCAATATCTAGTAATTACTATAAATACTTACACATAAGCAAAGCAATAGAAGGATACTGATATCTGTCACCTTCATGATATCCAGTAAGGACTATGATCCACTCTATTGGGTTTACACGAAAACCATACCTGAATGACAGTAAACACTATAAGAAAAATTTCCACAACCAACTTGAGATAACGAACTTTATAAATATTATGATGGCACTAGTTGAAATAAAATAATATATTTTTTGAATCTAACATAAAAATAATATTGTATGATTTATTATAACAAATTACTATTCTATAAAAAAACATAATTATAACTGAAATGTATTATTATCATGAAAGAAATTTCAGACATTTAGATATTAAATTTTCATTCCAAACATAAATGTACATCTTATACACATGTATTTATGAGACATACATATATTTTAATACATACTTAATTCAGAACATATATACCCAAGAAGGAAAATATCTGGCAATGTACAAAGGTCTATACAAGGTTCAATGTCCACTGAGTCATATAATGAACGTGAATTTTATGACTAAAATTCGGCATTGGATACAAAACCTTTATACATTATTGATAAAGATTTGAAGTTATTCTAAAATATTGCAATGTGGACTTTTCAGTGTACTTTATTATGAAAAATTTACTATGAACCTATTTTTTTTGTTTTTTTTACCCTACACAATATTTATTATTTAAAAAAGATAGAATGTCTAAATATAAATAGTGTCTAAAATTGTACATTCTGAATAACAAAACTTCAATAGAATAAGACAAAAAAAAATTGCATCATGCTGTACAGTTATTACTTACTTAAGAAAGTTTTCAAGGCCCAGTCTTACACCTCCAATTGTGAGCATTAAGAAGCCCCAATTGACCAATCCAGTGAAATTTGTAAATTCTGAACTCCATGAGAAAAGAGAATCTCGTGGTTTGTGTATACTGAAAATCAGTATGTAAAATTAGAAAAAACTCAATAACTATTTTAACCTGTGACAGGCAAATGTTTTATACCATAAGTTTTGTAATAATTCAATACGTTCTACACAATACACATGAGGTACATCAAATACTTTATTTGAATTTAATTTCTGAAAATATTAATGCTATGATTGCTTGGCTATGATTAGAAGTAAAATCCCTCAACAATTTTTTTATTGCAATTAATGGCGAGACAAGTGTGTCTTTTGCATGTTGGTAAGCAATATGACGGCTCATGGTCTGTAGCAAAACCAAACAATACTATGAATTACAAAGCAATGCTTGGCATTCCACTGCACTCGCCATTCTGAGACATAAGGTGTTAAGTCTCATTATGTCCAGTAGTTACACTGGCAACAATGTCCTTTAAACCGGAACACAACAATGCGTTGACACTGCTGTTTGGCGGAATTCGACATTGCGGTGATATGTACCCAGACAGCCTATCACTTATATGAGAGATCCAGACCTACCACCAGGAAACTACTATTTTACAATTATATTGTATAATTGAATGAAGTATATAAATGAAATATAAGTTACCTTTCTTTATATGTATGTCTTAAATGTTGTTATGATTTTCCCAATTTAATTAATTATTAAAAACTTAATTATACAAATACTCACGGCTTATCTAATTGCAACCTTCGTGCTTTTTTTTCTTGTTCCGATATTTCTTCTGCCCGGGTTACACTCTGCGCTCTTCTATAACGAAGCGCTTTATCTTCATCTTCGGTAGTCATTATTCTTTAAAAAAATAACTGATTATTTTCGAAATCCTTTCCGGCCGGTGTTGTAAAAAATTAATTATTTATCATTGTTAGCGCATGAATGTCATATTGATATTAATTGTAATACAGTATTTGCGCAGATTTCCGCTTATAAAACTTAGTAAGATGCCTTGTCTGGTCGTTGCAAGGTGAAAAGATATAAGAAAGTAACTATACGATAAACAGCGGTTCGCGACTCGTCTGTTTGATTACGACATACATACATAAAAAGCTTTTCAAATACGAACCTTTAAAGTGATTAATATGATTTCTCTAATAACACTTTTGTTAAAGTTTAAACAATAAACATGAAATATTACAACATATTAAATTCTTTAACTTTCAGCAGATTACAGATTGTAGGTATTTCTGTTTGAAACTTCAAAAAATCAAAGGTTATAATATGATCTCACAACAGTGACTAAGACTCATTGCGCACTGTCGACCGGTCGCCGGCGACTGTGACTTCCTATACTCGTAGATTGTAGTGTATAGGGCGTACGCACTGTGTCGCCTATGTTTTGGTCGCCCGGCAACTCAATTTTTATTTATTACGGAACAATGTCTGTGCGTTCCTTTGATGGTCTATTGTGTCTTATACAACCATAATAAATAATTGCACAGATTTTCGGAATTGTATTTCCGATATAAAATCAATATGGAAACACTGAGCCATTTTTGTGCTCGATGTTCAGTCGTCTTGAAAGTCACTCTCAGTGCGAACGTTTCCATTTGAACCCGTGCTTTTAATGGTCGCCGGCGACTAGCAGTCGCCTGTGTGTTGCTACTGCACGGCGAGTCGCCGAGTCGCTCGGGCGACCGGCGACGCAGTGCTTACGCTCCTATACAATCTATAGCAAGTCACAGTCCTGTCAGACCGGTCGACAGTGCGCAATGAGTCTAAAGAATAGAAGGAATCTGCAACACACTCATATACTTATCCTGTTTTTTCAAATAGGCCAAAGTCATTGAAGAAAAGAAGACAAATAATAAGCTGCTAAGGACGGTTCGTGTCCGAGGTAGAAATGTCAAATTGAATACCTTGAATACACGATGTCGAATTCAAAAGCGATTTAAAATGTCAAATGTTACAAACTGCCAATGCTCCAACACAATTTACGATAAATAATAATAATATTAATAATTTATAGTTACGTTAAACGTCCGTGTGTCAACGTTGTGTGGCGGTTTTTTTTAATGAAAGAAAATCAAGCCATAGAATCAAGCTGAAACCATCAGCTTACACCGGTGAGTAATATATTTTGCAATAATTTTTGCTACAAACCTATACAGAAGTACAAAATATTTAAGTAATTATACTATAATATGTTGCAGCCATGTTATAATCGTCTGTAGGTCATTTGGTTGTTATTTTGATTTTTTTTTTAATTTTATCAATTTGAGTAATCTTTTCAATAGTATTGTGCTGCATATTTTATCGATAAATTAAATATTGTACATATATTGCATTTTTTTATTTTGCATGAATTGGCTTATACTTTTAATATGCGGTGCATTAGAGGTAAAAGACAATCAGCCACCGTGTGCGAGGGCTAAATTCAAGGAAGCTATGTGATTTTTATACATTGTTTTTCTTTGCAGATTCCCCACAGATGATGGCATGAGGCAAAAATGAATCAATTTCGATGCTATTGTCAGTACCAATTGGCAATGAAAAAGAAATAGCACCGTGTTTACTCTTAACATTTCAACAATGACTGTTTTAAAAAACACATCATAAATGGCGCAGAATATTTTGTATTTCAATTAAATTATTAGTACCCGGATGACCGAGCTTTGCTCAGTATTTTTTTTTTTTTTTTACAAATTGTGTTTTTTGTAAATTATCGTTATTTTCATTAGCTACACGTTGGGCCGCACGCTCTCGTGAAACATCTAAATCATACTTTCTGCTCGTGTAATGTCAGTCAAATTTTGCAAGCATTTAACTTTAGCAGCACGTGTGGGACGAGCAGAAACCTGATTTTCATGACGGTATCCTTGAAATGAGTCTTCACTGTGAGAAGTTTGAGAATCCTGATCAGTTTGATGACGATGCTCTTCTAGGTGTTCTTGAGACGAGTTGCGGCTTCGTGAAGTTAATTGTTTATAAGCGTTTTTTTCCAAGATCGTTTAGGCATTTTTAAGTGAACACGTGCATTAAGAAGACACAAATAATGTAAATAAACAATTGATTTTCTTAGTCTAACCTCAAAGCAAACACTCATTGACTTCGTGTTACTTAACAACGCCATCTGCTGGAATAACTTTATTGCTCACAAAAAATAGTATTATTATTCGCCAATAGATGTCAGGAAGAGTCATATTTTTCAGTTTAAAAACGATCGATAAAACACGAATAAAATGACATTTTCTAAAATGACTTTATTGCTCACAAAAAATAGTATTATTATTCGCCAATAGATGTCAGGAAGAGTCATATTTTTCAGTTTAAAAACGATCGATAAAACACGAATAAAATGAAATTTTCTAAAAATGATTCCTAGCTAGATCGATTTATCGCCCCCGAAACCCCCTATATACAAAATTTCATGAAAATCGTTGGAGCCGATTCCGAGATTCCAATTATATATATACATATATATATACAAGAATTGCTCATTTAAATTAAATTATTATACATTGTAATTGTAATTTAAATGTGACTTAGGCAAATGATATAATTGTGTTTTATTTTAATTTTTAATGTTCACCTCTGAGCGTAAGAAAAATAGAGGGCCGATTCTCATTCTTCGACACGTAATTTCATTGTATCTTTGTATGCTATTTACAGCAGTTTCCATTCCTAAAGTTCATTCACACAAAAATAGTTTGGGATATAGACTGTTATCTTTATGAAATTATGGATATGTGTATTTTTGTTTTGGAGAAAAACGTTAAGCCCTTAGTTTCTTGACTGACTATTAGGACGTGTTGATTTTACCATATTTGTGACTATACCACAGACAAACATCATCTATCGATATGAACTATGAAAAGGGATCACTGCACAATTCTTTTTTGTTATAATTTCTTGGTGTCTATGAGAATGGAGACTCAAATGTCATAGCGTTTCTTCTATGCCGTAGTTATTATTCTGAGAGCTAAATTCATCATGTCGATGTCGGATGCGCGTGGATCGTAAAAAATACCCTTATAGATTTCCTGACGTCCCAAAAGAAGTATAAATTCAAACATCGGATGGCATTTCGCTTTGGAGAAAGCCGGTGGGCCATTAGTTTTCTGTAAAGTATTAAGTAACACCTTGTTGATGAGATTTTCTATCCGCCAAGATCTCACCTGCTATTTTAATACCAAATTACGAGTTTTGATACCTTCTATTTTAGCAAAGATAATCTATCGATGTCGGTAGCCTGTCAGAAGGGATCACAGCACAATTCTTCGTTGATTCAAGAAATTGTTTCTTGAATCTTGTTGTCTATGTGACGTCTTTGCGTCTTAGTACGTGAGTGGACGCTCAAACGACTTATATAATTACTTCTATGCTTTAGTAATTGTTCTAAGGCCAACCCCATAATTATTTTTAACACGTTATGGAAACTCACACATCGAAACTACAAACATGCTTTTCTAGTAAGGCCAATTGTTTAAAAATGCAAAGAATGTTTAAAGCAGTTTAATATGTTATTACCTAAGTACACTTTTATTTCTTCATAGCTAACATTTACATGCTACGTATTTTAATTTATAAGCATATTTTCTATTTGTTATGGTTTCGCAAGGTTAGTGCATTTTATAGCCGGTAATAATAATAATAATTGGTCCTCAAGTAATAATTATTGTCAAATTTGCCAAATTAGGTGAAAGTGGTCAAATATTTTGGCCCATAAAATTCACTATGTCGGGCATGCCGTGCTTTATTAAGGGGATGGCAACCTTACCAAAACTTGATATAGCTCAGTGAAAAAATCGAATTGATCGTTTAAAAACTCTTAAAAAGCTTGTACACCTTTACAGAACTATATATATTGAATAAAATGCCTTCTACTTTATGCAATAAAACTCTAAAATGCAGCAAATAAATGAAGATAAAACGAGAGCTACATATCATTTCTAAGATTTTCCCGCCAAACTCCCATAAAATAATTGAGATCGAATTCGTTTGTTGTTATTTATGAAAATTATGATTTATATCGATATAAATTTCTTACGTCACTATATCTCGATTCTCGCTCACTCGAGTCGAGGAAGGAGGAGGAGACGAACGTGTGTAAATGTGACGTAATGAGAGTGAAGATAGGGAAATAACCAAAAATCGAATGAGATAAAATTTTATCTCAGAATTCTTGCTAAAACATAATTTTTTAAAATCACGATGAAGATTTGGACGTCGGAACACACGTTTAAGTAAGTAAATCCAATGAAACTTTGTGACGCAATCCGATATTTTAGTGATGTCTAGTTAAATTAACAATGTTTAATTTTCGTCATTTTGTTACAGTCACCCGTGGGAGACGGTTGCTCAGGCAGCATGGCGGAAATATCCAAATCCTATGAATCCAGCCGTCATAGGCACGGACGTTGTGGAAAGGAAAGTCGTTGATGGAGTGTTACATACACACAGACTTGTCAGTTCTAAGTGGTTTTTTCCGCGGTGGGCACAAGCGGTAAGTAACTAATTACCTAATAATGCGCGCTTAATGACCTTCGTACTTCAAACAAATACAATAGATGTGCTTTGTTTAACCTTGATAAGCAAAATTTTCTTCATTTAATGTTTATTATTCAATATATTTGGATTTCGCCTAATATTTTACGAGTAGTTTTAGAATACGAATAATAACTTGCTGATATGCAACTGTATTTTAAAATTTATTGTTTTTATGCATTTTCAGCTAATTGGAACAGCAAAGATATGTTATGCCAGTGAAAAATCTGAGGTGAACCCCACTGATCGTCAGATGACACTAAAAACGACAAACTTGACGTTTTGTCGTTATATAGCTGTTGATGAAACTGTGAGATACACTCCCCATCCCTCTGATTCCTCGAAGACTCTTCTAAAACAAGAGGCTGTAGTCACAGTACAAGTAAGTACAATTTTATCTCACCATAAACATTTGTTTTGAAGTCTTTGTTTCCTATAGATAAAAATCTGTATTGATATGTTGAGCCAATACTTTAAGGATTCCCGTGTCCTTTTATACAGGGTATATCAAGACTGCTACTGAAAACGAAGCCAGGTGGTAGTTTTAGTGACTACAGACATGGTACAACTAAAAATTTTGCAAAACAAACGGGACAATTTTTTTTGTATTGTTTTAAATATCTATTGTGTTTGGGTGGCAAATCCATAGTTTTTGCTAAAATTTTAATTAAAAGCCTTATGCAATATGGGGTCTGTAAAAATAAAAGGCTGTACATGATTATTTTAGGAAAATGTATGTACTTCCCCAAATACAACGATAAGAAAAAAATTACAAAAACAAATTGTCGCTATTTTTTTCAAAACTTTTAGTTGCATTGTGTCTGAAGTCGCTAAAACTACCACCTGGCTTCGTGTTCAGTAGCAGTCTTGATATACCCTGTATTATAATTCAAGAACAAAGCTCCTAAGTCTTAAAACACCAAAAACTTTTTGAATACTTGTTATTATAGATTTCCATCACACAGCAGACTATTTAATTCAATTTTAAGTTATTTTAAAATTGTTCTTGTAGTCTCTATTTTCATTTTCAGTGTTTCTTACACATATAAAAGAAATGACCTTGACTTTCATTTTGTGCAAAACTTTATTAACATAGTTCACTTTATCATTGTGTTGTATTTAAAATAAAAATTATTCTTTACATCAGCTCTTATACATTTACATGTCCATAAACAAATTTAAATCCAATATTATTCCAGATGCCTTAAAATTTTCAATGTTACAAGATAACTTTATGTATAATTTTAAGATTCATATCTATGAAATGTTTGTCTCACGTGTTTGTCTTATCTGAAACACGTTATTGATTACAGGGTGTGCCTCTTAGTAACTACATGGAAGATTTATTAACCAACAAGATATCTCTGAATGCTGGCAAAGGCAGACAAGCTATTGAATGGGTCATAGGCAAATTGGATTCAGAAATAAAGGAGTTAGCAAGTTCTGCATGTAAAAGCACAGATGAATTATTAACGCAAACAAAGAAGTCAATAGATGATATAACAATAACAGCAAGAAGGTCGATGGATGATATATCTTCCAAGGCCAAGAGCACACTTGATGATATAGAAAAATTCACTAAAGCTAATGCTAATCAAAGGAGCTGAAAAGAAGAGTGATGAAGCTTTGTCACACAAATACTACCTGAACCTAAGAACCAAACATAAATGAGGCACCATGACCTCATTTAATTAATAATATTTATGTATTATTTTAATAATAGAACTAATTTATGACTTTCGTGTAGTTTGATCTGCATATTCCGTATGGTTTATGGTTTGAGTATGTTCTAAGTGTGATTTGACAGCTCTCTGCAGTGTTAGTTTTTGTATTGCAATCTGAAATAAACATGTGTATGACAATGGATGCAATACATATGGGTTCTATTTTTGGCGACAAATAAAAAAATGAACTATTTTATACTACTTTATTGATTTTCATATAATGTATGTACAAAAACTAACTTTGTAATACAATGTATTTAATTCCATTGCTACATTTGTTATTTGAAACTACAATTGATTAATTATTGTGTAAATTACCTTATATATCATTAATCTATTAACTCCCTAAATTCTCTACTGATGTAAAAATTTTATGCACTTAGGTTAAGTTGTGGTTTTAATAATTGGCAAACATAAATTGTAATCACTAACCCTTATCACATTTATAAAGTATTATACAGGGTATATTCAGACTGCGACCGAAAACGAAGCCAGGTGGTAGTATTAGTGACGTCAGAAACAATGAAACTAAAAAATTCGCATAATAAAACGACAATATTTTTGTTATAATATTTTACTTATCGTAGTATGCGGGTAGTAAATACATCGTTTTTCCAAAATAATAATGTACACCTTTTTATTTTTAAAGACAATGGTACACAAGGGTTTAAATTATAATTTTAGAAAAAACTAGACATTTACACAATATTTAAATAAATGCAAAAAAAATCCTATTGCTTCTATTTGAGAAATTTTTAGTTGCGTTGTGTTTGTAATCACTAACACTACCAACTGGCATCGTTTTCGCTCGCAGTCTTGATATACCCTGTATATAGCAAATTTTATATTTTATATCATAATGAGTCATAATCAAACATGTGACTTGTGAAAGTATTTATAGTAGATGTTTTGATTATTCTATTGATAAACCTCAAAAGTATGATTGAAATTAATATCAATAATTAAGTGATAAGGGTTATGAATATTGAAAAAAACCTTATTGGATGTTTAAAGTAAATTAATGTGATAAAGGGTAATTTATAAAAAGATATATCAGACTTGTATTTTAATTTATAACAAAGCAAGCTTGCTAACTCATCAGAACAACTGAGAAGACATTATAATTAGTTGCTCATTCCACAATTTACATTTCATACAGTATACAATAAATTTTTGTTGTTGCAAATGTATTTTATTAATAAAACTCATTCACTCCTTGATGTGAAACACATCTAATATCATGTACTAGTACCAGATGAAGTCATGTTGCCATTAGGAACACTTCCTGGTGCAGTCCTGTTGGTGGCAGCTAGATGGGAGGCCTTGAGTCTATCCAGTTCATTGACCCAAGAGCGTACATGCTCTAACCGATGCCATGCCATTTGCAGCACTTTCTGTGAAGCATATCCAGAGCCCTCATGGGGTTGACCTGTAGATACTTGGGTTAAATAATTTATCTGGTCACTCAATTTGCTCTCTACTTGGCTAAGCGTTCTTAGGAATTGAGATGTATTTGCTTCTGCTTGTTTTTGTCCAGATTTCTCTTTGCTGAGTTCAAGTAATGCTTGTGCTGAAAATTAATAAACATACTGTAATTAAGAGGTTGGCTGAGATAAGGCATGATGACTCATGACCCCCAGCATTGGGGAATCAATACAAGGAGGAGAAGGAGACAAGGCATTGTGTATGGTTGAAATACATGTCAAATATATACCCACAACATGAGGTCTGCTTAAAAAAACACCATATGTGTATCCCCCATTCAATTGGTAATCATAATATTATTCAGGGGACAAACATGATTGTGCTTGGCTTTGAGACAATGAGCACTTTTACATAACAATGTATTTTCAAATCAAACATCAGTCAAACTCAATATTCTCATTAGCAGGATACTAAATTATGTTTTTTTATCTAAAACTTGTAATAATGCCGGTATGCAAAAAATTCTACATTAAAAAATGTGTAGCAAATAATATTTGCTTGTTTGCCACAATGTTTAAATATGCAAACTAGTTGTACACCCCAATAAATTTAATTGCTGCTGATAATTATCTTTTTCAATTTTTCTAATCTTTTGTACTACCCCATAATTCAATATTCTAATAATCAAGAAACCATTTGATTGTTAATAATGAAATTGCTACTTGTTTAACGAATGTAACAGATTGACTTAATACACATAATTTAAAATTAAATGTAACTAAAACAAAAATTATAAATTTAAAATTAGTTAAAAACACCAAGCTACAACAAATTTAAATATATTTCAAAACATTGCAATAGAAGAAACAGAAGAATTTTTTTTTTTTTGGTATATATTGACAAGAAACAAAACTGGAAGAAGCACATAGATTATGTCTGCAAATGTCTAAATCAGCAATCATATGCGCTTTATAAGCTGAGAAAAATATCAGACAAATCTGCCCTCTGTACATATTAGGGCCGTATATCTTATATTTTAAGAGACGGCTTAATATTTTGGGGAAATTCCCCTAACAGAGAGCTGGCATTCAGGGCCCAGAAGTGATGCATTCGAGCAATCACAAACATTCGTTCAACCGACTTCTGTGTACCATATTCCAAACAACTAAAGATACTCCCACTTCCCTGTATGTTTATCTATGAATGTAAATTTTGCAAGAATCCACCTTTTTTAGTTTAGTAACCGAGCCAGACGCAATGATAATATGACATAATTTTTTTTTAAATTTAATTGAACGTTAATAACTTCCCTCACCAAATAATCTTATTATAAATACCCGAACAATGAGCATTAAATATAGCTACATAAACAAACAGCACATAAATACCTGCACATTGTAAACATGTAATGATATCTTTTTCGATATCATCAAGCACTTGAATTCTTTCCATGGGTGCAGCCATTCTTAGTTTCAGTATAATACTTCAATATAAATTGGCACCAAAGAAACAAATTACCACGTTAAAATGTTAAGAGGTTTGATATTAAATAAATACATTTATTAACAACTTCAGTCATTTAGTGAACTTCTTGCATTTAAAATGGCCTTATCACCCACAGACTAATAAACAAAAATGCTATCACAGAATGCTATCGCCTATCACCTATGACCTATGTCTACTATCTATCTAATTATAAAAGTTCCATTTGACATATCTCAAAATTGTGAAATAGGGATGATGTCAAATAAATCGGTTAGTACAATATCCGATCATTAACGAGATATCGATACTATTTGTTTGTATTTCTTAATCGATTACAGTTTATATTTTTAGTTTACATTATTTCGTTTTTTTTTATGTACATCTTTATCCTAATGAGACATCCACAATTGCATAAGTCACTTTAGTATTAAGGAACAAAAGCAATGATTTATTTATTACTAGCGGCCCGGCCCACTGAGTCGAAATGGCAATTTTTTGTGACACGATTTTTTTCGGAATTTCCAATTTATTTTGACGCCAACGGTTCGATATTATCATTCCTTACAATATTTATTCTTTGTACATTTTTGTTTAACCCTATAATTTTGGCTAAAAAAAATAATTTAGATTTTTTATGTATTGTTTAAATGAATAATTATTGTTCTGTATCAGCCCACATACGCCCCACTGTAGGACACGGGCCTACTCTACAATCGAGGATACGATTGAGAGTGGTTAGGCCATATAGTCCACCACGCTGGCCTAGTGCGGGTTGGCGGACTTACATACCATAGAAATTCTTATAAATCGCTATGGTATGCAGGTTTCCTCACGATGTTTTCCTTCACCGTTTTAGTGCGTGGTGACTGATTATCAATACACACATGACTTCGAAAAGTCAGAGGTCTGCCCTGAGATTCGAACCCGCGACCACCGTGAACATGTGGGCAGCCGCGTCTCAGCAGTCCGTTTACCAACAGGCCACCACATACACAAAATTATTGTTAAATTATTAAATTGTTAAATTATTGCCTTTTATTAAAATTATTATTACATTATTTACTGATGGTTGTTCGGTGATAGTATGCATGTTATTAGCTGATAATTCAGTACTTTTTAAAATTAGAAAACAACTGGATTAAAATTGCTCGATTATTTCTATATTTTTACCGATTATGCGTATACAAATCCGTTTGCATAGTCTCAACTCTACACATGGAAGACCTAACGACGTGACTTTGTAATGGCGTCTAGTAAAAAAGTATGTTGTTTAAAATGGTTGTTTTGCTTTATTTAAAGGATTTATATTTAAATTTAGTTATTATGGATTGTAAATCCTGTAATAAAATAAGAATAGCTTCATAATTCAATGGTTTTACGGAAAGTTTTATTGAAATTGTGTGAGTTACGTCTTCACAAAGTTATTTATGATAAAAGTATGAAATGTCAAATGAGATTTCTTGAATTAGAAATACTATAATGTCATGACTGTTTGACAGTGACACCGTTGTTGTTTTTTTAAGTTATTAAAATGAAAAATATAAAATTATGTGCCAAATTATCCAATCGGAAAGGCAAAGGCCTGAGCCATACAGCCTAGGTAACACAGTTACAGACTAAGAAGGAAAGACACTGTTTTCTTTCTGTTATGGCTTTGCACGGTTTGCGCACACAGCCAGTCCTCAAATATTTTTTTTTCAAATTTGCCCAATTTGATAAAAAATGGTGAAAAATAGCCCATCGTTTGTCATAGTCAGTCAGTTAGTCCATAGTCATGCTTTAGTAAGGCGAAGGCAACCTTACCAAAACTGTTTAAAGAGCTCAACTAAAAATCGAATTAATCACATAAAACACTCTTGCTTAACCTCCACTTCACTTGTGCACTTTTACAGAATTATATTGAAAAAAATGCCTTCTACTTTATGCAATCCATCCATCAGCCAATGGAAGTCCACTGCTGAACATAGGCCTCTTCCAATGATTTCCACAGTGACCTAATTTTCACTAGGTGGTCAAACGACCCGGTAAAGGTCGCGGGACGTCGCTGGATGCAGGCTGCCTCCAACAGGTCACTTTATGCAATAAAACTAAGAAAATTAATGAAATAAAACGAGAGCTACATGTCATTTCTACGATTTTCCCGCCAAACTCCTATTCCTAAAGGCACAGTTGTTGTGATCTAAGATGCGATTAAATGCTATATTCTTAAAACGCATTAAATGCTAAAGGTATAACGTATTTAATAGACTATAAAATTACTTATAACTAAAATCATGCATCACAATATCGCCAAAGTTTGGAAGATAATTATTATTAGCGTCATCTATCGTAGTCTACTGAATAAATTAATAGTTAATTAAAAGGTAGGACTTTATTTATCACAATTTTACTAGGTGTCGTTCTAAAGCAATGAAACGGCAAAAATAAATGTCTGTTTAAATTTCTCGTATTATATTAAATGCAAATAATTGATTACTAATAATAATATAACAAAACTTAATAAAACATTACACATTTCTACAAAATAGTTAGTTCCTGGTCACATTCCTGGTCAATCTTCCTTTACGGCTATTTTATATACCTATTATTTTTAACAGCTCCTATAATAAATGTTAATTAAATTAACATTACATTTAGTTCTTTACAATTGATGAAAATAGGTATAATTATAATACATTAAAAAATTCACGTCGCCGTAATTAAATTATTACGCAACGCAACGTGCGCTCCCATAAGCGGCTTTGAGTCGATTCAATAGCAATTAATACAAATTTAGCCATAACAGTAAATTAAAATAAACAGTCACCAATTACATAATTGGGTATTTGAATGTTGTGGAAATAAAATGTATTGGATATGATACCTTATTTTACCTTTCGAGGTCAATCGTCGAATCTAACTCGGTTGGGCAGCGTTCAGGAAACTATGCGACGCCTTCTCGTCCCAAATATCTCATTGCCTCAAATCGAAAGTCTTCGATAGTTGTGTGTTGCCAGTGATGACATAGGGCACGGAGACGTGGCTTCTCACTATGGGCCCCATTGGAAGGCTCAAAGTCACTCAATGAGTTATGGAGAGGGCTATGCACGGGGTTTGAGATCGAATCAGGAATGAGGAGATCCGTAGGAGAACTAAAGTAACCGACATAGCCCAGCGGATTAGCTAGTTGAAGTGGCAATGGGCGGGGCACATAGTACGGAGAACTGATGGCCGATGGGGCTTAAAAGTTCTCGAATGAAGGCCACGAAGCGGAAAGCGCAGCGTGGGACGTCCACCCTCTAGGTGTTCAGACGACCTCGTAAAGGTCGCGGGACGTTGCTGGATGCAGGCTGCCTATGTTCAGCAGTGGACTTTCTTTGACTGATGGATTGGATTGGATTTGATGTTATTTCTACAATGATGCATTTGTCTATAAAGTGAGATAAATCTGAGTGCTCTTAAACCCACTTTTCCATTCTTACAAA
Source organism: Theretra japonica (assembly GCA_033459515.1). Classification (NCBI taxonomy): domain Eukaryota; kingdom Metazoa; phylum Arthropoda; class Insecta; order Lepidoptera; family Sphingidae; genus Theretra; species Theretra japonica. Next base: position 8,492,414 of record CM065930.1, read on the forward strand.
AACTTTGTCATTGACAAATGAGCAAACTAAGTCTTGTCATTGTAACTAGAAGAAAAAAAACGTACGAGAGCCCTCGGACGACCCGTGCATAATACAGTCGCGACCTGTCAGTCGCATCGTTTGTTTTCAGCATAACTGTTGGCAACACTGCAAAATATTTCCCCACACCAATTGCCAACAGAACGTTTCACTCGGCCATTTTTGTTGCGACTGTCACCGAGCATGGTAGGTAGTGTTATCGTGTAATAGTAACCACAATTTATTTGCAAGATCCTTAAATTTTTCATTAATTTTAGTTACTAATTAATACAATTTCATGGTAAATTGTTTACTTAATATTTTATTTTATTTCACATTCTGTGCGATAATCGTTTACGTGTATTATTAAATTCATATGATGATACCTAGTTTTCATTATTTATACGGTTAGAACCTGAGTTCTTATGAAGATTTTACTAGGGCGGACTGATGAATAATAAATTCCATATGATTGTGGTGTGGTAAGTAGCAGTTTTATTGACCCATGTGTTTTTTTTAGTCGCACAGGAAGTTCTCGGCGCCCCGCCATGGGTCGATGGGATTCTACCCCAAGAAGAGGTCCCGTCGTCATCGTGGTAAAGTAAAGGCGTTCCCCAAAGATGACGCTAGCAAGCCGGTGCACCTCACTGCCTTCATCGGCTACAAGGCCGGTATGACCCACGTGGTCCGTGAACCCGACCGTCCTGGTTCAAGTAAGTACTAGTTTATGGTTATATTTAAATCTGAGTTCATTTAACTTTCTACTACGCACCAAAGCCGCCCAACTGTCTGCTTATGTTGGGGTATATTTGTTAAAAGTCCCCCAACGTTAAATTTCGATGACTATTCACACCAACTAGTGTTAAATTGTCAAAATGTATAAATGTTCTAAACAATTTTCAGAGATCAACAAGAAAGAGATTGTGGAGGCAGTCACTATCATCGAGACTCCTCCCATGGTGTGCGTGGGCGTCGTTGGTTACATCGAAACCCCCCACGGTCTCCGCGCACTGCTTACTGTATGGGCTGAGCACATGTCTGAGGATTGCCGCCGTAGATTCTACAAGAACTGGTATGTTCTTTCTCAGTCAGAATATACGAAATGCAAAACTTACACTCATATTCAGATTTTCATTTACACATTTAATAATTTAACTGAGATAATTGTATTGTAAATATTTTGAGTTTTAGCCAATATTATATTTTATGAAGCTAATGCAAACCTACTAATTTTCATTCATAGCTCTCCTCTCGCAGGATGAGAGCTTGCATTAATGTATGCCTAGAGTGTTACGCTTGGTGCATATGATTGCCTAGTGGTCTCCGCTCAATGAAGAGACTGCTGGGCTTTTTTTGCAGCAACAGGTTTGATTTATGCTTAAAATCAGGTACAAATGCAAGAAGAAGGCTTTCACCAAGGCCAGCAAAAAATGGCAAGATGAACTTGGACGCAAGTCCATTGAGAAAGACTTCAAGAAGATGATCCGCTACTGTAGTGTGGTTAGGATTATCGCTCACACCCAGATGAAACTGCTTAAGCAGCGTCAGAAGAAGGCTCATATCATGGAAATCCAAGTAAATGGTGGAACCATTGAAGACAAGGTTAAATGGGCCAGGGAACACCTGGAAAAGCCCATTCCTGTCGACTCTGTGTTTGCCCAGGATGAGATGATTGACTGCATTGGTGTCACCAAGGGTAAAGGATACAAAGGTGAATATTGTATATTGTATTTTAATTAAATTCAATGATTTTTAGATCAATACTATCCTTATAAAATCCATTTGTACTATACTAATTTTGTAAACTTTATATGTATAACTTAACATGTGGTTAATTAAATTCCAGGTGTAACATCTCGTTGGCACACTAAGAAGTTGCCACGTAAGACACACAAGGGTCTCCGCAAGGTAGCTTGTATTGGAGCGTGGCATCCTTCTAGAGTGTCGTTCACAGTGGCCCGTGCTGGTCAAAAGGGCTACCACCACAGGACTGAGATGAATAAGAAAATCTACCGTATTGGACAAGGTAAAAAAAACTCATACTTGTGGCATAAACAATTAACAATTTAAATAAAATAAAAATTATATAAATAAAGTATTTTTCATATTGCACACCCTCATAATCTTTTTTTTTTCTAGGAATCCACACTAAGGATGGAAAGGTGATAAAAAATAATGCCTCTACTGAATATGATTTGTCTGAGAAGTCTATCACACCCATGGGTGGTTTCCCACACTATGGTGAGGTCAACAATGACTTTGTAATGATCAAGGGTTGCTGCATGGGACCCAAGAAACGAGTCATCACTTTAAGAAAGGTGAGAGTATTTATAAAATAATTAAATAGCTAGTACAGTGTATCCTCGGTATAACAAGTCTGAAGGGGATTAGAAAAAAAAACATACCAAGTAATTTGTTCAATGAGGTTTGTTATGTAAAGGTTAAGTTGCACTAAAATTCGTTATTTTTCGTTTCTTAGCCATTGCAAATTTAAAACTAACAAGAATTACAATCTGCAGTGTAGTAACGCTTACGGAGATTTCTAGAAGTTTTATAAAAAATCGTTATATTGAGGCTCGTCATATTGATGTTGCACTGTTTATTTGTCTTCAGTTCAAATATTTATTTACCAAAAAATAATTTTCACCATGTTTGTATTTACAGTCTCTTCGAGTACACACTAAGAGGGCTGCCCTTGAGAAGATCAATTTGAAGTTTATCGATACATCCTCCAAGTTTGGTCACGGTCGTTTCCAGACGCCGGCTGACAAGGCCGCGTTCATGGGTACCCTCAAAAAGGACCGCATCCGTGAAGAGGCTGCAGCTACTGTGGCGTCGCCTGCCGCGCCTGCTCAGTCCTAAACATCTTTGGACCATGAAAATAAATGACTTAAAAACTAAGCATTTTTTATTTGTTTTTTATTCCACAACGGCTATGGAAAAGTAAAATGTTAAGAAATATGTACCCACATTTGAAATATGTTAGGTTTTTGACAAAAACAATTGATTCAAGGAGTAACTTTAATGTTACTTGTTTAGTTGAACACCAGTAAGATTGTGAATACACTTATGCAATAAAGATAATTGTACCTACCATAGATGTATAAACGTAGATCGGCAATATGAAAGAGAAAGAATGTTTTAACAGATAATATCCTGAATTAATTCTGCGACTCGAGCGCGTCAGATGCGTATAGGGGAGTATCCTCAAATCATACACATCATATCGATTACTTCGCCATAATGGGCTCTATCATCTCTATATAGGGACGTGAGTCCAGGACAACCCGTCAGATTACAAATCGTCGGAAATATAGAAGCACGTCAGACTAAGATAAGGTAGGTTAATTACTGGCTTAAGTGTAAAAAGTTAAAACCCCAGTTTAAAAGTGATGCCATATAAACGGCTCAGTGGCGCCTCCATTTATTTTTAATTTTTTTTACCAAGCTATATGTAACTGTGAGACAAACATGTGGCAATTAGAATTGTCAATCAACCTGTGTTTTTCCAAGTTGTTACAGACGGAAAATACAATTTCAAAGAAAATACGAATACTACTAAGCTGGGCTTTGAGCTTTTATTTATTTATCAAAGTAATTATTTTTTACTATATATCTGACACATTGGAGTACCAAATTGCGCTCATGCCGCATTTCTTTGAATAAAAGTTTTTGAAGGAGTGTTGAAGGCAGTTTTGATTTTTGTCTTCTATGAATTATTGGTTTCTGCACCTTTTTCCCTTGTTTTTTTTTAACATGTCTTGGGTTTTCTATTGGATTACTTTCATTGCCATCTATTCCAATATTTTTTACTACCTTACATTCTTCAGGGCCACTGTCATCATCATTGTCATTATTATTATTTACTACACTATCATGGGTACTTGATGGCTTTTCAATATTTATTACAATTTCATTATTTTGATTTTCTTGTTCTTGTTTATTTGATATTTCTGTGATATTTGTTTTTGATGGGGGTTGTTTAATATCTTGATTTGAATTTTCTTCGTCATCCGACGAGCCATATTGACACATAAGTGAGACTAATGCCCCACATAAAACTGGTTCATTTGTTTTGCTGATGTCTGCGGTTCTATGAGGATCTTCAACATTTTCATCATCATCTATTAACAGATCATTGTTAGATTCCTCTTCAATGTCATCAGCTTGTAAATTCATGACAAGTTCTTGTATACCATTGAAACTAACAAGTTTTTGAGTATCTTCTACAGGAGGTAAATACTTTATAGCGTTTTTTGAACTTATTGGTTTCCTTTTGACGTCAGTTATTTTATTTTCACTTAATAATTTTCTCTTTTTTAAGTCTGTATTAGTGCAGTTTTTGCTATTCGGAATAAACTTCCTTTTGTGGTCTGAAATCATAGAACAAAAATTAATATTATACTTCTGGTATAAAAACTAAGATGACTTATGAATAAACATTATTAGATAAGGTCCCACATTGTCTGAGGAAATGCTTTGACCAACCAATTGGACTGGCCGCTTATAAAAAGTATTATCACAGCAAAGGCTTCCTCAGATATCAATTTAGAGACCAATCGGATCAATAAGTTAATACTTCAAAATGGCAGCCACAATTTTACATTCTGGCTCGGAATATAGATTATCGGAGTAAAGGGTCCCTCTGACATCGATTTTAAGACCTACTGGACCATAGAAAAAACACTAGTCACAAATTTTCACCATGGCTTATCATTCATGCCATTTATAATTTCATCATTTATGAACGATTATTTTTTTATCTCCACTGATACAAAACATGTGCTATGGAAATTTCATAGACAGTTAACAGCTAGCTAGCTATTGTGATGTTGGATGTGCTCACATTGTAAAAAAGTTATCTTCATAAATTTTCAAATGTCCCATAACTTAACTTCAAAAATTATATTTTCATACAAAATCAATATCCACATATAAACCAATAACTATGACTAAGGCAAGATACCATACCTGTCTTTGAATCTCTTGTTCTGTATTCTCGTTTCAATCCCATTTTTTCACCTCTGTCAATCTTTTCTTTCATCTCTGCTGCCTTTTTCTCAATGTTGGATCTGGTAGGGAAATTCTTTTTCCTTTCTTCTCGCCATTTTGTCACTTCTTCAGGATTGTCTAATTTTGCAATCTTTTTGTACAATCCTGATGAATGTTGCATTTGAATATGTTTTGTAATCACCTTCGGATGGGCCACAAATTGACAACCGTCTATGTTGCATTTCTGAAATAAAAACAAGCGGTCATTTTTTAATTAAATCTACAACTATATTTAAATAGCATATGAATATTTAGTATGTGTGTGTATCACTTTCAATTGTCACTGAATTGAGAGTGGGGTTTCTTTTATAATACATCACTACTAATTGTTTAAATTGTGGCAAAAATCTTTGGTATTAATTTACCTGATGTTGTAATTTGTGGTCTTCTAAATGCTTTACGGTCGGAAAGCCTCTGTCGCATGTTTCACACCAATGCTCTTGGTTATTTTTATCAAATAATTGTGGTGATCTAGGACAGTAAGAATTATTTTTACTATAAAACGCACGTGGATCTCTATTTTGACTCCATTGTACATTATGCGGTGTATTGATCCTAGGACGATAATTCATTACTCTTGGATGTGCTGGTCTAAACATGCTGATATTGTGGTGTTACACTTTACAGTAACGACTAACAGCCTGCAATTAATTTTAAACACCTACAATAAATCACGCAAATAATTTTAATTACAAAATATAATACATAAATACATCTCAGATCGTAAATGTCAAATTGGACATTGGAGCATAGACAACAGACCAAGTAGTAAACATGGACGTACTAGTAATAAAAATATACTCTATGGTCGTTGACAACATGAATATATCTACGAGGAAGCGCGGGAACTTCTGAGAAAAAAAGGCGCAATTTTTGAGTTGTAAAAATTTTTTATTGTAAATTACTTATAATATATAGGAAAAGTGTACATAATTTGTACTTAAATATATATTAATTTAATTCACATAAAGTAATTGTCCAAAATGGGGGGGACAAAGAAGCGAAAAAAAAAGGGTGGATGTGAAGAGACGGAGTTGGCAGACTCCGATTCCTCCTCCATGAAGTCTGTAGATGCTGTGGACAACTATAAAACCTTTCTAATACCTAACTACAGTAGATCATATCCGGAAAATGGAGGTAACTTCGAATATATTGTATTTTTGGAGAGCATAGAAATCAACAAGCCTCTCGGGGACAGAGACATGATGTTTCTGGCCAACAATTTAAAGCGACATAATAAGGGCATCAAACAACTAGTACGAATGAATCGTTTTAAGGTGGGCGTAATTTTTGACAGTGCCAGTATGGCAAATGCTGCACTTTCTCATAAAAAATTCTTGGACCTAAATAAATTGAAAGCCAGTATTCCGGCTGCCGCTACTGAAACCACAGGAGTTATACAACATGTACCATTAGAACTATCTAATGAGCAGATATATACTGCACTTACTAGCACCAGAAATATAATTTCAATCCGCAGAATAATGAAAAGAGTAAGGAATGAAGATGGCTCCTTTCAGCTTCAACCTACAAAATCAGTAACAATTACTTTTTCTTGTCCCAGTTTACCAGACAGCATTGACTTAAATAGTTGGCGTTTCAGGATCACTCCATATATTCCTCCAGTAAAGCAGTGTCTACATTGTCTCAGGTATGGCCACTTAGCAAAATTTTGCAAGAACTCTGAAAAATGCTCAATTTGCGCTGGCAGTCACAATTATAAGAATTGTACTGTTGCTCCAACGAATGCCAGTTGTTACAATTGCAAAGGAAATCATATAGCAATATCCTCAGAGTGTCCTGTAAAGCAAAACAAAATTAAAGAAAATAAAGAAAAGTTAAATAAAAAGTCCTATGTTGATGCTGTTAATGAAAAATCATTTCCTTTATTGGGTGTAAAGCCAAAAAGTCCCACCGAACAATTTATTTCATTATTAGATTCTGATAATTTTCTCAAGTTTATAGTTGATTCCGTCGTTAAAATTATTACCATGAGTAAAACAAATGAAAGTAACATAATATGTAGCAAAACAATTAAAGAATTTCTAATTAAAAACATACAGCAACAACATAAAGCTCCCTCTTAATTTTTACCTTTATGGACCATTTAAATATTGTACAATGGAATGCCCAGAGTTTACTGAGTAATCAACATATTTTTTCATACTTTCTTTACGAGAAAAACATTCACATTGCTGTTATATGTGAAACATGGCTTAAGCCTCACCATCTAATTACTTTTAAGAATTACAAACTAGTAAGATTAGACAGTGGCAATGATCATAATGGAGTTGCCATATTGATACACAATAGCCTCAGTTATAAAAATGTTGCCACTTTTAGTGATAATTCTATTCAGAATATCGCTATTCGCTTATATTATGGTCACAACAAAGAACTTACTATAGTAAGTTTTTACAGCCCCAAGTTATGCTCTCCAACTTTTACCAAACACAAACTTAATAATTTGATTCAAAGTCTACCACAGCCCTTGCTTATTGCTGGAGACTTTAATGCTCTTCATTGTAACTGGGGTTGCATGACTTCTGATGCTCGTGGATCTGATATATTAGAATGTATTGATGATAACTTGTTGGTTATTTTAAATGATGGTCAAATGACAACAGTAGGTTCTCACAAATGGCGTCAAAATGCGCTTGATTTGACAATAGTCTCTCCAGATCTAGCAGCTACTTGTGATTGGTCTGTACATCATGACCCTTTAGGAAGCTATCATTTACCAGTAATCACGAAAATTTTTATAAGCAATATTTCTGGTGGTGAACATACTATAATACCAGATAGTAAGCCATATCCTCAGCAGCATAATTATCGTACTATAGAATGGAATTTATTTTCCATGATTGTAGATAGCTTGTTGCATAATTTTCATTGTGATCAGGAAAATCCTTTAAAGTCTTATGAGGAATTTATTGATTTCATAAATACAGCTATTCAACTATCTATGCCAGTGCGGCGCAGCCGTCTGAATTCTCAAAGTTCATCCAATGTTAATATCAATAGAAATAGAAGACCTCTTCCTTGGTGGAATATTAGATGCAGCGACACTGTTGAACAGTCTAAACTTGCATATGTAAACTTCAGGCGTGATCCAACTGAAGCCAATTATATAAATTTTAAAAAGCTGCAGGCTGCTAAGAAGTTAACCCTGAAACAAGAAAGACGAATAAGTTGGGAACATTTATGTACAACTTTCAATAGAACTACTCCCATATCAAGAATTTGGTATTATATGAGAATTTTTAAAAAAGTAAATGCAAACTATAATTCCTGTAACAAACTAGATTGGGTTTTTGAATTTATAAGAAAATATACTCCTTCTACTGTTGAGGCTGAATTGAATCTACATAACAACTCTATTGCTGCTTCCAACTGTAACTACCTTACAAAATCATTCACATATGTAGAGTTAAATTCAGCTATAATATCTAGACGTGATACAGCCTTTGGCCTTGACGGTATTCAGTATAAAGTCTTAAAAAAACTGTCAAATAGTTCGAAACATGTATTGTTAAATATATATAATCTCTTATGGAATAATTTAATCATACCCTCTACATGGAAAGAAGATTGTTTGGTTCCAATTTTAAAGCCTAACAAAGAAAAGGAACAAGTGAATTCATATAGGCCAATAGCTTTAACTTCATGCATGGGAAAAGTTTTCGAGCAATTACTAAAACAAAGAATTGAGTTTTACATAGAAAGTAACCATATTTTACCTTCAAACCAGTTTGGATTCCGTAAAGGGCGCTCTTGTCGTGAAAGCATATCTCATCTACATTTTGATATATACAATGCAGTCAAGAACAATAATATTTTAGTAGGTATTTTCTTTGACATTGTTGGGGCTTTCAATAATGTTAATCATCATATTTTGACTTCTGAATTGTTGGCAATCGGTATTCCTGAAAAAATAGTGAAATGGGTGTTTTATTTTTTACATGGAAGAAATGTATATGTAAAGTTCCAAAATAGACTCATTGGACCTAGGATGTCTTTCAAAGGGGTTTGTCAAGGAGGAATTTTAAGTCCTTTAATATTTATATTGTACATTTATAGACTTAATTTAATATTAGGCTCAGATGTTAGCAATTTACAATTTGCTGATGATCTTGTTGTTTACATGTCTGGTAGTAATTTAAACAACATAAGTAATACTCTTAACACAGCTTTGACTAAACTGCACGATTACTTTACATATCTTAATCTTGATATTAATATTGATAAAACGAAAATGATAGTGTTTAACAAAATTTATCGTGATAAAGTAAAAATTTTTTATAATCAAACAGAGATTCCACAGGTGTCGGAAGTCAGATTTCTGGGTGTAGTTTTTACTAATAATCTTTCATGGAAAAAATATGTTGATTGTATCATGGGAAGGGCGAACAAGGCATTTAATATTTTAAAATCACTTGCAAGAACATATTGGGGATCTGATCCAAAAATTTTACTCATGTTATATAAATCATTGGTCCGTAGTCACTTTGAATATGGTTTTTTGTGTTATGCATCTAATGACAGGCTTGTTCAGAAATTGGATATCTTGCAAAATAAGAATCTTCGGTTAGTTACTGGTGCTATGAGGACCACTCCAATAAATTCACTACAAGTTGAGTGTAATACTCCTCCTTTATCATTTAGATTTAAATATCTTAAATATTGTTTTATTCTCAAATTATTATCCTCTAATAATAATTTATTACTAAGAAAATTAAAACATTTCTATAGTCATTGTCCTTATGTTCTCACCAGTAAAGTTCCTTATGCACTTCATGATTTTTCATTAATGCTGCACCTAGATCTAAAATATAAAGTTCACAAATTTGAAACCTGGCCTTGTTATACTGAGAGTTATGAGAGCAAATTTAGTGCCATACCAATCGATATAAACAGTGACTTGAAAGTTAAAGAGGAAGTTAATGCTGTTATGTCTGAATATAATGATTATAGAAGAATATTTACGGATGGTTCCAAGTCGACAAATGTATCAATGGCGATTTACATTCCTCATCAACGTTTTGGTTTCGGACGCAAAATCCCGTGTGAACTAAGTATCTTCTCTGCAGAGGCTTTAGCGATTTTGGCAGCATTGCAATATATTGGTAAAGCAAGTGATCAACGTTGGCTCGTTATAACGGACAGCATGAGTGTTTTACGTGCCTTACAGAGTAACACCTTAGATTGTAAAGTTAATTACCTAATATATAATATTAAGAGTCGTTGGCTACAATTGAAAAATGAAGGCAAACAAGTACGGTTCATGTGGACACCTGCGCACGTGGGTGTGATTGGTAACGAGCAAGCAGACCACAGATCACTGTAGTAGTAATACAGATGCGACAGTTATTAAAACACAATTTTCCTTATTCTACCACCCTTCGTTTTGTCGCTAGTGTCGATAACAGATTAAGTATAAGATTTGACGTTTGTTAATCGAACTAGATATGGCCCTATTATATAGATCTCATTATATATCGATATAAACCACTAGGGATGCCCTGTCGATAAATTGGAATGAATCGCTGGTCAGTTTTTTTTTTAAATTTGCTTGTTCTATGATTGTAGGGAATAGGTATTTGAGGAATATGTAAAAATAAACTTCGCAAATTATATTTAGTTCTTTTTAATCATTCTTAAACGATTGTTATACATTTTTAACGCCATTTTTTGTGGCTCCTGCATTTTTAACACATATTTGGCCTCCACAGCACCTTTTAAAATTTTATTTATTATCCTGCACCAATTGTGGACTTGCATTCTATTCGTTATTTTCAAAAACAATTCTTTTATTTCATTTTTATGCTTATTGCATCCAATACTCTTGATAAGATACAGATTTTGTGTAATAGCACTTTTACATTTTTTTGTCAAATTCTTATTGGTACAGTAAGCATTTAAATAATTGTGTATGTAATCAGCTGTGGCTCGATACACCCTCAGGAAACTACCATTAGGATATGCCAACCTTTTATGTTTTAAATGTTTATATTCTCTGTAATTTAAATACATATGAATTCCGTCAATATTATTAGACATGTAAGTTTTCTGGCATTGTTCACAGCTGAGAGTTTTAGATAAGAATCTACATATATACCCAGCTGTGTAGGCAGAGCAGTGGACTTTTATTTTTTCCTCCATTATTTGACTAACTAAATCCTTTGGACTGTGTGGTGAACAGGATGTTACATTATTATGAGAAGTGTTCGGGGAGACATTTTCCTTATTATCAAACTTTTCTTCTATATTAGATATATTGTCTAACATTTTTATACAATTCATTAATGTCTCCCCTTCATCCTGTTCACAATTTGTAAATCGAGAAAGAGGACTCAAGATATTTGAAAGCATTAATGTTTTGTAAGCATGTATAAATGAAGTAGGGGTTGGATTCACATTTCTGTAATTGAGAGCTCTAAATCGTCCAAAGAAGTTTTCTAATGGGATTTATGTATCTTGGATAATAAAAGTCCACATTATATTACGTGAATAAAAGGTTTGATATCCTAATGAAACTTTCTAGGCTTGTAATCCAACCATCTAAACACGGTACTCTTACGAGGCGAGGTCCACGTTGTCGAGCAAGTTTACTTTTGGAGTCTATAAATTTCATCGCTTTTAATTTTTGTACTGCGGAGGTCCAAAATGTTTTGTCAGCTGAGTTTGGTTTAACACTTTTTCTTAATTTGCCTTTTTGGGTACCATTAGGGCACCCATTGACGCTGTCGAACAAATTATCCATGAATTCTACAAATTCAGCCATTGTCTCCATTGTAGATGAAGGTGATTGACCTGAAAATTTAATTCCATTATATTTTTATAATACAAAGATAATATAAAAATTAGAAATATTTCCATAACATTTTATATAATTTCAAATGTATGGTATTTAAAATATTTAGATATTGATAACTTTAATTTTAACATATAAATGCTAGCTTTATGTAAACAAAGAAGCAAGTACCTTTACTTTATACCATCTATAAAACCTACTATAAAGGCAAGCACAATGCCATATCAAACAAAAACTTCAGATTTCAGGCTATATTTTGGATATAAATCCATGATTGTGTCCATAATACAAACATATTTTTTGCCTCATTAGACAATCTCATATAAATAACACACATACTGCATATATACATACTGCATAATAGTGTTTGGGACAATTTACATATAGGTGTATTTGAATGATAAAATGATAAGTAGATAAATTAACTTACCGTGTATGTTACGAGGTTCACCAAGAGCTATTTCTAACTCAGAGAACAAACAAGGGTAAGAATAGCGAAGTCGGCGACCTTCTTGATCAAATTGTTGTTCGTCGAAATGTTTCGAACAAACTCTCTTAGTAATCAGTTGACTTTTACTAAGTTTACCTAGGCGAGGATTGGTAGGCACTAGGAACGACAGCCACAAAGATCTTAAATTATCGTTCTTGGGTATGCAAAATAGCTGGTGAGTATCACTGGTTGCAGTACAACCACCAACACAGCATTTAAGAATCACCATGACGAAATGTTAACACTGAGAAACTGCGCACGAAATCACGTTCGAAGAGCAAAGCGTAGGTAGGATCTCGACTCAAACTATAATAGCGAGGAGATGCAACCAACAACAACTCAACTCAAGAACAGCGGGGTTAATCTGTGTCAAGAACTGATCAACTGAACTCAAATTAATTTTGAAAATTAACTGGCTTGTTTCGACAACTGTCAAAACAACTACCACAGATTTTGTATCGCCACAGATAAGTAAACGGTAACTTGCGACACTAGCGACAAATCACGAAAAGTGAACTAAAGCTGTCAGGGCCCTGAAGCAGACTTTTTGGCAAAATCAGTTGTTGACAGTGACAACGGCAGCCCTGTCGATGATGTTGCCATACCATCGTCGGATATGAAGTCGATAGTAAAGGAGCTTTTATATAAAGAATGGAAGGAATACTGGTTGGAGTCACTAAAAAATAAGGGCAAATATTATGCGGCAATGAATAACCATGTAGGAAAGCATCCATGGTTTTGTAGATCCAAATCTGACAGACCTCGAAAATTCTATACTATTATGAACAGACTTCGATTTGGACATGGTCGTTTTAGAGCTCATCTTAATCGAATGCGTATTGTCTCGTCCCCCATATGCACAGATTGCGATCTTAATGTTGATCAAACAATTAATCACATCGTATATGAATGTCCTGCATATAATTTACAAAGAATTCTGTTTATTGACAAATTAATTAATATTTACGGCAAAACTGAGCTCATCCCGCGCTCTATTGAAGAGTTGCTCAATAAAATGGAAACATATGATGCTATATATGAATTTATATGCAATACCGTTAAGGAAGTATAAAGAATATTTCAAAATTAACACAATTCGTGAAGACGATGAAATAAGTACAAGAAAAATAAAATAACGAAGAACTATGAAGACTTGGCTTCGGCCTATTAAAATAAAAATACATGAAGACGTGGCTTAGGCCTAAAATAAAATTTATTGAAGACGTGGCTTAGGCCTTATTGAATTACAAACATACCATATAAACGTACAAATGACGAGGCTGTATGGGCAAGAACCCTTTGCCTTCCCAACAAATGGGAGGATTAAAAAAAAAAAAAAAAAAAAACTCTATGGTCGTACTAAATTTTACTTCCATGGTCGTCTGTTTACCGCATAGATGTAGTATGAAACATAGATGGGTAATGTGAAAGAGATAGAATGATTTGACTCATATATCAAAGCGAGATGCATGATATGACCATACATTTACACGCAAGAAGTCTTTAGGACTCAGCTTCAAAATATTTTAAATAAGCGAGCGTTAAATTCTCTTTTTTGCATTATGTACGTCATATTTCAGTACTTAATTATGTTTATTAAACATAGTTCATTATGGTAAATTGTGCTGTGCTTGGATGCGACTTATGTAGGCATAAAAATCTCAATAATTATAGTTTTCACAGGTATTTTTGTATTGTATTGTATCAGCCCATATACGACCCACTGCAGGGCACGGGCCTCCTCTACAATCGAGAGTACGATTGAGAGTAGTTAGGCCATATAGTCCACCACGCTGGCCTAGTGCGGGTTGGCGGACTTACATACCGTAGAAATTCTTTAAAATCGCTACGGTATGCAGGTTTTAACGATGTTTTCCTTCACCGTTAAAGTGCGTGGTGATTGATTATCAATACACACATAACTCCGAAAAGTCAGAGGTGTGCCCTGGGATTTGAACCCGCGACTAGGTTTCACAGGTAAGGGTCACTTTTTTCCAAAGCAGTATAGTGGCAATATTGTAGAATTAAAATTTAAAGACAAACTCTGTATGGCCATCGGTACAAATATAGTAATTAATTATATAAATGCGCTGAAAGCATTCATTGCTTATAAAAATAATATAAAATACGTGAATTTGTATAAATTTCAACCAACAATTGCTAGGGATTGATTCACAGCTTCGATCAATGTGTTATCTATAAAAATAATCAATGACAAACCATATTACGATTCAATTTTATAGGCTTGAATTATCATATTAAATAATATCAGTTATTACTTCGCTTCATTTTTACACTATTGCTATTTTCTAAATACTTATAATTAATTTGGTGCGCGATTTACTATTTTAACTAACTGTGCCACGGAGGCTGTAAATGTTATAAAACAATAGTACATTAATAGAAAAATATTGATACTGCCTTAAAATGTGACATCCAAAAACCTGAAACACGTGATTATTTAGTTATAATATGTAGATATTTTTTATATACTTAATAGTGAAATATCACTCACATCGTAAAAAAAAAATTACTAGCTTGAGACCACCAGCTATGTCGATATTGACAGGATAAAATCTACAGTATGGCGCAGCGTGATCTGTCAAGCACACATGCAAACTTCACATACGCTATCACAACCCCTTTGGTCTCACACAAGTCTCAAAATGTTCCTTTGCCGATCTATGTATGTTCTATACTACAATTATGTCAAGATAAAATTGGGAAATTCTGTCTCGGCTAATATTATCTACGTGACCACTGGCTGGTGACATTGGCAGAATTGGGGACTGGGGTATGGCAACACCGCAAACGCCAAAATATTATTTATTTGTAAACGTAGTGTTTTCATTTTTGTAATCATCAAGAAGCAGAAGAACAGATCTCAGATAACTTAGATCATAAATCATTACATTTATTAGGATAAAGGCTAAAGCCGTGGTCTATCCTTTGATAAAGACACTACTTTTAGATATTTGTGATATTATCATGAATAATTCGGCGGCGAAGGTATGTCCATTATGGCGGTTTTATTTAAGTTACAGAACAGTTTATTCACAACATGTTGATAAACACAATTAATATGATCTATTGATTTTCAGGTTGGTGAAATTTTTACGGAGGCGGGTGCTGCCTTCAATAAACTAGCAGAAATGACGATGATGTTGCATCCAATTGCTGATTCTACACCAGGGTGAATGCAAGTTTTGTTCCCTTTGCTTTGATTACAAAAATGTGATTGAATATACTTAAAATGTAAATTCTACATTCTACTCATCATAGTATTGTAAATGGGACTGAAAGAATTCTTACTCTTTATTTTTTTGAGATCCAATTCAAAAAAATAAAGAGGAATTAAGAAGAAAGCCCTCTCGATTTTAGAGGACACCATGCTCGTAGTGGCAGTTATGGACAGATACAGGATAGTAAGATAAATTGTGAAACCATGGTATGTGTATTGTATAATTTAGTGTGATAAACAGTGTAATAACAATGTTTATATTCAACTTTATATATTTGTTCATAAGGATTGTTGAATAATGTTAGCTGAATTACCTTAAGAACAGAAACAATTAATTAAAACACCTGTTCTATTTTGTTTTTTACTATTAATAGTAATTTTGCACTTTCCAGTGTGCAGCAAAAAACTCCAGTTAAAAGAAAGTTGGCTGAAGACAGAACTTCAGCAGGCAGTACTTCATCAGGAGGACAAGCTCAGCATACCATACATAATGCTCCAGTATCACAGCAGGTGAAAAGTTTATTAACATTATAGACACATAATAGGATTATAACACCTATTGACTGTGATGCCAAAACTTACTTAAACCAAGCTACAACTTTTTTTGTTGCAATTAATGGTGAGATGAGTATGCCATTCCCCTGATGTTAAGCGATACAACCACTCATAAGTAGTAAAACCATACAGCACCATGAATAGCAGAGCAATGGTTGGCATTAAATGGTGCTCGCCATACTGAGTTATAAGATGTTAAGTTTCATTATGTCCAGTAGTTACTCTCGCTACAATGTCCTTCAAACTGGAACACAACAGAGATCTTACACTACTGTTTGTGGAGACATTGTGGAGCTACCTACCTAGGTGGCCTCTCACTTATGGAGGCATACCACCAGTAATGCAACTCCTGTATAATCACTGTATTGTAAACTGGTTTTGAAAAAAGCAATGTTAGAGATTCTTGGCCATTCTTCACTCGTAAACTGCTTTGTAAACCTGGTGGTAAAGAAAAAATGATTGAATTTATACAGGCTGTCCCATAGTGATGATGAGTTTTTTTACCACATGGCGGATTTAATTCCCGTTTTAGACATGCAATTATTTTAAAATCGTTCAATGCAGTTGAAATCATTTTCAAAATTAAAATACCTTTCATTAATTTTTTTTTCTACATTATATAGGGTGTCCTAGAACTAGACAATAAACCGGTAATGGGAGATAGGTCAAACTATGATTGCACAGCAACATAAAAAAATATAGTTGTATCATATCATCATAGTAAACATTAAAGAAAACAACTTAAACCGACATTTTGTAGCATTGTGAAAAGTGATTTAAAAAATATGTTATTTTAAATGACATTTTGCAATTTTTAATAGACAATCATATATATGTCAATATGTTAACATATTTTTGATATAGTATGTTAACTGTGTTAAGACACTTGAAGCATATTTTCATATTTTACCATAAGCTCATCATCATCATCAGCTTGTTGCAGTCTACTGCTGGACCTAGGTCGCTCCCAATTTACTCCACAGAGCCCCTAAGCTGAAGCTGCTGTTAATTTGTTGGAGGAATAACTATTGTAATATATATTGTGAGTAGGTATATAAATAAAACAAAATTTTATATTGAAAATACATGTTTGCAGGTAACACTCAACATGCTGAATGCTCAAGAAAATGAAATGGATGTGGATGGATTAGGCAGTGATGTAAAGTTAGAATTTGAGTCTAGTACAGAAGAGGTAGCATCTTAAATGTGTTTATTTCATTTGGCATATGATTAAATACACATTTACAAATAGATATGTAACTGTAAATTTTGATTAATTAATAGATTTAATTTATTTTTCAATTTTTTTTATTTACCCTACAATGTAGTCTGTATATAACTTTGTACTTTTCTGTTCCATGATGAGTAAGGAGATTCATATACTTTTAAATGAGACTTTTCTGATAAAACATTCTCTATGGTTCTGTCAACATCATTTCTTATTTTAAGACTTGGGTAAAGCTCAAAGGAACTGCCTGATTTCTTAACTCTCCTCTGGGCATTTCTATAACAGTTCCATGGTTGTGGTTCTATAATAATTGCACTAGAAATTGATTTTATGTATTGCAAAAATTCTATTAATCCATCATCTCCATTATTTAAATGTATCCACATTGTTACAGAAAAACAAAATACAAAGTCAAAACTTTCTTTTTCATGGTTGTATAAATATTTGTAAATTTCAGTGCGATCTTCGTTGGTCATGATGTTTGAAGCAAGGTATGATATTTGGGGACTTTCATTGGTTTCTTGGGCACGCTGTATCAAGGTTGGATCTATATCAATTCCTAATATATTTATAATTTTATCAGGATAAATTGTTTTCAAGTAGGCACTTAATTCTTTAGTTAGTTCCCCAGTATTACATCCAATGTCCAAACAAAATATTTCACCCGCATTAAGTTGTGGAAACATTTCTGGGCACAAGTTATTTATTCTTTCTCCCACGTTGTGAAAAGAATAGTAATTTATAAAATTTCCATATTTGACGGCTCCAGGATCGGTACCAATATAACTTAGATCATTTGCTTTGTTGGCACTTTCACTTTTCATTTTAACATTTAGAGAATTAGGTGTACTTATTTCTAATTCACGTTGATAACACAGGTCACAGGTTACTATTTAGGCGCACACGAATGATAAATTACTAATATTTCTAATAATCATTGGAGCACCATCTGTTGTTGTTGTTGTCGATCTGTGCTGCCGTCTGTCATTTGTGATTGTCAGTGTCAACTGTCTAAATAGAAAAATTAAAATGCACAGACTAACTTCAAACGACAATAAATGACGAGGCTGTACGGGCTAAAAACCTTTGCCTTCCTATTAAAGGGAGAATGATGAAAAAAAAAATTACTTATCAAATCCTAGAATATTTATAATACGGAGAGTGCTGTCATATATTTTCGCCTTTAAAAACGTACATATTTTTCTATTCCTATCGCATCAGGTCGTCTAAGTTCAAGGCATTCAATCGTGTCCTCTCCTGTGATTTTCATTCGTTTAAATTTAAAAGAGTAGCGATTATGTATAGGCATTAGAATTCCTGGTTCATCCCACAGGGACATTACATATTTCGGGATAAAAAGTAGCTTAAATCAACTTAATTAAGGGTGTCACCTACCTCTATAGTTTTGCGTGAAAGAGTAACAAACATCTATATATACAATAGTAAGGGAGTGAGGATTTCAAGTTAGGCACTAACATTAGTTGGACAAATTTTGTTTCATGTGCATAATCCTGGTTTAAGTTGCAAAAATTACAAAATTATTTTTACAAAAAATGCGTAATAAAAATTTGAAGCAAAATATGATTAACGTAATCGCTACTAGCAGAAACGGAAACACCTATACAGTAGCCGCGATGTCTCGAAATAGAACCGCTTTCACATTTTGTTACGACTGATTTGTGTTGAATTAGAGCAGCATTATAGGCTTACTACCTATTTTGAACCTTTTTATTTATCGATCCGATTGGTCTAAAAATCGGTATCTGATAGTTATCTCTACCTGGTTGAAATAATTGAACCGACGTGCTCCAAACCGGATGGACACAGTCTGGACCCAAAACGTGACACACTTGCTTTATTCACTTTTTTTTTCTTTAGCCACAGGAAGTCCACTGCTGTTCATAGCCTTATTCAAAGATTTTGTTGGCGACCTGCAACCAGCGACTTCCAGCAATCTTACCTAAATCGTCTGACCACCTTGTCCGACGTCCGACGGCCTTCACTCGCAACATTTCGGCAGCAGCGGCTATCGGTTCTCCCAGTTATACGTAGTATTCACTATAACGTATCTTTCACTATCGTGTACAGAGTCCTATACGGGCGTATACGAACATTATACCAGCGGTAGTAAATGTATTTATTTATTTATATTCTTTATTCTACACCAAGAAAAAACAGTGATCTATACATTATAACTAAATTTAAAATAAGTACAGTCGGCTGCCTTATTGCACAAAGCAATCTTTTCCAGGCAACCTTTGGATGGACGTTGAAGAAAGGAGAGAGAAAGGGCAGTCTGGGGTGTATAGTGACAGACGTATAAATTAATAAATAACAATATTACAAATTGATAAAAAGAAGTTTACATAGAAACTCATACAACAAATATACATATTACATGCATACATATGTATAATACAAACATTAAATATGTACACAATAAATGCTAATGGAATAGTAAAACATGGTCAAGATTTGCGTAAATCAAATACGAACCTTATGCACATATTTTGGAGACGCTCAAGTTTATTAAGTTGGTCTTCGGTGAGATCAAAATATCTGACATCGCCATAATCAAAGATGGGGAGAAGGAGTGTTTGCACAAGCGAAATTTTCGTGGCAACGGGTAGAAACTTGCGTATCCTTCGCAAGGACCTGGCTGAAGAAAACAACTTTCGACTTGATTCTCCAAGCTGAGGACCTCAGGTGAAGGACTTGTCTATATGTAGACCTAGATTGCAAAGGGAGTCGTTGAATGGGATGGTTATACCATCACAAGTGACAGGAGAAAGTTTAACTGAACATTGAAAGTTTTGCTGAGCTGACATTGTGGCCAAAGTAACTACTAGACATCATGAGACTTAACATCTAATGTCTTAGAATGGCGAGCGCAATTGAATGCCAAGCATTGTTTTGTTTTTCATGGTATTGTTTGGTTTTGCTACTGTCTATGAGCGGTCGTATCGCTTACTATCAGGCGAATGGCATGCTCGTCTCGCCATTCATAGCAATAAAGAAATATGCTTTGCGGACCAGTTCGACAACTCAGAAGTTGATCTATGCAATAAAAAAGAACCGGTATAGTAATGCATTATGAAAATACCTAATATAATTATTACCGCAAGAATACCGCAATTTAATTAGTACCTACGTATATAACAACTGGGATTAAAGTTGCAATACTTTAGGCTGACTGGTAGAGAAAACCCCAAGCATTAAATCCTCCTATACCCATACCTAATTGTACAAAGTGTAAATACAATTTAGATAATCCGTAAATAGATAGACAACCAAATACAGTATTTTATATTGCAAGCTTTGCCAAGTGAAATAATCTAAAATTCCTATTATAAAATTGAAAGAGGTACAGAAAATAAAGCTTATTATAAAATTTCTGAATATCTAGATGATAATAAGGCTTGGGAATAGAATAAAATTAAACATATAGATAGTATTTCGGAGCGGAGGTATCGGTGTGCTCTGTATATTGTAATTTATATTAAGTAACTTTACACATTGTATTTTACTTTGTAAGCGATTGGGTATGTCATGCTCGCTTAAAAGTCTGTGCTTGCGGCGGCGTCGTGTGCCGGGTCGGTCACTTCCCTGTAGCATGGTTGAGGAGGCCGATGGCTGGCACATGCGTCATACTCGTGAACGGGTGCTGCTTGTGTGGACTGGTCTGTCCGATTTGCTTACATTGTAACTGATTTATAGCTTACATAAGGTTTTCACGAGTATTCACTGCGATGGTGAAACAGGGCATACTGATTCTTCGTTCTGGGCTACTTCACTTCACTCAGCCATATTAAACAGAATATAAACAATATTGTATTAAAAATATATTTCACTTGCAAATTATAACAAATTATTAATGAACTGCTCTGATTTGGACCAACTTGTAATTTTTGTAATAATCACGATATTGTAAACTGGTTTTGAAAAGAGCAACACTAGAGTTTCTTGCCCGTTCTTCTCTAGTGAAAACCGCTTTCCGAACCGGGTGGTAGAAAAAAAATGACTGAATCTAAATAATGTTGAACATTTTAATGGATTCAATAAATTATTTTCATTTTCATTTTCATTTTCAGAACACAGAACGCTTAGGGCAGTTACTACGTAACACGATTTTCGATATATCGTGCAAAACTT
Source organism: Theretra japonica (assembly GCA_033459515.1). Taxonomy (NCBI): domain Eukaryota; kingdom Metazoa; phylum Arthropoda; class Insecta; order Lepidoptera; family Sphingidae; genus Theretra; species Theretra japonica. The sequence goes on from CM065930.1 coordinate 8,513,964, forward strand.
CGTATTGAAATCTACTCCTAGTGGCTTCATTTTCACTCATACCGATTGTTGACGATTCAACAGTATTGACAAGTATTGCATAGAAAATATCCATCGATATTATACTAAAAACGAAATCAATAGGAGTAGATTTCAATAGGAGAAGATGATACGATATATCGAATACGTGTTTCGTTGTAACCCACCACGAGTGGGATTTCATAGTAATTTTTCCTGAAAATATAGACTGTTAGGATTTTTTTTATCAGCCCATATACGTCCCACTGCTGGGCACGGGCCTACTCTATAATCGAGAGAATCGATTGAGAGTGGTTAGGCCATATAGTCCACCACGCTGGCCTAGTGCGGGTTGGCGGACATACATACCGTGCCAGGTGTACTGGTGGTCGGCCGAGCTCACTGAGCTGCGCGCGGCTTGCCAGGTCGCGCGCCGCCGACTCGCCAGGCACCGTCGTCGTCGGACCCGTAGACCCGGCGACGATGAGCAGGAGCGGCTTCTTCTCGACCTCCACAGAGAGGCGAAGAGAGCGCTGCGGGTGGCCATCGCGCAAGCGAAAGCCGCGGCGAACGAGGAGTTCCGGAGGTCTCTGGACAGAGATCCGTGGGGGCGTCCGTACCGTGTGGCGATGCGGAAATTCCGCCCATGGGCGCCCCCTCTGACACAGAGTCTCCGGACCGAACTTTTAGAGGACGTCGTCGCGGCCTTGTTTCCGGCCACCGAGGAGTTCACTCCTCCACCGATGGCGCCACGTCCACCGGCGCCATCGTCGTTGGTTTCGGTAAGGGATATCCCGGAGGTTTCGCCGCAAGAGCTAGAGGCGGCAGTGCTTCGGCTGCGGAGCAAGAACTCGGCCCCGGGTCTCGACGGGGTGCCCGGTCGTGTCTGGGTGCTGGCCGTCGAGTCGCTGGGTACGAGGCTCCGCGGCCTTTTCTCCGCGTGCCTTGAGCAGGGCATCTTCCCGTCGCGGTGGAAGACGGGCAAGCTTGTCCTGCTCCGCAAGGAGGGGCGACCCGCAGATTCGCCCTCGGCCTACCGGCCGATCGTGTTGCTCGACGAGGTGTGCAAGCTCTTCGAGCGCGTAGTCCACGCGCGCCTCGTCGAGCATTTGGAGGGTACGGGCCCGGATTTGGCAGACTGCCAGTTCGGGTTCCGGCGGGGCCGGTCGACGGTCCACGCGATTCTGCGGGTGAAGGCACAAGCGGAGCGTGCGGTGTCCCGGGGTAGGGTCGTGGTGGCGGTGTCTCTCGACATCGCCAACGCGTTCAACACCATGCCCTGGGCCTGCATCGAAGAAGCACTGCGGTACCACGAAGTGCCGCCCTACCTTCAGCGTCTGGTGCACTCGTACCTTTCTGACAGGTACGTTGTGTATCCGGGCGCCGACGGGTGGCACCGTAGGGAAGTGTCGTGCGGTGTTCCACAGGGCTCGGTTCTTGGGCCGCTCCTGTGGAACATCGGCTACGACTGGGTGTTGCGTGGTACCAACCTTCGGGGCGTCGCTGTCGTCTGCTATGCAGACGACACGTTGGTGACAGCGACGGCCAGGACGTTCCAGAGGTCCGCCCTGCTCGCCTCGTTCGGTACTGGACTGGTGGTGGGCAGGATTCGGCGACTGGGCCTCACGGTGGCCCTCAACAAGACCGAGGCCGTGTGTTTCCACGGTCCTCGGTGTGGGCCTCCGCCTGGGGCCCACATCACGGTGGAGAGCGTGCGGATTCCCATCGGCTCGAGGATGAAATACCTCGGTCTCGTCCTCGACAGTCGATGGGATTTCCGCGCGCACTTTGAGGAGCTGTCGCCGAAGCTGGTGAGGGCTGCGGGCGCACTGGGGCGCCTGCTGCCCAACACTGATGGTCCTGGCATCCCTTGCCGAAACTTGTATGCTGGAGTCGTGCGGGCCATGGCCCTCTACGGGTGTCCCGTTTGGGCCGAGTCCCTGGGCGATCGTTGCGTCCGCCTGCTGCATCGTCCGCAGCGCATGGTGGCGCAACGAATAATCAGGGGCTACCGCACGGTCTCGCACGAGGCGGCCTGCGTATTGGCGGGAACTCTGCCCTGGGTGCTGGACGCTAAGACCCTCTCGTCGGCTTTCTTCCGGCGAGAGGAGGCGTCCGGGCGTGGGCAGAGGTTGGTCCCCAGAGAGGTCGAGGCCATGTTGGCCTCCCTCCGCAGGTCCGCTGTGGAGGAGTGGCGTTCCAGGCTGGAAAACCCTAGTGCTGGTGCGAGGACCGTCGCGGCAGTGCGACCTGTCCTCGAACAGTGGCTGGACAGGCGCCACGGTGCGCCGACATACCGGCTGACGCAGGTGCTCACCGGGCACGGCTGCTTCGGTGCGTACCTGTGTCGTATAGCCGGAGCGGAGGAGTCCGCCGTGTGCCACCATTGTGGCAACTGCCGTGAGGACACGGCCCAGCACACGCTGGAGGAGTGCCCAGCCTGGGACGAGGAGCGCAGCGCTCTCATCGCGGTCGTGGGAAGTGACCTTTCGCTGCCGGCCGTGGTCGCCGCCATGGTCGGCAGCCGGAGTTCGTGGCGAGCCATGCTCTCCTTCTGCGAACGTGTCATGTCGCAGAAGGAGAGCGCTGAGCGGGATCGGGAGCAGACCGATCCCGCTCGTCGCCACAGGAGACGTAGGAGGCGCCGGGACAACAACTAACCCGGCGCCGCAGAGGCCACGCGGGGCCGCCGTCCCTACCTTGGCGGCCCCCGAGACGTGACGCTACACGCGTCATTCGCCGCGTCGCTAAAGCGGCGGTGCACAAAGAGGCGGTCCTGGCGCGTCCGTTCATCGGTATCCCGGGGCCGTCTCTCAAGTGCACCGATGGTGGCCGACGCGGGGTTTTTAGTCGGTATTTCGGCGCGCAGCTTATGGTAGGGACCCGACCCAGCGGCCGCCCGTCCACATCCACGGGCGGCACAACATCTCGCTGGGCTCGGAAGGCGCCGGTGAGTCCGACACACCCTCGCCCCTTCGGGGGTGGGATGGTCCGTAAAGGGATTTCCCCCCGCGAGAAAAAAAAAAAAAAAAAAAAAAAAAAAAAAAAAAAAAAAAAAAAAAAAAAAAAAAAAAAAAACATACATACCGTAGAAATTCTTTAAAATCGCTACGGTATGCAGGTTTCCTTGCGATGTTTTTCTTCACCGTTAAAGTGCGTGGTGATTGACTATCAATACACACATAACTCCGAAAAGTCAGAGGTGTGCCCTGGGATTTGAACCCGCGACCACTGTGAACATGTTGGCAGTCGCGTCTGGTTCGTTTGCCAACAGGCCACCACGCACTTTTTTTATATATTCTCTACTTACTTTAAATAGTGCCTCAGTTCGTCTACTGTCAGCACACATGGTCAGTGAACTGTAGAACATGGGTTCAATTCCAAGGCTCAAAACGATAGCGCAAGTGGATTGGCCACCGCTTGCGCAATCGTTTTGAAAAATTCACATATATAGGTAATGCCCACGATCGGAATATGTGCCCGGAATGGTATAAAGTAAATATATCTATATATATTTATGTTATTAGTCTGTCAGTTTTTCGAAAAATAAAATGTCGATTGGATCTCTGCCTATTGTACTTTGCAAGGGCAATACGGTCGGTGATCTGACAATGTCAGTATGAACAGCTCTGCCCACCCCTTCAAATGTACAGGCTGCAGCATACTGTGCAGATATATATGTTTAAGGATAATTAAATTTATATTAAAATCAACATATGCGCTGATAGACCTGCAAACAAACCTGGTGTGAATGGGCAGGCTTGATCGGGTTGGTACTGCTGTACATAGAACACCAACTTTATTTGCTGTATTCCGCAAACGAAATGTCAATGACGAAATTCGTGACTTGCCATAATATTATTAAGGATCAGTGGTTGGGGAGACAATTAAAAATAATTGGATTTGAAAATAAAGCTGAACCAAGTCTTCCTGTCTGTAATATAAGAACAAAGTAGGTATGCAAACTGTTTTTTGTCTTAGCAATATAGAATTAAAATTAAATGCTGCGCAAAGCAGTATAAGTTATTGATTAGTGTGTAGGTAATGTAGGTTCAATTTACTGGATAACTTAGTTTTCAAAAGTATCTTGGCTCTTGTTACCCAATTTGGAACATATAGAAAAAAATAGACAAAAATCGCATTTCATTACTCCTTGATGTGAGGAACCGTGTATCCTGCGGACAGATGATCGTAAACAGTCGCAATTGTAATTTATTAATAATAATTTCACTATGACGTTGATTATGCCGTATTTTTCTCTGGTTGGCAAATAAGAAGTACCAGTCCAGAAGAGACGTTAATAAATAATCATTGTTTCATGTAGCACGATACAATATATCCGCTAGCTTCAATATTCTTAGAATTCTTATTATAATTGACTCTAATACGAAGACAGTTCCGTAACGCTTTTACTTTTGTTTAGTAAATAATTATAGTTCCTTATGCATGTTGCGTCTGAAAGAGTACACTGATGTAAGTGTACATCTTCAGAAAACACGTTGCTAATCATTTTTCCGCCCAAGTTACTGGTTGTGAAACAAACCAATACTTTGTGCAAGTAAGTATAAGATCCGTACATTTTTATTTGTAATTTTGCCGATGTCCGATACGCCAAATCGGTCGTTCGTCAGTGAAATGTGGGACTGGCTAGTCCACAGTGCACGCAAGGTACCAGTAATTAACTACGTGTATTTGTACACACGTACATGTGAAGTAGATACACTATACACGGTGCAATTGGTAACAGATATGTGTCTCGCTTTTTGCCGTACATTTTATCGGAGAAATTCACTTGGAAAATAGCTCTCGATCATTTTCAAGTTCAGTTACGTAAGTGCGCGTGCGAAGAATTAGTGCGGAATAGCGGATGTTTGGTGGTGCTCGACGGTGAAGCGGCGCACGGTTATAAGCTCTCACCCGCACCACCGCCCGTCAGTCGCCGCTGGACCACCCTCATATACGTCGTTTTTAAGTTTTTAGTGCAGTGTGTGAAATCATAAAAGAAACATGTGCACCGCATTCCGGATATACGTCGTGTCAATCTTATGTGTCGTCTTCGTTTCGGGTCATGTCCACGGCCCGCGGAGGTCACGTGTTATGGATGCCGAAGATTACACACAGAACGAAATAGACAGCGGAAGAGCAGAGGAGAGCTCGTGGTGGTCTTCCGGTGACTTCTTTATTTTAAGAAAGCTTTATGACGACTGCAGCGCGCAGAAACATATGACCTTGTGTCTGAAGGGCAAGGCATTAACTGCGCTCACGAGGGCGGTTGAGCAGGTAAATACACATTTATGGTCATATGAGTAAAGTTGATCGGCATCATTTTATAGATTTTTAATAATTTTGCTTTGGCTTGGACAGGAGAGCATTCAGCTGGCCGATGGGTTAACTTTGGTAAAACAAGCTGATGCACCCGAGGCAGTGGCGGAGCCTCGATTCTTCCCTGGTATGTCGTTAGAAGACAAGGTTGATACTATGTTACGCAAAAAATTCCAGCAGTTGATGTCGACTCACACGATTACCATGGATTTAGCATCGGAAGGCAGAGGTAGAGGTCAGTGATCAGTCAGCATTAGCTTTTACTCAGGTTTATTTTCCAATTCCATTCTTAAAATAAATGGTTTGTGTCTTATATTTCAGGTAAGAAGGTGTTACCGTACTTGTTGCTCGGTATCTTTACCACCATGAGCATCGTCGGTGGCATGGCGTTAAAGACGCTCGCTGCTATTGCCGGCAAAGCCCTCATCGCCAGTAAAGTGGCGTTGACGATTGCCGGAATCATTGCCCTCAAGAAGCTGTTCAGCCACGAAACGCCCGCTGAAACAACTTTCCAAGTGCACGCAGACGGACATCATAGGTAATATTTTGCTGTACCTATATATACTCGTATGGCGGCCGAGACAACGGATGTTTTCATTGATGTATTTAAATATGTTTTATTTCAATTCTAGTATTTAATTCGAAGGCGGGACCTCTACGTGGTGAGGCCAGTGAGAGGACGAGCGGCAGATCCTTATAGTTCCAGTGCAACGGTGGTAAGCGTGACATCCAGGAGTTAACTGCCTCGGATGCCAAGTACCGCTGCCGCCACGATTTGCTCATCTAGCCCGCTTGTTGTCTGACAGCCCCACATACAACCTCATACCAAAGTACTGTCCGCATTGTGGACGATTCTCTCAAAACGAATCGGTTCTCCGCTCTCGCCCTCGGATCTATGTCAATAAATTATATGATGTAATTTATTTATTTGTGACTACGGATGTATATTTTAATGTTAATTAATTTATTGAATTAATGTAAGATAAATAATAAAAAATGTCACACTCAGTCTGGTTTTATTTTTCCAATATATTATTGAAAATGAAAACACTTTTATTTTCATGCAATAAACACTGATAAGTTAATCATAGTCCCGATTCTGCGATATAAAAATAATACAATAAGTGTTAGATAATTAATGAGGCTTAAAAATATCTGATTCATAGAAACCTAAAGGTTGACTTAGAATTGTCAATTGTATAACGACTATAAGAGTTTAATTCCGACAAGCTTTGGCCTTGCAAGTACCAATTAGTGTTATTGATTATTTTTTTGTTGTATAATTTACTGTAGAACTAGTTTTCATTAGGAAGTATGAGACACACGCGGCAGGCGCTAGGCTAGCGTGACTAAATAATTTATACAGCTACTGTATTTCCGTTTGGTTTATTTTTCAATTAAGTCAAAAAAATGATTTATGGATGTATGCGTCGACTGTCGGCTATGTTCGCAGCAATTTTTTTCGATATTTTTTCAAAACAAATGGTGTGTTAATGATTGCCACAGTCCGCTTTCTTTATTCACTCTAGTGGATACGAGTCCGAGAAATGTGTCGAGATTTTCCGTTAATGTGCAACGGCTACGAACGTGGAAAGTAGAAAGTTTTAATCGATTCACTGCACATGCACGAACTGTTTCTGTACATGCTAACCGTTTTATGATACATTTTGCCCCGGTTGTCTGGCTTCATCTCAGCGATCTGATAATTTTTCCTAACCATATAACTTGGCGAATCTCGTGGAATATTACCCATATTGGATAATTTGTGCCAAACTGGTGCGATGTAATCACGTAAAATGTCATTAGGAGCAGTTTGTAATAAACATCTAACCCGCTAGTTAGAGTGGAACCATTTTACACCGGGAGGAACAGTGGAGTGCGGTGTAGCGTTTGTTCGGCAGCGGAAGGTCAGCTCGTTGATTAGCCGTGCGCCGGTAAAGGCTGACCACAGTGCGCGTTTGTGAGCCCGGACGCTGTTTATAATGCAGATATGTGTTTGCCCAATCGCTGCACGCTACGCTGGCTATATGGCATCGTTAATGCGGCTGGCGTCTCTTTGCATACGCAAATATAGGGCGGGTGGTTCAGCGCTGATTAAGCGGTGCGCCCGTGGTGATGTTAGCTTCGTTTCCACTCTAGGAGATGCAGTTTGTATACTGTTTTAACTGATGACGAATGCTATCGATTCGCTCAAAACTAAAATGCTACGGATCTGTTTAAAAGTGTGGAACTGATTCGCTTGACAACTTCATGTTTTGTCTGTTTTTTTGGTTGTATTAATTTGTGTGAGGATTGATAATGAGTGTAAATATGATGTTTTAGATATGTTCAAGCGCTATAATTTTTTTCATCATAGAGCTCGACTTTAGCATTGCTTGAAGTATGTACTATTAAGAAAAACCTTATCCACTTTCATTCTCATATTTAATTCACCTTAATGTACTGCAGCCGAGTACTAAGTAATACTCAATAATTCTGGTCCCAAGAGTCCAGCAGGTGGGTGGCGAGACTGGCGCATGAGCTAATATTACTACTGTTACCATCTAGATTCTAGACAATACGTCACCCATCTGCCCTTCAATACTTGATGTCTGTCTACGGCTCGAATTAGGCTAACCATTGTGATGTCTCACGCAAATTACTAATTTAGTAGTGGCAATACAGCTGCCTGTATAGACGTCGGCTATTACAGTCCGCATGCCTAATCAGGGTAAACAATGATTTGGCCGTTTTAGTCACACAGCACCGCGTGCAATCTACATAATGAAATTTATCATGATACGTATAAGAAGAGCTTTGTATGTTAGAGGGCTATGGGTGGGCGTCACTCGCACAGCGAAGTTACTTTACGGGCGAATGGTCAAAGTATTCGACATAAACCTATTTTGTTCTCTTCTTATATTGGATATACGTTCCCTTCTTCGTCCACCGCTGCGGCGCTGCCTTCCGCTGTCCAATAAAACAGGGTTGCCAGTGCGATATTTAATAAAAATAAATGTAATGGCATTTTATTAATTACAACGTAATTAACTGTCCGTATATTTTTATCAATGATTTTTTTTGTTTTTGTTGAGTCGTCACATGAAAAAATGAAGGAGAATATAATTAGATATCAATTTATGAACAAATTGATGTACTTATATTAAAAAAAAACAAATGATCAATCCGTCAAATAACATACCTAATTCGTTGTTCGTAGTAAATTAGTGGAATGCTCATTAATTCAGTTCAACCAATTGTCATCCACAGCTCCGCCCGCCGTATGATTGTTTTCAAATAAATAATTTAATTTTGTGATGTTAGAATATCAAATAGCTTATAATAAACCCATATGCAAATGTAAGAAGGATTGGCGAATAAATTATAAAATGAACATGCAGTTCAATTCAGCTTTATGTTCATTAAAATGAAGAAATGGTTTAGATTTTCTATTCAGTAGATTTTCAGCAGATGAATCACAACATTACCTTAAAGACTTCTTGAATTTTCCAGTTCCTTAAGGGCATTATTAATATTTAGCGATATTGTAAGTGTCGTAAATGATGCTGTTAGTATTTTGAAGATATTTTCAGTACCGAAAATTGAAAGAAAAAAATGCTTTTTTTCTCTAAAATCGTCGACCTACGTAAGATTTTTTTCAGATAGCTAGATGCAATATATTGACGCAATTCTTCAATATAATCATTCTGAAACCGAAATATCTAATCCTCATAAATATGCAACACTCGAAGTCAAAGCTATGAGTTGCGTACTTAACATAGATTCATAGATATACACTACTAACGATTAAATAGAGAACATACTCAAAGTAAAATTTTAAGTAATTATAAGTAATATTTAACATATCTTACATTTTAAATGCTTCTTTCGTCGTTCATTGATATATGTCGCATCAACTGAGACACATTCGTCAACAGAGCTTCAAACACAATATTTACGTTGGTATCGTGTTTCACAGCGTCTTACTTTCATTAGTTTTCTTTACTCAGATATTTACTTTCCACAACCTGATAGAAAGGAGACTTACTCTGTATTATATTACTTAATACTTATGTGTTCACTCTGATTGATAATTAGGTCAATTCTACTTCGCAAATAATATGCCTGTGTTATGGCCTCCATACACGTAACGATATAACTGTGCAAGTATGAGTTTGCACCAGTCTCCAATCGAGAATTTGTATGAAGTTTGCGCAGTTATTTGCCCACACACGTTCCAGTATACTGGCGCAAACTCAGACTTGCACAGTTATATCGTTACGTGTGTGGCGGCCATTAGCGTTATGGCTTCAACATACGTAATGATATAACTGTGCAAGTCTGAGTTTGCACCAGTATACTTGAACAAGTGTGGGCTAATAACTGCGCAAACTTCAAACTACGACGTTTTTTTTGACAGAAATTATGTTTCCGCGAACCAAACTTCCACAGTTATATCGTTATTTGTGTGGCGTCCATAATGGCCGCCACACACGTAACGATATAATTGTGCAAGTCTGAGTTTGCACCAGTATACTGGAACGTGTGTGAGCAAATAACTGCGCAAAACTCATACAAATTTTCGATTTGAGACTGGTGCAAACTCAGGCTTGCACAGTTATTGCACAATTATATCGTTACGTGTGTGGCGGCCATAAGGTTGTTAATACAGCATTTTTTTAAATTGCATACAGAAGAATTGTCATATCATAATATCTTCTACGGTGAGAGATAATCCGCCTATTCTATTTTCAGTGTCATATTTAAATATATTTTATTCTGCCTGAACTTAAAATCATACCACGTAATCTAGTCTAATGGGGGGACCGCTGCATTAAATTAAATATATTATTTTATACGTTATTTTCATTTGAAAGAAAATCTGAAGCCGGCAAATGAAAAGTTGAAATGTTGACAATGGTGACAGCCCTGTTGTCGAGCAGGGTTGTATCAGGAAGTTTTGTCGGGAATTATGTTGGTACGTGCCAAAGCCATTATTGCTGCGAGAAAAGTTCATCAATTTCATTGCTGGCTTCGTAAGTACGCGTCCGTCGACCCTGTGTCTGTATTGTGATATGTGATTTTATACATACGTTTAATGGGATTTTTGCTTTGTTGTATAACCTATTTCATTATACAGATAAAATGCTTAATTTAATACGAAATATTGCTGACATGGTGTTATTGTCACTTGTACTCGTAGTACGCTTTTTACGAGTAGGTTTATCGATGGTTTGTGAGAATATTATTATTTAGGGGTTTTGATCGATTTTGAATTATGTGGGTGATGAAAAAACTGTATTAAGTCTAAAAACCTATTGGAATAAAACGAATTGAACGTATATGACTGTTGGGTGTATTTATTTATTTATATTTAAAATTCTTACGGATTTTATTGCGAATGTGATTTAATTTTTAAATTTTAACTTACCGACGTTTCCATCACTTTACAGCTTTCGTGGAGTTCGCCCCGTGACCACGAAAGCTGTAAAGTGATGGAAACGTCGCGTCGGGAAGTTAAAAAATCTAAAAGCAAATAAAATTCGCGATAAAATCCGTAAAATTCGTTTTTTTCTAAAATATCTAAAATCTTAATTAACGATTTTTATTCGTGTAAAAAATTATATCTAAATTAGAATTTTATACAAATTTTATTTAATTAATGCAAAAATTTAAGGTAAGTAATGAAATAGAAAGTAAACTAATATCATTAAAGGAAGAATATCATGACAAAAAAGATCCTAACATGATGGTAAGTGCCTGTTTAAAAGTAACATAATTCAGAATTAATTAATCAAGTAATGCATAACAGTGCAACACTCTAATCATCTTGAGACACTAGACATCGTATCTTAATGCGCACTAATCTGTGGCTATAATGCCCTTCAAACCGAAACACAATAGCTATACAGAAGCGAAACATATGGATTTGACATGTGGATATATTCTGATATTGATAAAGATCTGTTGATTTTGGTAAGCATTTTTTTATTCCTGTATGTTAATATCGTAGGCTGTAATATGTTTCTCATATGCTTGGTTAAAGAACATCATAAAAACTATACAAATGTAATGACTGTTGTAAATAAATCATAATCTCTAGAAACCGTAACAAACTTACAGCAAGGAAATTTGAAAAACTATGAATAACTTCTTCAAAATACGGATACAGAACTAGACACGAACTTGACCAAGTTTTTATATAAACAGATAAACTGCGTCATTACATCACTTCCTTAACGTATTAAACTGCAACTATCGCCAGCGATTAATATTTTGTGCAATAGGAAATAGTGTTTAGCATATTATTTTATACACGCACGTAATTTTTCTTGGTGGAAAACTGTTGGAGTGAAAGTAAATACACGCGCACGCGCCGCGCCGCCCGCTTAATGAAGTTATTGAAATCCAAGTGCATTTTAAATCTAACACCGTCTGGAAAGTGAATTGCTTTCTAATTTTCACTAGTTCGAAATACTGTAACACCATATTCAGGGTATATCAGGACTGCGGCCGAAAACGAAGCCAGGTGGTAATTCTAGTGATTATAGACAATGCAACTAAGATTTTCTCAAGAAAGCGACAGGTTTTTTTTGCTATTTTTTAAATATCATCGTGTTTCGGTGGAAAATACATAGTTTTTGCCATGTACTTTCGTACGTACCGTTGTGTTTTTAAAAATAAAAAGCTGTACATTATTATTTAAGGAAAATGATGTATTTACTCGTACTACCCAAATACGATGATAAGTAAAAAAATACAAAAAAAATTGTCGCTCATTTTTGTTTGCGAAATTTTTAGTTGCATTATGTCTGAAGTCACTAATACTACCACCTGGCTTCGTTTTCAGTCGCAGTCTAGATATACCCTGTGTATATTGATGTGTGAAAACAGCATTTTCGGTCCGATTTTTAATGAAAATCTTTGTTATGGTGTTACAGAGTTTCAACAACTTTTAGATTTCGCATGACATATTGTTTCATATGGTTTCATATATGTCTAGTAAAGGAGCAATCGGCCTACCTGATTGTGACCATCGCTACTAATCGACATCTGCAGTACTGGGATCGCAGATACACCGTCCGCCCTTACGATTTTAAGGGGAAATGGTAGAATAATAGAACGTGAGCAAATGCGAGCCGTTACTTCATGTCGGTATTCTGTGAAGTGATTGTTGGTACTGTTCTGGCCAAGCCCATCCAATTTTGCGACTGTCTAAGGTTACATTATGGCTCTACCACTTTTCATAAGTGTATGTTCTGGATAGTACAAATAGAAGAAATGTAAGTCGAGAGTTATTTCATTTTTAATAAATCGGCCCTAAATAGTTATTTTTTTATACAAGGAATAAATTTAGAACAATATTTTCTTAAAACAAGATGTGATGTTTTTGTTAAATTTGTGTAATACATTTTCACTTTGTATTACTGTGAACCAATTATTATAATTGGGTCGTAGCAAGTGATATATTTTTAATTTCTAACTTCGGGATATTAATGTCAATATATTTTCCATTACAATCGTAGATCCACTCGCTTTTTTCTCTATACTCGATTTGTCATTAAATATAAAAGTTGTTCTATTTTTCATTAATTAATTAGGTTTTTATTTCGATATCTTCCTCTTATAAGATTTATTTTGTTATTTGTAAGCAGATGAATCATTGTATTTTATAATGTGTGTACCTACATAGCGTGTGGAGTAAAGCTGGGAAAAAAAGTCAATTTTCTTGAGAAGTAAATCACAAGCGTAATAACGAATAACCACACAAACCTACTATTATACCAAAGACTTGGAGAAACGAGCATGTATTTACCGGTAGATGAAAACATAAGTATTGCACGCATTACCTAGTATTAAGTGCAATTTTCTGCGTAGGTGAACTTGGACGGTATAACTAGCGCAGTGGGACAACTGGCTCACGCGGTAACTTAATTCATTCATCCACTTAGTTCGAATGGACTGGTGTCCGAATTTAAGCTGTCCATGCAGTTTGTGAGCTCGTTGCTCAGTGGAACGCAATTTCGTGATGCTGGGCTGCAGTGATGTGGTTTCGGACCTAAGATGGACATTCTGTTTGGTGATAAGAAATATTAAACACTTGGGGCTTTATTAATAAACTCGGATGAGCGGAGGATTAACATTAGTCCAAGGCTTTGGAATTGACTCGATTATATTAGCGAGGTATTCTCGACTTTATTAATAAGCATGGAAATGCATAGATGGCTAGGCAACCATCGTATTGTAAATACGTTATTCCATATTATAGTCGTGCGTGCGTGGTGGCCTGTTGGTAAACGGACCAGACGCGGCTGCCTACATGTTCACGGTGGTCGCGGGTTCAAATCCCAGGGCACACCTCTGACTTTTCGGAGTCATGTGTGTATTGACAGTCAATCACCACGCACTATAACGGTGAAGGGAAACATCGTGAGGAAACCTGCATACCATAGCGATTTGTATAAATTTCTATGGTATATAAAAGTCCACCAACCCGCATTAGGCCAGCGTGGTGGACTATATGGCCGAACCACTCTCGATCGTACTCTCGATTGTAGAGGAGGCCCGTGCCCTGCAGTGGGTCGAATATGGGCTGATGCAATACAAAAAAAAATATTATGGTCAAATTAATACTCAAAATAATCGAGTCAATTCTAAAGCCTTGGACTAAAGTTAATCCTTAGCTCATCCGAGTTTGTTAATAAGGTCTTTATAGTGTAGTCAAGTCGATATAGCTTAGTCTAGTTGCTGAGCGTTGGACGGGAAAGCAGGCGTTATAGTCTGTAACCGCAAGGATGACTTGAAAATTATGGTTTTTTTTTCATTTTATCAAATCTAATTTTTGCTAAGCTAGATTGGGCTAACGGCTAGCCTTTACATGTTACCTAAGACAGTGGATGATGGTTCCTATTTCTATTTAATGTTGCGAAGGCTTGCGGTTAACAAAATTAACATGACGATTAATGTCACCCCGGAAAAGTACGTTTCATTTAGAAGGCAAGGGAGTTGATACTAATAAACTTTTCTTAAGTCAGAGAGTAATTCAATCATAATTTGGCTTATAACAAAATTTTAATTGGTATTGTTTTAGGGAGCTCGCCAAGTTCCGAGGGTGCAGGATTATTGCAGGGAGGGATCCGTTTAGTGGCTAAAATCATGAGCCCCTGCGTTTGGGACACGGAGCTTAGCCCTCTGTTTTGGTCGATGTGAAAAAATCTTTAGACGATTTTGTTTCTGTTATTGTAACTGTAGACGGTATCGAACAACTTAAGTCAAATTTTGATGTTACTTTAACTCCACGATGTGACTTTGATAATACTCGTTCATAGATTGATACAAATAATTAATGCATAGGTGAAGATATCATGACAAAATTATACCCATCAAAAAGTTTCTATACTTCTGAATACACCTGCAGTATATTGAAAATTATGGTGAAATTCCCTGGTAAAATTTGCTTATTTTTGTCTGCTAGAAAAAAGTCTGTAGTATTGTTTCGATAGTGCTGACGTAAAATTTATCATACAATTTGAAACAATTATGGTTATAGTGCCCAGTTCAATTAGATTTGCGACTTTCACTATCCAGCCTAAGTTAGGTCAGTAAGTAGTACATACAGTTAGGCCTTAACTTGATGGCAAGTAATTACCACAATTCATTTCAAGTTGTCGGACTGACGAACATTCCAGTTACATTAAATGCATGTTCTTGTACAAATTATGCTCTATGCTTGTACATCTAGCACAGACAAAAAACCTTATTTCTAAGGGTATACAGTTTTAATATGGTAAATTTATCACTGTTGCAATATACACTGAAACTTGTTTTTCTTGTAATGTATTCTATAAGCTATGGTTAATTAAGTCAAGAACGTCGAGGCATTGTAGCAACCAATCATTCAGATTGGATAGAGGCAAATCACGAGAGATAATCATCGAAGATATGACGGCACGGTACTAACATTCAATTGCAGTGTAACCACTTAACTTGCCAGTTAACAAAAAAAAAAAGGGAACGAAGTGAGTACTCTGAAGATTTTAATCTGCGTACTTGTTTTGATAATGCACGTTTTATAGTTAAATTAAAGGTAGGCAAACATCTTCCATCCATAAAGAGGCTTACAAGTATACAATCCTGAGAATACAAAAGAAGATACTGCAGGACTTGAGAGTATAGGATGCCCAATGCCCCTTTCCTCTTCCTATACTTTATCCTTACCGCTTTCCTTCCGATCTGATGGGCCGGCAACAAATCCATGATCCATGTGTTGTGGATGTACACGGGCGGCAGTGACCACTTACCATCAGGTGACCTGCTTGCTTGTTTGCCGGACCTATGCTATAAAAATATATATTTTAAGGCACATGAAGTCCACTCAGTTGGACTTTTAGTCTAAAGGGATAATTTAACTAACAGCGTTTTTAGTGAGTTCTTAGTAAATCTATATTTTATTTTTACAAATTAATAAGTGTTTAATGAACAACTAGATAAGGTGAGATATTTCAAAGAGGTCGTTAATAGCGATAAAACCTCTGTACAATTTTTCCATAATAGTTGTGTACATTAAAGTATCATGTACCTCATCTGTCCACATCTATCTAGACGAGTAGTTAATGAACCGTTCGTATTTTAAAACACGCGTGATTAACGTAACATTTCTTCAACAGACTGGTGGCAGTAAATTGGCAGAGCAGTAGCGGCGACTGGCGTACACCCCGCAGTCGCCAGGCGGCCGTCATTATGTGCCATTAGTTTTGCGACACTGACCAAATCACTGGCCTGCGATATCGAGTGACTCATTCCGCCCGTGATTAGTCCGTGTTGTTTTATCAATGCCTTTGTGTGTTATTTTCAGCTCTGATTACCTGATTAACTGCACGGCGAAATGCGGCTCTTTTTTCCAGTTAAAACTTAAAGTAATCTAGAATTAGAGACGAGGAATAATACTGTATTGCGATGTATAATTAGCAAGTGTATTACTTTGTAAGATTAGACGTGTGATGCTTTGACGCTGTCGAGGTTTGCAAAAACTATTTTGAAGTCTAATCTAAGGCATTTTGCCTAAATATAAATTATGCTGAAGTAATTATTACCGTGTCTTGTATTATTATACTGAAGAAATTTATATTGAAATTACTGTGCAAGTGCATAGTTTAATTTATAGGTAATTGTATATAGGAAGTACTATAATAAATACTGTGATACTATTGTTTACTTTACGTGGTCAGCTAATTCAAGGATCAAAGTACGTTGAAACTTAACTAGATAGTTAGCTTACCTACCTAAAGTAATATAAAAATACCTACATAAAGAGATACACACATGATGATGTAAGTATTTATAAAAAAGCAAAGAAGGCTAATAGAGACAAAAAATAATATCCAATTAAAATGTTCCCAAAAGAGAGTCAATTCATGAAGGTAGCGGTATCGAGAGCGACAGAGGTGTAATGTTGAACATGCGGCCACAGCGCGAGATTGGCGCAGTTCGAAGTGTACATCTGAAGGAAAACGTTTCATTCCCGCCGGAATATAATCGTCCGCTCGTAATTTATATTGTCTGCTGCAGAGGCGAGTCCCGCTGCACATTCATTTATTTTATGTGCCATTTACAATTGTCGGTCGATGGTCAAGGGAGCGGGCGAGGGAAGGGTCGATGGGGGTTTCGGGAGGGGGCCGAGGTTGCCGGACGACGTTGCCTTCGCATTATAAAACCGTGCGGTCATCTGCGAACTCCGTAATGGTATTTGTAATAGAACGCGGGCACGTGAGTTGCGATGACCGCGCTCCGCCGCTCCGAGCCAGCGCGCCACTCCGCTGAACACATGGGGCCGCCGCTTTATTTATAACATTAATTTACTACCTGTCTATATTGTTATACTTGTTTCGTATGAGCTATTGTTTGGAACAACATGTATTTGGTGTTTTATAGTTGATAGGATTCATGGATGTAAACGCGAATAAATGTTATTAATTAGTCAATAAAATAAAAAAAAAACAAAATGTTTTTCTTTGGTTTTATATTTGTTAGCTTCTGTTCTTAGACTTCAGGAGTACCTGTAGCATATCAAAGGGAACTTAGATACTTTATTGTTAAAGATTATACAACATATACTTGTAATTGACGTAGTGAAGGATAGTGAGTGAGATTCTTTGTGAAAGAAGTTTTTAAATTAACGATGTAAAAGTTGCAGCAACTCGAGTTCCCTTTCTTCTTGTGATTTAATTGTCAGTCGTTGCATTTTTTCGCATGAAAGCTGAACGAACAACGTCGGCGGGAAGGAGGCTGAGTGGCTCTGTATTCTTTTGTTTTTTAATTATAACGCCGCCGTGCCGTCCGTGGGGTGATGCCCCCCTTGACAAGTTCTGGTGGAGGTGCTTTCTTGTTAAGCGCGGCGGGCGCGTCGGGCGCGGCGGGCGCGACGGGCGCTCGCCTCCTACGTGCCTCGGCCATTCATTTCGTAGAAACTTATAACCTGACCCGCGTACTTATGAGCGTCGCCAATAAATATAGCGATGACCGGCGGCCGGCGGCGGCGGCGGCGGCGGCGCGCGGGGGCAACCCCGGTCCTTGTCGGCCGCGCCGCCGCGCCGCTCGGAGGAACAGGACGGAGGAGTGTGGTAGCTTGCCGTCGCTCGCGGCGAGCCATTGTTAGCTAAATATCTAGGTGGTCAGTTGGGCGGGCGGGGGGTGCGGGGCGCGGCGGGGTGAGGCGGCTAGAAGACAGGCGGCGGGCGGCGGGCGGGATGGGCGGCGGACGTGCCGGGCCCGGCGCCGGCCGATGTATTGAGCGCGTATTGCAGACGCGGTCACGCGCTGCAATATTGCGTTCGCTCTGCGATATTGCCCCTCGGTAACTCAATTTGATAAATTGTGCAAAGTTCGCCTGCCCCGCATTGCTATCAGCTAGATCGGCATGCCGCGCGCTACCTACGCGCTCATATACTACATGACCATAGGGTCGACCGAAATACACGTCACTGACCCAACTTTATATTACATTTCCTATTAATATAATAACAAAGATACATAAAGTTTAGAATTACATTTTCAAACAAATAATTCAAACGTTTATGCACTTTGATTGTATTATGAAAAATATCATTTTGTATTAATCTTGCTATGCTGCATCATCATCACTAAGGACGCATATACAACTGAAAACAATAAAAAAATACTTTTTTTGCAAAATCATGCAACTACCTAAGGCATTTTTTCTAATGTTTACTTTTGACGTTCACTAACAACTTTGAAGAAATCTTTATTTTCCTACCTATATGATTATAATTTATAGGAGGTACGTTTTTTTTACAGTAATTCATGTTAGGTACCTATTTGCTTGGGTAGTAAATAAAGGGCAAAATTTAATTCATAATTAATATGAGTTTTATTGTACCACTCCACTGGGTTCATACAATTTTCTTTCATCAAAAAACTGATTATTTATAAAAAACAATTATACATTGTATTGGACATGTGATTAGGTGTCGTTTGTCCGGAGATCGGTGTCGAGTGTCGAGTGTCGAGTGTCTGTGTGTCGGAGGGCGGCGGGCGGCGTGGCGGTCGCGTCGCGGAAGCGCTGCGGGCTGCGTGTGCCCGCGCCTCAGCCTCGGGAAAATGATTTATATTGTTTGTGTAGCGGCGGGCGGCGGCGGGGGATGAGGCGCTTTCTCAAGTAGATCCAGTCCACTGCAGATATGGCCGAGTATTATTATTGATCCGGCTCGGGCGGCGGTCGCCGGTCGGCATTTCCTACCGCTCATACTCGAGGGCGCCGACCTACACCCGACATATTTATTACTATTTATTATTACTTTGACCACGTAGGGCGAGAGGGATGGAGGGCGAGCGCCTTATCCCCTCAGCCAATCCTGGCGTGTTATGATATTATATCATGCAATATCCGCCAATGGGGTCGCGTTATGATATTGTAGGCGGGCGGCGGCGACGTGCAAGCCACTTCAGTTTTCCTCATTGGGCGGGCGGTGTTATGATTATTATATAATGGATGTTCTTATAGTCTTGCATCAGGTTGGGGTTATCTTCTCGACCAATATAATAGCGTTAAGGAACGTTACATATGTTTATGGATAGATAATGATTCCTTCGTGATTGGCTTACTGTTTTAAATGTGATTTTAGTTTCGTTTATGATTAATAGTTTTAAAATACAGTTGGTGTTAGTTCTTTCAGTCAAGAGTTATTCTAAGTGCTTTACGAATGGTTTAATTAAATTTCATACTCTATGAAACATTTGAATATCTGTCTGTATCAGCCCATTAACGTTCCACTGCAGGGCACGGGCCTTCTCTACAATCGAGAGTACGATTGAGAGTGGTTAGGCCATACTGTCCACCACCCTGGCCTAGTGCGGGTTGGCGGACTTTTACATGCCATAGAAATTTAAACAAATTTGAATATACAGTTCACCAAAATCTTTGGACATTTATTGAGTAGTATTTCTCAGTCTGCGACACGATATAGCTGTATAAGTATACAAATCCGCAAGACCCGTAGCGTTGCGACTCAATTCTTATGATGACATTTGAGCGCTTTTCTATCCAATATCACATTTTCCATTTGGATTGTAAGCGGCGGAACGTTTGATTTTATTTTCGTCGATTTTGCAGAATCGTGACCTGAAACGTAGATACGGATTTGTTGCGCAACTTTCATCGCTAACTTTGTCGAACCTGCCGGTAAGTCATTTTGATTTACTATTTGAATCTTTGTACGCACGTCACTGGTCAGTGGGCCTGCCCTATGTTTTATGTGAAGGTCTTTATGGACTATTCAATAAGTAATAGTTAACTTAACAGTTAGATGTAGTTGGAAGGTCACTCAGGCTTTTAGCTTGGTTTGCGAAATCGAGTTTTAAACGGATAATTTTACATCTCTGATTTAATTTCGTGAGCAATTTCGCTGTTAAATGTCAAATACAAAGTTAAAAGCTTCGTACAATAGTTATAATTGAATCTGAATATAAAAAATAACAATTGAAATCTCTGCTGAAAATATTTATTTAGAAATAATATGTAGTGTTGAATCTCTGAATTTAGTCCTTCATAATAAAGACACATTAAAACTGCTATGGAACTGAAATTAAAGAACCTCTACAAGAATACAAGGATTTAGAGGAAATCTGTGTAAATACGTATCAGTTACTTATCTGTAGTGTTAAACATAGACGCTTACTAAGTGATTTATTTACATACCAAATGCTTAGAATTTAACGTAATAAAAACGGTATTGAATTAAACGACGTCCTTGTTCGGCAAATGAGTTGATAATAAAAGGATAATAAACAAGCGCGTTTGTAACAAACTATAACAGATCAGTAATTGCTTCCACGATACCTCCTCGCGTTATTACGCCTTTTACGACGCCGTATGGGGTGAATAAAACATTTTTACGACCGGCCATGGTTGCTATATACTATATACTTATGTACATCGATGTATACGTCAGGTAATAAACCCGTATCGATTGTGTACGCCGTTTGATCTAATAACGCGTGGCGACTCATTAATTAGTTAATGTAGTGTTTTAATTAATTTAATTAATCGACCATGTTGCTAATAACACGTACGGTTTATACAGTGTTTTGCTGCGTTTATAAATGGCCACTTATATGGTTTTGTTTTTGATTATGTGGATACTACCTATATATTTCAATCAATTCAATCCATCAGCCAAAGAAAGTCCACTGCTGAACATAGGCCTCTCCCAATGATTTCCACAGTGACCTGTTACAGGCAGCCTGCATCCAGCGACGTCTCGTGACCTTTACCAGGTCATCTGACCACCTAGTGGGTGGACGTCCCACGGCTACCATATTATGAAGATTTTATCATTAAGATATCTCAAAGTTGTTAGTTATTGAAGAATTTGCGTCCAAACACAAAGTTAACAAGGAAAACAAATTGGGTTGAATACTGTTGTTACATTAATGCAGCATGAGATATCAAAGGGCAAGGGTCACTGGTAATTTTTCTCAAACTTAATGTATCGCAGATGGACAATTGAATAGGTGAATTGGTAAGTATGCGATAGGTCCCCGGACACTCGCTGCACGTGGACACATGGCACCCACTCGGGTCACTCAAATAGATTGCGTCATAGAGCACTCCGTCCCACAGCGCAAACTATTATTTAGTCACAAAATTGATAAAGTATCGAGCGCCCCCGCCCGCGCTCCGTCTCCGCCGTCTTTTCTTTGTACACATGGAACGTAACGTTTGTTGAGCGAAGATACAAAATATATTTTTTTATTTTTTACTCTTGGGACACTTTTTCGACCCTCGTCCGAGCGGTCTCTTTGAAAAGTGGACATCGGAACGCGAGGGAAGCAGCCCCCGAGGACACCGAACAGAAAATGCGTTGTAAACATTGCGACTACATTCAATTTCCCGTCATTTTTCAAACTGATAAATAATTCTGTCATCGAACGCTCGGACAGGGGTCGGTATGAAGTGATTGTCGATAGAAGGACGCCCGATGCTGTAAAAAATAGCGACCGATGAGACTCGGCCTCCGGCGCTCGTATGAGCGCGATAAATTTCTTTTTTATTATCAGATATCAAGGGACTCGGGAATCGAATAAAGCTCTCATATTTAATTCATAAGATACCGGCCATATATACTCGTACTAGGCACGAGTATTTTATTTAAGATGTTGAAAGATTACGGACAACCGACCCGCTCCTTGCGAGCGCAACCAACTGTATGTCGAATCAGGAAAATCAATATCGGTTTTAATTTGGTGTACACTTTTAAATGCAATCAGGGGTTTATTGTGATGTTCATGTCGGTGTGGCTGATTGAAATTCTTCAATTTATTACTGTGTCTCAAATGTCCGGCAGATGTGTTCAATACATTTACAGCATCCGAGAGGAGAGTCGGGGGTCACTCGCAGTATTAAATAACTCCCCGACAGCTAAATGAGTAGGGGACGCGAATAACGTGCGTTGTGGACTATTCTCAACACCTTCACTTTTTATAAATACTACGTTCATTTTACATCGCATGGCATTTAATGAAATTCTTGTATGAAGTCATTTGTATTTATTTAACCAATTTTAAAATACACCACGTGCTTTAATTATTTAGTTAAAGTTGGCTGTATTTCTTGTATTACAGTTTTATAATATCGATAGAATAACTTTAGATACTGAACATCGTTTGGCATATCACATCTAGTTTAAACGATGATATCAATTTTAAGACCTTAATATTTGGCAATTTAAAAGTTAATACGACGAAAAGCAACCGATAAATGCTCTCGATCTACGGAAAGGTCAGCTCACATCACTCCTGTGTAGTGGTATTGCGTAATTGTGTCTAACTGAGATCCAAAACGAACCTCTACAATTTCCACTATGAACCTCCGAATTGGGCTTAAACCTTAATATCCGTCCAACATTCAGTTGTATTATGCCTCATTTAATCCGACTAAGTTAAAAATCATTACATGCTGAACGTAGAGATTTTATAGCAATAACGTTATGGGTTCATTTCAAGTGATAACTGTTTATAAAAATGAATTGAATTCGTTCGGTTTACCAGGTTATCTTGGCCAGTGCCAGGTTCCAGTTCTTCTCTTAGTCAGGAGTTTTAGACGCAGTGTAGGACCATTTTGCAACGTCTTTTGCGTTCTCAATTGTAAGGTTATTGACTCTCATATATCCCTTGACCATATTAAGTCGGTCCTTTTGTTTGTCGCTCTGAAGGCCTTGGTCCTGCTATATGGAGGCTCGGGTACTGTTATACATTTGTAATATATAATTGAAAATAAAAATAAAAATACAGTCATTAATTGTTTTCTGATTTTTACTGCCTGTTTAGAAACGTGCCGTTCCATATCCTGCAGTCATAGATGGGTCCTGACATGGTGGGTAATTTTCAACCACCTCTTCCTTTATGCAATTATTTTTTGAATTTATTTGATCCTGCACACTTGTCATAACGACTTGCTAGAATTTTATAAAGAGACTGGCTAAACAGTCGTTTTGTTTCTCTCCCACTTTCCGTCGCATATTACTTTCACAGATGAATAGAACTTGCGTATTTATTTCTCTTCCACCACAAACATTTTGTTATAAACAAACTTAGAAATAGGACAATCAATAACGGTTTCTTAGATTCACGCGAATGTTACACATTGAAACAAAACGAATTCTGACGGATTTTATCGCGAATTTGATTTAATTTTTACATTTTTTAATTTCATTACAGTTTTCGTGGTCACGGGGCGGACTGCGGTATTAGTCATCTGCTTAGTGACTGTTAAAATTTGTTACAGTTTTCAAATTGTAACAGTCACTTTAACATTATCGGGTTATCCAATTTTCCACGCAATACAACAATTTCACAATTTCTTGTCTACTTCTTAAAACAAAGTATTTATAAGCATGTAGAATGAACAAAGCGTCGAGTTAAGAATAGCCCGTCTGGATTTGTTACTGCCCGTCGCGGTAAGGAACAATAAAGAAAATTACGACACCAACCTACCTATAGTCCCTTATAACAAATATACGCCTTCGTCCAAGGTGTTTTTACTTTAATTGAAAATGCCGCGGCTGGGACGTCAACCTGGATTTATGATTCAAATATAAATGTGCAAAATGAGCTTTTAATTGATTTAAAATTAAACTAATTGTATGTGTATATTATTTTATTAATGACACATGGAAGCGTATTTTCTTGATAGTACCAAAATAAAATAAAAATACACTTTATTTCGAGACTTTAAGATGTTTTAGTAAAAATGTGTTGACAAAGCAAAGCATTATTTTATTTTATATATATTTTTCTATTTATCTTTGACTAAAAACAATCACTTACAGAAACTACCTTAAGAAAAATAATATTTTGATAATCACGTTTGTAGTCAACCAAGTGTTGAAAATATTAAAAAAAAAACTGGTAGTTCTCCTTATCGTCAGTAGGGGCGCTGGAACTGTACCCATGGATATTTAGTTATCTGACAAAACAAATGTAAATTGTAATGCGTAATTTTCAGAACTAATATAATTACTGGTAGACATAGTATTAGAAGAATAAATGTGAATACAGATACAACTAGCTTCAATGTACTTTGTTTAGATTAATTCATGTCAATAAAGATAAATATTCAAATTATACTAAATATACATTTTTCGAAATCCTATATTTAATGTTAAATTGAATTCCAAAATATATTTCATATGAGCCATTGTTTTCAAAACAGGACATTTGATTCTGATGTTACTTACACAAGTTAGTAACATCAAATCCTTTCTTTCTCCTATTTATATATCCATCACATATACTTGTACTATTATTTTTATTGTGTAGTATATCTCTGTATTGTGCAAAAAGGTGTTAAATAAATAATAAATAAGTAAGTTGTAACTTAAAGTAATAACTAAAGATAACTAAAACGAAGTGCGTGGTGGCCTGTTGGTAACCAGACGCGGCTGCCTACATGTTCACGGTGGTCGCGGGTTCAAATCCCAGGGCACACCTCTGACTTTCCGGAGTCATGTGTGTATTGATAGTCAATCACCACGCACTATAACGGTGAAGGAAAACATCGTGAGGAAACCTGCATACCATAGCGATTTGTATAAATTTCTATGGTATGTAAAAGTCCGCCAACCCGCACTAGGCCAGCGTGGTGAACTATATGGCCTAACCACTCTCAATCGTACTCTCGATTGTAGCGGAGGCCCGTGCCCTGCAGTGGGTCATATATGGGCTGATACAATAAGATAAATAAAACTACATGTTTGGTTACTCTCCACAAAACTCATTTTGTCAGGTACGTCTAAATATTGAATACAGTGCATAACAATATAAACTGCAACAGCGACGCCACGATCTATTTATAGCACAGAGTTAAGACATAAAGTTCGCAAGTGCCATGCCCGAGAGCTTAACTTAAAAAAGTAGCGACGTTTTGTAATCGCTTGACTAAAATACATTTTCACGAGAACATCCAGCTTTTTTAATTTTTCACCATTATTTTGTTAATATTGCTTATTAATAAGTGGTTATATGTAAGTCAGCGGCGGTTCTCATACTAAGATTTCTTCAACATCCATAGAGATATTTGCGGTACAAGCGTGATTGGAGCTGTTTATATTTTATTAATGCATATTATTTTGTGGTTAGGCCATATAGTCCACCACGCTGGCCTAGTGCGGGTTGGCGGACTTTTACATACCATAGAAATTTATACAAATCGCTATGATATGGAGGTTTCCTCACGATGTTTTCCTTCACCGTTATAGTGCGTGGTGATTGACTATCAATACACAATTGACTCCGAAAAGTCAGAGGTGTGCCCTGGGATTTGAACCCGCGACCCCCGTGAACATGTAGGCAGCCGCGTCTGGTCCGTTACCAACAGGCCACCACGCACTTGGCCTAACCACTCTCAATCGTACTCTCGATTGTAGAGGAGGCCCATGCCCTGCAGTTTGTCGTATATGTGCTGATACAATACAATACAATATTATTTTGTTAATATTGCTTATTAATAAGTGGTTAGAAGTAAGTCAGCGGCGGTTCTCATACAAAGATTTCCTCAATATCCATAGAGCTATCTGCGGTACAAGCGTGATAGGAGCTGAGTTTATATTTTATTCATACATTGTATTGTTGGAATATCAATTGCCTCGCCCGGCGGTAGGTAAAGGGTACATTTCCAATCCGCACGGGATTCACTTAGATTTGAAGGAAAATAGATTTCGATTTCCAAAGCTGCGACAAAGCAATCCGATATATTTTTCAGACAGATATTGCTAGCGATTTCTTTTGAGCTTTGAAATATAAGGGAGGGAATTTAAAAAGATTCCGTGTATTTTCTTTACTATAAATAACACCGATGTGTGGATATTAAAGCGTGTGTAATCTTTCTATTGGATTCAGTTACATATGTGTTTTGTAATCACATTTTAAGTTATTCTGCTTGTTTTGTGTAACAATGGTGTCTATTACAAACAAAAGGTCATCGCCGTTTAAAACGCGGAGACAGACCGTTTCCACTTTTTTAATTTTGGCAGGCAGACAGTGCACTAAAGAAAAACATTAAAAGGGGAGCATTCCGACCCCTTTTTTGGTGTGATTAATTTATTATGCTCTTTGTTTCTGTTTTGATTTCGGTAACAAAAACAATTGGGGTGCTCGTTATGAAAATATTCATTACAAACATATTTATACAAATAATGGCATGTTTTTAAACATTAGGTACGATAACGAAACAAGATGTAGATAATACAGTGTAGTAGTGAGTACATTGCCATGTAGATATTTTTAAAACGCTTGACGAGATGAGGTATTGATTTATCCAATCCATTACGTTGTTATATAGCGAGTACATGCGCCGCTAGAAGCACAAGCATAAGTTATGTATCAAACCCGTAAAAGTATCACTCGTGCAATATAAAAGTTAACGACACAAGAAAACGCGTTTTCCACAACATTAAAGATAACAACAATACGGGGGCGAGCGAGTGTAGAGCCTCCCGCGGGGGTGGCGGGAGGGGGTTCGAGAAAAATTCAATATTAATATGAAGGAGGTGCGAGCGAGACGGCGCGGTGGTCCCTGTCTCCCGGCCAATGGCGAGCGCCGCCTCCGCCGCGATATGATGAATTTATGGATGTAATAAAAGCGAGGTGCGCGATTGGAGGAGCGGTCAGGGAGAGCTTATTTTCTTTATTTTCATATTTGCAATGTCGGTCTTAAGTCTTCGCCAGTAATGCTTGGATATCAGTTATTTGCTTTCTTGAGTTATGTGGGGGGGTAATGGCGACGGGCCCATTTAGCGTCTTGTGCATAGCGATGCTTATCTTTATGTCACATAATGTATTTGTATTGTAGATTGGTACATGATACTGGAACAAAATGTATTTGTTTGTTAGGTATGTTATTGCTGAGATTTCTCTTCGGGTATGTTTATGTTGCATGTTATCTGTGAAAGAGATTTACATGTTGCCTTCAGTGAAAGCTATAAATTAAGCTTTCAGTTGTAAACTGTTATTATATTTAGGAGAATATATTTGCTACTTTTTGTAAAATAGTTATTGCGTTTGTCAAAAAGTGATTTATTATTTTTAGTTTAGATATTATTTAGAAACGTTTATTGAAGTTACGTTTTAGAAAAATCTCATATAGTTATGATTAAGTCATAATATTTTTTTCATAATAGATTTTAGGTGTTTTATTTTTATGTTTTAAATAACAACAAAAAATCAATGAAATATGTATTTTTTATGAGAAGAAAGTCCTTTAAACCTAAACCTAAAAATCCAAGCACGTTTGTAAATGTGACAAGAAAACTGATTTGTAAAGACTGTGGTACATTATCCAATGATGTGGAGCAAGATCCAGCGAAGGTGAATCCTGGCGAAGTCGTGTGGTGAAGGCAGGGTGAGGGCACTTGTAGTACAAAGGCTCGTAACAGCCGGTTGATTGAGGCGTGAACGACACTCGACCGCCGGCCCGGTTTCTTTCTTCATTTGCTACTCGAGTGGCCGAAAACGACACTTCTATTTGCATGAGCTGATTTAGAGAATCCCGTTTTAAATCTCAAGACTGCGCTGATACTTGCACACGAGTGTTTCGTTGCCTTCGCTTTGTGTGTATGCAATCTCCAGTTTATATTTGTAACGCTATTTTTAGAGAGGATTGTGTTGATTTGTGTTGGATTTTATATAGTTGATTTGGAAGTGAGGAAGTATACAGGTATATATTGATAGTGTAACTTAAATGTGTTTTTAAATACCTCAGTGGCTACTAGACGGATGCGAGCCTATTTAAAATAATTCAGAGCAACCTGTTGGAAGCGGCCTGTTTCTAGCTTCTCCTGCGTTTTTTTTTCATTTATCTGGTACTCTGAAGTCTGACCATAGAAGGCCTAAAGCTGCGTTATAAGTACATACATATATCTAATAGTATGTACATCATAATACAATAATATTTAAAGGCAATCAAAATCTTTAGCACCAAGAAGTATATTCTAAGTACAAGGCATTTCACAGTAACCTGTCGGATTAAAATAAAACAAAACTATTGAATATAACCCACACTATTATCTTATAAAATACCTATAACACAACATTAAATCCCATCTGTAACAACCGTAAAGCGGAATCAGGCGCGACGTGCGTATTATCTGTACGGAATTGATGCCGTCAATATAATGCGTAGGATAGAAAAGCGTTCAAAAGGCAGAGCTTGACAGCGGCAAAGACAACGCAGACAAAATAAATAGGAGGGCGATGTGCGGCCCAGCCAGCCGGAAGTATTGGGGATCTGCCACTAGCGCAGTTTTGAAGTCCAATTATATTGCAGGTGGTGGCCTCGGGCGAGCGCGCTGCCTCCCGCAATACCTCCGAATAATTCCATTGTGTGCGGGGAAATATCATTTATTGAGGAGTTTTGAGGAGGTATGATGTGATTATTTTTGATGATGTCATTGAGTTATGCGGGGTAGAATTAAGCTTTATTGTTAGCTACTCATATTCAGACGGTATTCTCGTTCATGCTATCTTACGATATCCGTAAGATGACTGGTAGCGGTTGGAGACGATGGGCTGAGGATCGAGCCCAGTGGCGTGCCATAGGAGAGGCCTATGTCCAGTGAACGCGGAAGGGATGATGATGATGATGATTAGTGCAAAATATTGGCTTTAACTTGCACAAACAAAACAAGTAACTGCCTTATAATACAACTGCCCACATAATTTTACAAGTACGTTCAAAAAGTAAATAGCTACTATTTGTTTAAATCATTCGGAATCTTTTTTTTTTCTAAATAAATATTTGCGATAACACTAATTATTTTTCTTTCCAATATTGTAAGTATGTTATTGATAAAGCAACGCCTTTATCCTGGAAAGCTTAACGCTAACTTCAT
This sequence comes from Theretra japonica, assembly GCA_033459515.1. Taxonomy (NCBI): domain Eukaryota; kingdom Metazoa; phylum Arthropoda; class Insecta; order Lepidoptera; family Sphingidae; genus Theretra; species Theretra japonica. Next base: position 8,543,165 of record CM065930.1, read on the forward strand.
CTGCCCGTCCGTCAATTGTGCGCTGCTGCCGGCTGCCGACAGATGGCGGCATAACCATCACTGAGCTGGGGTTGCCAAATTACATACCGAAGACGGTCAGCAACGAAATTAGTACCATAGGCTATGTTTTGTGCCTCCTACCAGCTTTCTAGCATGGTGGGTATTGGCAAAACCTTTGAATATGATTTTAGACACCATTTGGGAGTGCGTTCCCAAATAATAAGATTTGGCAGGGGACTGCTTGCGGTTGAAGATGAAAGCAACACCTTACACTCATACTAAGAAATGTAAGCCATAGCAATTTAATTAAGTATACTTAATAAATAATAAAAAAAAATATTGTCACTAACACACTTTCAAAAGTTTATGTTGTAATGTACAATTTAGAAAAATAGTCGTATATTCATTATTTCTCTCACTTAAGTGATGTTCTTAAAGGATTATAACACTTACCCTTTAAAGTTTTCGTCCACCGCGTGCCAAAAGACCTACAAGAGACTCTCGCAATTCTTGCATTCAAGCACATGTTCACAGCTGACTACAATACAGGGCGATACAAAATTCCTGCCATTGAAGTCAAACAAAACAGAAATTGAAGTGAGTGATGCCACAGGAAACGTTATGTTAATCTATAAAGCGAGCACTTCGCCGTAACAGTATAGTGGAGCACAAAAGCCGAAGTTTCCCCGCAGCGAGATTCCTTTTTCTTTGTTTGGTGTATTTATTGTAAATCTACTCATAGGTACCGCGCAACCTCTGCCTCCTCCCCCTTCCCCGCCGTACCGCACCCCCTCACAATGTTCCGACATAATATTCAACTAGAATAGTTTGTGCGCCGTTAGTGATATTTTATTTCAGTTGTGGTTTAAGTGTTTGTAGGAGAGAATGTGTGGCATCAAAGCCTTGTTATTTTGCTTTATACGGCATTCAATAATATTGAATTATTACAATATTATCCATCCATCTATCCATTAGTCAAAGGAAGTCCACTGCTGAACATAGGCCTCTCTTAATGATTTCCACAGTGATCTGTTGGAGGCAGCCTGCAAGCAGCGACGTCCCGCGACCTTTACCAGGTCGTCTGACTACCTAGTGGGTGGACGTCCAACGCTGCGCTTTCCAATATTATGATATGATTCAAATGCTGTATACGTAAGAGAGTCTTAGAGAGCATAGGCAGATGTATCATGTCAAGTGTTAACAATATTAATTCGAAGACAAGGAAGAGCCTTTTACCATGTCGTCCAGTAATTTAACTCATTATAAGATCTCGTATCTTTTAAGATTTACAAATTGAGATTTTGCTCTAAGTTGTTGGACTCAGAAATTGATCCCGGAATTTACGGTTCCAAGCCTATATAAGTACATTACGACTAAACTTGTGTTGTGAAAAGAACTGTAGTAACTAATTTGGGTAGTGTTTATATTAGGATTTTTTTATGCAAGGGTATTTTATTACGTGTGGAATTGTTTTTACTTCCAGAGGTACTTAGTCTCGCGTAAGAGTGGTGTTTCTCAGATTTGCCACTTATAAATATTAGCAGGGCTGAGTCACCTCAGAACGTCTATTCATAAATGTAATATCTTGATAACATTCTTACATTCGGCTGGCCTGAGGTTTCTAGTGTTCTAAGGTATATCTAGCCGTCGGTTGGGGCCAGCGTGATAGACTGAGACTTAAACCTCCTCTTGCGATGTGAGAGTAAATCGTTGCCTGGCAGTGTGTTTATATGTAGAATATGTACAGGTATGGTAAAAAAATAAAGTGATATTGTTATTTGAAATATTTTATGCTTTAATCCATTATACAGGTCGCAATAACTTCAACAATGTGTATATTGTCCACTCGCCGAACATATGTTCTCGATCAAACAGTCGAAAACAAGTCGTCTGTCCACCACAGAAATTACGATAGAATTTTCGGTCTCACAAACTACGTCGAAAGAAAAAAAATATTAGAAAGGCAAAAAAAATGACTGGGATAGTGTGTATGAAGTGCATACATAACACGAGGCAGTTAAGGAATTAGCGCTGGAACAGTGAGCCGGCGTCGAGCGCACAGCGGCCTCGTGCCTACTCTCTTTAATATGATTTGCCAACATCGCGCGACTCCGCCCGCTGCAGCGCTGCACTGCTCGTTTTCGCCAACTTTACACACCAGTTCGCTATTTTATTTATTCCAGAGCGTATAGAACCAATTATGAACTTATAAGCTGCGCGGCGCTGTCGCCTCGCGAGTGCCACCGTGCCCAAATACATCAAAACTGAGTTAAAACTATACACGACGATGCTTTAATCAAACTTTCCAACAGACGCCGTTGTCAATTAAAGTCGAACAACCGTAGAGTAATGAATAAAAGTGGCAGTAAATATTAAAGCAACATTTAAGTGGAGGAAAATTTTTCCAACATAAAGAGCCATTAGAGTTGGATGCGACCACGGGAAGTGCTACAGAAGACGTGTAGTGGGCAGGGGGCGGCGGAGTCCAGTCTTGAGATGGGGGGTTGCCCCCCGCGGCGCCGGACGACTTGCTTATTCTATCAAGCGTGGACTCACACTGGCGCGCCACCCGCGCACACATCGCCGCCGCATTATACGGCCGGCCACCACTCCACTGTGTCAATACAATACGCTCTCTTCGGCTGGACTTAGATTATTTAGAAAGCACTTGTAATGCTCATATAAGAAGCGCCGCGGAAGAAGTATTTTACGTCACAATGGCCGGTACGTGTCGACGAGGGCCCAGACGGGATACGCGGAAAAGATTACGATCCTAAAAAAACAGCCTCCACTCAACAATATACCTAATATTCTTTTAGTTATTGACTTAGCTTCGATAGTGGTTTTGTATTTCGTTTCATTAGGTGTTTGGGTAATGTATATTTGGTTTCCACTATAGCGTTTAAATAGTATTATTGTATACGGCTTGACAAGTGACAACACGGTTTATCAACATAGTGAGGTAACAATAACTTACATAAAAGGTTCAAAAGTACATGACTTCAAAACGATACATTTATAAATTTCAATCAATATCAAAAGTAATGTCAATGTCAAAAAATACATTTATTCCACACTGCAATATGGCACTTAAAACAAAAATACTGTACACAGTTTAGCTCTTAGCATGCATATTTGAAATGAGATGGGGTGCAAAGCTGATTATGAAGTGTATGCAAAGCCGTCAGTTGCATTAAGCATGACAGGGAAAGAGCATCACCGTCATATCGCGGCTACGAGAGCCGTGAGACTACGCCGCTGGACATGGATTATCCGCTACGCGCTTCTCCGCTACGCCGTAGTTCTTTCGGCTACGCACGTAGCGTGTGTATAGATACGTTTTCCTTTATGTCTTATTTATCTGGTAAATGTATATTTTTTGTTATTATGTATATAGAAATCTCGAGGCTTGGAATATTATGTTCAGTACTGAACTACTTGTGGATAAAGGTCATAATGATGATAATTTAATGATTTATGATGCAGCTGCATTTTTATAAATTTTCATGACTAAATCAAAATCTTAATTAACCAATTGAAGCCTCTAGTTGTGGAAATTGGGAATAGTTAATTGTTAATTGACAACATAAACCAAGTATGTCGTAAAATAATTTGCCAGTAGAGATGAAAGTTCCACTAGCGGTGTGATTCAGTATAGTTATTTTAACTCCGATGAAGTTAGTGTTAGAAAATTAATGATCCTTTAAATTAATAAGTGTCAAAGTTTAGCAACGGCGCGGCTGAGAGTGTGGTGGTGTGGGTGCGGGCCCCGCGCTGTGTGTCGCGTGTCGTGTGTCGCGCGTGTGTGGCGTGTGTGTGACGTATACAATGCGAGCGGCAAGAGACACCGGCTCATGTGTGGGTACTTTCATAAATCTGTTGGGAGATATATGAGAGCGCAATTTCCGGTATCCGGCCATTAGCGCCGAGCTTTTATAAGCTTAAAGCTTAGGTTAAAGATTTTCTGGGTAGTTTAATGCGAATCTTGTAATAGGTACAATAAATTTAGTATAAAGTATGTGATTGCATATTAGGTGTCGATTCGGGAACTTTTAATGTGTTTAACTTGGCCTAATGTCTGTTTGCGGATGTCGCCGGGCGCGTCAGCCGGCCGGCGTGCGGGCGCGGCGGCGGCGTGGCGTGTCTCAGCCGGCTTCGATTCAATTTAATCACTTTGCTGTTTTGCGATAAATGAAAAGTGTCACGAACAAAAAATGAGCGGTGTTTGAGTGTGGGCGGAGTGTGGAGGCGTGTGTACCGCTCGCTCTGGAGCCGCGGGGAGGCAGCGGAGCGGTGCACGGCGGGGGAGGAGGGGGACGAGCACCAGCGACTTATTATTTTTATCGACCGTAAAAAGGTGCCGGACCTTGTACGGACCCTTCCACGGCGCCTCTCCTCGTGAGACTCCAATTATTTACGGATATTTTGTTTCAAATCCCGAAAAATATACCCACTCGATTGGGTTGGCACTTATCTTATGGCAGATTAACATTAGCTTACTTTGAAACATTGTCATGTGTTTCTTGGACGGATTACAAAACTCTAAAAATAAAACGAAAACAAAATAAACTGGGGTGACATTTTAATTCTGATTTAAAAGGGTAGCGTACACAATACGTATGACGTAAAATGTTTGCCCTCTCGTTGAGCGCGATTGAAAAAGCGCATTATTAATTGATAAAATAATGAATAAAAATTGGAGACATTTGTTCCGCTTGTCTTCTAATGAGTGTGCCGTGACAGGGTAATGACGCGCTTGCAGCTGCACCGCGCCCCACTCTCCCCCAGTTGTCACGGACTACTCAATAATGCAACAATGCAGTCCACTTGGACCTACTAATGTAAATCATAATACTTTTTTATTAAATTCGAACACTCATCAATAGCGAACAATGTTTTCCGGATTAACTTGTACGACAGCGACGAAAAAATCTTTTTACAATTAAGGCGACAATCTTCATAAATCAATTTCTCCCCCGAATTGAATGTCAATAAGTAGGGAAGGTTGTTAAACGACCCGCTGTAAAATAAAACTTTCCGAGGGCGGGAAGTTCTGAACAGAAAGAATATTTACATTAATTCTCTTCATTATGTTTTGAAGAATAATCATGGGCAGCGTTTTCCATTTTACTGTCTCCATGGAGTTTTTATTTGAATATTTTTTCGCCGCCCGGCGAGTTCGTCTCTGTACTACAAAAGGAAGTTTTTATTAGCATCTTAATGATTTTACGGCGAGTCCCCGGTTACAACAGCCTTTATGTCGTCAGATTTTCTTAAGTATTTTTTGTCGAGTTTTTTGCATCTTACATTATTAAAGTTTTCATTCCGGCGCTTAATGAAGCTCATTTCTTCTGTTCGTCCGGGCCTTGATTGCCTTTGTTTTGCATAAATGCAAGATTTCTATAGGTTTCTTTCTAGAAAATTTAGTAAGTTCGAAGACTTTAAATTTGTTCTTTGCAATTAATTGGCTTTCTTCGCTCCTTCGTAAAATAAACACAGCGCTGGGAGAGCTTGCATTTACACACATATTAACAGCGTTCTTTAACTAAACGAACTTAGTATTAAAATGTAAAATAGCGAATATGGGTGATGTTTACTTAAATTATAAGACGTGTTAGAGACGAATGCGTATGTGTAAGGACACTAAACAGGCTGGTTGCAGCGAGCAGTGCTCAGAGGCATCTGGCGTGTGTGAATATCATAAATCGCGAGACACAAATGTAGCGAGATGGCAAATGAATAGTGCGCGCCGAGGATACGATTTGTATTGTCCGGCGCCGTAATTACATTCATCTCTGCTCACGACTGATTTATACTGCGCCTCCTTCGGCCTCTACTCTGCCATTAAGTACGTTTTCCGGGTGTATCTCACGCACCACAAAATAATAATCGTCCGGAAAATCACCGCGGGCTGTATGTAATGTTATGAGAGGAAGGCCGGCCGTTTTTCTCGGGTCGCAATCGAGTCCGAGATGTTGCTTTCTTTTTAATTTCCCTGCGGCCTCCTAATGAGGTCCCGGCGGCGGCGGCGGAGGCTCCGCGCCGTTATCTATGATATTCTTGAGGTTGATGCTTATTGTGCGTGTCACTGATGGTTTCCCTTTTTATTATCCTCTCGAACACAATTCAGAGGCCGCCCAAATGAGTTCTTCTCATTTGCTTTGCTCTCTTTATTTCTCTAGGCGGCAGTTTGTCTTGTGTCACGACTTAACTTCTTTTAATTTTAATGAAGCAAAATGCGGTCGGGCTCGATTTTTTTACTAAGTTTGTATTTTGTTGAAAAACAAACGGGGCGAGGATCGCGTTTCACATTATCAATAGTGACGCCCGACTTGGGGTTAAACGAGCGCCGTCTCATAAGCTAACAAATCACACGACTCCGCCTACACTTATCTATTAAAATGAGAGATTATCGTCGGCTCAAATGGCGTACAATAGTCGGGTGTTATTTTCACTGGATTGTCCAATATTGTCACAACGTCTGTGAAAGGGCAATTAGAGAGGTGTGGCGCGTGTCGGCCACGTGGCGCGCTGTCTCGGCGGCGGTGGCGGGGCGGGTGAGGGGGGAGGCGCACGCGCTGCATCGCCACATTGCCCTCATTAAGCACCGATGTTTATACTGTGCTTAACAACTTGATCCCACCGAACAGATATTTGAATAAAAATCATATTATTGGACGTGTTTTGATGTTGCTGATATAATATGGGTAGATAACATTTTCTGAGCATTGTAATCTCCTATGTAATTGGATATACCATGTAGCTGTAGGTGTTCAATATATTTCAAAAATATTGTTCAATAAGAATCTTGTTTTCGTGTATTACATGTGTGTATAGCTTTTTAATTAGCACTTACTCCTGTGAATGTATAGTTTTACTTCTGCAATGTTTTTTGTACCCGACTGCGAAAAAAGGAGTATAATATAAAACAAATATAATATACATGTGTACACATGTAATACATATATAGACAAAACTATATTAAACGATATAACTTAACATTACATTATTTGAAAAAAGGAATACTAATAAAATTGACCAGATTGTTTTTTGTTTATAATTTTTTTTGGTTATTTACTATTGAAATATTTTTATGAATACATGATTCTTATATGAATTATTCACAATGTGTTATATTGTTTGATAGATGACGCCACCTTTATTATTGTAGCTACACTTATTCAGAGAACATTTTATGAATGTAGAAAAAATAGCGCTACAAAAATGTTACGCACTTCTTACTTAGTTAATTTATTCTTATTATTATTCCAAAAAAGCTAATATTAAAAATGCGTGTTAAAAAATAACCTCCCGATTAATTCACTTTATATTTATATTTTAAAATATAAAGAAAATTGTAATGAAGATTTACGTATTAACAAAATCCCCGGCGGAATTTGCTTCATTTAAATATCGCATTTTTCTTGAAGATTATACCTTACGACAGCCATAAAAGAAAACAGGAAACCCGCCCCTCGATAATGCGACGAGCTTGAGGAATTTTTATTCCGCTCAAATCTCCAGCATAGGTATATTTTGCGAGATCGTCTGAAGGTTTTAATACCCGATTTTATTTAAATTCGTTTAGGGGCCGGTGATCACGCCCCAACACGTTTATCGCGCTGACATGATTATATTAATAAAACGAGTTCTTGCTATACATCTGACAAAAGCGTGTTCGACACGTCTGTGCATTTTTTTTTGTGTAGAATACATTTTTAATTTTGTATTATTGTTGATTTCTTAAGAGATTCGACTTTTGGAAGAAATAGTGTTGAATATACACGCTGTATATCAAGAATTGTACTTCTAGACAAATAGTCTTGAACATACAGGGTATATCAAGACTATAGCATGGTATATCTCGTGACGCAGTGGCCAAAAGCGAAGGCTACAACAAGCTATTGGTTCGATTCCAGGACCGATAATAACTAAAACAAATAGTTTCGTAACCAATAAATAAATATAAGTTTCGGGTTTAGGTGTTGAGAAACAGAACGTTCTCAAAAAGTGCCAATTCACAGAAAGCAAGACAATATGTACCTTTATATGGCGATAGAGAATTTGTGTAACTGTTGCGGCTAATTTATTTTAGAATAAGTGTCATTGTTTTTTTATTGAACAAGAATCGAAACCACGCCAACTGGTTTTCCACTAAATTATTCGAATAATATGGCATTGCCTTTCGAAGTATACAATTGCGCTGGAACACTATTATATAAGCAGTGCGTGGTGGCCTTTTGGTAAAGGGACCAAACGCGGCTGCCAACATGTTCACGGTGGTCGCGGGTTCAAATCCCTGAGCACACCTCTGTGTTTTCGGATTCATGTGTGTATTGATAGTCAATCACCACGCACTATAACGGTGAAGGAAAACATCGTGAGGAAACCTTGCATACCATAACGATTTGCAAAAAAAAATTATGGTGTGTAAAGTCCGCAATCCCGCACTAGGCCAGCGTGGTGGACTATATGGCCTAACCACTTTCAATCGTACCTAGATTGTAGAGGAGGCTCGTGCCCTGCAGTGGGACGTATCTGGGCTGATACAGTACTATTATATAAAACCGCGCCTTAAAAAATGAAACAATTAAAGGCAAATATCCGGAGGCCTCCCTCAAAATTAATTAATGTATTGACTGATTTAATGTCCCCTAGATCGTTGCAGATAAAATGACATGTATATTTCCGAAGTCAAACGCAATCATTCACTTAGGTGGGTGTGCGATGCCGCTGCTCCCCGGCGTCCCCTGCTGGTCTCCGCTGCACCCCACCTTTATATAATGCACAGCAGCATGGTGATCATTCTTCATTTGTCTGACCTCCTCCCTTGATCGAATACATAATACCGAAGCATCCCTAAGTTATCAAAATGCATCATTTGAATCAATCTTGTTGCCTCACTGTCGTATTCGATGAGTTGTTCGTCCAAGTTTTTTGTAATACAAACAATATCTAATCATGTATAAAGATATAGTAAACAATCAAAAGAACGTCTGGTAAACAACAACAAATATTTATTTACGTCACTCCCGCATTTAATCACGTCAACAATACACAACAATAGCCAGATTAGTCCAAAAAATGAGTGCCATATTTCGTCTCGTTTTCTCTTCTTCCGCCTCATTACGCTGCCAAAATTTTCCTTGCCATTTATTTCCATCGCACAAGATCTTTTCGTATGAGGCGAGTTCTCTGTTAATATATGTGTCCCGAAAACCGTGGTCATATTTTACGCCGACCTCCGGCGGACCGGACATAACAATCCTCGATTTGCTATAATATCGGTCGTGCGTCCCTGTCTGTATGGGCGGGCGGCGCGCGCGAGCGAGCGAGCCTCCGTGGCCGGCGAAGGCGCGGGGTGGCCTACGTGCCGCGTATAATAAGCATTTCATGCACGGGGCGCGGGGCGCGGGGCGACGGCCGAGGGGTTCTGACGTTACATACGTACCTATTTCCCGTAAGTCGTGTACCTAACCGGACCGTACATTATGAACCGAGGGTCAGCGGGCCGCGCACGCCGTCTCTGTCCCGCTCGTCACCGGATCGCGCTCCTGGCATAACTTCCTGTCACATATCATCCTACGTCGAGGCCCAAGCGATGGACCTTTATGAAAATCCTCCTGCGTGTTCACTACACATAAACAAATGCAAACGCCAAACTGAGAAACATCCTCCTTTTGTACATATACCAGTGTTTATAATACATTAAGATGCGTATCGTTGACGTCGTATTATATAAAGAAAGCGTATACGTTGGTAGCGGTCGATCCATTGTCGAATTCATCTTCTATCTGCACGATTTATACAGGAGGAGGCCGTAAAACGGAACAATAAAAACCCAAAACAGCAATAAATTTAAAGCAATAGACGCGAGGCTCGAGCGCGCCTTATCAATTCCCTCCACGCATGGGACTCCAATCGCACAATAAACTTATGACGCAAGCTTCGACTACGTACCTAAATAAACTAAATCACGCACACGGCGATTTAGGGCTAATATAAACATTATTTTCGTGACCTTTAATTATGCAGCCACACCGGCATATGAAAACACGTAATATGAAGACTAGTGAGACAATTTGATTTTCTCGTCCTATCAATCTTTAATTTTTAAGTTTACTACTGATTGTCTTGTTATAGAGCATAATTAACATGGTTCAAAACTATATTTCGTAATGATTTTTAAGACTTTGCCTCCCGCCATTGCCAGGTCTGAAAAATGTAAAAAATAAACTGAAGTACCTAAATAGATCTGTAAACATTTATTTTATTGGGTAATTTATATGTATACTTTTCAGAGGCGTAAAGTCTCAATACTTGTATAGGATAGAACTTGACAAGGTAGCGTGAATTATAACGCAAGTAATTAAATGAAACACTTCCTAAGTACTTAACACTTTGTAGGATTGTCCGAGGATCTCTTAGGTGAGTATAGCAAATAGTGAACTAGTGTCCGCAGCCACCTCGAGGAGACGGGGGGAGGGTCATCTTAAGGACACGGAAATGTGGCCGGTGCGGGCACACCGACGTGTCTCTATGAATTAATAATATCACCTAATTGAAACCGAAGTACAATGTTGACCAGTGTACTAATCATAAATTTAAAGCATTCGGAAACATTTTCCAGTCGGCCGTTCATGTCGGCATCGACTTGACATTGACAGTTTTATTTTGAGACTGCGTCGATACAGTTTACAGTTTAGTAAAGTTGAACAACGGAGACTTGAGTGTGGCGCATGTATACAGCAATTAATAATTCGTGAGTGCGGTCCGTCGCTCTTACAGTGGCGATTCATTATCGTTACGGTCTCGGTCCGACGGAGATCTACGATATAGCTCCCTGATTGACCCCGCATTAAAAATTACACACAAACAGATAGAGGATACGGACACTAATAACGTAACCGTGTACTTCCTTTGTTTCGATTCGTTTCCAGAATCGATAAAACATTAATAAATGCACGAAGTGGATCGATGGAGATTGCGGCGCCCTTTTAAAATGTGGATACTAATAGGCACAAATTGTACGTAAGAATGATTCACGGACGTGTAATGGTTCCTTTGATTCGTCAGGTTAATTTGGCAGAGGCGGCGGGCGGCGGGCGAGCGCCGTGGTCGCCGGAGGGTCGAATAAATATGTCCCAAAGAGTTAAGTGGGAGTGAAGTGCGGAGCGGAGACCGCGTCCGACGTTTGCTCTTCCACTCGTGTTGTTGCACCACTTATTACACACAAAGTTCTGTTAAAGTTTTCTCCGACACTCGAGCGCGAGTTTAATTTACTCGATAGTGTAAATAAAGCGGGCGGAGTGGGAAGTTTCGCGGCGAGGCAGCCCCTGGCGACGCCGGCCGACACCCGCCGACACCCGCCGACGCCCGCCGACACCCGGCTGCGGTCCAGTGATAATAACGTCCCGCCGCGTGGGACTTCCTTATTAATCGAGAACGACAAATTTTAACGACAAGAATTAATGAATCTCGTTACATGGGTTAATCCCCCGCTCGTAAAGTGTGCGCTCCGAGGTAGTTAAGGTGCGCGGGGCGGCACCACGTCGCACCACGCCGCGCCACCGACCACCACACACCGACACCACACCTCAGATCTCGCACAAACTGCCGCCACTGCCGCCTCTCAACAAACACTTTATCGTCTTAAATTTCAATTGTATTCGTCATATCTTATTCTGCATTAAGAACCACCGACACTTTCCAGAAAGGGTATTGCTTTGTGTGCACACCGCCTTAGCAATTTTATTTCAATTTTGTGAGTAGTATAATTGAAATAGAAATTGTCTTGTATGTGTCGGTGAGATGAAACAAGTGCACAGGCCGCCGCGAGGGCATCAAAGATATATTGTCCGGTTAACGACCATGTGCGAATGGAACTTTATTGTAATTGCCTTTAGTAAGATCGGACAGGGTCACTGCGGATGGTCCTTACCGACCTCCCGTTTTGCGAACTTTCTTTGGAATGAGCGTGAAACACATGTGTAGTTGGAGGATAGCAATTAAAGACGAAAATTATGTTAATGTCGATAATTGCGAGCGTGTGTCGCTGGGAGGCAGGGTTTGTTTATATTGCGTCGATTAATTATAAATGAAATCATTTGTAGGGAAGCCGGCTGCGAGTATTCATCAGGTGAAGAGGTGTGCGGCACATTAGGCAACGCGGCGGCCTCAAAGCCAGAAGACTGATTATGTCTATCCGCAATTTCTCTCCGGCCCTATTCTCGCAAGCGAAAACTAGCGAGTTTTCCACCGCGCTATTAAGCGGTCGCTTTTACATTTGTCCTTATAATGGAAAATGTGCTACTAATTAATTTAAAGCGAAACTCATTTATGTCGAAATGCGTCTCTATTAAGCGATGATGGGATGAGAACGCCTTTCGGCGCTACTCTTACGCGTTCCGCCGTGAATAGTTTGATTGTTTCTGCTCGTTGATAAGTGGTTTTGATCCGTTTTGGTTTCGCGTGGAGCGCGTTCTTGGCGCGTACGCGTGCTGATGAAAATTATACGTGGTCCGGTTACAAACCCTCACCCCATTAAGTAAAGGCGAGCTCATTCTCGGTAAGACTAATCAAATAACAGTCTCCCCATCGTTTGCCCCCCTCCCGCCCCGCCGCGTCCCTCCTCGCGGCCAGCGGTCATCTCTCTTATCGATTGTGGTGGAATTCGTGCACAGAATGTGATATTTCCCAGCAAACGCTACGTCGTAACATACAACAACTATACAACAAACATAGCATTATTAGTTTTTGAGTTCGATTAAATCCGTCAGCGCTTGTTTATTGTATTATTTGTGTATTGTTTACAATTCTATACGCATTATAGATTAATATGAGGTGCCGGTATGATCTGTTCGAAGTTATTGTAAGCAATTGGCGGTGGATTCAATAAAGGCAGTAAGTTTACGCCTTATGTAAACATGATTGTTTGTGCCGTGGTAGTGTTGTTATTAACTGATGTTGTACTACTTCAGGCGCTCGTGCTGTTGTTTATTGCTTGATTGGTTAGATATTTTGCTTCGTTATAGAAACTTTGTCGAAAAATATGTCGGTTCCGATAGTTGGGATAAACAATATATTGCCTACTTATGGGAAGCCATGTTTGTTTACAAAAAGACTAGAAAAGGTTTTTCCTGTACACCCTTATGGGCGTGTAGATAAACTGAAAGTTATTTCTGTCATGGAATTGTCTTTATTCTGTCTTGAATTTATTATTTCGGATGAGCTCATTATTTCGGATAAAAGAAATATTTTACATCTAAGCTGAAAACTAAGTATGAAACAGTGCGATCAAACTCAACTATTTATTATATCAGCCTTATTGTAGATCCCAAAAAGTGGTTGAGCAAATAATAGAGCGCTGCAAGCTATTTGATCTGTATACGACTAGTGAAATATTGTCTAAGAACAATGCCATATATGGCTAACACCATAAATTAAAAAAGAAACACTAAAGCAATATAGCGGCGAGACAAATCCTGGTGTGCAGGCGGCGGGGAATCGGTCATCGTGCGAAGCAGGCGAGGTGCTCGCTCCGTTCCGCCATGTAATTCTAATGAGTATTAGTGTCGTTCGTCTGCCTCGTAGTGTCCACCCTGCACCCCCGCCCCCGCCCCGCCCCGCACCGCCGCCGAGCCCCGCCGCGCCGGTACATTCATTAAAACAGCTCCTGTTTCGGTAATGGTGGCACGATAGCGTGTAACTTGGATTGAGGTCTAAATGTCGAATCGTTTTGGTTTAGTTTTTGTCAGTGATTGTTGGTGGTTGTGATGAATGGGTAAAATGGTGCTTTAAATCTGAAAAAAGGATTGGTTCCAGTGTAGATATTATTCGTAGATACTATTCTACCTTCTAAGTCCCTACAGGAGTATTTCGTTCGTTAATAAAAGGTTTTTGAATCGGAAAATCCTTACTAAAATTCGATTGACCAGCAATTGATTCCAGAAACTTTAAGCGCACACTACTCTTGGTTCTCAAACATTCTAAACAACTACAATAAATAAGGAATAAAAACACATGATATTCTTATATTTACAACTCAACATTACATCCAAAAAATCTTTAAAAGATTTACCAAAATCTATTAAAGCTGAGTGCACGTTCCCGCTGCCTTTTGGGAATGTAACGCTGAAACAAAACGCAGCCTGTATATGAGACATGCGAGGCGCTTGTTGCGTCGACTGTACGTTGCTTCACTGGACTGTGAAAATGATTTTGATTTGACCCTTTGAAGGGTGCTTCCACCGCAAAATTACATTTCCATACGTTGCTCTACGTACCTGGCAGTTTGTACCCTTGCAAACTTGTGCACAGCAAACGAGTATGTTAGAGCATCGTTGTTTATATTTTGTATAAGTCCAGTTCTAGTCAAGTAATTTAGCCAACAATTAGTCGTCAGTCTGCCATCACAATCATCCCTGTAAAAAATATGTAAATTTATGTTTGAGAATTGATCGTGATTTCGGAATGATCTTAGGATTTTTCTACGTTGCGTTATCATTAGATGTTCAATGTTAAGTATCCTATTTCTATATAATGAATTAAGAAGTTTCAAATTACTAATTAAATTGACAGCCTCCGTGGCGCAGTTGGTTACACGCCAGCTGAGAAACGAGAGGCGGCGGATTTGATATCCGCACCGAGACAAATATTTGTATGAATCACAGGTATTTGTCTCGGGTCTGGGTGTTTGTGAGACCGAAAAATATCTTTTAGTTTCTGATACCCACGACACAAGACTCAGTCTTAGTGTGGCCTCGATCTTGTTGTGGGGTCAGGACTATGTATGTATGTGGCTGTTGGGTGTAATCATTTATTTACTAATGTTATTAATTGTATGCTTAGGTTTATTATTCATATACATCTATGTTTTATTAACGTGGCAGGTAAATATTGTACATTAAGAACTTGTTTTAATATAAGGCAAAGTCATAAAAGGCGCATCTGAATGGCAAATGTTCAAAGCCACCTCTGACAAAGCCAAGGAAAATATAAGTATACCTCCTCAGTTCTCAACCATCCAGTTAGTGTATCGTATGTGTATTAGTATTCAAATCTAGGCAAATGGATGGAGCTAGGCATCGGCGGCGCCGCACGCTGCGTCTGAGAATAATTCAGCGGCGGTATGAAA
The DNA here is from genome assembly GCA_033459515.1 of Theretra japonica. Lineage (NCBI taxonomy): Eukaryota > Metazoa > Arthropoda > Insecta > Lepidoptera > Sphingidae > Theretra > Theretra japonica. The sequence goes on from CM065930.1 coordinate 8,558,301, forward strand.
GGCGTCAAAGCGTGGCCGCTCTTTATCTGCAAATGTGGCGTCGTTGGAGATAATTTTATTCTGAGTGTATCTCTCCTTACTGCTGATATATTCAACGGAATATTCCCATATGTGCGTAATTCTGCGGAATGGCAAAAAAGGTCTGTTTGAGGGGTGAAATATGTAAATTTATTGTCTTGGGCGGCTCTGGCGGTGCGCGGCGGCGCCCCCGTCATATACCGACACGTAGGATAAAGGAAATGTTAATGCGCGCCAATTTATGTGCTTTTCTATGATTTTGCTGAATCGGGCCCGCTGTTTCCCCCTTTATAGCTTAGATGTGAGCCTTTTGTTTATAAATTGAAGTGTTCCACATGTAGCCAGACGTTTTCAGATTCACATGCTGAATGAGCACGTTCGTGTTCTCCCACGACAAACCGTTCAATATTTAGATTCCTCGACGTTGGGCATGGACAGGTATATGTGATACGTTTTAGTTTTTTTATGAGACGATAAAAATAATATAATGTTCTTGATGCGTGTAGTGCATTCGAAATAGAGTATTCACGGGGAGAGATGATGAGGTATCTATCGTGGGTCGACACAATTATGTCGGCTTATAACGAATCAGGATATGCTTAGACTTAGCTCTGGATTATAATATCGTAAATCTACCTAGGTTCTAATCTAGGTTCAACTGGTAGAGAATGCCTCAGGCATTAAGTCCACCTATACACAATTTGTGTAAAGTGTTAAATATAAAAATAAATAAATGGTGGCCGCTATTGGGCAATGCAAATATCCTTTCACCGGCGTTACCCACGCCATCGGGCAATCTCACTTACTTTGCGAAACCGAACAGTCAAGCTGTAGCTTGACGTCGGTTATTTAAGGCAGTGGTTCTATCACAGTCCCACCTCAATCGCCACATATTTGGACTGTACCTTTAAAGAATAAGTTTCTACATACATACATAAACATACGCCTTTTTCCCAGAAGGGGTAGGCAGAGGTGCTACCAGAACACCCACGATGTGATAGGGGGCGAGCCTATCGCCATATCGGGCACAAATTCCTAACTCCGGGCTGACAATTAATAGAAAAATCCAATATCACTTTGCCCGACCCGGGATTCGAACCCGAGACCACAGCTTTGCAATCGTAAAGCAGTGGTTGCAGTGGTACTAACCACTACGCCACCGAGGCAGTCTTCGAATAAGTTTCTGTCCCTAAAAAACTTTCACTTCATAAAAATATCATATTAATAGGTAAAACAAAACCATATATCATGGCATCGCCACGGTCGGTTAACATCGCTGACGAACACAAGTTATTCCCCCAGCAATGCGCACCGACTAATTCACAAAGGCCAAATGTGACATAATACCAGCATAATTCAATGTTTTGCTCACCATATTGTATTTTATTTATGAGTTATGGTCTGTTAAACATTGCTCTTCTCTTTTCATCTTGTAGAGTCGGTATAGGTTCGTCCCTGTCTACTGCACAACTGCGAGGGTGTTGTATCATCACGGCTGTATGAACGGATGGTTAAATAGTACGAGTTAACTTACACCGCATCCTCTACGCGTCATTTAGGGGTGCTGATGATGGTGTTATGTCATAGGTGTGCAACACTTAATAATTTTAACATTTAATAATTACCTAAATTTTCTCACTTGTTTTATATTAATAAATGAGGTATTTTTCACAACTGTTTGTTGTTGATTGCTAGAAGCAACTAGCATATGGAACCGTCTCTTGTTTTATATGTTTATTAACTGGACTTTAGATTCTAAGTTACTTTAAGTTGTTGATTTAAGGCCTACGCACAGGGACAGAATGGCAAGGGATTTAGGTACCAACCAGCCACTACTGTAACACTTCGGCGGCATACTAAGGCATCCCGTGACATGCTGCGACCTGCCGCGGCATGTCGCGGCATCAATTAAAAACATTGAAATTTATGTCGTATCCTTACCAGATAAGTTTGAATATTCTTTGGTGAAAAATTAAATCCTCTATCATCCAGTCCCGGTCTGCGTAGGCCCACATGATAGACATTGATATTTATAATCTGTTTTGCAAGTGTTTAAAAAATATTTATTATTTTGGGTTCGATGTAAAATATTATAGGAAATCTATAGCGACCTCTTGTTAGCAACCTGAATTATATGTGTTTCTAAATCGTTAACTAGGCACGAATATCATCTCTTAAAAAAAATCTATAAAATATTTATTTCAAAGTGTCTTATGGTGAATGGTCCATATTACATAACACCATCCTAAAAACGAAATCCAGAAGCGAAACGTCCGAATTGCAATCCGTGGAACAAGGAAGAATAACGTTTTGTATACAAAGCAAGTGGAACATTTTTCAGATGTGCGCCCATTTAATTTAGGAGGGGTCTGGCCTGTCGATATTTAAATTTTTAAACGTCGCCCAGACATGAGAGAGTTACAAAACCAATTTGTTTGAACAAATTGTCGGACGAAATTCTTAAGTGATTTGATGGATTGTCATAATTAACGAGTTTATGGTTGTCCTTTTTTTATAGATTTAATTCTGCAGTATAGTGAGTTGGCTTTCTTTCGTAGAACACATATTTAGGGATATCATGTGGAAGGACGTAGGTTTGAGTTCGTGGACATTTTTGGTGATAGATTGCTCTCAATGTCTCGGAGAGTAAATTGAATTATCCGTCTCAGTAAAGCTGCATTAAAAACATCAAAGGGAATTGAAAATTCTAGTTCTTTGCCTTGACTAACCGAAGTGCATATTTTAGATGACATGCGTATATTTGTACAATAATAAAACATTTTTATTGACACAACATTAACACTGTAAACCACAACACAACATGTTTTATGCTCATTGCCGCAGATATTAAATAAATATATTAGCATAATATCAATTTGGGAATCACGGCAGATGATACAGCGTGGTGTGACAACACGGCCACATGTTTATAATGAGTGAATGTGACAAAATGGAACATTAGCGGCGCGTGCGCTCCGCGGGGCGTCCGACCCCGGCCACTATAAAACTGTTCAAATATTTTAATTTTATATTGCGCATATAAAATTTTATATATGACATTATTACGCAGCTTTATTATTACTGTCTTCATTTACGTACATTTATAGAATTTATACGACATAATTGCTGGCGTTTGAATACGGTATTCGATGTTATTGTTATAGTTTAAAACGATTTTACTCACTTAATGAATGTGCATTTTAATAAGTGATATTTATTGGTCATTGCTGCAGGTCTTTGTTTGTGATGCAATGCATATCCAGGTTTTTATTAAATATCAGGAGAATTATTCATATCGTTTTGCTTGAGAATTCGCTGAATTAATTTTATATTAATCTTGAGTTTGAAGTCAGTAGTAATTCTCACAATTAGCAAAACTTAAATTTAATCGTCAAGTATCTTGTACGTTTATTAATTGCATTGCTTCGTTAACTAATGAAATAAAGTACCAAAGCGCGGTAAAATGCGATGTACTGAGGCGTAATATTAGTGGGGGCGAGTATCCCAGTTGTGGGCCTACATAATCTCATAATCACGTCGGTGCAGGGACAATCTGATCGATTCGTTGTCAAAGTATGCGAGCGGCCGGTGCGAGGGTGTTAATGCAAATTGTGGCTTTAACGTATGGCGACTACTATCTGCCGGCGCATCGCCACCGGGATTACTATCTCATGATTTATTAACAGCGTCGTTGCTTATTACTCTCATCACTTACCCAGTTGACTTACATCCTTCGAGATGAGCCTATTCTGAGATCATTGAAATCATAATCGTCTTTCGAGCTCTCGTCTTCAAGCGCTATAAACCGAATTATATCGTTTGACAAATATCAAACGATGTTTTCGCATAAATAAATAATTAAGGAAGTTGGTAAATAAGCGTGCGGCCTCATTTATTATTCTTTATAAGGAAACAAAGGCGAGGGTTAGCCGTAATAAGGCTCCGCCACCTCGCCGGCTTATCTTTATTGCCTCCAACCCACGTAGAATAATAAATCGTTTTCATCAAAAACAAATACTCGACAGTTTTTGTCGGAGTCGAGCGAGCGGGTGGTGGGGTGGCAATTTTCCACCCCCATAATACAATATTTTCCGACATTTTCCACGGGAATACAGCTTCGAATCGCTCGCAACCGGCAGGTTCCTTTAATGTTTATTTTTCGTCCAATCAGAGAGCGGCGAGAGTCTCGATATTACCTCAACTGTCACACATAAAGTGGAAAATATGGTCGGCAGATGTGGGGGGTGCGAGCGGGTGTGAGGGCGCGTGCGGGCGGCGGCGGCGGCGGGGGCTGCTTGCCAGTCGGCGCGCGTACGCGACGCTCCGGCGCGCCGGAAGAAACGCTCCGAACAGGTTTATAGCTTTTCTTTCAGCTCCACTCAGGTACGGGCCGTATCATAACAGGGAATAGCAGCGCGTGATGTGAACCCGTGATAAAATAAATGTCGAGATAGGCTTATGTATTGTACTGTTTATCTTAATAATGGCCGCCCGGAGAAAACTTTCGATTAAACTTTGGCTTTTTGCGTAGGGCTTTTTGTTGTTTTTATTTTTGGAATGTAACACTTTTTATGGCAAATAAAACTCTTTAAGTGAATTGCTCCGGTTTTATAATTGTACATAACGCTTCAAAAGTAACGAGTGTCACATGGCATTGTTGCAGGAAACTTTGTCTTTACTTAAGAAACTTTTTCCCACAAAAATTCTTATAAAACTTAAATTTCGTAACTCTTACTACCGTCTAGAATTATGAGAACCTGAAATATCGTTGTTTCAGAAGGTTGTTTGGAGCGCGCGGTGCGGCGTCACGTCAACCCGCTGCCGGTGTAGCGGCGGCGCGGAATTGCCGCCGGATATAAATCGCGATTCATTTCTCATCGTAACTTTTTGTCGGTTCTTATCTGTTAGACTTCACTTTTCATCATCCGAGGGGATTTATGTAATGCCTAGTCATTTCTCGGCGTCGAGGCGCGGCTTATCGGCGGAGCGCGAGCTCGCTTGATTGATGAGCGCGCAAAAATAAATGTTCAGTTAAATTATTCGATAAGTTGGAAACGGAAGTTAAACGAGAATTATCTTTGTCTTGCCCCCGAAGATTTCACGGTTGTAACTGTTATGCCGGGAGTGATTGATCGATTCAAGCGCTTTGCATAGATGCTTTGATAGGTACGGCTCGAGGGGAGAAAATGATCGCTGAAGATCAATCTGTTTGTATATAACGACGTTGTTATATCATAATAAATCATTTAAAAAAAGGAACTCTAATTTAGTAGACTTAAAGATCAAGACTATCGTCTTGTTGTAGTTAGAAGCCTCATAATTCCTAAACTATACTATAGCTTGTTATATTTAAAAAGTAAATAAATGCACGGCTTGAAATTGAATTTAAAATACCACATTCCATTTTTAAATTTGAAGAAAAAGTAATCAAGCTACACATTCGTGCAATAAAACAAATGTAGGCTTAATGAACGACAAGTTCAATTGATGTGAAGCACTTGACCACGTTGGGGTCGGTAATAACTAACGATATAAAATTAGGCATGAAAGCTAATGCCATAATTGAAGGCAATCGGCGCCCCTCCCGATGATTTATGGTACGCCGTCGTGCCATTCCGCCTGTTCACATTTACATCTTTCGTACATTTGCCACGATTGCCACTGTTGCGGCGTCAATACGGGGTTATTAATCACATTCATGCTTTGATATATGTCATGCCATTCGATAAATCCCATTGTGCTACATGCTTTATTGCGATCCCTAATTTGTAGGTAAGTAATTCTCAAGAGGACACAGCGTAGTCCAATTTTACAATTGCCGAAATTGCACTCTGGATTCTTAAATTGCATGCGGGAGTGCAGTTGGTCCACTTAAAAAGAGCATTGTGGCTAATCTCCAGCGACACATGTACAAACAAAGTTTAATTGTGAGCGGTGCGGTGTGCGACGGCCCCGGGCAAAACCGATTACAGTCTTAGCGGCGCTCACCTTCGATTCCTGCACCACCGAGCCGCCCCCCGCGCTCGCTCCCACCACACGTATTCAATTCCAATCAATCCTGCCACACATATTTATATGTACAAGTCAGGCGTATTTTTATTGCGAACTGCATGGAATGACGGCCGCAAACATTGCATCCGCCTCCCTCGCTGCGTCGGAAAAACCTTTTATTTTTAATTTCGATTTTGATTTTTTCCGAGCGCACCGTGTCGTTCCACTTTTATTTTGTTTCATTTCATAGAGCAGGGTGGGTGCGCGACAGATCGGAATTTCAGATATGTACAATTTAAAATGGTGTAAGTACGGTCAGCGTTGGGGCGCTGGCGTCGCCGGCGGCGCGGGCGCGAGCGCTGCTCCCCGCTAGACTGACGCCTGTCGGTTTGTTTTCTTTGGTTTTTTGCGAATTCTATTTTCATTTGATTGCATTTGAATTTCCACCGCCAATATCCGCTAACTAAACACGATTAATGCGGAGCGTAGATGGACAGGCGGGCGGAGCGGCGCGGCGCGGCGGCGGCGGTGGGACCGTGACGCTCTGTCGGGATTTTGTCGTTTTATATTAGAAGCGGGCTAATTTATTGCAAACTGCGCTACGGGAATCCTCTTACAATACCGAAGGCGATTCAATATAAGTCGCATTATTTACATGACTTCGCTGGATTGAATCGGTGTAGGTCTTGTTCGACTCGAGACTTGTGGTTGTTGTTGTGTTGGGAAATAGCTTATTATTCAGGTGTTGTAGCTACCTTCTTACATTATTTTTGGGATTTATTTTTCACACAGATTTCAATAATATATGATACAAATGATAATCATTTTTATCATCATCTTTTTAAAACATAACAACGCATGATATGACCATACTTTTTCCTAAACTTTAAACATTTCCTACATTAAATAAAAAATACTACCCAAAAAACTGAAATTCAAAGTAAAATTAGCGCCGTCAGTGTAGCTACACATTATGATGCAAAAACAATAGAGCGCCGGGCATCAAATCGATCTCGGGCGTTCCGTTATTGGGAAACTTCTCCACAACACGGTCCTTGATTAAAAGTATGCAAATTTTATTACATCGCGCTGGGTGCGGGCCGCGGCCGGCGCTTCTTTACTCCTATTTCACATCGGGCTTAAATAAATTTGTGTTATGTATGGACACATATTTCCGACTGCTTTATGTTATGTCTAATATATAACGTGTAGGTTATTTTGCTGTTGTGGTATTTCTACGTATAAGATGTTTTGGAGTCGAGTAGGTTATTTTATAATCATTTACAGATTTACCATAGATGAACTTATTAAAAAAAATATTCGCCATATTTTTTTAAAATTCGTTTCTGTAGGTATCTAAAATATAAAATGTATATTAATTTTTTAAAGTTGAAACATAATGAGCAATGTTTCCATCATTTCTACATCTACGAATTCAACGGATTTATGTTTTTTAATAAATACTTTATCCAATAGAATTCATATTAAAAATTCTATGACACATAAAAATGTATTTATTGAGTAAATATGTGTCGGCACATAATATCGTTCGCATCTGTACCGACTACCGGCCATATTGATCCGTTTCTGGGTACCTATTTGTAATAAATAATTCGCCGTTACGTGTAGCGTGGGGTTTTGTTTATGTCAAATTGTAATTTATTGGTTACTCGGCCCGACTTGGATATTACAGTGGGACCAGCGCCCCCGCCCCCCACCATACGCGCCCCCCACCGTGGTCCGATGAAAATTTTATATCACACCGTCGTTACGTTACGTCATTCTGTTTTTTCTTGTCCATGACCGGCTAAAACTATCTTTTGATTAAATTAAGGGGATCAGCAGGGAATTTTTACACTGATGGATAGGTTGACACAGCGTTTCAAGGTACTACGCCGGAATTTATATTGAGTATAAGAAATTGAGCGCGAATTTAGCTGTTGTATGTACAGTTAATACACATTAGACGTGATCTCCCTGCGATCAATCACGCCGCTTTTGTTCTTTTTTGACGGGCGATGATACTGCAATTAGCTTTATTATTTCTTCGGATAAGTATTTTGTTTGGGGAGACTTTGTAATGATATTGTTGTGCTGTTAGATTCTTATTAGTGTTCGTATTTGAAATTAGAGTTATGTATGAATTAATTCTGCTTTTAATCGTAAATCCAGTAAAATATTTCTTGTAAGTTTGTTGTGTTATTTTCTTTTGTTTACTTATTTTACTCGTAATTGTATAAAATTTATAGACAAATAATATAATGCTACAAGCGTCAATAATTTTGTACGGAGAAAGTGATTCTAATTAATTAATTTTAAGTGCAAAATTTGACATACGCACATAAACTCGCGACTTTTTCTCATAAGGGGTAGGCAGAAGGGTCACCATGACATCCACATTTAGCTTTGTAAGTTCCGTCCCACGATGTGATAGAGGGCGAACCTATCGCCATATCGGACACAAATTCCTGACTCTGGACTGATAATGAATTGAAAATCCATGATCACTTTGCCTGACCCGGGATTCGAACCCCAGACCTCAGCTTTGTAATCGTACCGTACTACAACTACGCCACTGCGGCAGTCTGATTGCAAAATCCGATATTATTTCCTGATATCTAAATACGACATAATGCAACTTTCTTATTGTTAAGTTAGAAAATTTTATGATAGATAAATGTTTATGACCGTCGGTTGGTAATATTAAAACATCCAAGAAAAATATTCGTTACCAGCAAAATTTACTTTCCGGCATTTTTTTGCATATTTACGTTGCCTATATACATAAATGCATGGGATGGTAAACAGTGTATTACTCATAGTATTGGAAAGTCAACATCATTGCATGCGCACTTTCCTGCATTAAAGATAGGTTTCTGACGATCGTATCATAGTGGTACAACATTGTATTAAATCAGGGGACCTTGCCAGGATCGCTAACTGTTACTAGCATTAGAAATCGCACGGAGATTTCACGAGAAATTCTAGAGGACAAACGGATTATAGAAAGTTGTTTGTACAAAGTTTATACATCCTTTTTTTTATTTCTTTTTTTATTGCAAAGGTCCGGCCAACGAGCAAACAGGTCGTCTGAAGGTAAGTGATCACTACACAGGCTAGTGTCCAGAGACTCGTCGAGCTCCGGAGCTCGGAGTCAATTCTTTGCGTGCCGCTGTTGATCTTGGATAACAGGAGTTGCAGTGGTGGATGTGTGGGCGAGAAAATCTCTAAAAGAAGTGATTACTGCCGCCTATGGCCATTCACAACGCTTGGTTCATAGATGTGTTGCCGGCCCTTAAAGTTTAGAAATATTAATAACGTGGGTACGCTATATTTTTCACGAACCGATTGCTATTGGCGCTGTGGTATATGGGAGTAGGGACCAGGTAAAACTAAGCTATGGTTCGCGGCCATCGGTTTCACTGGTCCGACTGCTTGACAGAAATTGCAGAAAGAAGTTATCTCAAGAAGGTAGAAAGGCGTCACGACCATCGTCATCCTGAGGTGGACGGACTCGTTTTTAATGGGTAGAGCAAGATTATGATGATGGTATATATAAAACCCGCAAATTGGTAATGCGCAGGGACTTTGTTCCATTAACGTCAATATGAAGTCAGCCGCTTATTGTCATTAAGGCAAGGCTAATTATATAATAAAAATGTTATATTATTTTCTTGTTTATTTTATTGTATCAGCCCATATACGCCCCACTTTGGGCACGGTCCTCTCTACATTCAAGGGTACGGTTGAGAGTGGTTAGGTCATATAGTCCACCACGCTGGCCTAGTCTCATTTATATTAAAGTAAAATTTCAAATAATTAGAATTGTAGTTATACATAAGTAGATGCATTAAACATTGTTTTAGTAAGTTAATCAAGTATTTTCCTATTATTTTTATTTTTACATAAACATGGTAACAATAACAAATAATAGAATCAACTGATCTTTATCCTGTAGATGTGACCACTATGCGTGAAATCTAATAAGTACCTGAATAACTCTTAGAGATTTCATTTAATTGCCTAAAGGTAACACCTTTCACGGCAAGTAAACCAGATGATGCTTCTGCGTAAAACTCAATAACTTTCCGTAAAATATTTACAGGAAGTACACAGAGGGCTGTGTTTGAGTACATTTATCTTTATCCAAGAAAAAGGTTAATAATTATATCCTGAGATAAGTATTTTTAATTATATAATGTAAAAGTAATGAGGCAAAGTTGAACACAGTTCCTTTATTAGAGACTGGTACTACTCGTATTTGTGAGTTCTACGTAATACTAAAGTAGAAAATTGAGGTTAATGAAAGCTAAAGTTAGTAGCAACTGAGTTACATAAACTTATTATGGAGCGACGAGAGTTTCTACAACGACGCTATTGTGCAGCGCATCTTTAATGCTTTCACATTATTTTATAAACTTAATTAGATGTGGTGTTACGTGGCGCTTTATAAAAATCTTCATAGTGTGTCGGTGTGCGCTTGTTTTGTGAACAATGTACGGGGAGCGCGTTGTGAAGTTGCTATAGTGTTCTCCGCCGACATTACTTTTGTTATCCGGAGTGACCCGCGGGTCGCTACTCCCGCTGATAAGCAGTAAATTGCTTTTCTTTCCATTTCTTAAATAACCGACCCTCCCCCCGCGCGTCCCTCCCCCGCATGCTGACACTCTCCCCTTCGGAAAAGGTACGCTCGCATCTAGCCATATTCTTTTACTGCTTCTAAGAAAAGTTTAATTACAAGTCCGCTTAAAAAGGGCGAAGTCGCGTTATGTTCTAATTATTGTACCGACAATAAAAATACGCAAACGAGTGTATTATACAATTAGACACCTCGCCTCGATCGTTAAAAGGGAAATTTAAATGGAATTTTTATGTCCAGCAATTAAGGATAACGTCGGCGTACTAGACATTTTTGTAATTACAAAAATAAGATTCTTGAAATGTAGCGTGAAAAAGAATTAGGGCGAAGCCCGCGGAAAATACTTCGGAATACAAGTTGACAAACGGGATGAGTGAGAAATACTGCAAATTCGCTGCTCGGTTAAATTAATGGCGCTAAAGAGTTATACCAGCCAGCAATACTTACTAATGACTACAACACATACCAATTATTAATGATACTTCGCGTGACCATGTCGGGCAGGGTATTACAAAGTAGTGAGGAGGTTAGTCAGTGCATAGGGACGTAATGTGTAGGGAAGGTGGGCGCTGCTGGCACGCGGCAGGCGGCACAGTCGGCGGAGTGGTCGGAGTTGGTAGTGTACGGCGCTCGGCCTGCACGGAGACGGAGCGCGGTTAAGAAGCCCGAGGGAGATGCGGATTTATCGCCGCAGCGGGCTGACGAGCCGCGCCCGCGCCGCGCCCGCCGTCCGCCGCCCGCGCTGATTTATACCGCGCAATCTCGCAAAACTTACTTCACATTTAAATTTCCAAACTGTCTAAGCTGCTCTTAACGTCGACCATATTATCTCATTCGATCGCCTATAAATTTTATGAGCTGACTCGCCTTTGTCGCATTTCAGCTTTGACTTGAATTAATAGTCCGGAGGGACCGTATGCTTTTGTTTTTATGACCCTACATTTATTCAATACCATACTATGTTTAGCTATTCCGGCGAAATATACATAGAGTCGTAGCGTAAAGTGGCTAGTCAGTTATCTCGTAACTGTTTCTCGTGCCAGTATTAAGTAACTGTTATCCCCCGAGATTTACGGAATAAGCGAATCCACGACACTTGTTATGAATATCTAATCCAAATTTGTAATTCTCGGAGTGCGGTGGCGATGTTTGTTGGCGCGAGCGGTTCGACAAACATTTGCGTCGGTACCACGAAACTTGGCGTCAGGTTTGCTCGCACACACTTCGCCGATGTTCTGCCAGCGCGCATTCTTGGCGATAACATCCCCTCAGATTAAATCTTAGCGACAATCTTGGTACGGACTCCGCGGGCGCAACCCCTCTCATAATTTAGTTTGAAACTTTTTAATTAGCTTTATATTTGTGTTTGCAGATTGAGACTTTGCTCGTCGGCGGGCGACTGCGGTCCTGAAGTTATATTATTAATAATGCCGTCAGAACACTTTGAACTCGCGCGCTGTGTACATTTCATAGCCGAGTAAATACCTATTTAATATCATTATAAATTTTATGTGAATTGAGTTAATTTGTGGGACGTTGGTATGTACATAACTGTGTATTTATCTTATTCGATAGAACTACTCGTAGAAAGCAATGATGTGGACGTGGCTCCTGGCGTTGGGAAAAGCATGTGTTAGTTATATTTGCAGCGAGCACGTCGTGAGGTTACCGTTTTACCAGCCGGTGGGGACATGTCCTGAATGGAGATTAGGCTAAACTAAATTTTATTGGTAGACAAATATACCTGGCCGCTTGTTACAGAGGTACGCAAATGTGATTTAAGACGTTCAACACAAATATTGGAAAACTAGCGTCGTGTGGGTCTGCTCGGAGTGTGTAATCAGAGAAACCTGCGCTGCGTACGTCATTACGCATGTCGTGAGGCCCGTCTCTACATATATATGTTTTCTGAGAACGGCGACTTATATGTCGATGACATTATCTGCATGTAAGGAATATCTAATACTACTTCTTAACGTGATCTCGCCATAAATGTGTGCTAAATACCGGCGTGTATTGGTATGCTCCTTACACTTATTATAAATATTTTAAACGAGGTGTTTTATTAACGCATTTTTATGCTAATTAATAAAATAGATAATGTCTTTTAATGTTAAAGAATGAGTTGATAATTATATTAGTGTATTTATAATAGTCAAATAAGACCTTATTGGATTCGTAAGTGTTTGATTAATTCTAATTAATAAATAATCGTATTCTGATAAGACCCATTTACACGGGGAGAGTTTCTCGCCTCGAAGATGCGATTATCGTAAGTATATATAAAAGTTGCATCGTGTAAACATTTGTCAGAACAAGATGATCTATGGCGGGAATGGTCATGCGATAATCGCATACGATTCTCACAGCGAGAAACTCTCTTCGTGTAAATGGCGCTTAGCTATTGGGCTATTTTATTTTGTCATTTAAATAAATACTTTAGGTTAAGAAACATTTTTATTTTGCTGACGATTTGAATGTTCAATTTCAACATTTTATGATGGACATCAGGTCAACAGGTCACTGTGGAAATCATTGGGAGAGGCCTATGTTTTGCAGTGGACTTCCTTTGGCTAATGGTTTGGATTGATTGATGATGGACATCGTGCGTAATGATAATCTTTTTGGGAGAAATCCTAAAATTTGCGAGCTGGATAATGTTTTTCAAAGTAACTCATCTAGAAACGTGTATTAGTATCGGGATTCTTGTTAAGAATCATATGACTCACCTTCAATGTATTTTACAATAATCAATGAATTAGAATTACGTTGATTTGTTTGCATTTCTTAAGTGTTCTCATATTATCCGTTTCCTATTAGCTTCGTTGAATAAAAAAATGTAAAATAAATTATCTAAAGAATCACAACTAACTTTGTTGTTATGTACATAGACTGGTTTCTCTTTATGTTTGGATTGCTTAAGAAAGTGAATATTTTACGTGTACCTAATTGATGTTAGTGGCAACATTCCATCTTAAGGTAACTGCTCGTAATCGCCCAGAAAAGATAAAATAAAACTATGCATAGATTAACTTCATAACAGAAAATAATTTAATATTTAAAAAGGTACATTGGTCCGGTGATTGTCGAGTTGCCGCACACAGCGTGTATGTAAATAGTAAATATAGCTTTAATCCCAGCCGCAGCTCATTACGACAACTCAATTATCATATGTCGTATGGAACTCATTGGTAGCCGTGTTTGCACACAACACAGTGTGTGTTTGATTTATTAAATTCGTTGGGGAGTGAGTGTATCATTGGCGATGTCATTTCATGCACGAGCGCGTGTGTTTGGTGAGCGCGGACTGTCTGCACGCGGAGGGATGTCGCGTCCCGTGTCGCTCGCTGGTTTAACACGATCAAAACGTGCGCTGCCGAGCGTTGATTATGCCATATTATGTTTACCATTTAATGCGGAGTTGTGGCGATGAAAGGAATTGTATGTGAATTTGTTAGTAGAATGTAAAGGGTGTGTGCTAATTTCTTGTGCAATAAGGCGATGTCTGACTGATGATTTGTTATGTCTGGTTTAGACGAAGCATCCGATTCATGACCAAATCGGCAGGGAATGGTTAGGACTTTCAGTCAATGACAATATGTCCTTTTATCTTACGACCAACGTTGAACGTTTTCCTTGTCTTTTCTTACGTGTTATTAAAAAGACACACCTTTAAAGCACGAGTCATGACCTCATATTATAAAGTTGTGATAGCCTTAAGATTTTCCTTTCTGGTGCCTGCTATTTTATTTACAGCAAAGGTGCATGCGGTCCACTGTGGTCGTTTCTACCTTTAATTAATTAATTAGTAATTCCTTATTTGTCAATATCAATCTTAGCATATTCCCTAAAAGACTTTCTTGGATATTCATATACAAGTGTATACCTAAGTAGGTAGGTAACTTTGATAAAATCTCACAAATATTTTAGTATAGCCACGGCCGGGAAAATTCTCAGCACCGAAATATATCTCAGCTACCTCCACAAACAACAATTCACGACACGAACAATTAAGCATTGCTAAATATTGAATGAAATTAATCGAAGTTCGGATTACGGGCACCGGGGCTCTAATCTGGCCTGGCGGTATCTGGGCCCGGAGTTATCTGTTTAATGTCTGGTAAACAACGGGCTCAAGGGATAAGGAACGTCCTTTCATGCGCTGGCCCTCCGGCAAGTGGATTACGTTCCTTCCACTGCTAGATTACTCCACGTATCGCGGATACTGTCCGTCTTAACTAAATAAGAATGCGCTTCAAGCTTCAATGATGAGATCGACGATTGATCTGATTTGGTGCATCTGTCCTTGCTGATAAGGATTGTTTTATATTAAATGAAATACTTATGCAGAAATACCTGGCGGCGCTCTTCGTAGTGTCAATTTCAAGGTGTTTTAGATATTTTGATAAGTAAATTAAGTGTAATTGCAAAGTGCGTAGTGGCTTGTTGGTAACGGACCAGACGCGACTGCCCACATGTTCACGGTGGTCGCGGGTTCAAATCCCAGAGCACACCTCTGACTTTTCGGAATCATGTGTGTATTGATAGCCAATCACCACGCACTATAACGGTGAAGGAAAACATCGTGAGGAAACCTGCATACCATAGCGATTTGTATAAATTTCTATGTTATGTAAAAGTCCGCCAACCCGCACTAGGCCATATAGGTGGACTACATGGCCTAATCACTCTCAATCGTGCTCTCGATTGTAGAGGAGGCTCGTGCCCTGCAGTAGGTCGTGTATGGGCTGATACAGTAAGTGTAATTGAAAAGGCCTATCTAACTGTCGCATGGTAGTGATGTTGCTATATTTATCAGCTACTTGGCTTTATTTGAATATTTATAAGCAAATATAGTGACGTGTTATAACCAGGCTCATATCGTGTTTCACCTGGCGTTGTCCCAATAATTTGAAGTCATTGCAAGTGTCAATGCACTCGTATTAGGTTAAGGACTTCACTTCATTGATTTTGTTACAAGAATTTAAACGATATTGTTAATAGTAAATACTTTATTTAAGCTGTTGGTGTTATTGAATTTTGGGTGAATTTCTGGAATAACTAGATCTTATCTTTATTTTTATTAGGAAGAACTGAAATGGCCTTTTAAACTTACTAAAACAACTATGAGCAGTATAGTAATTTCATTGGTTCCGTGTTCATTATACATGTGGCTGGTTAGTTGGGAGCGCGGAGCCAATAGCCACAAAAGGCTCAAGTTCGTAATCACATCCTAAACACTGGAGAACGCGTAAGCGTCCACTAAATGAGACAGCGAGCGCCCCACGTCTCAATCGGTGTCGACTTAAGACGCCATGCAAATTCAATTTCGTGCCCAAGCGATCCTACACGTAAGGCCAACCGAACATATTATTGCTGGATTTATCTTTATTGCAGCCGTAGAACACTCCAACTAACTTCGACTGTCGAACTTGCGCCATTAGTGAAGACACCGAGATACAGGATTGTTTTGGTAGGGGCGGACTTGTAAGTCTTATTGCTTTTAGTACTAACGTAGGGCTGAATTGTTTAATCTAAGACGTACATTTGGGACTTACTTGTCTATTTTTGGAAAGTTTCCTTCCATTAGTATGCGCCGTTATAGCAGAAGTACAATGCGTAACATTTTCAAGAAAGAAATCAACTGTGACAATTTGACTCGACTTCCGCCGGCTCTATAATTACAAAAGACTTTCAATAAACGCACCGATTTATGGAATACTCGAACTACGGTATAAATATTATTATACGTCGTTTTGTTCAAAGGCTGGGATGTTTACAGTGACATTGTCAACACAGAATTCAATTTGGACCAAAATAGAATAACAAAAGGCCCGGAACGACGAGTGGCTCGAGTACTTGTCTGTTATGACATAATACGTGAAACAGCAAACCGTAATACCTGTGACATAAAAAGACATCGCCGTCGGCCTTGTATAAAAGCAGACGTCACGAGTTAATCCATCCGTAAAATGTCCCAAAGTATCACAAAAAGCGGCCGACAAAAGTGTTGTTGTACAAACTTAAAATGAAATTTAATAAACACGCAACAATGGGGCGGGCTGTAGATATTTTGCGGAGATTCAGATAGTGAATGGGAGATAAGCTGGCAAAAGGTTTGCAGGAACTACGTATATGTTTGATGTCGCCTCTCGTCGCCGGAGCGTGAACGGTTTAAGAGCAAAATTGCACGAACGCTAGTGGCATCTGTTAACTGTGCACTCTGCACAAATAGATACTTTTAATTTTGCAGATGGAATGTCATTCAATGACGGCTATTCAATAAAAATACTTTGAATAACTACCCATCTAGATACCGATGGATTTCGTGAACATTAGAATGGGATGGGTTGTTCAATATTTTAGTTATATTGCCATATGCAATATAACTTAAATGCTCATTAATAATTTATAAAGAAACAAGAAGGTGACATTCGTTTAAATTGAAAATTATTAACGACGATAATAATATTTAATGACACCAGATTAAAAGGAATAAAAGCGTTAATTTCATTTAAATCGCGCAATCATCCCAGAAGTGTATTAGAAGATAAGTATCAAACGTTTCTATTTAACTTCTCTCCCGGGCGGAAACTCCCCGAGCGCCATATTGAAATGTTTATAATTAAATTACATAAAGACGAAGAAAATTAATTTCACAGTGCGAAGTGGCGAGCGGGAGCGGCGCTCCTCGTGCTCGCGCCTCGCGAGTCACAAAAGCGGAAGCTCGCCTCAAAGACGGCGCTGCCATCGCTCCACCAATTTAATTTTCCAGATGTTTTTGGAAATTGCCGAGAAGTTGAATAATCACGTTATAACTTAACGGTATTAAATTTTATACGTTAAAGTGTTAATATTTCATTTTCAAGTTTAATTTAATTAATTCCAAACTTAGGAGTCGAGGAATGACGCCACACTGGGGAGTGGGGTGACGGATATGTCTTAAGATTCTATTTTGTTTTAAGGAATATAATGTTGGTGTGGAAAATTCTAATGTCTTATTTTTTATTTCTTACCTATTGATAATAAAGATAGTTTGGCAATCCACTCTGGAACACCAATAAATGGTTGTTACCAAGGAGTTATTATAAATCATAAATTGATGGCAAAATACAATAACATGCTATCCGCATTAGTAGTTTTAAGAAGTTTGCAATTACCATAATTATTTGTTTCAGATATCGCCGAACATATCCGTGCGTTAGAACGCCTCGTATATCGAGCTCGGGACGCGGTAGCAGAGCGGAGCTTCGCGCGACGAAACAAATTGATGTACCCAAATAATTATTAATGCCTCACGAAATTTAATTGGAAAAGTTGAATTTGTATCGCGCTCACGGCGTAGGTGAGCGATTTGAGTCGCGAGGCGGGCGCCGGCGCCGCTGCGACTGTTTACGAGATAATTAATCTCAAAGTATTTACTGCTTTAATCGAGGCACTCCCGCCCTGATGGGGACTGAATAACTCTCGTATGTAATAATGTTGCCTACTATGTCGATATGTGTCTGCAATTTATTAAATAGATAAGTGTACCTCCTCGTCCTAATGGGACCGCCCGCTTGTATCCTACCTTTAAAAGATAATAAACTTCAATCTATTTATTTTATTAAAAAAAGTTTCATGAAGCATTGGCGACGACAAAACCTTCTTATTTGGTGCATTCGATTATAGGTATTCCAAATTGGAATGTACGCGAAAAAATACTACAAAGACGAGACTAAATAAATAATAAAGTTACAATCAAACGTATAAAAGAAGTAGACACGTTTATGTTTTTTTCTATTCGGCGCTAGATGACGCTGCCAGTGTATTGCAAACACCCTGATGCCAAGTTCGTCAACCGGCCGCGCGACACCAGCGCCACTATTGGTACAAACAAACAGGTGCTTTGTAAAAAATATCGTAAAAAGCCGAGGCAACATTTTTGTAGTGTGTGGTAGTTTAGTAGTAATTTAAAGGTTGCTTTCCGTCGATCGCGATTGTCTGTTGTAGCGCAGTGTAGCAGGTTTTGTTTGGCATGGCATAGCGCATGGGCCGTTTAAGCTAATTAACAATAGATCGAATCCGACTGCAGCAACAATGAAAAACGAAGAATAAATGTCAATTTCACAAACGACGAGGAGGGTTCGGCTTTAAATCGAATTCCGTTTAATAATAGTAGCGCGTTAGAGTTGAATGCACTCTTGATAGTGCGATAGTTTATTGTATTTTAAACACTGTGACGTTAAAATTTTGGAATATTTTATCGATTGGTATTTTGGACTCGTACGATGGACACGATTACATTTTAATCAACAGTCCACAACCAGACGCATAAAGTTTATGCTTAGAAAAAAATCTGGGAATTGTTTTTATAAGTACTTGACGTTGTGTAGAAATGTATGTACCTATTGGCAGAGTTCAATGTATCCATGAAGTTGTTCCTATTGAAAATGGAAATACAGATGGTAGCATTTATTTCTTGTAGAATTTGACTTAAATAATCGTTTTTAGTATACGAGTACATACATAACATAAGTAAAACATACTGATTCGACATATTAAGCCTTTAATTAATTAACTTTTCTGGTTTATATTCTAATGTATAAGTTTCATTATCTGAATAAGAAATTTACGTGATATTGTTTAACTCCTTAAAGGGTACACGTAAATTGGTAAAAATCATTATACCTGTACATGAAATATTATTGTTAGATATCTATAAAAGCCTTATAGAAAACATTGAGTAAATCATAAAGAAAAAGGGAGTAGATATTTAACTTTCTTCTTCTTCTTCTTCCATCTGGCGTTATCCCGGCCGGTGCCAGGGTCCGCCTTCCGGCTAATTCTCTTCCATTTCGCCCGATCTTCAGCATCCTCCATAGCAAGGCCATACTATATCCTCCATACTATAATGTATAATAATACTTTTAGTAATTGGTATAAAAATAATATATATCTATGTTGGAAGCGGGAAGCACTACTGAAATGGAAGTTTCGGGTTCGATATCAAGACTCATACTTGTAACATTTGCCTATGTACTTTTATTTTCAGTTAATTTTACTTCGACTTGCTGTCAAGAAAAATATAGTCAGAATTAGTTTGTTATTTGTTTTTTTGACAAGAATGTCTGTGCTGTGTAGTCTCTTTCAACTGGCAATAAGTAAGTCCCCTGTATTAAGATTTTGCCATAATAGAAAACGTGTTAAAGACACGCAAGCAGCGAGTTATACAATATGCTCCAGTATTGATAAAAATCGTATTGCCCCGACCCCAACTAAATCTACTGTTAGTTATTTGAATATGAAATATTAATTTCATGGTCCCCGACTGTGCTTTTTCAAATAAATTTAGGAGTTTGTATTAAAAGTGAGAAAACAAGACTTTCGATCGCCTTCTTTTGAGTGAAAATAAACATACTCATAATCTTCTATTGCTTATGATACATAGGTTGGTATTACATAAATGGAACAACAATTATTACAATAGGTGCTGTATGTCCCTCCATAATTGTCATATAAATGTTCATAGAAATAAAACGAATTCTTACGGATTTTATCGCGAATTTAATTTAAGTTATAATATTGATATGAATTTTTTGTTTTTATTTTATCACGAATTTATTGCATTTTTTTATGAATACTTACATAAGTTGAGATGCCACAAACAGTTTTGCCGACCGTATTTCCGATCAAAGATGTCAAAGGAGCCGTGCCTATCGTCATGCTAGGCGCAAATTGTAACCACATGGGACTTTTCAAATAAACCAACCCTTACAAAGGGTTCTTACTTACTTACCATCCAGGCTTGACTTAAAAATCAAAGCCAGGACCACACTGATGCACGTAAGGACCGTGGATTAATGCCACTACAGTGACTTAATAATATTTCTAAAATAATACCCAAAAAAAATCTACACCAATAAATTCAGCAAATGGGCCAGCATTTACCATCCTTACATAAAAGGGACGTTCATTGCATCGCAAAGAAAAACTGTGACCACAAAATAAACGTTAGCTATTTAGTCCCGGAATAGAATCGGATGAGTCCTCCCGGGCGTGCCGTCAGATTAAGATCTGCCGCTGAATACGTTCATTTAAGCCATAAATGATTCGGTGCTGAAAATTCACACTTAGAAAAAACCACTTAACGATCGCAGGACGCGATTCAATCTCTGGCTTAATTTTGTAGTTGAATATTTGGCCTGTGTTTCTTATGAAGGGGTATGTTTTTATTTATCTAGAGGACATAAACGGTAAAGTTATAACACAGCATACACATTTTGTCTATGAAGGTAACTAAATCGGATGGAATCTAGTTTTTTTTATATTTCGTATATAAAATTACCTAAGTGGTGTCACTTAATTGTTTGGGGATAAGTCAACATCAGGAAGCGTGACATTTTAATGAACCTTCCGCATTGTATGCAAATATAAAATATTAAAATGGAATAAAACTGCTAATTAGTTAAATATATACTTAGTCTGCATTTAAAAGCCTTTATTAATTACAATATACATATTTATATGTTTATTTTACATATTTATTCATTATAAAATGCAGATTTACAGCACTTGCCAAAATGTTATAATTGAAATTATTATAGCTATAAATTCAGCGATCGTAAAATATGGACAAACAGTCATAAATAAATTAACAAACACATATCTCCTTTATGCAATATAAATGTTAAATAAACATTTATTTAATAATATTGTGTAATAAAATTAAACACTTTTAAATATATTTAAACAATTTTAAACTGTATGGTTGTAGAAAAAAATGCGCCATATGTAAAGAGGTAGATAAAAGCCATACATGAACCTTTATAAAGATAGAATGCCTTAATAACAGACGGGTGAGTAATTCGTAGGAAGTAAATGGATATATGAACCGAGCAGAGAACCGACGGTCGGCATAAACTATGTAATATTACGACAAAGTGCCGGACCAGCTGAGACATATAAAGTAACATTAAACTTAACACGGTCCAGCACAACGAGAATAATTATCAGGGTCGGCAGGGAGGGTCGTGTGGCGCGCACGAATGACTCGAGTATGAGGAACGACTGGCCCTCACCCCCGCCCCCACCCGCGCTGACCACTACCACCCCGTCGCCTAGCAACCCGCCCGACACCTAATCATCATAAACAGATAACCCCGCCATCTTTGATGACGTTACAATAAATACCCATACCGATGTCCTGTAATTAATGCGCCACTTAAAATTCCCTTTTGGTCATAATCCATTATTGCCATTAATATAAAGAGGTAGCCATGTTTATGATATCCGTGACCTTTCCTAATGAGAACGGCATAACAGTTATATCAGTAATAAGTGCGACGATGAAGCGATTGCCATAATTTTATATCAATACTTTGAAGCTAGAAGGGGTGGAAAGGTTACTTTGGATATAAGGTAAACCTTTCGCGTGATCGTTTAACCCCCATTTAAAGTTTAAGCCGGCTGAATATTTAATAAATTTCAAAGAGATGTCAATCGAGTGTTTTATTTTGCATAGGGCTTAGCGCGGCGCAGGGGTGCGCGAGTACATTTCGGTGTACGTCATTTGTTTGTCTCGCGAGCGCCCTCCGCGACACACGGGCGTCGTGCCGCTCCACACCGCCACACACACGCCACGTCCCTGCCACGCCGCCGCGACACCTCCGCACCGACGTACGACACAGATTTTGCAACAACATTGCATTTGACACTCTAACAAATTATATTTTAACTAGTTTTTGCCCGCGGCAGTGCTCGAACGATGGAGTTTATTGATTAGCTTTGGGGAGTTGTGCATCTCGAAGGGACGCACACAATTTGCTAATCTAACTTTCGCCTAAATCCAATCATCCATTAAGGGGTGATTAAATAAAACTTCCACATAGCCGTTGGATATTTATGATATGAATTCCATTAGCATTGCCATATAATTTAAATAGCAATTGAAATAAAATAATCAATTTATGAGTATTCATAACATTAGTGAATGTATAAATTAGTCACAATCTAAAACGCATTACAATACTGTTACACGTGTGCGTGTGTAAGTCGTGAGCGACGCGTGTCACATGCCAAATGAAAAAGCGGCAATCGGGCCCAATATCATGATTATCGAGCGCTACACAAAGCGCATCACTCAGTTACAAGCTTAAAAAGGGTAATAGATGCATGTCTTGTCGGCCATTGTGTTGGGGTAATCGCTTCCGTGAGAGTACCGGAGTGAGGCCGCCGCGGCTGCACACTGCTCGGTGCACCATGCGCCGATCTACCGATCTGACGCTTTCAATTTGTATGCCGACCACCGCCGCCGGCCCACCCCGCATGTTCTCACGCCATTTCTTCATTTCAACTAATTATTATTTTAGTTTTTCCACAACTGACACATGTTTGGCGGTTAACAATGGCCGCTCGTGACGATAATACGAATGGAATATTAGTAGAGTCCGTTTGGACTCGTTTGATTGCCGTTTTTGTTGCCGTCGATTTATGAACGAAGGAATCAATATGTTGAATAGATGCATAAAATTAGTAGGTACTGAGCTATTATTACTTTCATTATAATATTTAAATTGATAATTTAGATCCAGAGCGCGATAAGTATGAAATTTGTTGAGCCAGTCATCAATGATATGTATTGCAAAAACGCCTACATGTTTGCACGTTTATGACTCAAGTGTCGATAAATTAGGTTTTTTATTAATCGTAGTGTAATACCTTTATATTCGCGTAGAATTTATGAAAACAAAACTGTATAGAGGCGATCCTCATTAGAGTAAGCTGACTCAAAATCCTGCCAGAAAATTTTGCAACAGATTTTAGTACTTGGGGCTCTGCATTTTGTATAATTTTTATTTATGTAACGTCGTCTATAAATACCAAACGAAATAGTATCTGTGATATACTTAATTTTGAGCAGAGAACATATTTCTTTTACAATTAATAATCGTTTTTATACAAATCAAAGAGTTGCGAAACTTTTTGGATTAAGAATTTGACTGTGGCCAGTATTCGGATTTCAAAACGGTCAGTTCACTAAAGTTTTGTCACATTACCACTTGATTCTTGAACGTTATCACAACCCGAGATGAATGAACAATAATGCCGGCCGCTGGCAGACGAGCCAGGCAGACCGGCACGCTTCACCACCTGCCTGTTTAGGAGTGGTCCAGTATGGCTCGGATCTAATGATCGCTTCCAGACTTGGTGGTACTTTGAAATACCACTTTTTGTCGGTTTTCTCTCGTCCTCGGTGTCCGCGAACGGGACGCCCGTAACGGACGTAACAGGTATTATAAATATAAAATCATAAATATGGTTAATAATTTAACAAAACTTTCGAAGTTTTCAACAGTTTTTATGTAGTCTTCAAGGAATTTAATATCAAAATGACTTTATTTCATAATATTATATAACATTCTGAATAAACAGCACCAAGAAAGATACAAAGGTATTATGTTATGTTTTACAAAGATAATTCATTGTATTTATATTTAAAAGTATTTGATATGATGTTGAACTAACTATCTTGGAATGTTGGAAGCCACCTGACCCTAAATTATTAAAATGATAAAATCATTCCCGAGCCAAATCTACCAACTCAAATCACCGAACTACGAAGTTGTATACACGAATACACGGGATACATAATGTATATAGCGAGAATCACATTAGTAGCATTAAAATCCTTTTTGCATTCGTTAACGGCAACTGTGTATGGCAAAATATGCGCACCGACTCGCTTTTGCTATTCGCTCCGTATGATTTTCAGAAATGGTGTGGCTTATATGCAGTAAGGATACAATATTTTTATGCGGAACGTTTTTCCTTAGTCGCTGTTTTTACGGCCATTACTGTATCTAAAGTTGGAAAATCGCATGAGATGCTACATTCTAATGAAGTCTCGCCGCTGAGCGCGTGCGCCGGTACTTACTGCTCGCTTGTAGGGTTGCCTTACGCTTCTCAGTTCGTTTTATTCTTGAAAAATACTTTTTCAATGCTTTGTGGGTTATTTAGTAATTCTATTGGGAGTATGTATCCGAAATTAATTAAATAGAACGCAGGAGGAGCAGTGCTGCTGAGATTCATGAGCCTGATTAAGGAAATTATAGACAATTGCGTGAGTGGTCTACCCTTTTTATTACTTAGAGCAATACCGACCAATGCCAGGAACCGCTTCCTTTCTAAATCTTGACTATTTCTCCTAGTTTTTGGCTTCCTCGACGACATCAAATCATTGCCCCTTCAGCCAACCTCAGGGCGTCGGCCCAGCTATATTCAAGCAGTTAGTAATAAGTTGCTCAGTTACTCCTGTGGTTTTCGCGACACGTGACCAACGTGTCAATGGACATTCTTAGAGTTTATCCGTTACGTCGCAAATAGTAAGGCAAAACATATGATTGCTACTGGCTTTGGTGTGGCTCTACTATTCATATCAAAAAGTATCCATAGGCGTTAAATTGTTATTTGCCTCCGTTTTACATAATTATGCCGGCCTGGCTGAAGCCATATATATATACTGGTTGAACATTGTAGGCTCCTACGACAAGACTTCAACTATTGTGCGACTGTTGTACGGTGGTCGCTACCGGGGCTGATTCGTGCATTCTATCGATTCCTGTGCAGGCGTTTTCCTGTACATGCCTATCTTCATTTTCAAGGGACATGAAGTAAATATCGATGTCCACATTGGTCAAGCTCCTATAAAAATAGGATTTAAAATCGGGCGAGTAAAATAGCATAATAGTCGTATTATTGTATCTCAGATATTGTCCGCGTATTCCAATCCTGGTGAAGGTCGCGGGACGTCGCTGGATGCAGGCTGCCTCCAACAGGTCGCTGTGGAAATCATTGGGAGAGGCCTATGTTCAGCAGTGGGCTTCCTTTGGCTGATGGATTAGATTGGATTCAAATCCTTCATTTTACGAGTATGCAGTCCTTCAAAATATATATTTTTTAAAATAAATTAATAGGCTGTAATTTAATTCTATGAAAGGGGTTGTAACAGAAAAGTAATTAGTGGCAGCCCTTCACTCTCGGGACTTATACAGGGTATACGTACTTACTAATCGCGTCAGCTTCTACTTATTTTGTATTCTCTATATATTCTAGGTAGAATTAAGAAGAATTAATGAAACATTTATGTGTTTTATGTATAAATTAACTATCATTGCTATTAGTATTGTAACGAGGGAATTTGCCCTTCGATAATGTGGCAGTCATCATTTATTTTACATATAGTGTTCATTACAAATAATATAATATGCTATAATATATTATATGGTTGTATTTTCCTCTTTAAAAGAAGTAATAACGACAACTTTATATTGTAGTACGTGCAAATTTCTAGGCATTTTTGGCTAAAGTTAATATAATTATGAGCAAAGTTTTACTGTATTTACATAGTAATTAAAGCCAAAATGCGTAATGTTCAAAATACTTATTGCGTTAAATGATTCAGAGCTTACATAACAAGATACTAGTTTTTTGAATCATGGTTTGCTAATCACTGAGTATACGTAATTAGATGGTTATTTACACTTGCAAATGCCTACCTAGATATTGATCATTATCCACACCCAGCAAGACTTATTAGGGCATGCTAGGTAACGTATAGATATCAAAACAACTGTCCATTAATGGTATTACTAATGACATTACCGTCATGAATTGTACGTAAATGGTGAAAGAAAAGATGTACGGAAAAAACAGGATGTAATAAAAAGCGTCCAAATGGTGCAGAAGCATTTAGCGGCGCTAATTTGAAGGAGTCGGAGTGTGGCGGCGCGATGGCATCTTCACGGCTTACAATAGTAAACAAATGTGTCGCGCGGCCGCAATTACACCGAACGCGGAGCGGCGCGCCGGCGGGTGTCGTGCGGCAGGCGCGCGGGAGACGCGCGGGCAGTGCGCGGGCGCACAACCGCTCGGCCGCGTCACGCCGAACGCCTGCGAATCGCGCGCGCATCACGGTCCGCGCCCGACTTATGCTAATGGCCACCGCACCGCGTAAATTGGAGTAAACTTGCGACAAAAACAACGACGCGTCCGCCGCTTTATCTTATTACTTGATGCGAGCTATGCAACTCCGGTCAACACACATCCCTCTGCAAAAATGTAGTTTAGTTTCCCAGATATATAGTTTATTTTAATTCGTTTCCGAGGCGCGGACTCCTGGCCGGCAGTAAACTTGCACTTTGGTAGAGAGAAATTCGAATGCAAAACCTAGCACAGGAACGTGCAACCGATTAAAAGACTTCATCACGATCTTGTATGCACTTTGCACTCATTTTATCCCATGGGAGCGACAATGGTTACTTTAGCAATACATCGATTTTGTGTTTCGCACGGAGTAAGCAAGGGCGCCTTATAATTAAAGCGTTTGTTCTGTAATTATTCTTTTGTTTAAAGTAACATTGTAAATGGTGTTTGAGTAAACTGGCATAGAGTTTTTGTGGCGCTGTCAATATTAGAGGCCCACCGCGCGCCGTGTAACTATTGTTGATACAATCAAATTTGGAAATTGTTATAAATACTAAATAGTGTAACGAATGTTTGGTTTTTTATGAACGCATGGAGTCTATCAAGTGTTGGTGAAGTGGCGTGATGATTGAATATTCATCCGTAGATCAACAATAATAGATCCCATCAGTGGCCGGTATGTGGCGTCGTATTTAATATAATAAGACTTCAATACATCCCACCGTGAAATGTGTCGATACAAAAACTTAACTAACTATAACTGCTAACGTGTGAATCGTATTAAAAAGCTGTTTAGTCATTCGACTTCATAAATAGGTGGCTTTCGATTTGTCGTGATTAAATTTCGTCCATTAGGACACCGTTATGCTGTTCGGTGAATGTACACGGATAATGTGCCTAATAATCCGGCAAATAGAATTTCTGTGGTGATATCACGCGCTGTTATCTAATTAATAATACATTTTGACCGAACGCGATTATTAATTGCTAGTTTGCTCGCTGTGTTGCGGAAGCTTTCAATTCATTGTTTAGCAGTGATTATTCTAAAACAAGTGACAATGTTTGCTATAAAATAGGTAAATGAATGATAATTTTTAGAAAACGATTAAGATTTGCTTACTGCATCTAATAGATTTCGGTGTTGATTGGCTCGCTTCAAAGACATTCATGTTGCCAATCCGCACTAGGCCAGCGTGGTGAACTATATGGCCTAAACACTCTCAATCGTACTCTCGAATGTAGAGGAGACCCATGCCCTGCAGTGGGACGTATATGGGCTGATCCAAAAAATATACCTTCATGTAAAATATTTGATTAAAATTGTTATTAAACCGAGTCAGGTTATAATAAATGATGTTGAGAGTTAACTCGATAACATTTCATAGAAAACTTAACAATGTATGTAATCCATAGTACGATAAACACAACATTACGCGCTAATGATACGAAGTACACGTAAAAGTGACTCAAAATCAACAAATTGTTTTAAGCAATATCATGCTCTGTTGTGTTTGTTAAATGAAAAGAAGGAAACAAGTGGACATATTAAAGCGATGCCAGTCCCGTTAAACTAAGTACCTAATTCAGTTCAATTGTTTTACGAAGCGAAGTCAATAAACAATCGCTCATATTGAATGGGCGGAAACGTCCGTCTAGAAATTAGCTCGGAAACAAGGGAAAACTTTTAAAAGTGAACCGTTTATTATATTTTAAATGTTGGCCGTCGAAGAAAGGCAGCCGTGACAAATGCATTTCACTTGTATTGTTTAAAATGACACAACATTTTCTAATTGGCATGAGTGGTTCGTTTTCATATTCGTGAGCAAGAGTTCCTGCGATATTAAACTGCTGGGTAATAAAAAATATTACGGATATAAATGTATAGGTTGTTAAAGTTGGAAATATATTCGCCGGCAGCGCGGTGTTCGTGCATAAGGAATAAAAGTCGACAGTGAATCCTATTTCAAAACGCATTTCACATACAAATACCTAATTTTGGAGTAAAGTACGCACATTATACAGGCGGGTTCGCATTTAAATTATTCCGGCGGATCGTTTATAGGCCATAACCGAATTTGGGAATTAGCTATAAAACAACATTTGATACGGGCGGGCGCGGGCGGTTTGCAATTTGAATGTTTAGCCCGTTTCAGAACTCATTGGATTGCGTGGCGCGTGCACCGCGTTATCTATCCCAAATTCTCGCCCATATCTCTCTCGCGCCGCGCTGCTGCCGGGCTTATGCAACATGATAAGTTACGCTTCTTCTGCCTATTATTGATAATGCCATGATAAGCTGACTATGTGAAATGTAAGGGTAAACGAAGTGCAGTCTGGATAGTGTCCACTGCGCAGATTTGATCATCATTTGCCGGCCTGCTGGAATACAGATTGTAAGATAACCGAATGCTGATGATGATGCTGGTGCAGAAACCGACGCTTGGAACTCTTGCTGTGGCTACTTTGAAGGTTCACCATTATGTACGATACTGCTATCGGAGGATATACAAATATTTCCCTATATTATTGATTTTTTGAAAAGTATAAGTTTACTAGTATAAAGGTTTTCAGAAATTGATACTTACACAATATTATTGACAAATGTTATTTGAAAGACAAACATGTCTTTGTTACTACTATAAAGTTTGAAAAACGCACGAAAAAGCAATTTATTTATTTTATTATCTTATTATTCAAGTACGTTCCTTTTATTACCAATAAAAGTCCAATTCAATATCAAAACAACAGGAAAATTTTGCCAGAAATGGTTTTGGATAGCAATGAGAAATAAAGTGAAAACTTGTGAAGATTAAACCCAGAGTGTTATTAATTTATGTTGAATATGGATAGAGAGGCTTAGTCAAAGCTAACAGGTCTCCTGATGGTAAGTGATCACGGCTGCCCATGAACATCCACAACGCTAGATCATCGTAGTGTTGTCGGCCCAATTGGGAGGGGAGCGGGAAAAAAAAGAATGGGAAGAGGAAAGGGGTATTGGGCATCCGGCAATCTTATTCGCCGAACGAAACGCGACAGCGAAGCTGTCGCTTCACGTCGATTTTCTGTAAGACAGTAGTACCGCCACTGATGATCCTGTCCATTCATGCTAAGCCATGACAGACAACAGCTTGGCTCTACCACATCCAATATTTATTTATTCACAATAGAAAAGGTAGGTTCATAAGCAAAGATTAATCTGGTGCTTATGATACAGGGCTATCCTTGTGTAAGTACCAGCAGTATCTCAATACACTTGTTACCTAGCCTAAGCACATATTATTATAAATTGTATTTCTGTTTTTTTTTATTTAGGTTAAGGAAGGAAACTAATAAATGTTTTATTATTATTATAATAACGAATGAGAGTGGAAGCAATTTTATTTGCCAATTTAAATTCCATTATGAGGAATGCAAGAAGCTAATTTGTAATCTACGCTTTTGTAATCCCCTTACGAGCGGAGCGGTGTTTTATTTTGAGCTGTAAATTTGCCTACAACACGCCTTAGTCAATTACACAGCAGGCTTGTTTCATGGCATTCAGCTTTTCAAGTTGCTTTGGAGGGCTGGATTAGTAATGAAGTGATCCGCCTGTAAGCCAAATTAGAAGACGTACAGCCACAAGACGAACGAGAGGTCTGAGCTGACCAAAGTAGTTTGAGCTGAGTCTAGACTTCATCATGTAAATCTTAGTGGTCTCAAAATATTCGCAGGGTGGTGTTAATTGAATAGACGACAAGAAATAAGACAGTTAAATTATTTTT
Source organism: Theretra japonica (assembly GCA_033459515.1). Taxonomy (NCBI): domain Eukaryota; kingdom Metazoa; phylum Arthropoda; class Insecta; order Lepidoptera; family Sphingidae; genus Theretra; species Theretra japonica. The sequence continues at coordinate 8,588,673 of CM065930.1, forward strand.
AAATCTGTGTCTCGTTTTTTCAAAAACAATAGATATTTTTTGAAAGTATGTTATAGTATGCTATAGCGAGCTGCAGCAAAATATATTTTATATTAATCCAAGGTAAGATATGTAACATTAGCTGCAAACAGAATCTGTTTAGTCAAGCAAAATCGATCGACCATTACAAATTCCTCTTCAATAGTCACAAATTAATCGACGGAAATCTTACTCAAGACTTGTAACATTAGCAATTGACTAAACAATTACGTACCTACCCACATTAGAAATAGGGCTTGTCATTCAAAGAGGCGTCGTTAAGTACACGCCAATGGCTTCAGTGCCGTGTGAATAGCGAACCCCGGCATTAACCAGAGCGAGCAATTTTGCAAATAAAACAATAATGATAGTGGCCTGTAATAATGTTTCCTCTAATTTGTACCGCGCAGTCGTGACGAGCATTTTGCTTGATATTATCCGAGCAGGAGCGTCCTTTATTACCAATTTTATTTGCACTGTTTACACCTTTATCTTTGGTATTTATTTTATGTAGTGCTCTTTCTGTATCAACTTATTTAGTTTTATCTGTGTCGTATTACGTTACATAACTCAATTCGGCTTTAGGATGTATGAAATTATTTTTTTGCTTCACTTAATTTTTTACGAAAAATTGTTTTGCGGAGTAATCAATAGGTACCTTCTAACAAACCAATTTACAGATTGCGAACATAAGATATATAATATACAACTTAAACAATGATTCACATTATATACAAAGGGCTATAGAGAATTAAGCCCTCGAGCGACGTCAGGGAGACAGACAGCGTCCGACGGTCGCAATCGCACATCCATCAGTTCTGTTCATTGCACTTGTTGCATAATTATTTAGATTCGTTGCGAATAATACGAGTACTACATTTTGAATTTAGGTGATCGTATTTTTATTTTATTTATGAATGGTCTTCAGTTATGAGATCCGTAAGTGTGCATGGTTGTCTGACGAAATACTATCACCATATATGCTACCAACTTTTGATTAAATCATTAGGGGAAGGTGGAATGGGGAATAATTTTGCCTTTAGTATTTTTTATGCTGTTTGTTTAATAAATAAATACACCCAACAGTCACTTACATAGTCCTAACCCCACATTAAGATCAAATAAGTTTTGTGTTGTAGGTATCAGACCCTATGAGAGATTTAACGGTCCCACAAACACCCAGACCCGACACAAATACTTGTGGGCCTCACAAACATTTGTGTTGGTGCGGGGATCGAACCCGCGGCCTTTCGTTTCACAGCCGGCGTCTAACCAACTGCGCCACGAAGGCTGTCAATAAATAATGTAACAATCGATTTGGACGAGTGTCACAAATTAGTTAATAGAGAATATTGTTATGATACTAATGAGTTCTACTCGTATAATGTACCGAGGTTTGTAGGTAAAAAAAATATAACTTTCAACTCGTCATTAGTCTAATAAAGTCCATTTACATCGACCGTGGATAGACTAGCTGCATTTCCGCTCATTCCTAAGGGGATAGAAGTGCCTTGTTATGTTTACGCCATGGCAGCGGAAAAATACCGTAGTGGATTATAGGTAAACTTGATTTAATGGGATTAACAGTATATTGAGAACGATGAACAAACCGCACGTGTTCAGAATGATAAGATATACGAGTAAATTATTATCATATTCTCCACAATTGATTTATCAAGTGTATGCAATATGTCGTCCTTTAATCCCGATTAGTGAGATAATTTATAAAATATTTCGAAATTAATCTCTATTAACCCAAATATTATTTCATCATCATTGATTTTTTTGTATAAATACCAATGTATAGATCAGCATATGTTATTACAAGTTGCAGTAAAGAGGAGTCAAGATGTTCAAACTACTGTGTTTCGCTCTAGTTATTTTAGTTATAAATGGGGAAAGTAATGGTCAATCTGTATTTCCAAACGATAAATCTGTTTTTCAGTATAAGCCGTGGTTAAAGAAATATGATACTAGAGTAGATTTTAGTTCTCATGTGGGAGATTTCGCAGCGCTCATTGACTTAGAGAAAGTAATGGGCGTCGTGGTTAAATATATTTATGATGTTGAAGTTCTTGAGTTTTTGGGTTTCCTATTTAGTCCTGACCTGAATAAATTGATTTTGGAATTTGAGTCCATATCGGAGTTTCGAGAGGTGAGTGATTTAATTTATTTAAACTGTCAAGAACAATTGTTTATACAAAATGTCTTTACAAAATTAGTAGGTGATAGAGTTGAGAGCTCTCCACATTTCGTGCAATTTTTTTAATGCAATGGATGGCGAGACTAATATGCCATTCGCCTGGTGGTAAGCGATAGGATCAATAGAGTAGCTCGTGGATAGTAGCAAAACCAAACACCATGAATTACAAAGCAATGGTTGGCAATCCACCGCGCTAGCCATCCTGAGACATAAGATGTTTCCTTTCTCAATATGATAGGGCTGAGGCTATCATCATGCTGGTCGTAATTTCCAGAACCGGTAATTCTTATGAGATTTTTAAAACCGAAAACCTCACAAAATGTTTTCCGTTTGGGTGTCGGATTCAGGGCCTCAATTTTCACTTTATTGTGAGGGCAATACTAATGTTGCGAATTTATTAGTTTATATGTGTTTATATGTGTTGTTTGTATTTATTGTGACTATTGTGTGACTTTAGAATCATTATAGCTATTGGTTTTCTCTTGATAATCAATAATTTCAGCAAAATTGGATTACACAAGATTATGAACCAGTAGGTCAAACTCCTTTTCCCAAATATTTAAGAGACTGTTCTCTAATTTATATATACATACAAAAATGATTATTTAATATGGTTTATAACAATGTTAATAGTGTAATTAACCCGATATTATATATTTTCAGGCACTTGCATATTTGACAGCCAAAGGCTACGACATGCATCGTGTAATCAACGCCGTGAATGCTGCTCTGAATTTACCACCTTTCGAAATGAGGACAATGACTCAGAAAATGGGTAGGGGAATAAATGGACTCATCGAAGATTTAATAGCAGTGCTACCTATGGATGAGATGAAGGAGTTATTCGAAAGCAAACGTGAGACTAGCCCTGAAGTGGCTCAACTCTTTGAGACCGTAAATTCTGAAGAGTTCCTGGAAATTCTGAGACGCATGTCACAGAACCCGAAGTTTTTGGCTTTTAAGGCCATTTTCGAAAGTTATGGATTCGACTTTAAATACATTTGCCAACTGGCAATTGGAATTCTCGGCGATTACTATCAAGGCGTATTTTGCATGTAACTTGTGATATTTGTTGAAATATATTTTGTTAAATTTCCCTTTTATTTTTTTATACGCTTTGTAAATATTTGTACAATCATACAAGTAAATAAAAAAAATAAAATACACCCAACAGTCACATACATAGTATTCGGTCTCACAAACACCCAGACCCGAGACAAATACTTGTGGCCCTCACAAACATTTGCCTCTGTGCGGGGATCAAACCCACGGCCTCTCGTTTCACAGCCGGCGTCTAACCAACTGCGCCACGGAGGCTGTCAATATTTTAATACATATTTGGATTAATAAATTAACGAAAAATATTTAAATAAGTATTTGGAGTAATAAATTAACGAATAAATAGTTTCTATCATACAATTCGAGTGAACCGCTGAAGTAGTTTTTGTAAAACCTGATCAAAACTGTTTCAAAGACAAAATTATTGAGAACTCTCATGTACGCAGGTTTTCTCACGATGTTTTTTTTCGATAGAGCGAGCGATAATGTAATTGACTTTGAATACAACTGTTAGCTTATTGATTGATTTTTTCTTGAGTCTTTTATATGTCCTGTCTCTAAACGCATGTTATAATGAATGGCAATACTTAAAGCAATTGAATATTTTTTGCGACTATTTTATTAGGCCTGGGACACGTACGTATTTTGTTCAGAATTCTTTAGCAAAATAATGAGACTTGCGAATATATTGTGTACTAAAATATTATTACTAATAATATTGCATTGGAGTATGAAATTATGTTACCTGTGCTGTCGGCAGGGAACTCATTACAGTAGCCGTTTATATCAGACAGGACCGCACTCGACCCACGCAAGCGCCTGCACCCTTACCGGATAAAATCTATCACAAACGCAGAGGTTCAGTACATATTTCAATTTGTTATTTTATATTTAACCACCTTGAAAAAAAAGTTATTATAAATCCATGTTTCAAACGGTTTCTTTAGATATAGCTTATTTTTTAATCCAATTCATAAAAAGGAGATTATTGGCTATATGTCCGATTTGAATTCTAATTTCGAACTAATAGTTATGATGGGAGGACAAAATTAACCACAACAGATTAAGACGAACAATGTACTTGATTACTGATTGCCTTAATCGATTGGAATACGAGTAGTACTGAGTGACAAGTTTGTTAAGTATTATTCATTCACCATTTAAGACATTGGACCTGTATTATTTGGTATTGAGGAAAGCTCAAGCATAATATTATTAAACATAGTACACCCATATTCTACGAGATTATTTCCATTTCACGTTACAGAAGGCGAACTCGTCGTTATGATAAATATAAGTTCTGATTTCGGGCATCTTTGAAATGTTTCTAACCCAAATGCTATCTATAGACAAATGTGGCGACATCTTTGATCATAATTTTTGAAAACATTATAACATCTATTATTAGTTATTTAATTATTTAAACGTTGATGTCACATAAAACTTGATAAAAAACGTCTTCAATAGTATATCATGTATGTAGTTTAAGTTAAGTTAATACTTATAATAATTGCTGATAATTTATATTATTTTGAAATATTATTATTAAATTACACATGATATTGCGCTTGAAAATATTTGTATGGTTTAGCATATCGTCGCAAGGAACTCCAAAAATAAACCAATTTGAAAATAAATTAATTTGGTAGCACGCAACGTTATCGGCGATTTAGTTTTGAAATGAATTTGCTTTCTTGATAACCGCACTTCCTATTCGTGGCGTTTTTGTGGTTTTTATGTCAATTTCAATACTTTTCTTCATTTAGATTGTGTATCTTGATATGAAAGGTTGAAATTTTGTTTATTTTATATTTGAACGTGTATATAACATTTTGTTTCAATTAATATGATACTGTTTTTTGTAATACATGCGTCATTAAGGTAGAGATGTTAATTAGTATTATTTTTTAAATTGAGATGTTAATTAGAATGTTCTTACAAGGGTAAGGTGTCCTGTTCTAAAGGTTCCAGCTTCTCATTAATCATTTCTGCCCTTTACGTGTTCTATTGTTCCGTTTTTGGTACGTGATATTTAGAATTATACGGTTACAACTCTTTATTTTTGGACATGTAGAGGATATTATTACTATTTTTTACTCACAACTATTACTTTGTTTGGTAACAATTAGAAAATATTACAATAATTCTAAAATTCAAATCAAATAAATCTAATATAACTCTTGCGTTACGTATGCGCATATTAGTTTTTGAAAACGCAACAATGTTGTAGTCATTCTTGTGTCTAAAATTATTATATTGTCTATATTCTGAATTGAATCCTATGTTCCCAAAACTGCACCCGGAGTATGATCATTTCTTTTTACAGTTGACTGAATATTTCGACTATAAATATTATTAGTATGGGAAGGATATATTTGTTCAAATAGATGACAATTTTTTCGCGCCCCGCTGAGATAAGTGAAGGCAGCGCGCTCGCCGGAAGTGGGCACATCCGGCACCATGCATCGCTTCCTCTCCACGACTGTCGTCACTTCCGTTTCCGCCATCATCCCGGCTATGACGTAGTACAGCCCTCGGCTAATATTTTTCTAGGTATTGAACTCTGATCTCTCAATTTATTTGCTTGTCAATACCAGGAAAAGGCCACGCGGCCGCTATGAGTTTTAGGGTCGAAACGGTCCAATAAATCTTCTGCGAACGTTCAAATAGAGTATGTTTAATAAACAGTCATTCTGGCCATAAATCAGTGCCGTAAAATTAACAATAGCGTTTCCAGTGTCGAGCGACATTTTAATGTTGCAATTGTTTCTTTTAATGTTGACTTACTGCAATGTGCTATCAACTGTATTGATTAAACAGTGTGTGGTAATAAATATAATCTTTATAAAAGTATTTTAAATGTTTTAAAATGTCAATCGAATAATTTTAAAATTGTATTGTAGTTTATGAACCTTATTTAAATTAAAACAAATAAACCAATGATTTACAATAATGACTCCGGAAATTTCAAAGCAATGTGACGTGCACCAACCTGCTTTAGATTGGCGTGGTAGTCCTGAACCTAACTTCTCGCAATGGTAGAGGAATTTGTGCCCAGAATTGACAAGTGTATCAACTAGAAAATATAGATAAATCGTATGATGCCTAACATTGCTTTAAAAAGCAGAAAAAGTATTAAAATCTACAAAACCCCTCACATTTTATTAATAACAAATATCAATAAAATAACACATTAGAAGTCCGAGAGATATGACAGGCGTGAAGACGGTACGAGATACAGGGTGTAGATAAACTGATGAGGCGACAACACTGGCGCGCAGCGATGCTCGCGGCTGATTATACAGGGTGGGGTGTCCCGCCGAACATGTGGACAATCTTTCACGCTCATGTGTGCACTCACCCTTTTATTGGTCCAGGGGCAAACAATGTCAATAGTGTAGATATTTGTCATCGTTAATTAATATTTTTAACATGTACTTTATGATTTTTGACGGGTTTGGTTAAGATTAATAGCATCGATTCATAATAAATATCTTCGGTTTAAATAATGTTGAGAGAGACCTATTAAAAAAATGAAAAGTGTGCACATAAGGGTGAATATTAGCTTAAAATGACAATATTTTCATAGCCTAATATAACCTGAACAGGTCAATTTGTTGTAAATCATTCAATTACAACATATTGACATGAATATATCTAATATCTAATTAAATGAATAGTAGTTATTTAGCTTAAAACTATACTAGAAATAGTTCTAATAGCTGATAGTGAGATATGTCTTGTCCACGTTATGATTCTCATCTCGTTGATTAGTACACGTCGCAGGGGCGCGGAGAAGAGAGCGTGAAATTGTCTGCTCACTTCTGTAAATATAATTTCGGCGACAAAAGGTCTATAAATGATACACTGCGTCTGTCGGTACATCGGCTCGCGTTACTTGTTTCACGGCTTTTTAAAATTACTTCCACCCTGTACACTCAGCCTCTTTGTGATTAATCAACTCGTCGATATTTTGTTCGTCTGTTGTGTAAGGATTTAATTATGTATGTTATTGGATTTATGAATATTATATTAATGCGTAATTTTTTTTGGGTTTTTATTGAAATCGATGTGTGTCCAAACTATGGAATTCATCCAAAGGTTGTCTGGAAGATATCGCAGGTAGCGATAAGGTCGCCAATTGAACCGTGCCTTTAGTTTAAAGTGATTTATCTGTCAATAAGTTTCTTTCTCGTATTGTGGTGTACAGTAAAATATGAAATAATAAACATGTTTACGTAGCCATTTTAATTAACTTTTACATTTCTTTAGCCAACGGAGATCTATTTAGGCATACGGTAATGATATCTTTATAGATATCATTCTTTTGTGTACAGTGTAAATAAATTAGTGTTTGTAATAAAATCAAATTTAACTGTTGACAGCAACGCATAAATACAATTATTTTTAAAACATTCAAACATCACTTATGTCTCTACATATCGTAAATTTATATTTGACATTCAACATAAGATATTTTACAGCACTTAACTTTTTATGTGTTTCTATACAAACATTTGATTAATTACAGCCTCGCTTTGTATCCCGTCTTGAAATTAGCGTTCAGTTTATGGCTCAGTATATTGAATTAATGCATTAGGACGTGACTAATGGAATCACAGAACAAATAAAATTAAAATGTAAATAGTGGAACGGCGAAATGCTAATAATAAATTTCTCCATTTTAATAACTGTAACTGTTCGCGAGGGGAGCTTCTGGCCTGTTAAGTCAATATAACACTTCCATTACTCCAAATTAAATTCCTTGGGGAGAGAGATGAAGTTTTTATTCTGGCCAGACAAAGGCCCCGGAAGAAAACTGGCCGTGCAATAAGGGATGCTGGGTACTCCGCAACTCGTGTTGCACTTCATATCTTTTGATTAGATTTCTTTCAGTGTTTTTTAACTTTGTATAGCCCGACAATACGTATAGGCGTATCTACGAGTAGAAGGACATAGAATTGTCTCGAATACTCAGGCAAGAACACACTTGTCAACATGACATGTGAAAATAATTATCATTTTTGTGCGCCATTGCACTCGCTAGTCATCAAATCACAGTAAACAATGTCACGCACTTGCTTTCAAATTTCAATAAGCCCCTTATAAAGTGCAAGTGTGAAGCGCGGGTGCGATGGGTATTAATATTTTACAGAATTAATCATTATAATCCTTCTAGCAAACAAGTCGCCCCCGGGAAAACGAACAATATATAATGAACTTGTCATTTTTTCGGCTACACGGGGGAGGCTGGAGGAAATCCAAATTGAATCATGCGGCGAGGGAATTGTGCTATTATGTTATTAAACAGACGAGGGCAGGACCCCGTGCCACCTATTTTTTTGCGCGGAGGGCGTCGCGGAGACAGTTAACAGTTTTCACAATAGAATTATGATATAATTTGACAGAATTGCACTCAATCGCCGCATACGCTCGAGCGTAATATAATCATCTCGTTTGAAACGTGAAAGAACCAATTATTTTTACGATCAAGCTGAAAACTCATTAACAGCACTAATTAAAATTCTTTATAGGCCCTTCATACTTAGTTTGATGTTTAATATGTTTAATATTGTACTCAGAACGGCATTGGTAGGTATTAAGAAATAAGTCTCCTATTTACTTAATAAAACACTTATACGTGCTCTCTCCACATCTATTCACCATATCGTACTCAAAAGAGCTAAGAGTGAAATGAAAGCTTTTATCCATATGTCAGAGAGAGTACTTACAGCGGCTTATTGTCACCCCCGCTAGAGAATTTGATAAAGCGTGTGCGAATATTAACAAAAGGAATATCTTGTTAAATTGATATTGCAGCGGGTATCAAGCGAATTTGATCTTTACATCCACCTTTTCCCGCATCCGTAAGACACAATGTCGATTGAACTGATTCGTGGAGTTACAACATTTCGATGAACCGGGCGTGAAATTGTCTCCGTTGGAAAATGTATAATTCAAAGGGGAAGATTAAAATATTATCCATGTTAAGTAAATATTCAAATGAATATTTTCCGTGTTAGAAAACAATAGGCTCTCTGCGAGGGGAAGGCGTCGTAATTTGATAGATACCTATCTACAAAACGGTCTCTTCGTTAAGGGACCTCCCTGTTATTATAAATTATAAGCGCGATTTGGGAATACTCCAGAATTAAATGGTTCTTTGCGCGAGGTGGGAGGAGTTGGCATAATTACTTTTTGCTTATATTTTGTCTACTATTACTGTTTACCTGAATTATAGTTGGAAGTAATGTTTGGCATGTACTAATATTCATTAACGATAATCAGGTTTTTGATCTTTGTATTGAGTATACTCAACTGTCTCTATCTTTGTATTGAATTGTACAACCGTACGATTCATCATAACGAACAATTTCTGATTATCTGCCCGAGTCGAAGCGTTATGTGAATAATTAAATTGGCTATAAAAAGCAGTGCAGAATTAGTCAGCGTCGGTGTATAATTGATGTAGCGAGAGAAAGTGAGTGCATTTGGCGACAATGTGTCATGTAGATTATACACTTGCACCCTCGGGTCCGGGCCTCCGCCGGGAGCACCGCCTATTGTTATAATAAAATGCCATCTCACTGTATGAATGGTACTCCGGGAAGACATTTTGGATCGTAATTTAATTTGCAATTTATTTTGTTAACATATCAAGGAAAAAAACAGTTATTGGCTATACATAATGTACTTCCATGATGTCAGTTTGTTTTATCGAAATTCATTTATTCAAGCAGAATTCGTTTTAAAAATATGCGATAAAGATGTTTGTTTTTAGTTTGGTATTTTAGTTGCATATATAATATGTAGATTTGATTTAATGGTTTATTGGCCACAGGTTAAAACAACTATGCGTCGTCTTTACATTGCAAATAGCATAAGACCTGGTGTGTCCAATGAAAAAAAGGCGAAGGATGCCTCAGTCAACATCTTATGAAAATGATTATTATTTTTAATCAATATCAAGGGCGATTCTACGAATATAACTTATGATTTTTTTTTCCTAAAATACAAAAGACTATGAATGCCTAAATTAGTGGATTCAAAGTTACAATTAGTAACTATTATCTTGGTCTTTCTCGGTTTGGCAGGCTAATTATACATACTAGATTTTAGTTTCCTAGGAATGCTCTCTCTAGGATCATTATATTTCTTATTATATTTTATGTTTGACTGTAGTCCAAATCCCTTTCATAATAATTAGGGAACGGCCGATACCTTACCACGGGGCTTGTATATCCATCCGTCCATCCATCAGCCAAAGAAGTTCCACTGCTGAACATAGGCCTCTCTAAATGGTTTCTACAGTGACCTGTTGGAGGCAGCCTGCATGCAGCTTGTTTATAGACCATTATAAATGTAGATAAAAGTTTTAAACTATTAAATTCATAATTATTGATTTCATAACGCGACATCCAATGTGTCGTGTGGGTGTGCATCGCGAGGGTGTAACATGTTTATATGTTTATTTTAATACGCGTGTCGTGCGTATAATACGGAATTTATTACGCCACGACCCTCGGCCGGATTAATGCGATACGGAAGATTTGAATTCAGAGCATTAACTTGGATTGGTACATTCTGTTAGAGAGGGGAAGCTGTCGCCTCTCGCCTCTCGCCTCTCGCGAGTATTACGCGCCCACCTACGCACGCCGATTAATGGTTCATAACGTTATTGTTAACATTTTTCTCCTATATACCGAGGTTTACATAACCGAGTAAATGTTTACTCCGCCCAACCTCGCCCCGACAGAAATGATGGCATTGACGGTTTCTATCACTTCAGATCTTATTTTAAGGATCAGTCGCTACGGATGCACAATGATTTATGGCTACTAATAACGGGAAAAACTGGCTATAATCTATTTTCATTCGTATACAAATCGGTTGAACAGAAAACCATAAAACACCCCACACAAAGAATCTTTATGTAAACATAACAAACGTAAAAAACGTTATATCTGTTGTTTTAACTCATTTCGAAAGTCATTCATTACGATGCATTGTATTGGTTGCTTGTATTGTAACTATTATAAGATTTTATTAGGTACACAGTGGCAGGAAGATAACACCCTTCACGGAAAGTAAAGCAGGCGTGTTTTATACACACAGGCGCACTAACACGTACATGTCAGACGTTCATAACGTTTCGCAGGAAATTCGAACTATATGAAGCTAAATAAAACATGCTGTATGGTTTTTCCACGAATGTTTGTCCTTAATTTTATATGGTTAATGCTATTGTAATACGACTTGTACATATTTCCTACATTTTCATATAATTTAGGTATAATTGGTGCTTTAAAATTCTTTCTTTAAGTGCTCCATCACCTCTCCATCATTTATAGATATCGGCAGCAGACCTATGCGGATTTTTGTGGTTGTAAGTATTTACCACAAGTTGTAAAACTCCGCAAACCCGCACTAGGCCAGCGTGGTGGCCTAAACCCTCTAAATCGTTCTGTTGATTGTAGAGGAGGCACGGGAGGTAGAGCACCGGCTCTGCAGTGGGACGAATATAGGTTGATACAATACAATACCTTAAGGTTGGTCGTTGCTTGTGTAGTGGTCTGGCCATCACGACCGTCACTACCACAATGCCCTTGCTGGTAATTGCAATATTAAATGAACTATGAATTGTCGGGAGATGTTTATCGGTCGCCAGTTGGCACAATTGTGTCGGCCTACTTGAAGGTTGATAGGCTGAAACGCAAACGTGTTAAAATTATTTGAGTTAAAATTATTTATTACTATCAAGAGAATACTAACATCTTTACATCTACATCTACTTACATCTTTTAGTTTTTACCGGCAGTAGAGTCGCTGGCAATCTTTGAGGATAAGATACTGATGCCTCAATACGGCTCAAAAATGATATTAGCAGCTGTATTTCATCTTTAAATATGTTCTTAAAGTTAAGGTGTGGGTCCAATTCAGTTTTATGTAAGTTCCTAACAGCCTCCGAATATCTCCACGAAATGAGAAAAGAAACAATTAAAAGCCAGTTGGCGACTTTGTTTTGAACAAACAAATTTAATTAACATTGCCTTATTTTCCCGCTTGATCCGAGAGAGACAAATAGTCTAAGTAAAATTTATGTATCGGAATCAAATTCAATTTCGTCTTTGCATTTTTTACACGATTTTTTAGGACCGTTTTACTTTGCCGTACGAAACTAAAGCTTAAAGTGGATACGACAATATATCCAACCTTTCTTTGTTCTATGTTGAAGATTTCAGAGTTTTCAATGCGACAACATTAGAAGAGACTCAAATCACTTTGCATTTTTCACTGTCGAGTAATGAATACATGTGTGTATGTTGTTCTCATTTCATAAAAAGCAGAACCATGTAAGGACAGAGAGCGTAAGTGGTGTTTGCGTAGTGATATACGACGAAACAATGGCGGCATTATATAAAATTAAGTACGATCACATACTTCCTATCTTCCTTTCGATCTTGTGAAATTTGTTTTCTTACAGGATTTTTCTAATCTTCTTTAGCATCGTTTATATTGATTATGGCGCTCCTCCCGCCTAATTTATATTCAGCTAGTGTTTTTTCATCACGCCCTGTGCTTAATATCGCAATTTGTACCGTAGTTGGCGTAAGCCGAGGGGCCTGTCACCTTTACTCTCGGACGCGCTGTCTTTCTCGCGCGAACGCCTATTTTATTGCTCGCTTACACATAAACAGCTAAAGTTTACGATCGTTTTTACATTCACAAATCGGTCACGCGGAGTAATAAACTAATTATTAAATGAAAATGAAATGCCGACGGGTTCCGTAAACAACAATAATTATGAATCGCCATTCGAGTCTGATTTATAGACGCGTTGACGTCCGATGACAAAATTATGCCCCCGTCATAAATGTTCCCCGCGTGGAATACCATCCATGTTAATAGGTGGTTTTTTCTGAGTGACGACGTCGCCCGCTCGAGTCGCCGTCGGCCGCCGCGTCTGCGGAGCGCCGCGCGCCAACCTCCGCCGCGGCCCGCGCGTCTGCTGCGTGCAGCCCACTGCGCCCGCCACTACACGTCTCCTTATACTCACTACTTTTTGTAAAAATATAGTTTTCATAAAGTTGCCATATATCGGCTTGCCAGTGAGTAATTTAACCACGCATAAATGCATCTTTAGTGAAGTTAATTCTTGGAAAAACAATTGAAACGAGTCATCTCCGATGAACTAATTCTGCAATGTTTATTAAGCCACGTTTGTATTCAAGCCACAATATGGCTCCCGATGCGTAATAACACAAAACATGAATATTTCAGAACTGGGTTGTGCTTGCCAGTTATGCATTGGAATTTCGCGGACGTTCAAAAACTGTGGCGCCGTGGATCAATTAGTTCCGAGTAATAAACAAAAGCAAATACGTCCGATATGATTGGAATTTGGCCGCGGGCAAATTTCTTTTGCTACATCAATCAAAATCATACTGATAATGAAATCATCATTTGGGTGGCCATAGAGAAGTTGCTTCTGAGAATTTTGTCTCAGGACCGCTCTCCCAACGTGCATCTAAGCTATTATCACATTCCTGATTTATTAATTAGATGTCAGAGATCTGCGATGCAACGCCGATGGCCGATCGGTCCGCGGCGACAATAAAACAACTCGTAATGCATTCAACTATGTACATATTAATTGATTCGCTCAAACAATAGCTGCACTTGTGTGTTTCACAATTAGACTTTGCCCAATTCGGTGATGGTAATTTAAATATTGTATTACACATCTATATACCATACATACTATTTGTTTAATAAACAAAATAAAGAAGAATCGTAGGTATTCTTTTTCTTAGCTCATATTATTTTTTTCTATTGGAAAGAGAATGCTTCCGCTAGTTTGTCCGGGGGTAAGAAATGGCATTAGATTGTTACTGTAGCAACATATGCTTATAGGTTTTTTATTGGATGACTGTTATTTTACCTTTTCACATACAGTACCGGCGGTTGGAAAATTCTGACACTGGTTAAATAACAAAGATTAATTGATATTTTATATTGATGCCAAAAACACTCAAGGAACACAAAGAGAAAGTAGGATAATAAATGATAAGGAAATAAATTCTCAATTTCGTCTTCAGTAAGTAGCCGATTAGTTGTAGGTCATTGTAAATATCTTTAAAAAGTAGGCAATGAAGTCCAGAGGCTTGATAATGAGTTTATCTAGCTAATTAAACAATATATATTTTCACTAGTGAATACGTAATTATGTTATTTAATAGAATAATGTTATATACCAGTACCTACCTTATAACTTCGTCGAATGAAAAATACACATGAACATATAAACAAAACGAAAATTACAAAACTACGTAGCTGTAAATTTTATGATTTTATTCGTGATTAATTTAATTAATTATTATGGTTTTTAGAGTTCATAAATGTCCGTGTTCTGGTGATAATTTTTATAGATGTTCATGGTGTGTTTTGTTTTTAATGGGTTTTAGCTAACATGAAAATCGAATTTACGTTGGTACTGATGTGTGCGACTGTTCATTCATTAAATGGTCTGTTTTGTCCCATTATTTATAATTACATTGATTTAGGAACTTTGTAATGGATGTAGAGTATTTCTAGTCTTAAAACGTTTTGTTATTGACCTTAATTTCAGATGCCAAAGATGATTCAAGGAAGAATTTCGGTCTGAACACTTACAACCTCTGCAAAAACTATGTTAAATCATTTAAATGTATGTCGGCGTGCAAGAGCATCGGCTTTCAGCTATTCAGGATGGACCGTAAGTGCAAATGCAAATGCTATGGGATGAAGACCTCGACCATCCTGCCGTTCTTCAAATGGAGGACCAATGGTACTACAAGGAAGGTTCCTAGAACATACAGTCCGAGGCTTTACCACATCGTAGGGAGTTTGTCGCCGCCCACCGTTCATGTGGAAGTGGAGACTACTGGCGGTGTGACGTCACCAGAAACCAAGGCTGCAACCGAGGCTACGACTAAAGGAGAGGAGCAGACGACTGTCGGTAACGCCACAGGAGGAACGGCAGCAACAACTGGTGCATCTCCTGCTGCTACCGCTGCTAAAGTGTAAATAAATACATTAGATATTACTGCTGTTTTATTCTCAAAATTATTTTCCTTCAAATTATATGCATAAGCGTCGACCGTTTTTTCAAGAGACTGTTCTTCCCTGTTTTATGTCAAGTATGAAGGAACTACATTTAAATAATATTATAATAATGTCCAAAACTACTCAGTTAGTTGGATCAAAGTTACAACACCCTTTGTGTGCGCAAAGGGTTATAATTAAGTAAGAAAATAAAGGTCCAGCGAATGTTTAACGACATCAAATTTCATAATACTTTAGAAGAAGACATTCCGTAGTAATCAATTAATTGATACAAGTGCATAGACTAACTAGACCCATGTCCAGTCTAATACCAGAATAGATAAGGGACCCATGGGAATACTGATTTAGCCAGCCACCGCTCATAGCGGTATCCGACAGCTTAAAGTGCTCCCTGAGACACACGGGGTCTCAGAATTTTGGTTTTGAGATTGCCTGTCTGTGAGGCTGTAGTGGTCAATATATATTTCTCTGTTATTCATTAATGAGATAGCCAAGGAGATTATTAATAAGCCAACTATTCCTTATTGCATTTCTGACATTGACATAACAATATATTCATCAGATTCTAAGTATTGCCTTGTTCATTCAACGCATCAGCATCGCAATAAATAACATTTCAATTAGTCTCATTGTTATAATAATGAATACACATACTTGCATGTGTCACATAATAGGAATGATTAATTAATTAAACCAATCAAATTTACATTAAAATTAATTAGCAATCTCCGCAGACGCTTTATGCAATGCAATTAAATATGGCGATTAAAACATTGTTATACCAGGAATTCCACGATGGGGACTGTTTATTTCCTTTTTTATATTTTCACACAATGTTTTGTTTTTGTATATGGAGAGGACAAGTCTAAAATAAGTAAGTCAAGTTCAATTTCTATGATGTGTACTGGATGAGTATAATGAATTGAATAATATTAGCCTATTTTTCTTGGCCACTGTTCATTGCTATGTTACATTGCTTAGCTCAATCAAAGCAGTTATAAGTGAATAAGTATTCACAATATTCCGAGTACTCAATGGATAGTACATAGGTTATGAGCACACGTGATGACAACAATTTTATAGCAAATTAACTTATTTTCCGTAGGTACTGACAAAGCGATATTGCGCTACGGTTTTCAAAAAACGAAAGATTGTAATGACTTCCAAAGGGCATTTCTGTGTGTACAAAAATGTTTGGATTTAAACTTCGATATTGCTCATGCCGACAAAAACTGCGTGTGCACATGTTTCCACCGGAAGGATAAGGCCAAGTACACACCAATCGTAATTGGCAAGTCGACAAAATGGCGGCTCGGGGCGCCGACCACATCTCTACCACCTTGGGCTCAGAATAAAGCCAAGATGCTGGGACAAAACTTCTATGAGGGTAGTCACGAATCAGGATGGTCTGGCGAGAATGGTCCCCACGGAACTATGATTGGATTGGGCCAAGGTACTGAGGCGGGGTTGGAAGCGACGGGTGATGCTGAAGGGAATAGCGTGGCGACTGGTGGTGAAGGCGTTACTGGTGATGGTGTAACTGGTGGTGATGGGGCGACGGCTGGCGAGGGTGCAGCTGCGCCAGCGGAAGCCGCGTCCGGGGCCCCGGCGGCTGAAGGTGCAGCTGATGGTGCTACTGCAGCGCAAGCGCCAGAAAAATAAATACTGGGAAAATAGCTCTGTTCGAATCTTTGAAATATAAATGATGACAAATACGACTTGTGAATTATTTTTAACTTGCTAGTTGCAAAAATATTCGCTTACATTTACGTTGGGATTTTAAAAATATCTCAAACAATTAACTTTTTCGATAAACTGAACGTAAAAATATTTATATCATCTTTCTTAAGTTTAGGACAGTGACAAATATAAGAAGAAGTACTCAGTCACTTGACCGATGATGTGAAGCCTTTTTACACAAAATCCAATGGCATTAATGGCATTAATTACCTCGTAAGCAAGCAGTCGTTATATCACATCTTGAATTGCGCACATTTATTTATGCGTATTGATTTCCGTTGTATATTTACGGAGGCTGCGAACTGAATACGGCCGGGCTCTTG
Organism: Theretra japonica; assembly: GCA_033459515.1. Classification (NCBI taxonomy): domain Eukaryota; kingdom Metazoa; phylum Arthropoda; class Insecta; order Lepidoptera; family Sphingidae; genus Theretra; species Theretra japonica. The sequence continues at coordinate 8,606,121 of CM065930.1, forward strand.
CCGATATAATTATCGATATGTTTCGTTAATGGCCGTATTAGGGAAATAACTTGCTCCTCCACATCAAATATTTATCTTTATGCTTTAAGCAATATAAATATCGGCCTATATCAACAGGATAATTAAATATATTGACTGAGATAGTGTACGGTATGTTTTAAATAGTTTATTCATAACTCCACTGGGATAACGGTTATAATTTATCGAAATCAAAATATTCATTGTTTAAATATTGGATGATTCAGTCAATTCGGAAGATCTTGTGAAAAATACCTCTTGAGCAATATTAAGTGTCTTTTTGACTCTTTTTTTCTTCATTTAATTTGGATGTGAGAGAGCCACGTTGTTGTCATGACTCAGTATGAATGGACAGGCTCACCCGGTGCGGTACCACTATCTCACAGTAAATTGACGTGAAGTGACGTCTTCGCTGTCGCGTTTCGTTCGGTGAGTGAGATTCCCGGATGCCCAATACCCCACCATATCTTTCCCGCTCGGAAAGAGCGGGAATTGGGCCGATACAAAATTGCTGGATGTGTCATAGATATTCATGGGCGGCAGTGATCACTTACCATCAGGTGACCTGTAAGTTCTGCTCTAATAGAGTCACCAACCAACCAGAGAGAAATTTTCTACTTCAATTATCGCTGTAGCATCATAATTTCCTTTACAAAACTGTCCCAAAACAGCTGGTGACGTCAAATTGAGTCGCATTATAAATATAAGCGTGGAAAGTGAAAGGGAAACTGGGAGTCCGGCGCGTGTGGCTCGGCGGGACTCGGGAGGCCCGCGGGACCCGCTGCTTGTCGATATTCATATTTACACTCAACTTCCTTGATCGAACGCTCAGTGGTCGTACATATATTGAGGATCCTAGTATACATGAAATATGTTGTTGAATTTTTACGGACTAAAATGGTTGGTTGATGTATTTGCCATTGTAAAGGCCATAGGCCAATAATGGTACAAAAATGGCCCCAGAACTATATATGGATGATCTTTTGAGAGTATTTTGGCACTGATAAGATTCTTTAATCCTGCAAGTTTCAACTCTGTTACTAAATTTGGTTTTCGAGTAAATCGAAAAAAAATTAAGTTGTAACGCGACGAACATAATTCAAGTTTACGTCAAGAGATGGCGCCCAAAGTGATGAACATAACTCACGATTACGTCAAGAGATGGCGCCACTTGAAATCTAGATCGCGGTGTCAAGATTCTCCCGCGATAGTATATAGTCTCGATCAAAATATTGTTACTTCACTTCATACTTCAACCCTCGCCGTAGACGCAAGTGAAAGACTTCCACCACGTTGGGATCTTACACTGAAATCTGCGACAGGTCTCAATTGTACAAGTATCGAAGTTTAATAAAGGCAGTTGTCCGATTGTCCGCGTTATTATTGCGTCACGACCCTGGCGCCCCCACGGTCCAATCCCCGCTACAAGTGGCTGCCCAACGTGAAGGCTCTCCGTGCACTCATCACTGGAGGACTCATCCCTGGATAGCGAAGAGGACCGCCGCGTCATCGTGAATGAATTTACGACGTGACAACGCGTTGGACGACTCCACGACTGATATCCAACGTCGCGCTTTAGCACCGACTTACATCACCCGCAGTGGTCGAGTTACGTCAGTCAAGCAGAAGACGAAGATGGCTGTTCAGCTAACGAACGAACAATTCGAAGCACTAATAGCTAGACTAGCTGAACCAGTGGCTAAACCTGGATCGTTTACCACCTGCCACTATACATACAATGGTTGTAAAAACCCAGAAGAATTGGAAGCATTTTTAGCTGCATGCAATATCTTCAAGCGATCTGAAAAGATGAGCGATGAAGTCGCCTTGGAAGAACTTCCACTGCTTTTGAAAGAAGAAGCAGGAATTTGGTGGCAAGGCATCAAAAGCGATGTATCCTCTTGGAAAGACTTTGAGCGACGCATACGATACAATTTTGCTCCCAGTAAAGAAGCTTACTTGGTGTACGCAGAAATCCACCAAATAAAACAAGGGACTGATGAAACAACTGAAGAGTTTATACGTCACAAACGTCTATTGTTTTCACAACTCCCGCCACCAGCTCACCCTGAAACAATACAGCTTGATATGATATATTGTCTTCTGAGGATAAACATCCGAGAAAAGATTCCACGATCAAGCATACACAACTTCGAACAGCTGCTTGTAGCAGCACGTTCTATTGAAGTCGTCATAAAGGAAAAAGAAGACGCCAAGCCCAAATACGAAAAACCGCCAATACTTATAAGAGAAAATAAGAAGGTGAAGTGCAGATATTGCAAAAATTTGGGACATTCCATAGAGGAATGCAATAAGAAGAAAAGAAATTCTGAGAACTTTAAGCCTAAAACTACTATAGTTGAAACGGAAACACATGTGCCTCAACCTTTTGCGCCTAAATTCAAATGTTATGGCTGCGGTGCTCCTGGTGTGGTACGAAGCAACTGCTCCACATGCCACAAGTCGAAACTGGAAACACCAACTGTTGGACTCTGTTCATTCGACTATACCACAGATGCTAGGGATCGACCAGTTTTATTCATTGAAGTCGATGGCATTGAAGAAGCTGCCTATATTGACACGTGTGCTAAATCTAGTATAGCATCCTATACGCTATATCGTAGACTTCAAGATAGGGGTTACCAATTTCATGAACGAAGAATCGGTATGACGCTTGCCGATGGTGTTCAACAAGCCCGCCGTGTCCTGATTACTAATGCTCCGGTGAAGCTCCATGAACGAACTATCCTCACAACTTTGCTAGTGTTGCCTGAGTCACGAAACAATCATACTCTTCTTGGTGTTGGATTTATTCAAGATGCTCACATTGTACTCAACATGCCACAGTACACTTGGCAATTCCTTGGAGACGATCGAGAATTTGAAATGTTTGAAGAAAGCTTTGTCAAATTCAAACCAACAACAGCGCTCTCATCTGTTACCACTCATGTTGCTCCAATGTCACCATCTAAGCCCGAAGGCAGTAACAGTCAAGAGTTTTTAGAACTACCCTTTGGTCCGCCTAGACTTATTGACCTTCCGACTCCACCTCATAAGAAGATTCGACCTGAGTTGTTCGATGGATACTCTCCTATCATAGACGCACTCTATCAAGATGCATTGGAAAATCTTCAAGATTACGACGCCACTCCCTGTCTATCAAAACTGTTTGATACTGACATAGCATCAGTCAATATAGAAAGCTTGCAAGACTTACTAAAAAGAAATAGTGATGTCTTCAAACCAAATGGACGACCAGTAAAATAAGTAGAACATACTATTGATACTGGCAACCACAAACCTATCTCTGTTCCACCATACAGGCTGACTCCAATGAAAACGGATCTCCTGAGGAAAGAAGTCACCAAGATGTTGAATGAAAACGTCATAGAACCGTGTTCATCTCCATGGGCGGCACCTGTTGTCATGGTCCCCAAAAAGGATGGAGGTATCCGAGTTTGCGTAGATTATAGGCAACTCAACGCTGTGACTACTCCTGATGTATATCCTCTGCCAAGGATCGATGACCTTTTGCATAACGCTAAGCCTGCTCCATATATGAGTACCATTGATCTTCGCTCCGGCTACTGGCAGATAAAAGTAAAAGAAGAAGACCAATGTAAAACAGCTTTCGTCACTCCATTTGGGATGTACAAATTCAAAAGAATGCCTTTTGGTTTGCGAAACGCGCCAGCGACGTTCCAGCGAATGATGGATCGATTTCGTATTAAACTCAGCCACATCAAGCTCTTGGTCTACCTCGACGACTTGATTATAATGTCACATACTCTACAAGATCATTTGAAAGACCTTCAAGACGTGTTCGATGAACTTCGAGAATTCAACCTGACAGCAAACAGGGATAAATGTAACTTCTGCTGCCAGAAAATAAAGTATCTGGGACATTATATTATACCAGAAGGACTGGAGATTGACCCAGAAAAAGTTAGTGCCATAATGAAGATGGCTCCTCCAAGAAACCTGAAACATTTAATTTCTTTTGTCCAGATGTGCTCTTGGTACAGAAGATTTATACCTAACTTCGCAAAGACTGCCGAACCATTGACTAGGCTAATGAAAAAGAATGCCTCATGGATATGGGAAGAAGAACAGCAGAGAGCTTTCGATAATTTGCGTACTCTGTTAACGACTTCTCCAATACTCGTTCAAGCCGACGAAACGAAGCCCTATATAATAAAAACAGATGCAAGCAATTTTGCAATCGGAGCTGTTTTAGTGCAGGGGGAGGGTGAAAACGAACACCCTGTTGAATATGCAAGCCGCCTTCTGACACAAGCCGAGAAAAATTATTCTACTACAGAGCGAGAAGCCTTAGCCATTGTATGGGCCGTACATAAATTTAGAGGCTACATTGAGGGAGCCAAAATCACAATAATGACAGATCACCAGGCTCTTCGGTGGTTGATGTCACTGAAATCTCCAACGGGAAGATTAGCTCGTTGGGCTTTACAACTCCAATCCTACGATATCGCAATCAAATACATAAAAGGAAGAACTAATGTAGTAGCAGACTCTCTATCACGTCCTAGCTGTTACCCTGAAACTGAAGAAAATTGTGGAATATGTACAGTTGTGATAGATATGCCTCGCAAAGATAACAAAGAGATTCGCAATGAGCAAATGAAGGATGATAACATAGTGAAAATAGTACAGTGCCTAGAAAATGATGACAAAGAATCAGCAAGGTACTGGAGTAGAAAAGGTTATGTCATGTCCAACGGAATACTATATCGTTACCTGCCTGGTAATGATGTGGAAAATGCACAAATGGTTGTTCCTAAACATGAACAGACTAATGTTATCTCTGCTTACCATGATGAAGCAATTGCTGGCCATTATGGTGTTGAAAAAACCATAGCACGCATTACTCAACGATATTACTGGCAAGGAATGAGAACGCAGATAGAAGCGTATATTCGAAATTGTATTGAGTGCCAAAGATACAAACCTTCGAATCAGAAACCAACTGGACTCCTACAGACCACGACTATGAACCAAAGATTTGAAATCATAGCTTTCGATTTGTTCGGACCCTTACCCCGAACGCCTTTGGCTTACAATTGGATATTTATTGTAGAAGATATAGCGACACGATGGATCGAATTGTTTCCTCTCAAACAAGCAACGGCTGAAGAATGTGGAAAGGTTCTACTCAACGAAATAATCTTGAGATACAGGACACCACGTCGTTTCATTAGTGACAATGGTACACAGTTCGTCAGCAGTGTCCTACAACAATTAACGTATTGCCTAGGAATCCATCATGGATTCATACCCGTTTACCATCCTGAAACGAATCCAGTGGAAAGAAAGAACAGAGATTTGAAAACGCAACTCGCTATACTGGTTCAGGATAACCACACAACTTGGGCTGATAAGCTGCCAAGCATCAGATTTGCATAGAACACTGCAAAATCTTATACTACTGGATTTTCATCAGCATATTTAACCTTCGGTCGTGAGTTGAGAACTCCGGATGATGTTAATCACGATCTAAGCGCCATAATACAAAATGAGAAGTTCATTGAAGAAATCACTCCGCGCTTACTCACGATAGCTGATACGCTCCACAAAGCACGTGAGCTTCAAGAAATGAAAGAAGAGCAAAGGAAGATATACTTTGATAAGGCTAGGAAAACTTGCCCAAATTATAAAGTTGGAGATCTTGTTCTAGTCGATAGTCACACTTTAAGTAAAGCAAGGCAAGGTTTCAGTTCCAAACTAGCGCCGCGACGAGACGGACCCTATGCTATTAATCGAAGGCATGGGCCTAGCTCCTTCGAGCTTGTGAGGCCAGACACACAAGACTCCGTCGGAATTTATCACGCGTCAGCTCTACGCCGCTTCCAAACCTCACAAGACACTCCTATTCCAAAACCCGAGCTACCTATAAGAAAAAGAGGGCGTCCACGAAAGGAAGTCGGAAACTTGGATAGCCCTCAAGTCACGCGGCCCCGGGGAAGACCTCCGAAGAACAAAAAAAAAGTCTGTCTTCTTCACCGAGACGGCATCGAAGCCAGAGGGGGAGACTGTAACGCGACGAACATAATTCAAGTTTACGTCAAGAGATGGCGCCCAAAGTGATGAACATAACTCACGATTACGTCAAGAGATGGCGCCACTTGAAATCTAGATCGCGGTGTCAAGATTCTCCCGCGATAGTATATAGTCTCGATCAAAATATTGTTACTTCACTTCATACTTCAACCCTCGCCGTAGACGCAAGTGAAAGACTTCCACCACGTTGGGATCTTACACTGAAATCTGCGACAGGTCTCAATTGTACAAGTATCGAAGTTTAATAAAGGCAGTTGTCCGATTGTCCGCGTTATTATTGCGTCACGACCCTGGCGCCCCCACGGTCCAATCCCCGCTACAAAGTTAATAAAATACATTTTTATGATTTTTCATTTTTTTTAATATATTCGAAAACCTAATTAGGTAGAGTTGAAACTTGCAGAATAAAAAAATCTTATCAGTACCAACATAATCTCAAAAGTTTGTCTAGATATCGTTCTGGGGCCATTCTGTATCCTTATCGACCTATGGCCTTTGTCAAAATTAGATTTACAATTCAAAATTAAAAAGAAATACTAATTGAATTAAAAAGATAATAGATTAAAATCCTTGATAGAGCAGAAAGAAAGGCAATAGCAAATCCAGGCTTCCAGTAGGAATGCCTAAAGTATGAGATAGGGGTAGAACCTTGAGGCGATATATTGGTGCTGTAGTTTCAACAATCAGCAGTAAAGCTTTACCTCTTAAAAAATTAACACGTTAAGCATTAATTAACATAGGGCGCAAAACAACAAAAATACTCATACTCAAAAGAGCGTCACCAAAACATTTTAACCCAGACAAAACCGCCAGTAATCCGAAAGCGTTTTCGTCTGTTTCGCAGGGCCTATAATTTCCTCGCCTAGTGTGCAGGGGTACAAAAACTTTTTATGCAATACCCGGGAGGCGATACTCCTGACTGACGGCTATGACGTATCAGTGAGATTTTTTACCAGTACAATGTGAACATATTTTTGCTTTTACATCGATATATCAATTTCTTTTATCCTGTTTGACGTTTTTTGGCAACACTATTACACACGCTTCACGAGGGTAAGGATTGCAAGTTTACTTTGGTGATCGATTTCTATACAACTGTTTTTAGCTTACGTTTAAAGGAGGTGTTATGAATTATGGTATTGACATAATTTGGTGCAATTAAAACATGTTTGTTCTATTTTTAAAATCAAATGAAGTTGAATATTGGTCAGAAAGACATAAAATAGAGAGATTATTGAAGGATTTAAAATGTTATCTACATTTTGAATTATTAATACATTATTTAATATCATAGAAACTTATTTTTATAAATCGCCCACGATATACTATGAACGCAAGTAATCAAACTATTCCCTAAAAAAAATTACATTTTCATAAATACTTTAAACATCGCCAAATTGATTTCTTATCACACAACCCAAGCACAAATTTATAGCATCCACATTTATGATATACATTCTAAGCATCGGCAATAAATAAAGATAGTGATACAAGCAGCAATATTTGGGATTGGGCGAAACGTCGCATTTCATACTTCGGGTTGTTTGTCTCCGGTGATCGAAGATATAAATCTCGCGATGACCCTCCCTCATGGACCGCGGAGATACGATATGGGTCAGCTGGGATGGACACAATAAAACTTCAACTGCTCGATATTTATTACACCCTGCGCGTCAAATTGTTTCTATGCCAGCTGTTGTTATGAATATGTGTATATCTAATTTGAAAAGTCGAGCTAATCTTAATATTTGTTTCATTCCTGGATATTGTGGATTGAAAAGCATTTGGAGTTTCTAACTCAAAGTAATACAAGTGAGTGATCTACGGCATTTTTAATTATAATTTTATTATTGCGGCAGGCAGGAAATCTTCGAGTTCACAGGCAGATCCATGTGTCTGTTTTATTAAATGTACATTCAGTGCGTACTTCTGCCGATGATTAACCGTTATTAAATTGTTGCTTTTAATTTATCCAATAATTTAAAGTGTATCTTCCATAAAAAGTAATTAATCCTTATCGATGTCTGAGACAAATTAAAGTACACAAGTTACTTTCGTTGCTTATCAGATCAAAGGTAACGTATCAATTACAAATATTTGTTGCGAGAATATTATCCAGGTTCAAAAGAATCCCACTCAATAGAAACAAAGAATTTTTGGGAGGACAAAGCTGAGTAATCCGTAAAGCATACTTTGATTAAAGATTGATTTATTTCTAATAAAACGGTTCTCCGCTCTCTTTTATCTGTCTACACACAATCGGGGGCTCAATAATAGAGGAAGCTAAACAATAAATCCTCCAACATAAAAATTGCAACAACTTTGTTCATAATGCCTATGGAGGCATCATCAAAAGTTGGTTCGCTTCGCACCCTCGCGCCCATTCGTGCAGAGATTACCAATAAATCCAATACGGGATAATTGGCCGGCTTAATTCTGTTCTATCTTTCTACTTAGTTCAGTCGTCAGAATGTGCCAGCTCAGGCCCCCTGGGAGCGTCCAGCCGACACTACAAACAGCGTGTTCTTGCCAAACTGAATTCGGATCTTTATCGCATCAATAGAATTGACTTTCACTTGCAACCCACAGTGCGAGCAGAAACAATGGCAAATGAAGAAAATAGCACGCTTAATGAGTCAGTTTTGGTACGCTCTGCTATACATAAGTTTATTATTGGGCGTGCTGTATCAATAAGTAATGTTTGCAGTATGATTGAGCGACGCACAGAGGCCGGAGATGTCGTTTCCCCTGTCATCTAATGGGTAAGAGTTATGGAGTCAAGGGGTGGCAGCGATTTGATATTCGCATCAGCCGCTGGCTCTGGGGACCGCTGTGACGTGATTCAATACCGATGCCGAGCGATCGACAGCGACGTGTTTATAAAACTTTAGATACGGAATATGGATGACGTAAGTTAGGACGTAAGTGCATATTTAAACTTGGAAAAATACGCACGTCAAGAATTTTATCGCCATTTTGAATGCCAACGTAGAATTTGATGTGTGTACTTCGTGGGGACTACAAAGAAATCATAGATGTATAAGGAAAATATTCTGAACGCGGCTATTTATTCTCGTATCAATTTGAAACCTAATGCATTTTCCCATAATTGCTATTAATACACAAGTAATTGTTGTACGTGGATTTATTCGATACGAACTACAAAACAAATTCAATGAAAACACATAAATACGTGCATTTATAAACACAAGCGGAGTATTAACGCGCAGACTGGACAATACAGTAACCTATCAAATGGTACGCATCCCGGCTGACGAGTTGGAATTAAAACGTCACTCAAAGCGGAAAAATCTCGTTCCGAAAAATTAGCCCACAAAATTCCTACAAATAATTAATCTGGAATAATCATACAAAACGATGCGAGCGGGATGCTCGGCCATTATTACCATTCATTTCAAATCAGCCGTGCGGAGGGTCGGGGAGCGCTGCCTCGCCCGACCTGAATAAGCATACATTTTCCAATCAGGGCACGTATCATTTAACTCGCTATTAAATTCGACTTCTTCCCTTCGAATTATTATCATGTCAAAAGGTTCGCAACGTGTAAGTAAATATCTGTTTATCATTTGTGTTGGCGGAAACTTTCTCCTCGGGAACATAATACCGTTGAAAATTCATACGTTTTTCCAAAGTTTGCGGCGAGCGCGCGCTCACGGAAAAGAAAATTTCAATGGTTATACAAACCGTGAAATACTTTTCATAAACACCGTCATAACATTCATGCTTAAGACCTTTTACAGTAATTACTCGTTCCGTGAGTGCTCGCCGCGGGGTGAATTAGAAAATTAAAATGATATAAAAGAAGTCTTACTTTTTCTTATACCTGTATAATTCTATGGAGAACAGTGTTTTGCTACTATGTTTCTTTGATACAAACATCCTTAATTAACAAATGAGCTTTGGCGTGAATATTTGTTTCTTAATATAGACGCGAGTGGCGTGTGATGGTGCAATAATGTCGAGCATAAGGTATTTTTATCTGGTGTTAATTAGTCAATAAACAAGTGTCAGTTTATGACATGTCGGCGCGTGGCGGCCTGGCGTGGACGAGTGGATGACACACGACGCGACCCCGTCAGCGCGGCAGACACCTGACACGGTGCCATCCGAGCCCGGCCGCCCCCTCTTATTAAATTAATAACTTTGAACACCGTCATTATCCGTCTAATTAGAGGGGTGACAGCCACCTCTTTCAACACATTACCTAAGCGTTTAACGGGAATTTTATGAAGTGTGTAATTAATATACGCATAGTCACGTATGGAGGAATTGAACTCCGGAATGTGTTTACTTGGCATGCCATACACAGTTGGACACTATATTTCCAAATTCTAGATTGTTTTCATCTGACACGATAATATTCAGAGGGGGTAGTTAAACAAACTAAATATAACGAGGATTATGGTGTGCAATAAGATGGCTCTATATTAAGCTGATGATATTCAATAAATAAATATTGAATTATTAGGTTTACTAAAATTGTTAGGTATTAGGTGTATTTTTGTGAAGCAGTCGTTTAATCGAAGAAAATTATATTATTTAGTGCTATGAATGGCGAGACGAGCATGCCATTCGCCTGATGGTAAGCGATACGACCGCTCATGGACAATATCGAAACTAAAAAACACCATGAATTACAAAGCAATGCTTGGCATTCCACTGCGCCATCCTGAGACATAAGTTGTTAAGTCTCATTATGTCCAGTAGTTACGCTGGCTACAATCTAACCGGAATACAACAATGCGTTTACATTGCTGTTTGACGGTAGAAATGGGCATTGCGGTGGTACCTACTCAGCGGGCTCTCAGATATAAGAGACCTACCAGTGAAATTATTTGAAGTTAGCAAATTATAATGCAAGGAGTCTTAATTTTTGCAAAATTGTACCTTGTCAACGTTTACATTTTAATAAGAGCAATTAGGATATTTTAGATTTGACTCCGCGAAGCTCCCTCGCGTAAAATTGAATCGTGGATTATTATGAGAATGTATAATTAGTGTTTAACGGTAAAGATCGGAGTTGTTTACAAACATATCATTTTGCTGCCATGGCGCCGCTCTAGGCAAAATTTTACTTAGAAATTTAAGAGATATAATTAAGAATTTTGCAGAGCGCAATAATTTGGGGATCCGCTAATGAATGATATCAGGTTCCAAGTAATTAGCGCCCGCGGCGGATTGTTATTTTTGTTATCAAATATCGATGAACATTCATAGATCCGTTGTGCTTATCATGTGCGTAAGGGTTGTCAAGAAAAGGAGATAAGAAATGTTATCATAAAATATGAGAATTTTCTTTTACGCTTGAATTTTGGCCAAAATACCTCTTTAACATAAATATGTTTATTCAATAACATCATCTGTATTAATAAAAATCAGAACATTAAAATTCCTCAATCCCATACAAGTCTCTATTTCACTTCCAAATCAACCCGTAAACAGCGCACGGGTGTCGAAAAAAAGTAGTTTTCACACGAAACATCGGCTTAGCGAACGAGGCTAGCACGTTAATGTGTTGTTAACAAGATATGACACATAACACGCTAAATGGATGTAATGCGTGTTGTACGCTGTACAGTATCGAAGACCTTGGCGAGTGGTGTACGTTTCGCCTATATGAGTAGCTGTTGAGGCCCTACAATCGCGAGCGTGATACAGATATACATATAATTTTAATGCCGGGGGTGAAGCATTAAAAGTCAGGGATCAAATGCCTCTAATACCGCGCGCGGGTGCCGTGGAGTCGCTTGTTTGTTTATTTTTATTTTGTTTTTATGTTTTATAGGAATGGAGGTTTTTGGGTTTATTACAGGAGTTTCAGCTTAGGTACAAAGTGTATGTTGTGTCATTTACGTATCACTCACGTATCTACACGAAATAATCGTAGTCAAAGTTCATATCTTACGCGAAAGTGACATCAGTTTAGAATTTGATGGTAGAATATTCCTAGTCATCCAGGAATACAGAATAGTATAAAATGGAATAAAATCAATCTCCTACGCAAGTGTAGTACGTTTCAGGCTTAGTCTGTGTAACTCGGTTACAAAATTGTTTCGATCGGCGAAAGAAGTAATCTCACTATTTTCACTCTGGTGAGTGAAAATTATCAGACCAAAAAATGTTATATGCTTAAATATCTTCCGCCAAACAGCAGTGTAAATGCACTGTTGTGTTCCGGTTTGAAGGACATTGTAGTCAGATTAATTACTGGACGTAATGAGACTTAACATCTTATGTCTCAGAATGACGAGCGCAGTAGAATGCCACGTATTGCTTTGTAATTCATGGTGTAGTTTTGTTTTACTACCGTCCATGAGCGGTCGTATCGCACACCATCAGGTGAAACGGATGCTCATCTCATCATTCATTGCAATAAAAAATATATAATAAATCTCATTTGTCTCGATGTAAAATTCAAACTCGCTACTACGTACTATCTCATCCGTACCACTGCGCAACTATGGACGAAAGTTTTTCAGGAGTACTAACTTCATGCTTAGAACATTATCGTAACTACAAAGTATATTAAAATGTTGCAACTAATCAGGTAACTCCATATTTTGCAAAAAAAACATAAATCATACTCGTGCCTAAATATTCGTCATAATTTATGAGTAATAGCAATATGTATCCAAATCAAAAACTATTGACAGTTCTGTCCAGGTTAATTTGTCGTGTTAAACTATTTTTCCATACGTGTGTACTGTGTAGTGTAATACAAATAATACTTGTAACTCTAAGGCTTTCGTATAAAATAACTGAAAGCATTTAAAAGGCGGAGGGTGCACGCGAGCCAAGTGAGCCACCAACCACGCGTCATCTATCTCACTTGTCTAATCTCCAATTATATTTAGCCAAGTATGTCATGGTTATTTACTAATTAAATGCTAGATTACTCATTATATTTAGGAGATATATTTTTTGGGGATAACAGAAAAATATGTTTAATTTTGCAGCTCAAAGAAAGGTTGAATGAGTTTTGAACTTGGTACAGTAGCCATTGTTAACTGATATGGACATATTAAAAGGTTATAATATTAGACTTCTAGGCCTAAATTTGTCATAAGGAGCATTTTTTTAAAAAGAAATATAAAACTAATAGGACATGAATTTTATTTTGTTTAATCGTATATTTAAACTGTAGGTACTCTACGCTACGGATTGTTCATGTTGATGTGATTAATAACGATATTTCTATTCATATAAATGTTATGAGTTAAAGGGTGATTCAGAAACAATCCTAAATATAACTCAATAAATAATGTTAAATCATTACTAAAACCATCAACAGTGACGTAATAAAAAGCCAAAACAATTATTGTTGACTAACAATTTCTGCGCGCGGTGTTTCCCTACCTCTATTATCTATCATCAAATATTCAGTACAAATCCGCTCACATATTACGCATTCGTCAATAGGGTTTGAGCCGTCACCCTTTTAATTTAGAGTTGGACGAGGGGTCATTAAACAATAAAGTGTTGATTAAAAGCCCCCATGCGAGGCCGGGCGCGGGTCTGCGAATAACTGCGCTTCCTGCATTGATGCCATTATTTTATCACCGATGATTGGCACGGGCCGACACTCGGCTCTCGAGTGTGTCAGAGGCGATCGCTAGCCGGCTTGGGAGAGCATGCGTGCGCCAATTTGCTACCATTTCATTGAGTTACGCTAGTACTCACGGCAGGATGTTGTTTGACCTTTCGCTCACTGGGTTTTCGTGAGTCAGTTCGTTTTACTAGTTTGAGAAAATCTGCACTATCTGTGTACGTTTTGACAATCACCAAAACTCAATATAGCGACATTTTGGACGTCGAAATACGTCTTGCTTGCAAGAGGATACTTTTCATTAATTTTTATGATGAGTTAAAGATACACAGTGAAATATTATAAACCTTTTTTATCTGTAAAATGCTTATGCGCATGTGAAATAAACCTCAAAATTAATATGTATATAAAAAAATATACTTAAAGAAAAATATAATTATAACTACATTTTTTAAACTCAAATTGTTTTGGGTGACGATTGATTCCTTTATTTTATTATGAGAACAGTATCATTATTTTAGTAGTAGAAGACGGTAGTCATGGGATGATCTCAATCGATTATATATTATAATGAATTAACACAAGAAGTAACAGTTGGTTTATGCAATACCAAATATGTACCTCCAATAGAGCGTGCTCATTACGTAATTAATTAAAAACGCTATGCCATTCAATTTGGTAGAGATCTCCTCACGAACCGCTCGGCCTGTCACAATGTGTATCGGAGCATTGGTACGCTGCAGGAGATAATTACTCCAGATAAAGGTAATACCTTCATATGGGGAGCAATGAACAGAGACCTCATTACGGCCGGGATTTCTGTTTCATTTTCACTATTATCCCTCATATCATTGTTTGTGTACGCATTCATACGGACGGACTACGCTCGCCCCGCGGAATGTACCGTACGCCTTGTTATGTTGAGTATTCAGACTACAACGATAATATGAAAAGCCATTTATGGAAATCGTACAGCAATCGTTAAAAAGAGAACCGTCCTGTTAACAGATTTTAAATCATTGCCGTCACCGGCCACCATTGTAACGTCAGGTTAGTTCAAAAGCGGTCGTTCCAGTCGAACAAAATGATCGTCGTCGGATCGGAATCGGCGCTCCACACCTCTCGCATCTATAGATCTCATTCAAATAATAATAAGGAGTTATAGATCAGCGGAGGGCTGTCAGCTCGGGTGCTGATGCGTCGGATGACGCGCCGGCTCTCGTCTGCGCTTCTTTGTACTCCACTGCTGTCCGCATTTGAGTATGGAAATGGATATTTATTCCACGTGTCGGTGGCCGCCGCAGCCGCCGCTGCCGTCTGCCGTCTGCGGTGATCGCCAAACATGATAACGCTTCGATTTATATATTTCACCTGATGATAGGTAGCTGCTGAGCTCACCAGTCACCACATAACTGGGAGCTCTGTTTACTTATACAGGACGTTGCCTGTTTTACTTACATTCTCACTTCTATTGAATTTAAAATTATACTGTTTTGCACCTAACAAGTATAAGTTGATTTTTGGCGTGACTGACCTTTCCTGATTTAGCTATGTATATAAAAATTAAGTCGCTACAGCATATTTCAATTTAAATATAATAGGGTAATATTATTTGTTTACAAACACCCGAAGCCATATAAAAAATCATAAATATGAATTAGACGGCAGTTTAAAGACATCCTGTAATGCTTAATTTGACATGCACGCAGAACCTAGAGCCGGCCGTAAACTCTATTGACAATCGTCGATTATGTTTAAATGATTGCTTACGTCGAACAAACGCAATATGCTGACTTTCAAACAATTGATATTTAGCATAATTTCGAAGTACGTTATGTTCTTGGCTTTTATTTATGATTTATTGAAAATGCGCCGATAGGGAGTGTACGACATAAATTGTTTGTTTAATGCGTGCTTAGCGAAATAATGTCGCTCGTGATAAATTATTTTGAAAGGGATAAGAGGACGGTTCGCCGGAGGTAAATCAACTACAGAATTTATCTCGGCTGTGTTTGTTGTATCTGCCGATGACTACCTGCGTCCTGCACTCATGCACTCAACTTCTCAACTGGGTGTAGAGCAGTGAGAAATATTTTTAAATGCCACGAATAGCCACTATCGCACGCTCGATTTATTTGTTTTGTTCTAAATTATTCAGTGCTCTTTGGCATTTATTTTTTCTCAGCGGCGGAGAACAGATTTTAAATTTATAACGTAGCTATGTCACGTCTCCGGTTAATTAGGTGTGGCTCGGGAGCGCGGCATGCGCCCGCGTCGCCCGCCGCCGCTTCGCCCCGTCTCCTATTATTTCACCTATATGTGTTCCATTCAGAATAATTATGGTCCTCTTTGCCGCCTCTACTAAAGTTTTGCATACAGTTTGTTGAGATAAAACTATACTTTATTGGAAATATTTTAATGTTCTTGCCGCGGAATGTTAATTGTAGCATTAAGTGAGCGTTTTAGAGATTTGAGGATGCTTTAGCGGCTTAAAATAATTGTGTTTATCTTCAACATTTTTAGTTGTGAATTATTAACATGCTTATTTATGTTTTCAGCGTTGATGTTATTACTTTAATTACACTAAGGAAACACGTTTAAACCGCGGCTATCTCGCCTCGATACATCACAGCGATTACTTAAATCTTATATGGTTTACATCAAAACTGTTACATTTTAAGCTGATTTAATATGCGAGATAAAGGGCGTACATTATGAAAGGTTAATAAAACATGGCGTTGCGAGGAGCCGGCGCATATTTCCAGCATTAATTGGAATATGGCGATAAGTGGCCAAGAGGTGGTTCTTCATCATTAAGATAATATGCAAATAACTTAAGAAAAAGACGCCATAAATTCCCGCGTAAGACATTGCGGATCAGGCTTGATTGATTCGCGGATGATAATGTTAGTAAAATGCGCATAGCTAATGGATGCGTGCATCTAGATGTTTGTTAATGAAACCAAGTAATAGATGCAGTATTATCATAATATCGTTTGGTTTTTTTCTGTGAATGTATTCGGGCACGTTTTCCTGCACATTGCGGCTCGGTGCGACCCCTGCGCCTGCGCATATTTACATCTCACTTTGCAGCTAACTAGCAGTACCGCGCCTGGGCCAATCTATTGTACGGAAATGTCGGCCGCAGCACGAAACAATCCTGCTATACCGTAATATCTGCATATAAATGTTTGGGAATAGCGTTTCGGTATTTAGCATCTTACTGGTTACTTGTTATATTATAATCTTCAACGGGTTAGCAAAATTCAAATTGTAGAACAAAAAAGTAGCATCATTGTTACGTTTGCTATTGTACTTAGGCCCTTTTGCGTCTAAATAAGTTGATAGGTATTTAATAAAGTAAGCAGAGCGATTGTTCAGAAAAAAAATAGGGAGCGTGTGCAAAATTGTATATGTGAAGTGAATGCCGCTTTCCTGACAAAAACAGACAGACGGCAAAATTTGTCATTGGAAAGCACGTAATGTAAATTCTATTATTACGGCCTTTTATTTTTCAATTACGATCCCCCAGCCTCGTGACGCCTCGGGGAAGACGCCAGGCCCCTGAGATATCCAACTTTTATATTTCTTGTTTTGGCTTGTACATATTTGGTTCAAATGATTTTTGCAAGCCAAATATTTGGTGCAATGTTTGTGGTGGTAGCCAATAAGGGATGTTGTATGGTATTTAAGCTAATTTATTGTCATGTGTGGTTATTGTGGAATAGCAGTTTTTCTGTAATGTTTTAGAATAATTTTTCAGGTTTTATTTGGATTGGTTTTTGCTGATGTCAGGATATAAGTGCCAGTTTACCAATGTGGATTTATGAAATAATTTTCATCGTATAACGTCCAGTTTGATGTTGATATTTGTAATACATACAAATGATTTTTGTAGAGATTTAACTGCTATATTAAGTAGCATATAAAGGTTCATTAATTTCTCTCTGATGTATTAATTTATTAAGTTACCCAAACTGAGTGACCGGGAGTTCTAAGGTGTTCCTAGCAGTGACAAGGAAACTAATCCACGAAGACGATTCTAAAAGATCTTTCGGACAGGCTATGAATAAACTTTTTATCATTTTGCTTCTATTTCAATCAAGGATATCAGCAACTACATAGCAATACATACCCAATAACATCCTAGTACCAATCTACGTGCTAAACTAGCTACAAATCACTATAAAAATAGATAATGGACAATAATCGCTCGTGATTAACCACTCCACCTTTCACCTCAAGTATAAATCATGTAAGTTATAACAAGCCGTGTTTTAAATTTGTTCCCGAGCACTCCATTAAGTCAACACTAGGGAGTCACGCGATGCGGTGGCACGTTATGATAAACTGCGCGGGTAACCGCCGCAATACCAAGCACAGGCTCATTGTGAGGGTAAGTGGCGTGAATAAGGGCAAACTTACCTCCTGCTTATTGGAGTTCTTGTTAATAGGCCCGTGTTATAAAGAACGGCGGAGAGATAGGATTTTTTAAGCCATTGGAGTGCCAAATACCAATTAACCATTCGGATTTTTAGTAATTTTTCACAGGAGTGATAAGTAAATTTTAGTAACAAAGATTGGCAAAATAAGGATAGATCGGTATTATCCCCATTCCGATTTTTAACAGGAAAAACTACGCCTATTTCGTAGGTGAGTTGCGGTCTTTAAAGGCTGTTGGATCACCGACAAAGTGGTCTCGTCAGGATTTTCAAAGTCCACCGATATCTAACTCTTTCTGCTCTACACTAGTGATGTCAGTTTGCATTCAAAATTGTGTTGTAAAAGAAAATTTATAATATTTGGTCTGAGTATTTGTGGCATAAAAGGCAAAATATGGCTCTGAAATTAGACCTATAGCCATGCATAGGTAATTACTGAGCTTAACAAAATGATTGTTCAATTAATATTCCTCTTACCAGTATAATCTAAAATCATAGGGTTCAGTATAAACTCAAAATAATTTTCACACTAACCGAAGTGAAATTGTCTGCTTTGGATATATCAGATAAACTTTGCAATTTAAAGGTCGCGTAATTTAAACTTTGCCTATTGTTAAATTAAGTTCCATGTCGGTAATTGAAATGAATCGGTAGATATCCCCCGTCACGACTTGTTCACGTCACCGTGTCGTGATCGCCGGCTATAAAATCATAATCGATAGTTAAATGTATCATTGTGGCACATTACAGCTTACACGCGGGTGTGCATTGAGATGTTTGGTTAGCGAATACACGAGTAATGGGATGCACGGCGCACGCATGGGATGCCGCATTGCCGAGGCCCGGTAGACGTTGAAATAGATCAGGTGATCCATCGCGTATCGGTTATAAATCTAAACACAACGAGAACATAAAATTTTATTCGAAACGACCACTTGTTAACGTATGTTATCCGTGTGTCGTGCAATTTCACAACGAGTCGCCGCGCGCCGGATCACGTACTCTGAAATCCACGTTCAGAACATAAACTATTTACCAACTATTCAATATTCAATACGCGATTGCAAAATACGCCAAATTATTGCATTAGTAGCGAACAGGGATTCCCGATATTGTGGTTCAGCGTTCGGTAGTCGGCGCACCGCGATATGCGGCATAAATAATTTAATAATTCGCAATACGGAATTTACCATACCGAGTGTCGTACCGTTCGTCCGATTGGTATTCAATATGAGTATTTGTTTCTCATACTGCTGTCGCATTGGGCAACATTCGAACGAGGACTTTTCACCGAACGAAACGATAGCTTCCGCGACGCGTATAAGGTTTATTTTAATAAATATGCGCCCGCTTGGCTCGGATCTTTTTAAATTGCATGTGTTGATATGTAGGTGAATAAAGCACGTCTGTACATTTCAATATCGGGAACATCCGTGTTATACGCGTGACCTTGCAAATCACAGCCTGCTTTCCAAACGACTTCACAGAATCGACCATCGGCGTCTGTATTGCGCGATGCTCACAATGTTTATAGAATATTTTATTAGCTCGTTACTTGTCAAGTTATTTAAGCAATGATATGTCAACCACTCTTAGAATTATTAACCACTATTTTTATTCCCGATACGTACTCGCGAACTTATTCTTGGAGACATCTATTGATGTGTTTTAGCTAAGAGTTCTTGGGATGGTTTGTAAGGAACCGTTACGGCACTCTGAAAAAAGTAGTTTAGCATTTTTTTACAGTGAGTAGGTAAATATGAAAATACAAAATATATTTTAAAATGTTATACTATTATATGTGTTGTTTTATTGTAATAAATAAGCATTAATTCTGTATCAGCTAAATCTTGAAAATGAAAATAATTTATGTGAATAAACGTGAGTAACATGCTTAGCACATTCCAAAAGTTTTCGCCAAAATATAGTTCAATGATCTTTAAAAAGTTCGGCTATGCAAATGTCCAAAGTAAAAAGTAGACAGTAAGTAAGTAATTATTATTCAGATTCAGAATTGACCGGCTGCGGACAGACGGACAATGCGTCTCTCTTTGTGGAGGTATGTCCGCAATCACTAGTTCCCAGGGTCGTAAAACAAATCGTGATAATATGGTAAGCGTGTGCCAGATTTATAAGCGGTCAGCTGTCGATTATTTTATCCTTTGCATTCTAATTCGATAGTTCCATGTTACCGAATTTGGCGCTGTTGTTTGTTACAATAGCACGTATATAAATTGTAGTCTATTGCTTTTAGAAAATCTACTCTATTCCGTTACCGTTTCTGACTAACTCCAACTTATTTATAACGTAGTAAAACGCCGATTAGTAACCTGTTTACATGTGTTATCTGAGTAATTGAATATCTGGGCCCGCCCGTCTGTCATCTGTCAACATTAAAGTTATGAAGATTGTTTACAGACAAAATATTATTCGGATAAAATCGTACCCACGTTAAAAGCTTCAATATAACTTCATATCTTAATTACTGTAATAAAAGTATACCTCTCTAAAAACCTCATAATTTTTTCTCTAGTGAAAAATAGGCGGACAAAAAACTTTGTAAAGGATGGCGGATGAGAGGGCCGCGCGGCCGACCATCGAGCATCGGTTATGCGACCAGCCGATACCGATTCTCTCCACTCACTTTCGTCGCTGATAGTGCAAGCCTTTAATAAATTATACACTTTAATAGATTTTTAAAGTTTCATTCTCCGGTACTTAAGGAGACCAGTGTCTTAGATAAAACGAAACGCAGAAAAAGTATTTTTATGGTTAACGAGTTTATTCTGTCTGTTGGGTGTCCTGCTTAGTCGTGCTGACTTATAACCTCGGAGAAAATAAATGTAGAGAATTATCATGAGCGGTGTGCAATTATGTGGAAGCTTCCTGACAAATACATGTTATGGCGAGAAGCGGGACACGGCGGCGGCGAGCAGCGCTGCGCACAGCTCGTCGGCGGAGCGGCGTGGTAGTGGCATGGTGCGACGCGGGGCCCGGCTAGCCGTGCTGCCCCGGCGTCGCCTAATGAGGCCGCTTGCTTCTTTTATTTATGTGACAAATGTAAATTGTTAGGTGAATCTTTCACGAATATTTAGTGCGAGAACGTTCAAGTACACGCCGCGTGAATATTCAATTACGCACTTTTCTAATCGCGGATATCTACATAGTTGCGAATGCGCAATAAACTTGTCATAGAATGTTGTTTAGCATACATTTCGGGAATACCCAAATGGTAATAGTGCGATCCGTTAGGCCGCGTTTTGCGAGCGTTTGATACATTTAGTGGGAGCATCTATTATAATGAATCTTATAATTCCGCGGCATAATGAATGTATCTTTTACGGGCGGCGTTCATGTAGACGTGCGTAGAGTTTACAAGTTTAGAGCGTGTACACTAAAATTTATGTTTGAAAGATTTGTTCGCCACAAATAAGGTTGTCAGCGTGCGTTATCTAAAGGATCGTTAATTAATTAGAGAAATTGAACGAGCGCGGCGGCACACGGGGACCAATAACTCGCGAGCCGCCTCGTATCATAGCTTCATTCGCTTTTATTTATTTTTACCACTCACGTAAGCAAAATTGAATTCAAATAAGTTGAGGATACGTTAATGCAATCTTTTACATTAAATTAAATTATATTTTATTTGCATTGCAAATATAAAGTGGTGTTTGTTTTTTATTTATGTGCAATCGCATTGCACTTGGCAGTGCATACGTTGGCTTACGCAATTACTTTGTCGATCCGTTTGATTCTGCTTAGCGATTTAGAGTTTCGTGATATTAGTAATACAACCGCGTTCGCGATGTAGCTGTATACTGCTTTAACGAAATTTATTTTAATGTAATCTAATTTTACCGAGAATTGGATGTCTCTTTGTTATTGAATACTTTTTTACTTCCCCACAGAATTCAGTCAACACATCGTCAAGGCAGGACAGTGTAACGCGCCCTTATCGCCACTATCGGTCGCAATGAAAATGCTAATTGTGTAGCTTTAAACAACGAAATGTATCGTGTCCTCGCTTGTACTTTAGTTGAAATATGATCCCAGCGCGACAACGAACAAACATTTTATTACAATCAAATTAATAGTGATTTACTCCACGCTATTTTGTGTTTATAATTAGAATTTAGACCATGATTGTAAACTAAAGCATTTTAACGTACAATGAGGGTGCAGATGACAATTTTAGATTTAATTTTATTTCTTAATACATTATAATCAAAATACTATCACGAAAAGTAACTGTTTTTATGAAGTAGTGTCGTCACCAATGGCTATGTCCATTGCCATAGCAACTGTATATTTATGGCGATCGATCCGAGGCACGAAGACGTACCTGAGAGTTCTGGTGGGTGACGCGCCAAGTACATGTCATTGGCATAAACAGAGATGTATGCGCCGTAGGAAAAGCCGTCACAGAGACAACAAAATGGCCCAATAAAATGGCGGAGCATAGACAAAATGCTACAATAACATCAGAACGGGAACGAATCGCCAGTTTACGACATGAGCGCAACGACCGACTGCTCTACAAATGAATAAGCCATCTGTTCTAATAGCTACAATTAAACATGGTCGTCCGAGCGTCGGTCCAGCTTCTTGCTCACTATTCGGCTCCAAGAATCAATAATATCTCATGGAAACGATTCGTGCGGACGTATTTACGTCGTACGTCAAACATGCGTTGCTCGCTGTGTCTTGCAGACGATTGTTAGGACTTAAAATCGATATGTTCTAGAGTTAATCTTAGTTTCATCGAATAATCTTGATGCATTAGAGTCTAAGACCAGGGTGGGAAATACTCATATGTTTACTATGCTAGTATAAAAATATAGATAACTATGAAAAACTCGATTAGCAACTCATATTTTATATAATTTTTACACCAAGTAATATATGTCTATTAATTTATAAGGCAGTGACGGTGTCTATTATATTAATACAGCTTGCTATTAAAAGTACACTATAATTATTCAACCAGAGTTAATGCATAGTTTTCTCCTTACAGTCAATTTAAACAGGGAAATATCTTAGTTTGTGCCTGCTACCACAAGAATTTATTTAAAATTTGAAATATTCTAGTTTGGTAACTACTACCAAAAATTCAGGACTTTTATATATTAAACTAGTCAAGCTAGTTATCGGACAGTCAATCTGTTAATATATTATGTATTAAGACGATGTGTCAGTCTTACCCAATGTAACAGGATAAGTGTGTAGCTCCCTTTCTGCAATGTGGGTCTCCTTGACATCAATTTTATAATTACTTCTATTCATATATGTCAGGGAACACTGAAAAATATTTATAAAGTTGTAACTATTTGAATTCAACCCGAACGCGTTTTCCTAATACATTGTTGCACTCACCAAATCATAACTTTGTATGCAGCGTATTGTATTACAATGCAACAAATCAATCGATATCAGTTTCATCAAATTGTCATTGGTAAGAAACAAGTCAAAGGCGCAAATAACGATATTTCTTAAATAAAATTACGTATAATTGCGATTCCGCGGGCGCGGCGCAACATGAATTTGCTTGAACGTCAACGCGTTTAATAATCTGCGCATGAATGAGAGAAATGCTGGATTATCTTACTTTGTAATCAAAAGTCGTTAGCATCAGCCTATCTAAGATAATGTTCCATATACTTTTTTTATGAACTATCAAGTTGCTGTATACAGGAGATCTCTTATGGGATGAGTGCTTGTTTTTTTGAGTCCGATGACCGCAGCCACGGCCAAGTAAGCCATTCATATATGGCGAACTGTCATAATTAAAGATAATAATGAGCCCCAACCGACTCTTTTTATTGATGCAAAGAATCTTCATAACTTAATGTCAAATTGACGTGAAACATTACCACGGGTATTCGATAAATATTTGTCCGAGGATGTCATCCGGACAATGAGTAAGCGTTTGGAAATAACTTTGGATAGATCTGTGTTCAAAACTTTGTAATAGGTAGCACATGTGTGGTTTATACTTTGTTATTCACCTATAAACATATTTAAAACATTCCGTGAGTCATGGCTATCAATATAACCACAAGGAATAGAGGGTAATTGTCCCATCTTCGCACAATTTAAATGTAAACGTGAGGAAAAAAAATATTTGCGAAATAACTATTTGCCGCAATTAAACAAACTTAGTTCCAATTTTCATTAATTTCCATTTCTCATACCCTAGGCTCTATAGAACAAGGCTATTATTTAAGCAACTTATAATTAACTTAGTGACTGTTAACTTTGTTTTAATTTCAATATAGGCAATAAAGTTTATAAGGAGGAAAGTTAATTTAAATACTACAGAGTGAGTGTCTTGCGTTTTGTTATTCCAGGAGCGTTCGAAATTCACAGGTTGTTATTGAAACAATTTGAATATGAGTGTGGCGACGTGGACACGAATACTTATCGCGCGCTGCATAAACTATGCGGACTGTCCACTGGGCTATTTAGCGGTGTGAAGGGCGCGTCCTAGACATACTATTGGCGATGACGTCTGCTGTTACTATGGTAACGGAACTATTGGAAATTGCGCATGTTTATTGTGAACTGGTAATGGCTTTTTACACATTGTTCTAAAAATACCGTGAAGAAGACCGTTATTTTTGTTAGGATGGAATTTGAACACACACAACGGTTTACAATTAAATTATAC
Source organism: Theretra japonica (assembly GCA_033459515.1). Taxonomy (NCBI): domain Eukaryota; kingdom Metazoa; phylum Arthropoda; class Insecta; order Lepidoptera; family Sphingidae; genus Theretra; species Theretra japonica. Next base: position 8,630,893 of record CM065930.1, read on the forward strand.
TTTTTTATATAAACATATTATTTATTAATTTAGAAAGTAATGTAAATTGGGAAATCGGACTTCTAGTTCCTTGAAAAACACACTCATTGAGGTAAATATAGCTGAAATTCATCTTAAATCGAATTAATACATTTTGATAAGCTGAATCTCCGCGCTCTCCGCATACATTAGCTCACGTAATGCTTAACCGCTCCCGTACTAGTGTCACATACTTCATGACACTAATTCTTTAAAGTATTGCCTCGATACGAATTTATGTGGCTGTCAAAAGGCAAGAGTATTGATGGAGCATTTCTAGGGAATTATGTGTATCTTGTCTCATTAATCGGGCGAATGTAATCATCCCTAATTAAGCGAACACTTCTTTTACGTATAAAACGCTGCGGAGTGGCAGAATCTCGATCGTATTTCTCACAACCAACGTATTGCCAGAGTTAACGATATGACATAAGCAACATTTTAATTCGACGTGCGTACACAAGTTTCTTTTATGTATCCCCAATATTTAAAGTTAAATTATGTTATCACAGTTTACGTGCAGAGCGCAGTCCGTGCTTTCTATTTTAACATTTGAGAGTAATTATATTCCGGACTTGTTCTAATTTCTTCGGTTAATTAGCCTGATAGATTCTGCGGTGGAAGGTTCTAGTCGTGTTGTAAAACATTGTCAGTCATTCCGATAAATGCGATATTTTAAGAGTGAATATTCATTACGTTTCAATATTTTGCTCAATCGATAACGTCATTTTTAATGGACATTTGTAAGTGTGTTAATATCCCAAGATTACATAATATATTTTCATTTAAATTTACCGTAACCTCTTTGTTTTTGTGGCTGTATTGAAAAATTCAGTCGGAGATGCTTGGCGGCGCAGAGCCCCCGCTTTCTTGACCCGTAATTGCCAAGTATTTTATTGCACTATCTCAGAAGTTTTATGTCATTCAATCCACGACTCTTAATTGAATAAGCGACATGAAATTTACAACCATCATACGTTTAACTCGTCCTAGTTAACAATCTTTGACGTATCGCAACCACGGCCTTATATTTACGAAATAATAAAAACTGCTGATGTGTTTAGATGTGACAGTTTACTTATTTAACATTTAGAAAATCTGTGCTTCAACATAGGTTTAACCTTAATTATGTGTGGTATTTAAAATTTATAAACGATTAGTTCATGATCAAATAGGTATAGTGTCAAGGAATTCGATTATGATGTTGGGCAATCCTCTATGAGCTTCAAGGTTTGAAAGAGTTGAGTTACTGTAATTTTTGCTCGACATACATATGTCGACCGTAGTGGAACGGAAAGAGTTCGGCAAACATTACAGGCACCAGTGACACCTCTGTCTATTCCTACAGGGGTAGAAGCGTAAACTTATAAATAAAATTTAGCAATGAATCATAAATGTTGTATTCCCACAAGTTAGATAACGCCACTCTATTACAATAAAATTGCGCTAATAAACAAAACACCAATAATTCTATTTCGATATTTATAACTTAATAATTATAAATAAACAGTGAATCAATCTTACAGATCGATTTAAAGCGAATCGTGTCTCAGCTTTGACTGTTACATTTTTTGTCAAACCCTTTCAAATATGGCGGCGAGGAGTGCTGGCACACGACGGCAAGAACGTCCACAACTTCTTATTTATGTCTTCTAATAAGCCCATTAATATTTATTTTAATTACATGTCCATGCAGTGACTGCCGCGTAAGGGAGCAACTACATATATTCAGCTAACTTCGCGTTTCGCTGGACGAGTTTTGATGTTCGGCGCGTGCAGCGCTGAACGCGGCGGAACAGCGCCGAACAGTGTCGTTAGCATGCGAAGGTATACCTGTTATTAAATATTAGTCTTGTTTTATGCGTATTTGCAGCAAAAGCCGAATGGATGCAGAATGCTGGTCGGATACATACATGTCTGTAAAGCTTAACTTTTATAGAAAAAAGCTGAAAAGAGCTGAATAAATGTGTACAGTCTCTAAATGAGCCGTGTTTGACGCGCGTCAAATGCCTCCATGCGACGCTACGTGAAGTCCTCAGTTCGTTGACCACTTCACATATGGTCGAGTTACATAACATTATGTTGTCGCTCGTGCTTTATTAGGTCAGCTAATATGATTTATTGGTATTACTTCTATTCAATTCAACAGGTTAATCTTGTCTATGTAGGGGCAGTGTCATTCGTGCTTAAGATACTGTCATGATATAATTCTACTAATATTATAGATTTATTATTTGACAGCCTTCGTGGCGCAGGTGGTTCGACGCCGGCTGTGAAATGAGAGGCTGCGAATTCGATCCCCGCACCGAGCCAAATGTTTGTGTAAACCACAGGTATTTATTTCGGGTCTGTGTTTGTGAGATCGAAAAATTTCGTAGTTTCTGATACCCACGACAAGACTCCATCTTAGTGTGGGGTCAGAACTATGTGTGTGACTATTAGGTGTATTTATTTATGTTGGTTTCTTACAATGCCGCCATGCATAAGCCTCAGTGAAGGGTTTTCTACTTCCGCTATTTATGAGAAAGTGGGATGATGAAAGAAGGAAAAATGTTAAGACACCTATTGTTACTGTAGCTTTAACGAGCCACAGCATGGCTCTACCACTTTTATTCTATCAGTTTTTTAATTCAATATCTGTATATTAAAGTGTACACGTGCTTAGAAATGACAAGTACGAGCTCCTTCAACTTATAATGATGGGTAAAGTAGCTGGTAAACTGTATGCTAGAGAAAAAGTCATGGGCTAAGGAACATCCGAGAGGAGACTGGGATCGCGAGCGCCGCAGAACTATTTTGCCTGGCACGAGACAGGTTACAATATGCTGAGCTGACTGCCAACCTTCACTAGTTGGAAAGGCACAAGAAGAAGGAGAATAGTAGTAAAGTAAGTGATGAACTGGTGAAGTAAGAGATCATGGGATCAACTCCTGCATAAGTAAAAGAATCTATGTTGCTATGTTACAGTTTACTTTTATTTGATTTACAAATACTTATAGCGCTACGGAGTTGTGGTGTCGAAAAGTCTGTCGCAGTTTCGAATATTTACATGTAGGATATGTTCTGAATTCGAATGAAGTTTCGAGGAAAATTATTTAAAAGTAGGTACGTACTACATCATGCACCAGCCGAAATGCGTCCTATGGACATAAGCATTTTTAAGATTACGTCATTGAGTCTTGATCAAGAAAGATCTGCCCATACATACACGCACTGCGCGGGCTGGTTGGTGAGCGTAGTTGCTAATAAAGTCTTTTCGTTGTTCTAAAACTCTCCCCCACTCAAAAACTCAATTATTTGTAGGCCTGATACATTGGGTAAAGTTACCACCATCGAATGGCACCGCCATGGATGAGATCGGGATCGACTCTACTACTTCACTACACACAAAACAAATAATATTAAAAAATGGTATGGGTAATGGGTAAACGTCAAAAAAATTCGCCAAACATCATGCAAACGAAGCCGCATTTGCATACCAAAAGCATTTTACATTACGGGTAATTTTTCTATTCATATTTATATAGCGCGGCCTGTGGTCTTACAACACGTAAGTCTTGTAGCTAAGTGAAAACACTATACAATAAATTAAAAAGTCAACAAGTATAAGGTTTTCTTTGAACGTAGGATTAGATTCACCGCCGTACTTAGCGATAGATAAAAACTGCAATTAAAACATATTTATTTTAATATGCAAGTGCATAAATAAAGCCTCCTTTGTTTGTTTATTTGTGAACGGCTAAAGAAATATGTTGCGGGTAGGTATGACATCTGTGGCCAGGTTGCCTTCTAATAAAGGTCCAAAATCAAAAGGCACAACTTGGCTCGCTTCACCCAATTAAAGATGAATCTTCCAGCGGATCATGTGACAACAACTCCTGATGAAATATTACCGACTGGAGGTGCGCGGATCCACCCGTCTAGATACTTGAATGTTTAATTTTACCACACATATTAAGCTTTAAGTGATGATGGGTTTTGATACAATGTTAAAATATTTACGAATGTTTGGAGTTGTTTTTATATTACAATTTATAGAAATAAAAGTTTACTTAAAAAATATAAAAGTTTTTAGGTTTTATTGAATGGGTTTAGCTAAAAAAAAGTTTGCGAGGTATTTGTGCTCTGAACGATCAAGATTATTCGAATGAAGGCACAAGATTTGCTAACTTCCAAAATGGGTTTGACATACCGACGTAGGTAACCTGTACGATATATATTTCTGTATGAACTATCGTATTTTTATTATAATGAGCATTAAGAGTCGCTCCTGCGTCCCAAAAAGGCTGAATATTTGATGGGTCGTCTCATATTTTACTCTCATCTCCGAGCCGAAAGCAGACATATAAATCAAAGACATGTTTGTAAAGGGGGCGACCGCTCCGCACGTCTCTGTAATTGCTGCAAAAACACGCATTGTGTGATTTTCGAAGAGGTTGGCAAATTTCCGTATAATTTTTGGAACCAAAACCGGTGCGACAGTGTTGCATGTGCATAATAATTTGAGGTGTTACCCTTTGAATTTTAAAACGCGCATAAGGCGCGTGTACAGATATTTTTACGTATGTTTCATGAAGAACCATTTGGACGTGTAATACAATGCAAGGCAAGGGATTTTCGCTCATGCAAAGCAGAAATACAAGTAATAGATTGTTGGCCGGAAACTGATTAGCGAGGCCCTGTGCGGATCTCCCGATGGCAGCGCTCGCTCGCTCTCGGGTGCGTCATAAATTCCAATTGATTGGATTAATCTGATTTGGATGTCAATTTTGTAAGAAAAGTACAGGCTCTTTATAAAAAAATACATTGAGTCATGGGTCCTCCGAGAATTTACATATTCTCCTTTCGATGCATAATGCGATTGTTACCAATATACATATTGCTTTTGTGTGTGTTTGTGTTGCACGATGAAACCGTTAACAAAATAAGGTTTTATAAATTCTATGTGCCTGGTTTTGTATCGCCTAATTCATTTGGTGACTAAATGTTCTCAAAGTAGATATTGTTTTGTTGCCTGTTTTCAATATGCAGTTTGTAATCGAGAATGTTATTCAAATGATGTCTGTCGATTTCCATTTGGTTTGCATCATTACTTTTGCCAAGTCTTTCCTGCAAACGCGTTACTGCCACCAAAGTAGGAACTGAATGCACTTATCTACATATAAATATCTTCTAGTGAAATAAAATAGGCGCGTAAGTGCATAATTATTCTAGATAAGTATTAAAGTACAGAAGTAAATGAATGCGATCTCATGTAGCTCACAAAAACTGGGTATCAAAGCAGGAAGGTATGGCGCGGAGCGGCGCGGCGCGGCGGCGTACCGTTCATATCCCGTACGCGGGCGCGCAGCCCGGACACTGCATACTGTGTTACCTGTTTGTTTGCTTTAGCTTTTCCAGTTATTATAACAACTTGAACAGATACGACCGCTTTTTGTCGCAATAGCAAATTCATTACTTTTTACCCGCTCGCCGCTTGAATGCTGGCTCGGTAATGCTAACCTTTAAAATTGAGCTAAATCGCCAGCGGAGTGAAATAATAAATTCAATCAAATGATTGAATTATGCGATGTGTACACAGCTCAGTGCAGTACAGCGAGTGGCGGTCGCAGTTCTATAATTCATTGTAAAATTTATCGGCGTCACCGGCAAGCTGTCAGATACAAACGAGCATATTTCCCACGTCAATTTTGATTGCGATATCATAGTCCGTGATGACATTTGAGTACGCGCGTAATTTAACTGCGCGGAGTGGTGAGTGCCGAGTGGCGCGCGGCTCAGATCCGGCGCTGTATCTGCGCATAGATACGGGGTCGCGTTCGCAATAAAGAGAAACTCTCCTTATATTTCTGTGTACCAAAGTCTATTTTTCAAGTGTTCGTATCAATGAAATAATCACGCAGTGCTGGCCTTTTAGCGCTGAGTAAACAAATCTTTGACATTGTATCTGTTCGCCTTAACTCTCTTTATTCAAAGGAACATTGTCAAGAGAAATGTACGATTATTGTGGTTTCTTATGGATTGTGTTACGAAAATATATAACTCGTGGGCTGCGTTAAGGAGGGCTTCACTATCTTTGATTTCATGTTGTTTATCAATTTGAAAAGCGCAACGGACGTGTTCGATCTGGCTTGCTAAATCTATGTTGTGTTTCATTGCGGTGTTGCGACGAGCGCAAATATCATCCAGTAAATGTCACATGCATTGCAATGCTCATCATTCATACTTCGATGTATGTGAGCTCTTGCTCAAATACAATACCAAAATAGCAGTAGAGTAGGCTGGGAAGCTACATTTTATAAACACGCTCGCCAAATTAGGTCAGCAGTTAAGACAATCGTAGTATGGAGCGTTCCCACAGTTGGCGACCAATATCGTCCTTTCCAGACAGCTATAAATTTTTACAATCATATCGACGGTCATCTTTCTTTTGTTATCATATTAAAACATTCCATGGGCGTAATTATGCAAAAAGCTGGACCGTGGCCGCGGCGGCTGTCCTTTGACAGCCGCATCATTATAGTTGACATAAACTAAGATTTATGCGATTGATTTATTACGAAATATGAATTACTTAAATCTTAAGAAGAATAAAAATAAAGTCGTGAGTGGCGTGTAACGGTTACATTGGTGGCTATAAAGAAGCCAATAGACGTGGAATTGCGAAGGCAGGAGAGTGAATGCGTAATTTGGTGAACAGTGGTTGAATTAGCTGGCGATGCGGGCGTCTTTATAGTGTTTAAATTGGCAAAAAATCGAGACAAGGCCCGGCTGACACCGATCGCGGAGGCATCACCGAAACAGGTGTTATCATAAACATACATTTTGCAATAAAAACAAAATAATTTTCATGAGTGGTCGGTAGGCGCGAACTGTCGTTCGTGTCGCCGACACAATGGCGATTTCATAGTTTTTTTGTTGGTCGCCGGCGTAAAAGCCGACGATATTAAATTTAGTAAGCGGAGAGGTGTCCAAAATCTCACGCAGACGTGCGACCCGCCACACATATTTCCATCCGCACAAAAAGCGGAACTATAGCCATAAATATGTCCAAATAAACATTAGTCGCCGACGGGCTGAATAAGGTTTTGCGGGGTTCTGTGCCCCTTTAAAAATCATATAATATTTCGATGGCGGAATGGAATATTGTAAACCACGCAGAACTTTATAGCTCAGGAATTCCAAGATAATATCACCAACCAAACACATTTAGTTGGACAGTTCTGAATGGAAGTATACGTTTAGCATACGTACCAAGCTATTGTTTTCAAGGTCTTATTGAGTCGGACGAGGCTCAATAACAAATAGTAATAAAGTTGAAAAAAATAGACAGTTTAAATGGTGAGAAATCAAAACAATGAGCGTTTCAAGTGAGCTTTATGTTAGTGTGTGTCGCAGGGGTCCGAGGTTCGCTAACAACGTGGAGCGCGAGGCTGGCCGGGCCGTGCTCGCGGCTCGCGGTCTCATGTGATGACAGGCGCGCTGCGCAGGCGATAATATGTGTACATATGTAACATTAAACTGCAAAAATAAACGACACTTTCACACTACATGGGTTCAAGAACAAGTTTTTCCATAACACAAAAGACGACACTGAATAGTTATAGCTGCTTCGCGGCCTCGCCGCATAATCCAATAAAACAATCCGCGGAATGTACGGTCAGGATAATACAATGTTCGCAATATTAAGCTCGCTCTGTTTGTACACGCAAATTTATATTTTACACATTTTATAAATTAAATCCTTTGGTAATTAAATAAATTTGTGTCTTTTGTTTAAGAAGCTGCAGCGCGTGACTGCGAACATTGGACTTTTTTGAGTAGATCTTTTTTATTGCAGTATAAATTTATAGATTTTAAACAAGATCCTACCTCTTTTACCTAGTATTTTATTCCAATCAGTCTTTAAAGAAAAGTGGCAAATTATGAGAGAGGCCTATACCCAGCAGTGGGACCCTACAGGCTGTGGATGATGATGATAAGTTTATATCCCACTGCTGGGAGTGGGCAACTCGCACAGCCCATAACGAAGGTTTGATTAAGCGAAAGGATTTTCTTAGATACAATTCAGACAGATTTAATCTATTCTAGGAATTTTCAAAACGAGATCGATGTCTCAGTACGGTCCCCAAAAGGTCACACTAACAAATCTAGAATCCATTGCAACAACGAGCCACCTACTTATTTAAGTATTGTAAGCATATTTAAATAGGTAAATAAAATATTTTAGTATTGTTTTACTAACTTTACCGATGAAATTGGCGACTGAATCTCAAAATATATGAATTTGATTCAATGGAAAGGCAAGCGGCTTCTTTCTGTTATTCCAAGGGCTACCACCGGGGCATTCGACGCTGACATTTTGTATTATTTTTGATATTACATATGGCTGCATAATGCACTCCTCGCCAAAATATTCCGTCATAACTCGCCTTTACTTCAGTGTTTGCTTAGATTAATATCAACTAGCAAATTTACATAACGCAGAACAGCGAATGTAAGACATTTTTCTTAATAGATTTATCTCGATATTTGTTGAAATAGATCGGCGCACTCAATTCATTTCAACATATTGAATGTTGTTCATACATCAGATCCAAATGGGCGTATTAATTTGTACACGTTACGCTGGCTGTATAACACTGAACAAATACTCAATAGAGGATATCAAAATAACCGATAGATGGTATTAGTCATTTAGAAAACGATACGTTTGGGATACGTTAGTCCAGTTTTTTGATGGCATTACCATTTTTAACCATATAAATGACGAGTTGGCTCAATCGAAGTAGCATTATAATACTTATCAGGTGCAGTGTAGTTTGTCGAACTCAAAAAGGAAGTAAAGTGACAGCATTTCTGGTGCCTTTCATTCACCATTATCTGTCCTTTTTTCTCCATCAAAATTCATCCCCAAAGAATTGCACTTACAACTCCAAAACTGTACAAAAGTGATGACGACTTGCCATCAAGATTTGTTTGTTCGTTTGCCTGATCGGCTTTATTAAAAAACCTGAGTCACGTCTCTGGGTAAGAGCAGTGTTCGCAGTGGCTAGCCCTGAATCATCCATTATGCAAGTGGTCGGTAACACGTGTAGTCGGCTCCCGACTCCCGCGTCGCGCCATCCACACCTTCGCTCGCCTTTTCCATAATTGTCACGATATTATACTCACTGTTTACAATACACAATTTAACATATTTTTGTCCCATTCCAACTGGCTTTGGTCTCTCTTTCTGTTTATAAATAAGGTCTCGTTATAATACACGCTGAATCACATTTTTGATAATTTTGTCATTGTATCGCAACTGAAATACGTGTAAAACCAGTTGTTTCATTCAGGATGTGTATGTGATATTTGTTGAAGGTTACTGAATAAGTAATAATGATATTGGTTGCTGTAATTTGGGTAACAATATTAATTGCTGTTCAGTTAGGTCTTGGATTTCAATAATTTGTAACTAAACAGAGGCCATGTTAAATGAAAATCATCACAGTTAATTACCCAGTGAATGTCCAAAGATGTGGTCAATGGTTTTGAACCTACGACCCCAGATCGCAGACTAGTCTGCTCACAACCAGTTTATGCTTACTATAGAATTGATATTGTGCGATGTAGCGATATGACTGTTATGCGAGAATCATATGATACGTGCCTCGAATGAAATATCAGTGTGTGCCAAAATTGATTTTTATCAATTCTGCGGGTTGTTCGATATGAAGCATACTTATGAATCGTACGATGTTTTGTTGATAAATAAATATTTGAATGTGACATCTATTCATCAGTATTTATACGATTCCATTTTAGTAAAACTGCAGTTTTGAGAAATTGTATTATAAAATTGAATTAATCGTAGGATGAGACAGATGGCCTGACAATCCTAATACAATCACTGACAGACTAACATAAACTAATGGTAAAAATCCTTGGGGGTAGGCCTATTTTAAACAATGGGTTTCCTGTGGTTGAAGATTAGAAAGATGATGAATCATTTAAGCAGTGAATTGCATATATGAGAGTAAACCATTGGTAACTGTCGCCTGGTCTTTTGAAAGTAAACATTAGTTGATATCGTCCTTAAGATCTTGTATTCGATTTGGAATTCGGTCGAACTATTTGTTTTATAAGTAGTAAATCCGCATTATATCTACTTTTGCTGACAATCTGAATAGGCCTGCTTGGACGATACCACTGCCACCAGAAAATCGATGGAAAACATCTTTTCTGGCTCATTTTATTCGTTACTGAAAGCTCATTAAGCTCTGACCTATCTACCATTACCCCACATATATCTACATTTTTCCACTGATTTCGAGGACTTGGTATCACCTGGTTTCCCTTGCGCTATAATTCTTTGTAGGTAATCAAAGATGGCAAGTATCAACGTTCAAATAAGGTCAATCACTTGCTTCATAGGAGCCATTGTGTTTATTTTAATGTATGTTTATATCTTTAATTTCAAAGTCTGTAACGTTACCGATCTTCCTAATATTTTTTTAAAGCGTAGGTCCGGCAAGCGAGTAAACAGGTTACTTGATGGTACGTGATCACTGCCGCCCATGACCATTCACAACGCTTGGATCATGGATGTGTTGCTGGTGCATCAAATCGGGAGGAGAGTGGGAAGAAGAAAGGATGAAAAGAGAAAAGGAGTGTTGGGTATTCGGCAATCTCATTTACCGAACGAAACGCGAAAGAAAAGCTGTTGCTTCACGTTGATTTCCTGTGAGACAGTGGAGTACCACCAAGACTGTCCCAGACGAGCTTTCTTGCTGAGTCATGACTGATAACAGCGTGGCTCTACTACTTTCATTTATTTGTTAGTATTTGCTGATTCTGCAAGCGCTATGGCGTACCCGGTGTAAGAAATCAGTATAGAGAGGGAAATGCGAGCTTGCGGGTTCTGTCAATCAAGGTAAATGTCTGTAAGATAAACAAATATTTGTTTCGGAACTTGATGTTGGGTAACAGAAAAGTTTCCTGTAGTTTCTGATATGACAGAAGCCAGATATTGTATTGTGGCGTCGGGACTTTCTATGTAATTTTTGGGTTTATTTTGATACTATAAACTATAAAAATAGTTTATAGTAAAACTCCTAATTATTACTCCTAATATAGTAATAAAGCATAAAGCAGTATTAATTCTACATTTTAACCCGGTTCGTATGTAAATTTGATTAAACACAAAAGCTTATCATGCCATAAATACAAACAGCTAACTACTTTAATACACAAATTACACTAACAACATGTTTTTTTGATTACAGTTTCCTGGTAACATGAACTTTGTTCTCAGAATTGTTAGATATGTTGTTCCAAATCTGCTATTGTTTGAAGCTTATTTTTTCTCTGAATCAATCTTAATTACCCAATTCTTCGTGTTTCACTCTGCTATAAATGTGTATAAACAGAGATTATTTTCCATTGTGTAAATATTAAGGATTTCTCTGCTTTTGTTCTAAATCTATATATATAAAAGAAAGTCGTGTTTGTTACACTATTTATAACTCAAGAACGGCTTTACTGATATGGCTGAAAATTGGTGAGGAGATAGCTTAGAGCCAGGAGACGGACATAGGCTATTTTGTTTTATGAAGAAAAGGCTTGAAGGGGTTGAAATAAGGGATGAACGTTTGTATGGACAAATCTAAACCGTTAAAGTTAAGATATTAAACTTTGCACTTTAGTTACTCATTTAAAAATAAAAATATATAAATTAACCCTAAAGGGGTTAAAATAAGGGTTGGAATTTTATATGCAAAATCGAAACCGCTGAAGCTATTTCTATAAAAATATATATTTCAGCTCCTTATTACAAACAAAAAATAATGGCTTAATGGCTTTCTCCCAGAAGGGGTAGGCAGAGGTGCTACCAGAACACCCACGTTTCGCCTTATATATTCCGTCCCACGATGTGATAGGGGGCGAGCCTATCGCCATATCGGGCACAAATTCCTGACTCCGGGCTGATAATGAATAGAAAAATCCAATATCACTTTGCCCGACCCGGGATTCGAACCCGAGAACTCAGCTTTGCAATCGTACCGTAGTACCACTACGCCACCGAGGCAGTCAATAGGTGATGCATAGTCTTCTTTATTAGCGAACATTCTTAGCGCTGTTTCAGATAGGAATTAAACAACAGAAATCACCAAGAAGGGAAAAACGTTATGACTATTGCATTGTTTACATTTGAGAAATAAGTAGTTTACTATACTTCAAAAAATCAATTTCGTAGTCAGAATTATTTTGGCTGAACGGAAAGTTTTAGCAGGAATTTAGCAAAGTATTTGTGTTTGCGTATTTTTTGAATGATATTCGTCGTATTGTCGTGTTTATATAAGGCCTATCTACAAAATAAAAGCAATTCCAAAAAATTGTCAACATGCCTATTTAGGCATTAAGGGATGAAATGGGATAAAGTGGGACGAACGCGATGAGACCGGTCAGATCCGGATTGCATTCGATGGGAAATAATGAGACGGGATGTAACAGAAAGAAAAGGAGCCAGATGAGATGGGATGGGCTACGATAGGAAAAGGGATAGTAGGTACTTAGGTTGAGTTCAGGAGTACAAAAGTTTGAACGGGAATAAGATATTTCTGATGTGGAGTGGAGTCTAAACATGTAAGCACCCAGGCGAAGCTGGGCCGGGCCGCTAGTGTCATATATTTGTTCAATTATACATCTATGGTTTATTTGCGAATTACGTCTCATTATAGACTTTGAGTTTGAACACATAAATTTTAATATTGTATAGCTTTCAAATAATGATAATGGCATCAACATTTATTTACCGGTCGTATCGTGGCGTTTTGTTTTATTGCGGTGTTTATCGAGAGATACTAACTTAACCTGTTTTCATTCATAAGAAAGCGTGTTCCGTTAACTGCCAAAAAAGTCATTTTACGAGTAAAATACGAGTTGACGTAAGAAAAAGAACAATTAGCGCGCACAATTAACGATTTCTGTGTCGAAGAATTTTCACGGTTGTTCCCTGAATAAAGACGAGTCTGTTGAGAAGCGTCTGCGGGCGCAATGAGGAGATTCCGTGCGTGTGGTGGCTTGGAGTGAGATGACTTGTTAATTGCCTCGTACGCAGCGCACGTACAGCCACTGACAAGTCACAAGACGTCTGCCACCGGCAGCGGCGATCCCTCAACGAATTCCAATCGGAAAGAGCGAAAAAGACACGAGCCGGGCATTTGTGGATAAAAAGTTGCGGAGCCGGGCCAGCGCCGCGGGAGGCACGGTGAGGCCGCCGCGCCGCCCCGCCGCCCGCGCCCCGCCAGCCGCCGCACCAGCTCCTGTAGGCTCGTGCCTGTGCGCAATCACCTCGTTACATTCATCTCCACCGGCTCCCGAATTATAATCGGAGGATCCTGCTAGCCTTTAGCCGCAGTTCATAACTGCGAGCAAATTTCGCTATTAAAAATATTGTTAGAATCCTACCGAAACTATAAATCCAGAACAAAATTAATTTGAGATGTGAAGTGTTTCTTATATTGAACATGGATGTACCAAAAAGAGGTTTCCCAGTACATAAGTACTTATTATAGCTATACCGGATCGGTATGACGAATTGTGAAACACTTCGGATCATTCGTAACAAACAAAATAACAATTGTTTTATTTGAATGTACCGCAACCGAAATGTTCTAGTTCCCAGTATTGTGTCGGTGGGTATAAAGAAGCAGCGGAGAAGGGCCACGGGCGCGCGCGCCACCGCTCACAAAAACAAAGCAGTCTGCTGGACGCGCTGAGCACGCGCACTGCGCACCCTCTGCCTACTGCGATCAAATTCCCCATGCACGCAAGCACCGCCGCACCGCGCCGCGCCGCGCGGCCACCAGCCTGCACGCTGCCCCTGCACGCTGTACGCGGAACACATCAATATTAAACGACATCGCATATGATACATTATGAGCGCGATAGTTTTCATTTGTGAACCCTTGTCTCGTATGTAACAATCTGGTAGCTGGCAAATAAGGTAAACGCCGTGTCCCAGTAACAAAGTGCGGACAGTGGCGCGGCATAGCAATGGGCCGCCGGGTTCGCACCGCGTACACGCCGGCGTCATACGAATGATGCGATATAACGGATCGCCCCGATTATTTCTGTCCATTTCACGGCTGTTTAATAGCAATGTTAAACTCGGCGAAAGCAAACATACACGCCCTGTTTATCGAATATTTTACGATCTACACGGATTCATTTTAAAATGCTAAGCTTTGTGGAAGCGGCTGAAAGATTGTTTGATTCGTGCGCGCGTTGCGTTGCTAGTTTTACTATTTCAGATATTTATATTACAGTTAGTCATTTACCATTCTGATTTACCTGTATGTATGTTTATTCAGACGCTGATGTTTATAATACACGAATACTTTATTTCAAATAAGATTTACTGTTCAAGAAATAATTTGGCGTCGAAACATCTGGACGAGGTCTGCTTATTTAGTTCTTTCGTTACCTGCCTACATAACACCACCTTCGCGCATGTAATTTTTAATACCGACTTCAGAGAATTCTTAAGAATAACAGAAACAACATTAATATAAATAAGATAGTTATAATGGGCTCTCTAATGTCAGTTCGCTAGATTTGGTTTGTTTGCGGAGCGGGCAGCGCGGCGGGTTCACTGAGCCGCATCACTTATTAATTTAAGCAATGGTATAATTATATTTGAGGTGATAATGTGGTTTTTGTGTCGGCGCGAGTGGCAGGCCCGCTTCCGTTCAGGTGACGAGTCGATATTATCTGCCGCTCGCTCTGCCCGCTACCTGCACAATTTGTCACTATCCTAATGTTATATTTCCATACACAACACATTCACTCGGCGGCATTGTCGTGTCTTTAAAATTAATAGCTAAATAGATAGATATATAGATAGCGCTTTACGCTTGGGAAACGAGCATACGTTTTGTTGTAATTTACATAAAGGCAAGTCTGTGGCATTGTGTGAGTACGTAATGAATTTGTTTTAGTTATTATCTTATCATAGGAAATGAATAAGCAATGAGGATCCGCTGTCTTCAAAGACGTTTCAAGTTTAAAAACATATATTTATTGTATGCAGACGGTAGGTACGAGGTACCTTTAATTATAATGCATTTATTCTTTACCTTTGTTAATGTAACCTCAAGGAGAATTACTGCTACTAAGGATTTCAACATTGACTTTATTTTTCGAGAGTTCCTCAATAATTTCGTATAATTAGTATTATTTAGCTTCAATTCTTTATTTTTTACACTGCCCTCTCTTTCTCATTTTTTTCAATCCACCCCATTGTCTGTAAGACATTGCTTTATGCGATACACCATTTGTACTTTTTCGTTTTTTTCTGTTTCTATGTGTTGTTATTTTTCTTTGTACAATAAAGACTTAAATAAATAAATAAACTTCGACTAATTGGGCACCTATGTTAAATATCTTATTGATTTAGTAGGTATGTAATCAGTTGTACAAATTGTAAATCTAGGATTCTAGGTTCCAATATTAAGTCAAAATATCAGTTTTAATGGTTATTTTAGACATTCACGAAATGTTATCACCACGGTATCGAAATTGATCCTAATATCTTGGTAATCTGGCGTCGACATATGCATTTCATATTGTTTCGCTGATTCATTTTACATTGATATTATGAACGGTATTAAATAATATTTAATTTTAGAAAAATGTTTAGTGATTTAACGTGAATAAATGACCAAAAACAGCAATATCCCGGCATGTACTTTCTATTACTATGTAGGCAGAGCTAAATCCAACAGCTAGTATATAAGGAACCATTATCATCAGACGAGGTCGGTTAACTGCCGAGCCACTTTCCATCCAATTTCTGCCAAGCGCTTAGCATAGAACGTCACTCTATCAAGCCACTCGCCAGCACATTGAAATAAGACATGCCATCAACAAATACAATTGGCCGAACCGTTCCAGATACGGCCATTTATAAATCAATGTTATTAAATCACTACGCAGATAGTCCATTTCGATACAAAGCGTAACAATATTGGTATGCAAATTGGAATCTACGCCAACATTGTGAAATATTCATAACAATGTAATTATCATGGCGCATAGTTTAATTTATGAATAATTTACCTTTGCTCCGGAAATGCTGTCAATAGTATCCGTTATGTGGATCGCGCCTTTTGTCATTTACCTGATATTTCATAAAAAAATATGCAAATCGATCGCGGCGACAGGATGTACATTTTAGTAATAATGTCGATGCATTTGCATGTAAATTACGTTTGTATCCGATGTTACAATTACAAATTGTAATGCGCACCGTCATAGTTGTAAACAAAATGCAACAACCAATTAAAATAATGCAGTTTTTTTTTTCAATTTCCGCCAGTATTCGAATTTTAAATGCTTACGACCTTTACATTTGGAAGGCAAAAAAAGTTTGATGACATTGTGTTTTCTTTACAATATTAGACCATTAAGTGTTTAGTAAGTTACCAATAGTAATAGTTTAAAATGCAACGATATTATCTTAGAAGAAAATGATGTTGGTGAAGAAATTATTGAAATCTTCAAAACCAAGGTTGCGTTGATGTGATGTATAAAGAAAATTAATGCATAACTTGCAAGAAGGCATAAAATCTCCACACTTAGAAATGTTTTGAATGAAGGCAAGCCTACGAGTATTAAGAAACTTTTTAATTTTGCCAACTAAACATGAAAAAATCGAAACAATCGTCTTTCGCCACAATAAATCCTTTTTATGCCAAATTTTTTAGTATACTAAGTCTGTTTTAAGTACCTAATATTTTGTTATCTATGTATTCAATTTGTTTGATATAATTGAGAAATAAGATTTTTTTACACAGCACATTTTGAAATAATTCATCATTACACCTAAAGACACGGGAAGTGTGTTAAAGAACACAATATCTCACGACAAGTATTTGTAAAGGGATTGAATTGAATAGTTAGTGACATTTTGTGTTTTCATTAGATAAATAAGAAATCAAAGTAAATCCGTGAAAACTGCTTGGGGGAAGCCTATGCTTAGTAATCGGACCCCTGATGTTGAAGATAACGATGGTGATTTGGACTATTACAGTAGAAATTGATTAACTTCAAATTGTAATGAAATACAAATACTAGGTACTCCTTAGTCCGATTTAGTAAAATTCTCAAATTATAATAAATTTTATTAATAATCTTTGTAAGAATGTGGGTACAAATGTAACAAAAATTTAAAATTTCCCAAAATGTGATGTGCCCTATAAACGCGTACGCATCTTTATGTGTTTAACCCATATTAAGTATGTTATGTCTTCTTTACCTAACTGTCAACTTTACTAAACTATAAATTACAGGAAGTAGTAGCGCCACGCTGTTGTCAGTCATGACTCAGCAGGACTCAGCAGCATCCGGGGCGGTACCACTGTCTCACAGGAAATCGACGTAAATTGACAGCTAGGCTGTCGCGTTTCCTTCGCTGAGTGACGTTGCCGGATGTCCAATACCCCTTTTCTCTTCCCATCCTTTTTCCTTCCGGCTCCCCTCCCAATTGGGCCGGCAATACATCCTTGATCCAACGTTGTGGATGTTCATGGGCGGCAGTGATCACTTAACATCAGGTGACCTTTTGCTCGTTTGCCGGACCTAAGTCATACAAAAAAAATATTAAAATCCTTACAAAAATCATTTGGTCTTTCATGAGACCACATTACATCATACGTTAAATTTGTATTAACAGGTAATGTAAAGAAATATCGATTTAATTAATGCTAACAAATTTTGAAAAAAGTAGTATGTTGACTTAAAAGTACCAATTTCTTTATTTCTGTCATGATTACATAACTATTTGTAATTAATTAATTTTTGTATATAAATTCGTTATTACTGCAAGTTAATGTTATCTAATATTCCTATTATGCCAATTTAATACATTTTGCTAGATATCAACAAACAAGAAATAAAACTACAGGTTTTATCTCTATTAGTTAATAAAATTAAATGTTTTTTAATCTATTTATTATCGATTTTAGAAACAACCCGTTTTTATGACCAAAATCTACGGAATTGTTTATGTCGTTATAAAAAATTGCCAATTCTCATAGTAATAAAAGAGTGTTGAAAAGCTTGTAATATTAAAACATTAAACAATTTATGCAGTTATTCAAATATATCACTACAATTATTAACGTTCGTAGGTACCTGTCGTCATTTCGTAAGTAAACAAACTAGTTCCAGATTCAATAGTTCTGCTATCGGTTCCTAGATGGCGCTACATGCATGACTGAGTACCTAGTATCCCAAGTTTGTAACATTAAATACAATTGTAGTCTTTATGTGTATTAGCTGGTTTTATTTGCTTTTACCTAGTAAAATTATGTTTATATGATTGATAAAAATAAATTGAAATTGCAATTCGGCGATTTTTCTGGTTTTGATTCAAAACGTTTCGACCAGTTAGGTCACAAATTCCCAACAGCTTAGCTCAAACCGGGTCGCGTGCAATTAATACAAAGTTGTAATTCATGGTAATAGCGAAATGGACGAAGGAGGATTTGAGCGGAGCTAGAGGTGGCTCGGTGAGTGTAGCGTGTAGCGTGGAGTGCGGAGTGCAAGGCGGGAGGTCACGCGCGGCGGGCTGCACGCTGCAGGCTGCGACTGCACGCCCCCGACCCGCCCCACGCCTCCCCCCGCGTGCGCCCCGCGAGCCCCCGCGGACCCCCCCAGCCCACGTCCCTCCTCGCTCCTACGACCTCACTTGTTTTGATGTAAGGTGTCCACGAGACACTGACCACTGTGCAAAACTTCATGCCTTACACTGGGAGAGGTGGGACTTGTTCGCTCTTGTACTCACGATAAACTTTTGGATTCGCGTGTTCAGTCCGCACGCATTAGCGGAGGTGTGAACCGATAAACTAGATGACTATTCATAAATAGATGAAAAACTTACGTCATATCGAACTATCGTGAATATCTAAAATATGCTAAACATTTTAATGTTTTATGCATAGAGATTTCAAGATAACATTCAGTTCAAAAATGTTCGAAATAATAATTTATTTTTTGCTCAATGTGCACCAGAATTTATGTTAAAAATACCTCAAGAAATTAGTGTAAATGAGATCATACAAATCACAAGATTATAGTCGATATTTTCTGCAAAACGTGACACAAGTAGAATTTGAATGTGATTTTTGTGAATTATTTAATTATGTGCTCTTAAGCAACTATTTAATAATTTGTTCTAAGTATTTATGTAGTGGACGGTTAATAATTCAGCTAGTGTTTGTATTTAACATTATTTGTATGGTTTCTCAAATGTGTCAAGAAACTAAACTATGATTAAGACCAGTCCTACCGTATTGTGTGTGTTTTTTAATACTTGCTCATTAATGCAGAAATATTAAACAAAATCTAAATAACAAAGAATATAACCGACAGTCTCCGTGGCGCAGTTGGTTAGACGCCGGCTGTGAAACAAGAGGCCGCGGGTTCAATTCCCGCACTTTGACAAATGTTTGTGTGAACCACAGGTATTTGTTTGTGAAACCGAAAAGTATAGTTCCTGATACCCACGACACAAGACTCGATCTTACTGTGGAGTCCTGACTGTGTATGTGACTGTTGGGTGTATTTCTTTATTTTGTAAATGTAGGTTTATTTCATGAAAACATATTTTAAATATATGCACACGGTAACACAGTATCGATTAGATGATGATAAATTGATCAAAATTATATAAATATATCATATCTGAAGAATATGTTAAAAATCTTATTGGTAAAAGCAGTTCCATAAATTTATATCAAACAAAATGATTGCAGAATCTGATTTATTCACGACAAAATCGGATGATGTCACAGTTCCTAAAAATAACGTTACCGCGACCCGCGAAACAAACAATTTGTGGGTAGTCTTCAAATTAAAAAAAAACATTTAAATCCGGGGTGTCTACGTGATGTTTGTACAAACAGTGCGACGCGACCCGGCACGTGTCTATCGCTTTTTGCCACTGTTACGGTTTCTAAATTTCGAAATTTTACCTAAATTTAACTGTGTTATTACTAGAACCGTTAACCGATACGAATTTCCCCACATAGACGTGAGCGTGGCACGTCTGCGTCCGTACGCCGATTGCGTTCCTACGCCGGCCACATACGGCATCGTATAATTTACAACACACATACTCGTACATTACTGTGTTATCATGGCGTTTGCGCTAATGTGACAAGGCTGTACTTAAAGCTTGTACGACGCGTTTCTCAGCAATAAAACATGTCCTTGATTAATTCTTTTAATGAAAAGAATGAAGGAGGTATTCCTGTTATTTTGTTTTAGTCCAACACGAGTCTATGCTCTGTATAAAGCCTATGTTTTACTCGCGCACATCACTAGCTATTGCTTTATTTTCTTGAGATAATTTAAAGATATATGATCTGTAGCAAATTAGAAATATGCGTGTGGTGCTTACAGCATGATGTTTTTATTATGTCTGCAACTACAGCATGTGTTCATATTCACAATATAAAATCAAAATCACGAGAAAATTAAACCAACATAAAATAAAATCACATAAAAAATTAAGGCTTTATCGTAATTAATTTTAGGTATTGAAGATCGTAAATCCAATTCATAATATTCGCCAATGCCGAGTCTACTTATGGCAGCAATGCCAAAGTATATATTTAGTTTTTTAAAAGTAGCGTTAATTACAAGCAGATTAAGATAAGACTAATATAATAGATTAGGGTAATATGGACATTATTGTATATTTGCTTCCTTTTGTAAGAGATTGGAGTTTATTTAAAATATCCTGTATTCGACTTTTGCCCAACCAAGGAGGATCCAAGGTGTGCAGAAAGGGAGGATAAATGAGGATAAGTACATGCATTTTCACTTCCCGTCGGTTTTCTAAAACACGTTAGAGTCATTCCATTCATATTGTAATATAAAGTACGACTAGTTATTACAGACATTCTTATTTATTATCATGTTTTAAAAATTCAATATTCACAAACATTGAACAAAACATTAACAAATTTGAAGTACAGTGCGTTGTTTGATGAGCGGCGTTTTATTGGGAGCGGATCGCGATGGCACTACGAATCCTGGAGCGGCGGCGGCCGACAAAACCTGTTGCTTACAAAAAATAACTTAATTGATTTCGTTAGTTTAGTCATACTAATTCACTGATAAATATTAAACGAGCGCCATATACGTGCCAACGCTGCAGATGGCTTGTAGCTTCTTGTTTTACAACAACGAAATTTTATGGTTCCGGTTCTTCAGATAGCTTCCATACTTATCACTCGGTATTGCGTAATTAATTGCGGGTGTTCCGCGACCGCCGGCGGCTCAAAGGATTCATACGCACGTTTCAATGATGATGTATGAATATGCATATTAGTTCATCTACATACCAATG
The DNA here is from genome assembly GCA_033459515.1 of Theretra japonica. Taxonomy (NCBI): domain Eukaryota; kingdom Metazoa; phylum Arthropoda; class Insecta; order Lepidoptera; family Sphingidae; genus Theretra; species Theretra japonica. The sequence continues at coordinate 8,652,317 of CM065930.1, forward strand.
AGATAGATGAACTGATATTCTGCTAGATATCACTAGCTAATTATTCCTAATTAATAGTAATTGCGTTAAGGTGACTAGAACATCCTATTTTATATATTTGATTAAAATTATCTTCTTGTTACTATTTATCGAACATGATTATTAATATTTTAATTAAATTTATTCGTAGCGTCATAAATAAGGACTATTATGTATAATATTTGTGGAACGCAGAGCGTGGCATACTGTAGACACAAAACATTGCATACAAGGTGATATTGATTACATTTCTATATAATGAAAGCATGTAGGCAATGCGCGTTGCGACTGCCGGCCACAATGTTGTAACACGGGGACGTGGTGGGAATATTGTTAGAAACTTCTTACATGTGTAATTAAATAACAAGTAAAGCCGGTGTGGTTATGAGTTTTTACTAAAGTGCAGATCGGCGAAGGAGCGAGCCCCGCGGGTGGCGCAAACGCGACGCGCCTCCATGTTTCATAATTAGCCCTGTTATGAATTTTATAAATGTTTCATGCGCGCTGCAAGCCGGCCGACAATTAATTAACTCGTGCTCTGTGCTTACATTAATTAGCGGGAGACATGTCACGTTACCTCGTCATACATTAAACATATGCGGCGGACATCTCTGCGCTCGCCGCCACTGTCGCGCCCCTTTTCATATTGCCTTTCAATAATTCAAATTGTCCAGGAATGCTTTGTTTCAGTACTCTTGTTCAATGAGTACGCAAATGAGACCACCTTTAAGATTTTACTCTCCATAATTTGCGTTTGTTTTGTGTCTAATTAAAGCATATTATATTAGAGGTCAATGATATTTGAGTTGTAAATTGCGGCCGCCATTTATATTATTATAGCGATTATTACTTTATGGCCGTTAATGTGAGCTTAGTAGACAAAGTCACTTTATTGGTGGCTTTTTGTTATTATCTCATAACTTTTTATTATATCGTGATAATTGTTCAGATTGCGGCGGTTGAGCGAATAGAGATTAAAAGACCGAGGTTTTATTTATTATAAACTAGTGAACTAACTTTTGCCTTGGGTTTCGTTCCCGTATTTCTATAATTTGGGGGAGGCCTATGTTCAGCAGTGGACTTTCTTTAGGTGATGGATGGTTGGATGGATTTCTATAAAATATCACAGGAACAGATCTTTAGGGAATTAAATATAGTCTACGTTGCTATATTGCCCAAAGCCATATCTATTGAATGAAATGACCATCTCTTGCTTTCCTAAAAATAGGACAAACCGTCAAGCACAGTTTTATTATATTTGTAAATTCATTAACAAAAACAAATAAATTGTGACTTGTACGTGATTTGCAAACAAAATTGTAGGTAAAGATTCACTTGACTATTTTGACTTTAACAAAATTATTATAAACAGTAAAAAGTGTGCACGGATTTGTTCGTGGGATGCGCTTCACGGTTATTTATACCGGGAAAGCATTCATTTTGTAAAAAAAATACTGTTTTGTGGCGAGTTACTTAAAAGGTAAGCGGTGACCCCCGCGGCGCGGCGTGCGAGTAGCCAACAGAAGGAATCTGCGGGTTCAATTTCCGTATCCGGAATTATATTTATGCGATCAATAAATATTTCTTCTGAGCCAGAGTTCACAGTGGCTTCTTCATGCTCGTACGTGCTACCAGGAACATCCTAGTTTGGAATCATGATTGACTGCCACTACAGGATATGTATTTGCTTTTATTTTTTTCAGAAAAAAAGTTGTTCATCTTTGTCCCATTTTACTTTATTCCAGTGACATTATTGATATACAGCATGTCATAGTTTTTGTATCCGTGCGCCTAGTAATTTACCCCGTAAATTAAATTAGTAAATGTCAGCAGAAATTTAACATCGCCGCGTCGCGTCGCTCGGAATAAGCTCGCGGTGGAGACAATAAATTAAGGCTTAGCATAATATTTATTTTATCCTCATTATATTGCACTCTAATAAAGGTCCGACATTAATAATCAAAGTGGAATATTTCATTAAGACAGTAGAGACCACTAAGTTTTACAACTTAATTGCTTTCGCAAACTATAACAGGATCAGTTTTTATTGCGCGCTCACAAAGGACTCCGGGGAATCTCAACGCTGATCATTCATATTTTATTTTTTGCGTCATAATTCCGAACGATGAGAAATGGCCGACGGACATTTTAATAGTTTTATTCGGTTTGTGATTTCGCTTTGAAATGCCCGGCAGAATTATGAGTTAGAAATATTCCCATCTTTTCTCCGAAAACGCGATTGTCTCCGCGAACAATGTCTATGAATGTCTATGAATAAGGAACGGCTGTGTAATTCCTGCGGCGGGTACTAAACTTTCTAATCACACAACTGTATCTGGAGAGTATTTGTCGAAGTGCATGGAATATTGCGAATGTAATATGCCGGCACAATGGGCCGAGTGCGGTGATAAGGTGTGCCCGCGGTGCGCGGTGTGCCGGTGCGCGCCCGCACGCCGTGATTGTCGGCCCATCGGTAATTTTCCCATGATCGAAGACGCAGGACTTAGATATTGCCAGACATTGTCTCAACCGTTTGTGATTATTCAATTTTATTCTTCCAACGTGAAATATGGCCAGAAAGCTCCATTGCGTTTACGAGACTCACTTTCTTATCGATACCTCAGTTCGCACAAACGCAAAAGATTATAAAGGCATTTATTTATACTTTGTTTAAAGACTGCCTCGGTGGCGGATTTGTACTAAGGTATGATTACAAAACTGAGGTCTCGGGCTCCAATCCCGCGTCGGGAAAAGTGATATTAGATTTTTCTATTCATTATCAGCCCGGAGTCAGGAATTTGTGCCCGATATGCCAAATGCCTTATCACATCCTGGGACAAAACAGACAGGGCGAAACGTGGGTGCCTAGTTACTACCAGGAGAACCTCTGCCTACCCCTTCTGGGAAAAAGGCGTGAGTTTATGTATGTATGTTTAAAGAATATTTTTTTTCATGACTTAGAATGGTTTTATTTGGAATACTCGCGCAATTTATTTTGTTCATATTTGTTTTTGTTCATCAGGTGATACGGTGTGATGTGCTCGTTACAAAAACCTACAGATGCGTGTAGTATCCTAGCTAAATTCTATTAAAATACCTTGCAATAATGTCTACATTTGCGTTCTTGGCAACATTGTTAAAGTCTAGATGTATGAATGCCTACGAATCCTTAAAGACAATTAAAACACCCGGTGAAGTTAGCCTGCTACTTAGCAGTTTTAAAAAAGTTAAATAGGTAGATTACTGTGTTTTCAGATAATAGCGCTTAAAACAATGTATATAGAGTCGAAATTGGTTTGAAAATCGACTATTTACGGACTTAGCAAAAGATATTTGTTTTGGAAGTAAGAAAGCCTTCCATTCAGTGAAAATAAAATGTATAAAACAACGATGTTTTAAAGAAAATTAAAAACAGGGAAGTTCTGCCGATCGCGCCTGGTACCTAATCTACTTCATGTAAAGAAGAAATTAAAACTTCCTCGGATATTTATTACTGTACTTTTATTACCTGGCTGGCTTTCTATTAATGGAATCTAATTAAAATTAAAAGGATATTTTTTGTTTCGCACTAGTAAGTAGTATTTACGAGTATTAGTCGGAATTATTGATTGATAGAAACTGTGTCGTCTATTGATTTAGAAGGTTTAATTGATCTGTATACGAGTAGTAGATATGGGATATTCCACGACAATAATTATTATGCATACAGGGCCTTATTTATAAGCGAAGGATTAACTTTAGTCCAAGGCTTCAGAATTGATTCGATTATTTTAAATAGCGAGGTAATTACGACTTTATCAATAAACACGGACTTGCATATAGGGCTAGGCAACCATCGTATTGTAGTAACATTATTCAATATTATAGTCAAATTTATAGTCAAAATAATGGAGTCAATTCTGAAGCCTTGGACTAAAGTTAATCATTCGCTCATCCGAGTTTATTAATAAGGCCCACAGATTATAAATATTTAAAACTATTACCCCCCTACCAATATTCGTCACCAAAGTCCTTTTAGAACAGCTTTACGACTCCTAACAACTTCAATATGCTATTATATGTATATATGGGACAATATGTCTATAGCCGGCTATTTTGTACATGATGCAATATTTTTTTTGTATTGTATCACCCCATATACGACCCACTGCAGGGCACGGGCCTCCTCTACAATCGAGAGTACGATTGAGAGTGGTTAGGCCATATAGTCCACCACGCTGGCCTAGTGCGGGTTGGCGGACTTTTACATACCATAGAAATTTATACAAATCGCTATGGTATGCAGGTTTCCTCACGATGTTTTCCTTCACCGTTAATATTTTTATACTTGTGACAAAAAGCTAGTGGCCACCTAATGATATGTTGTCACGGTCTATGAATATTGATGGCTACATAGGGGTTGTAGGTGTTTTTCAACCATTGATAACTAGTGGCACAGTGGATGAGAAGCCGGTTCTGAAACGAAAGATCGCAGGTGCAATTCGCGCACGAGACAAATATTTGTATGATTATTAAATATTTTCATGCTTGGGTTATAATACATCCATCGTGGTATTGGTACTTTGGGCAAAACACAGGTATTTAGTGTGGGGTCGGCGATACGTGTGTTTTTTAATGTAATTAAATATAAATAATTTTATAACTTAAATTCACAAAATATAGAGTAAGTTCTGTCACTGACAATGCATTTTACATTATGAAGTTATACATACAAGCCAGTGGAACTATATAATACCGTTCTTATAAAGTTTGTATCCTCAAAATCACGCAAAGCAACATGTAGAGCCTAAAAATAATCTGTATATAACTAATACAATAATAAATATATAATCAGTATGTATGCCATCATCATTTGTTTCGGGCCTGGGTGTTTGTTCCTTTTACCCAGGAGAAGACTCGATCTTAGTTTGGGGTTGGGACTGTACATGTGACTGTTAGGTGTATTTTTTTATTATAAGCCCTTCCGCGTCCACTGGAAATAGGCCTCTCCTATGGCACGCTACTGAACTCGATCATCAGCCCATTGTCTGCAACCGCTACCAGCCATTTTACGTATATTGGTATCTATGTATATTCATAAAATTCGCGAGTTTGTTTTTAATGATCAGCACTACGATTATTAACAACAGATCGTATCAATAGTGTAATTGATGAAACGATGTGTATGCTCCTACATCAATGGGATCAAAACCGTGTACAAAAATATTTTAAAAACAAGTCTGTCGACATCCACATTCAGGAACAGTGACATATCTCCCTATTTTTTTCCATATGTAGACAAATGAGCTTATGTAATCACTGATCACTATCCACTAAAGAAATACATAATTTAATTAGACGTTGAATTTTTTTGGAACCGAAGCTATTCGTCAAAAATACTAATTGTCGATCCCGGCTTACAACATTTTCAGATGCTTGTCAATGGGCTCTGAGAAAACGTAGCCGGTTTACATGTTAGAACTGAGCGAATACTTCAACGTGAATTACCAGAACAATTCTATGTACTCAACTAAATAACTACAAAATTAGATTTTAAATTCGATATATTTTCAATACATTTTCAATTTCCATTGATTTAAAAGACTAAATGTAATTTATTTCGTTTATCATGATTCGAAATTCCCCTTAATATTACTATCACGCCATTATAAAAACTTCAGTAAAAGCTTCAACCATGCCTAAAAAGCAAAAAATTAACATCCATAAGTTTAATCATCGAAATCTTTACATAGGTTATATGTCGAAACGGTTCATAATGGTTCATTTGCATTTATATTGCGATTGATATCGAGTCATAAACGGGTGTTAGCGTCGTCGGGTTATTGCCAACTTCCGCTGCTCTATGCCTAGTCTTATCGATACAATTCTACTCACGAATATCTGCTTTGATTTATGCTAGTTGTGTTGTTTCTTTTTTATTGCATAGATCCGGCAAACAAACACCTCCCCTGACGGTAAGTGACTGCCGTCCACGAACGTCCACAACGCATCTTGCATGTGTTACCGGCCCAATTGGGAGGGGAGCAGGAACGAAAAAGGATGGGAAGAGGTAAGGGGTATTGGGCAGCCAGAAATTGTTGTTGTATATTGTGCTATTATGGGGTAGCTGTTAGACTAACTTGTTTTATGCTGGTGCTATAAAAGAAAATTGAGCACTATCCAGGGCAGAAGTTGCAGTATTATCCAGTGCAGCATTATTATTGGCAACCCGCATCCTACTGAAAAAGCCATAAAAATCAAAAGAAAGAATAGATACAGTTATGAGAGCAATGGTTCTACAGGGCCTACTTAACTCATGTTGCAAAGTTAACATACTCGTATACTCGTAAGGTAAACAGACCAATGATAAGTATTCTGGAAGAAAAATGACCACAACCATTTATGTATGCGTTGATGAATTTACGAATGAAAGATAATACCTCCTCCCCTTGCGAACGAAAAGTTAAGAGTCAATATTCTTGTCTTCTACTAGGTAGAGCGATGACATTTTACTAATTGAACTGCAAAGTTTTACTGAAAAGAGGCAGAAAGTCAACTTACTCCTTTCAATATTAAGCGTATCTTCGACATTTGAATAATCCGCTATTTTTATCCACAAACATTATCGCATGAATATATTGAAAATATTATTGAATGACTAAACATGTTCCTTCGCGAGATGTGAAGTGTAGATGTTTATCTGAGTTTTTATCAATAAGGCGCGTATTTATAAAACATACTTTCGTTATGGAACCGCTTCGACCTTTCCGATTATTTATCAAGCTAAGGGCACTATAAAATTTAAAGTATTAAATATTCTGACCGTAAAACGAGTTCTTTGTTCCTGTGTTGAATTTCGTGATGACGGTCCATTGAGGGGCTATAATGAGAATTGATTTAAATTACTCGCTTTGAAAAAATCTGGGAAAAATTATAACGAGAGGACGCCGCCGTCTGTCTGTCTACGATTGTCTTTGTGTGGATGCGACCTACAAAAATAAGTGACACTAAACTTTACTTTTATGAATTAAAGAGTATTAATTTTATGAATGGGTTTTTATAGCGACGTTAATGGATATCTTAGAATGGTGTAAGTTCTAATCTAGGATAGGTAACTAAACAAATACACCAAGTGTCACACATCATCATCATCACTATCAGCACGTAACAGTCCACTGCTGGACATAGACCAGATGGCAGGACGACTTGCACAAGAGGGTCGGCAGCGACTGGATACATAAAGCAGCAGACCGGGCTGACGTACCTTGGGCTCTCCCTAGGTCTCTACCTATGTCCAATGTCACACACATAGTCCTAATCCCACATTAAGATAAAGGATGACACTAGTCTTGTGTGGTGGGTATCAGAAACTATGGGTGGCTTTTCAACCAAAAAGCAGGAAGGGCAGGAATAATCTTGAGCCCTTGTGACCCTCGAGGAGCGCGCTATCTCGTCCGTCCATTGGTCTTGATTGTTTCCATTTGGTACAGCCAAAAGTCATAGCTAAGAGGGTCTGAAAAATCGTGTAATAGACTGACCATAAGTCCAATACGATCCAGTCACCGGCTTTGGGCTAGTGTGAACGTGATGGCGCAAGGTCTAAAAAGAATATAATAAAATCTTGTCCAACAATGAGAAGTAATAAATTTATAAAGGTAGAAAATTTGCTTATCGCAACAACATCAAATATATTTTCGATAAAGCATTAAACAAACGTTATTATTAAATACACACACCATTAAAACGCGTAAAAAATTAAGAGTTTATTGGGGTCCATTCCACGCTACGCCGAGGGATATATCTTTAGAATAATGAAGCAGACATTTTTATAACAAAGGTCCTTGGCCGTGCATCTTGATCTTAATGTTATCTCTAATAGGTCAATAAATAAGGAGCAACGTGCGAGCTTCAGCGACACATACACGCCAACGGCTTATTAAAATAAAAAATAATCAATACGACCGCCCGCCTCAATATCACTGACACTTTATATTCATATTTTAATGACTAAGCCGAGTCATTAAATTACCCCGCGCGACACATCTTAAACGCCACAAAAAAGAAATTCGCGCCGTTAAGTACGACGAATAATTGAAGAATAATTTTATATTAAAATGTATTTTATTAATTCAGCGATGTTTACACAAACAACCGTTGTCGTGGCGCGGCAGAACGCTTAACGACACGACAAAGCGTCCGAGGTGAGGCCTTAAAACTAATAAAAGCGAGCAGCTTCGAAGAAAATGATAAAACCCAATATAAAGTTAGGTTTTACGATAGGACAATCGAGCTTATGAATGAAATGTAAACAGCCGCAATGAAATGATATAAATGATAGCGAGGTTGGTCGGCGGCGCGGCGGCTCGGCGGGCCGGCCGCGCTCGTCCACCGCTCGGCCGCTCGGCCGCTCGGCGCAGCGGGCGCGCCGCAATCTCTTCGCGGCATCTAACGCGCTCGGCCCGTCCGCTTTATGATGTTCCACTCTTTTATTTAGATATTTGTACGGATCCCCTCATTTTTATTCAACCGAAAACATTATTATGCATAAATAAGTACTCTTTTATTTTATTCTCATCGTTATTTTAATACGTTGAGTTTGGACTCGGCTTCGTCACCTCTTGTGGGTGCGCGCCCGCCGCTCGAGATGTGGCGACAATATTTAACAGATAACGAGATAAGACAACTTAAAGCGGTTTGATGTAACTCGATACTTTACTATGTCTATTATGTTTTATAGGCAGGATGTAAGTGTAAATAAATAAAGAAGGCTTTTAATTTTTTTGGTTATCAATTTAGATAGGTTCTTTTTATATTTGGTTAGCTATTGAGCTTGTTGGGGTAGATAACTAAACTGTTTTTGCATAATAAGTACAAGACGGTTTTTTTACGACCCCTACCTATATTGCATCTAATGGTAACTGCAGTGCTGGAGTCGAAACAGAGTCGTCGAAACAGTTCGTCGATGAGAAACCAATATCTCTCATCGATTATCACAATTAATCCTGCCAGCTTCGAACTGGATGTACTCAAGCTAAATCACACGTGACACGACGCACTCGCGTGGGCTTGCGTCTGTGTACAATGTTCGTTACTCGGTACATCCAAATATTCTTTCGCCAGCAGATAGTAAGATATTGTTGTTTTAATTTACCATTAATCTCTGAATTATTTGAATTATAATATTGTTGTATTACGTGTAGGTGTGAGGGTCGTTAGCGGGGGCCGGCATAACAATTAGTCGGTCCGACGCGGCCGGTGCGCGAGCTGTGCGCCGGTAGCGCCGCCCGCTGTGCCCCCCGCGGAGGCACGCGACTCGCTCCGACTAAAATTATTTAATATCTTAATAACCGCTTAGGGTGTGTAACACTTTGAATAATTACACAATTTATTTTGACTATTTGTTAATTTTTTAATTCGGGGGACCCTTGTGCCTCTTTATTTTATTAATTAAAGTCTCGTGAGGAATGATTATTGAGATATTTTTGGTTAGTATTGTAACGCATATAATGTGACTGAAGTGAAATAGCATGGGTTTCATCCCCACGGAGATACGGCTCAGACGCACGGGGACTCTACCTCTAATTCTAAGTCTCTTAAAAATAATTCCAGAGTACCCTTTTAAAAAAAACATGCATCCAGCGGCCTCTACAAATTCAGTGGAACCCTTTTCTATCTTTCAATATTTACCTTAAGCACAGAGCTAAACCAATTTATGATATGAAATGCAAAGCGGGTAATCTGATTGTGGCAAATCAACATAATCTGCGTGCCTTGTCATCGGAGTTCTTACTTTGTTGCTTAGACTGGACAAGTAACGGCCGTATTTATACTCTATCTTACGATCGTTGGTTTTGATTTGTCTGCTGGTAGCTGTGTTTACGTCTGATATTTTCAGATATTGATTCAGTGAGTTCACCGACGCGGACGATTTTGTTCGTCTAGTGATGACGATTATGAGAGATCGAACTGTACGTTCAGAGGTTTCGGGACTGATACTACGGTATGCATTCTGTTTTTTAAAGCTAGAGGTGTGAACGAACTTAATTATTATGATTCACTTTAGGAGTCAGGTAAGCGGAGCTATGGAATGTTATGAGGAAGTCTCCTTATCTTCAATTTATCCACAAGAAGTTTGAAAAATATACATATGAGACCTAACCGTTACAAGGCTAGGGGACCAAAGTTTACGCCTTATTTCTATACACAGGCTATTTCTATAGCTACCCTTATTATAAGTGAATATTTGGGATATAATTTTTTGTCAAAGAGTTGCGGGTTTTCGTAGGTGGTTCGTGGTAGTTTTAAGTACCTAACTGCGCTTTTTGCTTTGAATATATTATATATTAATTAAAATATATTACCAAAATGAGTTTGATTTGTGAATTAATTATTGCGGAGTCAAGTATTCACATAAATTACATAAGCGTTAGTTATATAATTGCATATTGGTGCAACTCAAAATTTTAATACAATAAAAGTTACTCAGGATTTTCACTTTGCAATAATGACCTCGGCTAATGACAATTGTTGTTAGGGGTCGTTAATGGCTGGAAAGTTTCTGCGTCGCCTGCGGTGGGCACCACAGGCGGAAGCGGGCGCGGAAGCGGGCAAGACCTCGGCCGGCCGTCAGCTGACACGCACCGTATACGATTTGGGCAACTCTCAATACTAGTACATGCGACTGATTTACGAGACGAGCGTGTGCCCTTTGTGCTCGAGCTGACTAATGGACGAACGCTCACGGACATTTATGTAGATTGATTGTATGAATTTTATTCACAATGTTAATACACTAACAGATTTAGATGTCATTTAGAAATGGCGCTGTAAAGTTGTGCAATTTAAGCCGTGAATAATGGATGACGAATGGTTGGTTTCTATACCGGGCTCGTGCCGCGAGGTGGGGCCGGATTGTGATGGCTCATGTACTAGCTTCTCTATACATGCTCTCTTGTCACTACTCACGAACAACGATACGGGTTGTACTCGTACTTGCCCTAGGGTATTATCAGTTTAAGCTATTCTCATTTGAAACATTTTGTAGGTGATGTTTTGATAGAGTTCGATGGAGTGTTCTTGAAGAGGGCTATGACCAGCAAAGGACTGCTGAAAGATGGTGATGATAGATTATGTTTCGTATATTTGGAAAGAATGTATGATTTAAATTGCGATTTTAGTAACGAAAAGAGTAAAAGCGAAAGAAACATGCCAGATTTTCTGCTGCTCTAAAAATCTAAGGGTAACGTATAACAGACGAATCCAACCCATGTTTATCAGTTGACATCATGGAACGAGTTATCGTGCCAATAGATTTTTATACCATCTCGTCCAGGCACCATAGCTGATTGACTCCCCCATATTATTTTATTTTTCACGTTGATTTGATTAATTACATATTTTCTAACTAATTACAGGGTTCCTTACCGAATTAATGAGTGCTGCCAATGCCAAAAGATAGTTATTGGGACCGATGATTAACGTGATCTTCAAGGTGTGGAGATAAGTGCTTTGCGAATATTATGTTGGCCCCCAATATTGGACCAAAAGTATCATCACATTAGTCCGTACATAAAGGTAATTAACCTCTAAGCCTAATATAAAGCATACTAAAATTACGTCCCACCGATTACAAAGCACGTTCCACAATCATTTTCGTGAGAACAGTAGTTAAAAAGGCTGTTAGACACGATAGAAAAATAAAAGGATCTCTGCATTCCTAATATTACGAAGGATAATGTTTTAATATCTATACCGGGCTAATAAAAAATATACAAAACATTTAGTTACGGCTGGAAAGAAGGACGTTACGTAATAGAGTTGCAGAGTCATCTTATCGACACGGATCAAACGTAGTTAATCAAAAATTTTAATGACCATAGTTCAGAAAATAATAACTTTTCTTCAACTACCAATATACGAACTGCGCTTGCACCCGATTGATACTTTACATAACTTTAGTATGATTTCTAGCCGTGGTAAACGTTTTATGAATATATGTTTTGGGTTTGGGTGTTACTAGGTGCAGTTTTTCAGAAAAAGATGAAATAGAAAGACGCAAGGCTGAATTCTACGACAATGAAAAGTAATATGTCATCAAAAAGGAATAAAGCATTGATTTAATCACAATATAAAGATTTTATTTTTTGCATATAATTATTTATAAAGGAAGGAAAAGGTTTTTTCTATAACGGTGAAGGAAAACATCGTGAGGAAACCTGCATGCCGTAGCGATTTTAAAGAATTTCTACGGTATGTAAGTCCGCCAACCCGCACTAGGCCAGCGTGGTGGACTATATGGCCTAACCACTCTCAATCGTACTTTCGATTGTAGAGTAGGCCCGTGTCCTGCAGTGGGACGTATATGGGGTGATACGATACGATACGATATAATTATTTTGATTTTTTTATTCTTTTGTTTATTCTGTAAGCGCTACAGGTCTAAATAAAACTATGAAAAATCAGGTCTTTCTGTTATTCCGCTCCTAACTTATTTATGTGATAAAACAATAATCCTAATATTCTGTTTTGCTTGATTTTTCTGATTAATTTCGTTATTTCTTAAATTTTTAACATGTGATAAAGTCTCTAAGAAACTTATTTAGCTTCGATGCTTGATATCAATTTTTTGCATGCGTGTTACCATGTTTTACAGAAAGTAAATTGATGGGCGTGTGTCTTGGATGTAGACAGATTTTAGACAAACTGTAGACTGTACACTGTAGACAAACTCTTTGTTCTATTCGCATCTCTCACTTTAATAAATTAATATTGTATGGTATGAAAAATGTGAAGTATGTAAAGTATCAAGACTGTTGGCGTCGAGAGCAGGCGGTCACGGTGCGTGGCGTCGCGAGACAGTTCGGCATTTAGCTTCTTTGTGACGATGTTATTGACTGCCTTCGATCTCCGTATCCCTGATCACTACGTGCTCCTGTTTGTTACACTCACTACCTATGCCTCTTGCTTTCATTCCGCATTCCTTCACCTACGCTTAGTCAGATTTATGTGGAGTAAATGAGATAATTTTTGGTAAAATTTTGTACGAAAATTTGGGTTATGATTTTGTATTTTTGACAAATTATAATCAATTCTTGGACGTCATAGACGTGACTTACAAAGTATGCCGTTCTGGCACTATCCCATTGCGTATACATGCTATTACATAGCCATAGGTCTTGAGGTATATGGTTGTCACAAATTGCATAATAAATAAAATAGAAACTCGACTGGGAGGTAGGTAAAATACCCAATTTGTAATCCCAAAATAATTCGTATATTTGTCAGGGAAAAAAATCGGTCTAAATAATGATTTAATTTTAAAAACCTGTTTCAAAACTAAAGCAAACAAATTTCAAAAACATCAAATTACTTTTATATGTATAGGTAATATTACTTGTATAGGTATAGGAAGTCCAAAATTCGAATTTCAGCTGCTAAGGTGAAAGCACATGAAAATAAAATACCATTTCAGTTAAATTAAAAATGGTGCATATATCCATATTATAATAGAATTAATTTTACTCGAGGTCATACTTGTTGCAAAAATAAATATGTAATAGATCGAGTTCTGACGCAATAACCTGCGTACTGAATAATTCTGAAGCAAATCGTATAAGACAAATTATGTATTACGAGTATTATTTTAATTTTGGACGGCAATTAGACATGAATAAAAGGCATTATGAAAATGACTTTTTTGGATATAGCCTTTATACAGTACTACATAAAGTTAATAATCGTTTGAGAAATGTTGAGGAAAGATGTGATGAGAAGGCTCTTGATGCCCAGTAGTGCAAAGTAATCAATTGTGTACGGTTGAATGGGCTGGCAATTCGGTTATGTGTTAATAACTTTAAGATGTATCCGATTTAATTTCGGAAAAGATTTAATGTTTCTACACGTAGAAAATAAGCAAAGTACTCGCAATTGATACTCGCAGTTAATAATTCGCCTTGACCTTCGAAATTTAAATGTTTTTTTTCCAATATTGCATATTTATACTGGCACGAAAACGTAATAAAATTCTAGTACATTCGAACCAAATAGTGATGTTTTGGTACCTACTTTGAGCTGGTTAACAAAATAATGTCGGCTCCGGCATAAATCCGAAATGCGACACTCACGTGAGTTAATATGATGTGAGTTTTATCATCATATACGATGGTCGCTCTAAATCTTTGGATGAATACGAAATCTCATACCAATCGCTATACTAGGGTCTTTCAAATTCTCACTCATCGAATGAAATACTATTGCAAAGTTGTTGCATTACATTAGTGTTTTTTAAGTTAGTTTTCTTTATTGGTGGTAGGTCTCTCAAATGTGAGAGGCCGCCTGCGTAGGTACCATTGCAGTGTCTATTTGTCCCAGCAAACAGCAGTGTAAATGCACTGTTAGGTTCCAGTTTGAAGGGCATTGTAGTCAGAGTAACTACTGAACATAAAGAGACTTAATATCTTATGTCTCAGGAAGGCGAGTGCCGTGGAATGCCAAACATTGCTTTGTAATTCATAGTGTTTGGTTTTGCTACTATCCATGAGCAGTTGTATTGCTTACCATCAGGCGAATAGGACGCTCTTTACGCCATTCTTTGCAATAAAAAAACAGTGGTACATCCTTGGACAAGTGTCCCATTGGTAGTTGGTTCTGTAACTTTAACGAGCCACAGCATGACTCCACGACTTATAATTTCAAAATACGTATTTTTTCACATCGTAAAAATAACTGCCTGAGTTTTTAGCCTGTGCCTGTAAATTAAAGCACGTAAAGCTCGAGCCAAACACAATGGTGGACCTGTTCAGGCTAAATATCATCACGGCGTCAGCTCAGCTTGTGGCACTGGTAGGGACGTAAAAAATGGTCACGTCCACCACGAATTATATGGACGAGCTATACAACTGACGATAAATAGTAAAAACTTACAAAACACACCAAAACGAGCCTCGATTGCGCGTGCGGATGTTTTTTTGTGCGTAACTAAATCATTGTTCAGTATTTAGACTTATTTCTCGGTTTAGCATCGTTATTAAAAGTTGTGGTAGATATAGTCGTCAATGTTTTTGTTTTATTGACTTTGATTATGTAGATGAGAAAATATTGAAACGGCTTACCATCCGTTTTTATATATATAACTATCAGGAGTTAAACATGTGACTACAAATAGTTTTTGAAAAATTAAATGTATGTGCTATCAACAAATACTTGATTCGGATCTGAGTTTTGCAGGACCGCATAGTAGTCACTATAACGGTGAAGGAAAACATCGTGAGGAAACCTGCATACCATAGCGATTTGTATAAATTTCTATGGTATGTGAAAGTCCGTCAACCCGCACTAGGCCAGCGTGGTGGACTATATGGCCTAACCACTCTCAATCGTACTCTCGATTGTAGAGGAGGCCCGTGCCCTGCAGTGGGTCGTATATGGGCTGATACAAAACAATACAATAGTAGTCACAGTTTCCGATGCCCAAGAAGTAAAATTAAATAAATGTCTTGAACTATACGTCTGTCCGATGTTTCGTGTAACATTATTACTTCAAAATATAATTTTCTATTATCACCGTAATGTGCCAGAAAACTTTTTACACAACCATGTATCCAACCACTGGATCAAGCACGAGTCAAATTACTATTGAAAATTAGCATATATTTATTAAAAGGATACACGGTGTCTTTGTGACTTGCGTAGAATGATTTAATGTAGTTATCTGCGAATAATAGTGGGTGCAGTCCGCCGGCGCGCTCTGCCGCTCTCATTGTGTCTATAATAAATGGCAGCGGCAGGTGAATAACTAATTTCACTCATAAAATTAGCTCCATGGGTGGACAACAATTTTTTATCTGTCAACAGTATCCGGTTATGGCGCATTGACGGGCCCGTATTGAAATATGTACCGTCTATTGTTGATTCGTAGATTGTTGGGATTGTTGTTCGTTGCGATTTTATTGGAGCTCGTGGCTACAGTGGAATGAGATTTCGCGTTAGCCTATAAAGAGATGTAGTGTCGGATCTAAAACGGGGATCTACCACACATACAAGGAAAAATAGTTCTGTTTTAAACACCAATTTATTTATTAAATTTTTACTTTTGAATTTCCAACCTCGATTCAGAATCTTGCTGTAAGCTAATACAAATAATTAGTTTATATTAAAATAGCTTTGACTTTATTAAACTACGAAAATTACTATAATGAGAATCTACATTGTATGTGGTGAGCGTGGTGGACAAGAAGACACACTTTATCTGACAATGTGAAAATCTTCTTGGGTCCAGCAGTAGGCCCTTGTAATTGTTTTCCGGTCTACAAATTCCGAGGTTCTCATAAAAGCCACACACATTAAACATAGATCGAATAATACTAGGCATATTTATAGCAAAAAATATTCACGTCAAAGATACAAACATGTTGTTAAAACAGTGAAAAACATCGCGTCAGTATTTTGGTTGATATCAAAATTATGCAAAACTCAACATGACGTATTTGATGCGGTCGATGCCATTATATGAATGGAATTATTCATGGAGCCAGACGGCGAAAAAACCAGTAATTCGACAATTCATTTGTTTGCGCGACTACTGCGGCTTCATTGCAGTTTGACAGCACTCGGGCGCGCCAAATAATTCCCATTATTTTTACCTGCGATAATTGATAAGCGCTGTACCGTGCACGGGTTGTTAATAAAGCCAGGCGGGCTATGTTAATAACTTGGCTAAGTAATTCACAGCGACACTTCCTCGTATGCAAAATAGATAGGTAAGCACCTAACCCTGTGCACGCCTCTCCCCACAACCGTTCAAAGCGGGTGAAACGACTAGTCAACCCTTTGCCGCTCACTCGCTCGTGAAATCACTCAAATACTGAATATTTTAATCTGAGCAGATAACGAGCTCGCAATTCTATTAGATGAAACATAGCTATGTGAGGTTGGATGGGTCGGCGAGGCCCCTTGTTGCATCGCATCGGCCGCGTTGCGATTTCTGATGTAATTATACACGTATGAACATCAATGCACATGTACTGATCTAATTAATTCCTCTATGTTGATATTGGCGGCGGACGCTTTACAAAGAAACATTTCATTAAGAGAATAGAGTCGGTATTAAATTTTTTTATAACACGGAAATAGTACATTTGGCGGCATGTATCTTTATACCGAATTAGTCAGGAATTGGGTTATTGTAAATTTTATATTATTACTTTACTAATATATCGACCTATAAAACCGCGTCGTATATATTATACATGGTTTTAACTACCTAATCTAATGACTCATACAACTTTTGTTTCTCGAAAACTCACATTGCTAAAAAATCATTTTCACTTTTATAAATATAACTTCCCTGCATTGAACACATTAAACAAATCCGAATTGGTAACACTTAAAAAACACATATTAGTACGTGACGCAAAGCAATAAAGCTATCAAATATTTACTAATTTGAAGCGGTGAGAGCGCGCGAACCCCTTCTGTGCCGGGACTCATAAAATAAATTGAAATAGTCGCGCCGCCCCCCAAATTAAAATATTCAAATGGGACGCACGCGTAAGAAAATTGAAAATTGTCGTCTATCGCCCGCAAATGAAACCTATAACTCCTCATGTACACTTCCGGCCAAAATATGTGCTCGTTTATTGGGAATTGTTGCTGCAATAAAGCACGTGTGTAGATTTCTTTAAAGAATTTCTAGGGAAACATATTGTTTGTAGAAATTATTGTTACATGAACAAATCAAAGATATAAGACCGAGGTCATGGCGATAAGTTGAATTCAAAATAAATGGGACCGTGATGTTTATTGATCATTTCCTACTCATTTGGAAGTTATTACGTTTTTATCACTTTCTAGGATTATTGATTTGGTGATGTCATGTCCCTGTATGTATACCAACGTAATCATTTTCAAACAAATTAATTATTTTTTAATACCCCTGTGGTGTTCTTGCAGACTACTTGAAGCTGACGCCACACTCCTAAATGTTCACGTATGTATGTCTTAAATAATATAACATTCGTGTCAAAGTAAACAAAATAATTTCAGAAGTGGTAGAGCCACGGTGTGGTTAGCCATGACTCAGCATGAATGAGTAGGCTCGTCCAGGGTGGTACCACTGTCCGACAGAAAATCGACATGAAGCGACAGTTTTGCTATTGCGTTTCCTTCGGTGAGTGAGACTGCCGGATGCCAAATACCTCATTTCTCTTCGCATCCTTTTTCCTTCCCGCTCCAACACATCCATGATCCAAGCGTTGTAAATGATCATGGGTGGCAGTGATCCCTTACCACCAGGTGACCTGCATGCTCGTTTGCCGGACATGTGCTATAAAAAATAGTAATAATATTCAAATTCCGCTCGACGAACAATTCTATTGGTCCGCAGTGTACCGACGTCTAAAGCACCAGTTTCGATATGCCTTCAAATAATGCCATAAATGGTATTCACTTTTATGAGTGCAATTTGGTTCAGATACTGAATTAGTATTTGTTTTATGCAAGAATAAATTTAATAGATTGACTGCAGTAAATCGAATGCGTTGTGCGTTGCGATGGTGATATGGAAACATTAAATAAAGCATTCATGGCAGAGAAACACTAGAGCCATCTTGTACTACTGTAATGTCCAGCTGGAATGTGGTGGTACTACAGTCTCACAGAAAATCTTCGGTGAATGAGATTACCAGAGACCCAATACCCCTTGGCCCTTTCTCCTCTATTTCTTTTCTACCATTTTGAGAGGCAAATAAAGCACTCTTAAATGTTGATTCATATTTTATGATACGTGTTGATCCTATTCTCAGGTGTCATCAGGTGAGCCGCTTACTAATTCTTCTGACCTATACCACAAAAAAAATAAACATGCAATGTTTTAATTCTCGATATTAAGTGATCGGTAAGTCAAAACGAGGGCCCGACACCGTCGGTGCAGCGGCTTCCGTTGTTTTGCGGCCGCCGCTGATTTTGTGGTTTCATTTCGCGTAACATGATAGACACAATACTCTACTTGCACATCCTTGTAAATCACGTCGATACCAGTGACGTGCCGTGTCGATACTCATGTTTTTTTGTGTGTCGATATTTGCAAAAAACTCTGACTTTTCGGAGTCATATTTGTATTGATAGTCAATCACCACACTCTATAACGGTGAAGGAAAACATCGTGAGGAAACCTGCATATCATAGCGATTTGTATAAATTTCTATGGTATGTAAAAGTCCGCCAACCCGCATTAGGCCAGCGTGGTGGACTATATGGCCTAACCACTCTCAATCGTACTCTTGATTGTAGAGGAGGCCCGTGCCCTGCAGTGGGTCGTATATGGGCTGATACAATACAATACAAAAATTTGCAAAAAAAAAAATATTTTTTATGGCCGTACAAATATATTCTTTTTGTAAAATGAGTATACAACTAGTGTAGAATTAAGATTTTTGTGGATAGCGGCTTTAAACAAGCGTTAATTAGTGTATCAAACTATTATTTGAACCGTAATTAACTTTTAATAGATCTGCTATATCGCGCAAAAAAAATATAAGGGGATTATTGCAATCAAAAATCTTTCAAACAAAAATAATGATCGGTTACATTGACTGTTAAAATGTGCGTAATATCGATAGTTTAACGATTAAATCACAGAGTGCACTTGCCAAGCATACCGCGTCCGGTGATCGTGCAAGCGATACCCTGGGAACCGATCGTCTTCCGCCGCCCGCCGTTGATACGTTTACCCCTTTTACATCACCTCTAACCTTGCCTTTACTATAATTACCACGCTCCACATTGGCAAATTGAAAATGCACTTTTAATACGAATCGCCGGCGCGAGCGACCTCCATCTCGCCCCGAAAACACTTTTATTCATTTCATCGCATTTAAAGATTTAAACCGTTTGCTTCCATTCATAAAATTATTAATGTGATCGTAAAATTGGGCAAATTTTATTGTCTCGAAGGCATAATGGGAAACTAATGTAGCGTGTTATTATTCAGTTGGGTTGTAGCCGTAAAATACGGGAACGAAGCCGTGGCCTGTGGCTCGCGGGAGAGCGGCGCGGAGCCGGCGATGCGCGCGCGACGTGCGTTCCCACCGGATACACCCTCTCCTATTTGAATATCAAATATATTTCGGTCATATTTCATTGCAACAGTTATGATATTCTTCCTTTTAACTTTTATTATACGTGCATTCTATTTAAATAATATGGTAATTTAAGGGTCAAAGTTTCTTGAAATTAGAATCCTGCCACGATGACACTTAACATTAGAATTAATTACTTCAACTATTTCTATTGAAATTACAATGGTAATTATAAATAGTTTTAAAGATTATAAACAAAATGTACTGAACTATTGTATGTAAATAACTGAACGGACAATAAAAATGATTGCTTAAAGAGGTCATTGCGGCATCGGTATGGCAATATGGAATTATTTATTGATAATCACTGATGTTTTGTTGAGTGTAGTCGGCTACGGCGGAGATCTGAAGATTCACAGAAACGAACAGAGAGCTAATTGTTGTCGGCCATACGGTCACTGAACACCATCCGCGCCGCTGCCGATATGAAATTATTATATGAAACACATGTCGCAGGAATATACCCATCGCGCACCGACCAATCAAACTAGCACAAGTAGCCGATACTTCCACGAAATATACAACTGACACGTCAGAGACTACACATTTGTTATTCAAATAAAATAGCTACGCATTTGTAAGATCCATAGATAAAAATGATGAGCTGATGTGCGATATTGGCGAACAATGTTTACCTGCAGCTTGGTCCCAAATATCCATCATTAGGTCATCGCATGATACGTGCAGTAGGTGAATTATTTTGGGAATATAAAATAAATATTAATAAAACACGATTCTGATTCTTTTTCGTAAGAAAACACGCACGGGAAGAGGAGACAATATGCTTTTGTTTTTCTTTATTGTTATTGCCGTAAAACATTTAGCGAGCAGCATTCGGCGATAAAACACGTTATTTTGTGTGACAAAACGTCGAGCTTCATGAGAAAATATTGACCCGCAGATAGTGGGAATAAGCGAATTATTGGTCGCACTCATCACCACAAAGAACCAGCCACTCAATGATATTGTTTGTCAACATTACTTTTTATGTTTATTATGACGCGGCCACATCCATAAGACTTACTGTTATTCGGGTCACCTACATTACTAAAACAAGTCATTTCAATTACAAAACATATTTACACGTGGCCTTCCGTTTACTTGGCTTACACATTTCTCGCTTGTTATTTTCTCGCCACTACACAATGCTTGTATTTTAAACATTTCGATTAAGCCGTTGGCATTGATAAAGAGTAATTTTCGTGTGGATACTTTCGTCTAAATATTTCTATCGCGTTGGTTCGCTCTAACAACGCGCGTCCATATGTTAATGTGACGAACGATAAATTGGCCACTAATAAGATAATTGCCCGCGTTCTATGCCCACGTAAATCAACATCTTAACAGCTGTGCATGTGTACTCACTCCTGGACTCAACAGTGTGTCCAAAATTTTTATTGCTTTACTTAACCAACCATTAAAACTATGTTAAAAATTGAATTTGCGTACAACAAAAATAAAAAAGAAGTAGCATGTTATCGTCACTTGCTCACTGACTTGGCGTAATAATTCACAATAAATCTTTTTTTAAATTTTGCAAATTTCTTTTTGTCTTTGTATGAATTAATTTTGGCAAAAGTTTTATAAACAAAGTTATTGTCATCGTGTTCATTGTTGAATATAAACACTTAAAATCGTAGTCAAATAATAAAACGTATTGCAATTAATATAAAATAATATAATCGAAGGTGACTCGAGTAAAGTGACTCTGTTGACTTTGTGTTCGCTAAACAGCGATATCTATTAGCTGGCATCGAACAGTATACTATATTGTGCATTCTAATGCTTCAATAGTGACACATATTACATCTTATTCTTGTAATTCCTCTAGCAGTGTAAATCATGGGCGTTTTATAGACATTAATCTCGCATGTTTACGTTTATTGGTGTATTGTTTGGCCGCAGCATGACAGCGTGAGTTTTAGTTGATAGTTTTTAGAGAATTAAACGCTTTCATGTGCAACCAGATCGTGACATCAAATCTATTAGCGTGGATAGAGAGCAATGAAAATTATTTTTTGTTAGCAATACTAGATAAGATTATTAAAAGCAATGTCGAATAACACTCTTAAATATTTTAAACTAGGTATTTAAAAAACGTTTGTACTCGTTAGACTGACCTAAACTTTTTGAGGTTAAGTTTGTTCAAACTACTGAGAGTAGCACGATACTATTGCTTTAATCAAAGTGTCTTTTCCCATCCCTTAAGTGGGATCGACGAACCATGATTTATGCATGTCGTAGAATGATTCAAACTTTACGACTAGCCGACTTATTGGCGTCAACGCTATCATTGAAATGTACATTCCTTAAAATATTTTTTTCTTAATTAAAAATTGACGCGAAGTTACGTAATTAATGAATACGTAATTATTATTTGAACCAAAATCTTTCTGATTCATACCCCTTATAAGGTTGCCTGGTAAAATATTATACTATAGGTTAGAGGCTAAATGCAAATAGGTAATTTCAAATGTTATTTAAAAAAACACCTACAGATAGAAGTCAATTACAATTCTTAAGTGTCATTATGTGACTCTCGACTCACGACAATATTCTTTATTGTAGGCAAATACAAAAATGTCACCCACATACACACCCACAAAATCTGTTAAGATAACATATTTCCAATTAACAAGATGTAGTCAAAATAATTACAGTTTACAAAGACTAGTTTTAATCTACCTAAACACGCTGGCTGTAATTTTAAGAAAAAGACATGAAAAACATCCTCGATAGCCCTGAACCATCTTCGCTTTATGAACACCCTTTTAGCATGATTCACATCATTGTTGTAAGTTTTGGTTGTATTTCAAGTAAAATCAATTGGTTTCGAATTACAGTACGACCAATAATAGTGGAAATTTATTGTCATTGGGGCATTTTATAACCGTTTTATTAATTTAATTGATATTGACGAGGTTTGTTTGAGGCCGCGTGGGACGGCTAATTCACTGTAATAATACCCGGAGCAATTGGCTTCTTTGTTTTAAAATTACAAAAAGATTTACTGCCTCTTTGTTCTTGGCCTAATTAAACTATATATGCGTTGGTTTTATTGAATATATTTTTAGCAAAGAATACACATTCATTTTATTCGAAATGTTTTTTTTTCGTTTGTAGCGATATTTTTCATATAGTTTAATAGTCAGTAACCATTGTTAAATTTCAATTATTCAACACGTATTGCTTGTATAATAATAAAGGACACAGCTCTCTAAAATATTCACTATAGTTTAGATGCAACGAAATTATCAATTCTAAAGAGAATATCGATTTTGCATGTCCTCGTCATATTTACCTACTTTCATGTTTTCCATGTAACGATATGCACGCAAAATGGTATCTGCGCAAACGACTATTGCGTTCTATTTTTTAAGTTTGTATTTGTAACTTATAACAATGTTGAATTATTAATTTTTGTACCACAGAAGAGGTAAATAAGCAAGTTATTTGTCTAACAGAAAGTGATCAAAGGAGTACGCAAAAACTTTGTTGCCGAATTTGGAGAAATAGGATCCAGTAACAATAATCTGTGAAACAGCGGTTACAACACGGTCTAGTGTTGTCAAACATGCTGTAGTTACCTCTGGATACAATCTAGTTTTACCATTCAATAAGGTTAGAGGACACGTTTAAGAAATGGTTAAATGACTTATAAATTACTTTAGAAATGGATTCACGGACAAGGCGTACATATCTGATAATATTTACTGGTCGTCTTTAAGAAGAATAATAAGGAGTAATTTTATACACCAAATCTTAAAATAATATGTTTACTAAAATTTGGTTTTCACGTATTTATACTGGCATGCTCTCTGAGAAATTGTTTAATATAGATTGTTAAATATGCCGCGTAGTTTCCTGCTTTTAGCGACTTCAAATATTCATGTATTTATAATTGTCGAATAGTGAAGTCAACACACCGCGCACGATGTTCAAACATGCAGCAAATAATACAAACGTGCATGCATCAATTGTATGACAATTTGCCCCGCAGCGATACCATCTGCATAATTTGTAAACGCTTCATTGCGTTACACAAATGCTTTTTAGGTCAAACAGTTGATTGGGAAACGATCTGTCCATGTAGTAAAATATAAATAATTTGTTTGAAACGAAATGAGGGCCATTTAGAAACATGAGGGTAATAAAACTAGTGCGTGTCATGTAAACTCGGTCGCAGGCCTACGAGCACCGCGGCCATCCTATGTTGAGCTGTAGGTGCTCCTTCATAAATTCGGCTCAGTATGTTCGGCCTAAGACATGAGGGACGCGGCGGAGGTCTCGTTATATTGTTACGGCATGAATTTGTCGGTCGATAGCGGCCGACGAAACTTAACTATATTAGAATTCTAGACGTGGATTGACGTACGTGAGCTGCGGGCATCGTGCCTACAACAACAATATCCTTCTTTGCATCATAACATGTATTTATTGCATATCATTTGTTACAATTAAAGTTTAATGTGGCCGAGGCTGATTGTCGGTTTACGTAATGCCTTCTTGATCCGTGCCGTTATGCATGTATGCTGTTTGTGATGACATCTTGTTATGTGTAAGACTGCGCGTGTGCTCAGGCCGCGACAATCGGCAGTCTTCCCACGTAAGTACCTAATCGTTCAATTTCGATGGCGGATTACGCTCAGACTTTTGTCGCAAGGAATAAATACTGCTTTCGCATCATAAGTATGTCGAACTCAATTTAAAACTTTGCAATGGTAATTATAGTTCCCTAACAAGGATATTCTAAAATAATCAATGATGTAAATAACTAATCATGTTTTACATTAAATAAAACTGAACTACGAGTATATTAAAGGGTAATTATAAAAATATATAAATTCTAAAACTACACTACGACAAGGCTGGAACAATACATACTTATATTATAATGTAACATGAATATTAAACGTTGGTATCGAGCAACATTAATTTAATAAGTTTAAATGAATTAATAATTGAACGACGAGCTCGCCGACGTTAAACAATGTTTAATATTTAAATGCAACGTTGGAAGTATAAACGGAAAAATCCATCGATATGTGATTTTAAATAAAAGTTTTAATCAATGTCGCGTATACCGTTTCAAAGAGACGGACAAATTAATTAATTAAACATGCGATAGCTGTATTTAATGCACTTTTCGTTTTTCATTTTATTGCCAGTTTCATAATTAAATGTATGAATACATATCTGAAACCCATCACCATGCTTTTAGTGCTGTGTGTTTTTTTGCACATCCTTTTTCCAATTTTCATTTGATGTTAATTTATGTCAATCAATTTGGTTTGACGTTGGGAATTCATTCTTTATTCCTGCCGGTGTTGGTAGCGGCCACTTACTACTCAGTGCGCGATCTATCATACATAGGTCTATGAAAATGGGTCGCATCTTGAGAAAAGTGTATGCTCGAACAGCTTAATTATGTCGAGTGCTAAGAAATGCTACGTTATGGCCGCCATGCACGTAACGATATAACTGTGCAAGTTTGAGTATGCATCAGTATACTTGAACGTACTTGAAAACTGCGCAAATTTCAAACTACGACGCTCTTTTTGACAGAAATGTCTGCGCAATCCAGACTTGCATATTTATATCATTACGTGTATTGCGGTCATAATGAAATTTGATGTTCAATCTACATAGTATAATATATAGAACTACGAATCATGCAATCATTTAGGCATTTATACCTATAATACTGGACATAAATGACGAATATCTTAATATACTCCTTATGCGCTGTACCTTGTTGATGAAATCTCGTTTCTAATTATGAAGCATTCTTACAATCATTGTGGAATTAAAACATCGCTCAAATTCATGCGAGACAGTACAAAAATTCGCTCGTTGAGTAGTTATAGACGTACTGTCATGTAGTTTATTGCAACCGTTCGGTAATTCGATTGGTATTCACCAAGTCGCCTCATTACGCAACCGATCTTTCCAGAATATGCTTTCAATAGATCACCGATAAGTGGTCTCTCAGACCGATTCCGGGTATCAAATTTAAAGTGCCCATAATTCTAGATCTATGTTAGTAATCAAAACTCAATAGAAACGTAGCAAAATTCATAACGGTTTATACAAGTAGGATTACACAACAGCTCACGAAGGAGCAGAATACTAAAAATATGAAAATATCATGTTACAAAATACACGATCATGAATATACTTATGAACGGTCTATTAAAATTGTAATAGGATTGATATGAATTTCTGACGCCTCGGGCCACGTTGGTGGCCACGTGACTCAAGGAAAATCGTAATGGATACGTGTATGCCATTATTTTACAATGCATGGACATCATTTTATTATGAATCTGTAACCGCTCCCATAAATGCCATTACCATAAAGATTTTTGTCCTCTTGATACTTATAACAAGGTTTTTGTGTTTATTCAGTGAATAATTTCAATTTGTATTTGTTTGTACTAGTTCTTTTCTATGGATTCGCTTGTTTAAAATGTATAATAATTGTTGCAATTTAATTAAAGCGTATTTTGGTTTAATTAAATATCAATAACACTTTCAGATAAATCCTTAAAATATTTTTGGAAATGTTTACAACATCAAGACTTAAAAACCTTTGTCTACCAATTTTAGATTATCCCTAGTTCAGTGGACCATCCCGAACTACATTGTGTGTGTCCCTGACTTCCTTTTTGAATCAGTTTACCTTTAAATCGAATAAATATTAATTATTTTTATAATGGCAGATTATTCCGAGACGCCCTAACAGCGAAAATCGTACAAAAGACGCAACAACCACCATAGTTGCCACCGTGACACACTTGGGCATTAAAATCGCGGTTCGGTATCAGCCAGTGTACATGCAAATACGAGTATGCCATCATAATTATGGCAACAATCAGAGATGATCTCTTGCCGTTCTGAACTTACTATGAGTTGAACTATTTACATACATACATACTAACGCCTCTTTTCCAGTAGGGGTAGGTAAAGGTACTACCAGGACACCCAAATTTCGCCTAGTATGTTTCGTCCCACAATGTGATAGGGGGGCCTATCACCATATTAGGCACAAATTCCTGACTCCGGTCTGATAATGAATAGAAAAATCCAATATCGCTTTACCCGACCCGGGATTCGAACCCGAGAACTCAGCGTTTTAACCATACCGTAGTACAACTGCGCCACCGAGGCAGTGTATGATGAACTATTAAAATATTGTAATATATGGAACATCTGTACAGTACTGTATCAGCCGATATACCTCCCACTGCAGGGCACCGGAGGCATACAATCGAGAGTACGAATGAGAGTGGTTTGGAACATCAGTACACACATTTATAGGTAAACATTGTAGCAGTTGATTCAGTACACGTTGATACCGTTGCACCGCCCGTAGATCATTGCCCGTGCAGTGTGGCGTTAATTAATTTAATGCTTTCTTTTTTACCAACGAAGGGGACTGAATGAAATTCCAAAAAGCGTAAACAAACGTGTACCTACTGTATAAGTTATTGCAGAGCTCATTAAACACATTCCCATCGTGGTGTCATAAGCGTTCTCATAGTACCGCCAAGGTGGCGCGAACTGTACAGGATGTTTGCAATATTACGATCGATTTTAGACATTGACGACTGGCTTTTTGTACTAATATTTATATATACATAATTTGACACGCGTATACCACATAGTCTATGTATCTCTTAGCTCGATTCTAATATATTAGGTAAATACTTATGTACCGCCTTTCTCTATGACATGTTTTTAAGTTATTATATCCATTAATTTTAGCCAAACGAAATTATGTAACATTACATGGTACATACCCAAATCCCAGGGCACACCTCTGACTTTTCGGAGTCATGTGTGTATTGATAGTCAATCACCACGCACTATAACGGTGAAGGAAAACATCGTGAGGAAACCTGCATACCATAGCGATTTGTATAAATTTCTATGGTATGTAAAAGTCCGCCAACCCGCACTGGGCCAGCGTGGTGGACTATATGGCCTAACCACTCTCAATCGTACTCTCGATTGTAGAGGAGGCCCGTGCCCTGCAGTGGGTCGTGTATGGGCTGATACAGTACAGTACCCAAATTGATATTGGTGAAATGTTTGTATAATTAAGTTAAAATGACAATATTAAAGTAGCTTAAAATTTATTTATTTCAGCCCCCACTCTCCATTAGTAACTTTGCCAGAAAAATTAAGTCAATAACAACGTCACAAACGTAGAATGAAATAATTTTAGCTGTTGTATGGGGAATGTGTTTCGGAACATTTTAAACGAATTCCAATGTTTGGAAATGTGAAATGCGGAAACGTTATTAATCCCTTCGTATTAATTAACAAATATGCTTTGTGACACGACTAAGCTGCTAAAGTAATAGCATTAATGCTTTTCGATGTTTCGGGTTTCGATATAAATTAAATTATGCTGAAATAAAACATACCTCCAATAATCGTTACTAATATGTTAGCAGCAGGCAAGTAATGAAAGCTTATACAAACTATTTGCAAAATCTATCTAATCTATCATAGTGATGAGTAACGACCATCAGGTACGATGAAGTAACTGCGAAGTCGAAATTAAAAAAAAACATATTACAAATGTAACGTGATTTGTGATTATTGTACATCAAAATTCAACTCAAAATATGGTAATAACCTTACAAATTAAAATGTATTTTAGCAGCAGCCTGTGTATGAGATAAAATAGGCCGGGTATGATGGGCGGTTAGCCCCACATTTGCAGTAAGTCGGACGGAGAGCCATGCGTCATCGCATGATATACTCGACACATTGTGTGGTAATTTCCCTCTGCCGTTTAATTGCCATCTCACTGTGCTCTGACGTGGAGGGATTAATTTATAGAGACACCTCGCATGGCACACGTTTAAAACAATAATTTATCATCATTAGATACAAACATGTCGTACTATTTTATGGAAATCCGCGCGGGCGATCGAGTTTAAATCAAAATTTTAAGTTTGTATTTCATGCGTATTTTAATTTATTAATTTAATTTTTAATGCTAATCGTTTCTGAATATTGTATTTTGCTGTGGAATAGTAACATGCGTTCAAATATGTTTATTTAAAAAGTCTTGCCTTAAGTAAATAAGATTAATAGCGTAATTTTTATTTGTCTTTCGGCTTGGGGCTACTCCTCAAAGAAAAATATATTGCTGTATCGCACACTTTGAATGTTTTTGACCATCGAACATACAAGTACCGTGCAAGGGTTTCCATATCGGTTTTTTCTGCCTCTGTTAGTGTGCCATTGTGTTTTGGTTGACATTCCGACATCATATCCACTATCCCTCAGATGAAAGGGGATGTGAGAGCTTCGACTCCATGAAAAAAACTATTTTTTTTTTAAACCATGGCACTACTGTACTGTTAAAGTGTAAATGTTTCAACTCGGTGTACAGAGTGACGCAGAAACATCATATCTACAGAAATGGCGAGTCACTACGCCTATAAATATTAAAGGAGGTCAGCTTATACATTTTTAATGCGACAAGCGTCAGCGTTGTAAGATTACCCATTCAGTTTGTAAATTCATTAAATGTTGTTTTAATACCAATATCAGAAAGAAGTCTTTCATGACAAATTTACAAAAATCTATTTTTGCATTAACCAAAATTTGCTTCTTTTTGAGGTACAGCATTTGAGCCTCAATCCATTAACACGGTTCTAGGCTGTTTTTTATCAACTTAAGAACTGGCTTAGTGCTATCAAACTGTCTACAACGAATTGAATCCTTATAACGTTTTCACATCCACGAACGCTGGCATCACCGAATTCAGGTGTGTCGGGCTTACCAACTGCATATACGATACCCAACACGCCGGCATATTTGTATCGATTTATGAGAGATCATCAACTCTAATCTATAAATTATCTAATCTAACTGAATTGTATTTACCCTATACAATTATCTGTGACACATTACCAGCAATCGAGTAAAAATATGGCAATTTCTCATTAGAATTAACTTTGATTAATGTAGCTCACTTGACAGATATTTATAATTATCGCTCTAATTAATTATTAAGAGCAACGAACATGCCAAAATCTCATGGCGCTGGATCCATCCGAATCAATCAAGATATTTGATATTGGTTTACATTCAAAACATCTATTAAGCCCGTCTAAAATCAATATTTCTGGAAAGCTTGCTGTTCAAAAATAAATCTTTTGTCAAGTTAAATATACCATTGAAAGTTAATACCAGCTGTCATAAACAAATACGCTTTCAGCGAGGCAGTTAAGTTGATCTAATAAATTATACGTTGAAATGAAGTGCCATCAGACAACAGCAACAGCAGTCGTTTCAAATATGAAATGAGTTAAATCGCAGTTAACAGTATAATGCGTGCTTTTAGATTTTTTGTTAACACGACGCTGCCGCGGCATTTCCTGCTACCGCATATGCCGATCGTATTGTTCCCGAAAAAGCATCTTCTGCCCTTCCGTTTAGGTCTAAAATAGAACATCTGTAAACAAACGACTTAAATTCTGGCTAAAGTGGTGATTAATTGTGATTTAAGCAGTTTTATATTTCGGTTGATATACCGTCGCGTCATTTTTAAACCATGACAATAGTCGAAGAGGCGCCCTCGTAAAACATTTATTTTTATTATACAACATGCCTTGTAGTGTGTGTAGAAGCGAAGTAAATATAATTATAATTAAAATCGTAATATCTGTTCAAGGAAATGTCCAATTAGGCAAGAGTCGGACTTTGCAATGCGATAATTCCGCGAGCTCAATTGATTTCACGTCTGCAGATAAAGCCTGGATGTTGTCTAGAGGGCATGTTATCAGATCGACGTGCCGCTGTCGCCACAAGCCGCCCACCACGTGGGAAACCTCACATCCTTCTAGGAAAACTTATTAGTACACGAGTAATAAACACTTCCTCATGCAGACTAATAAACTAACGCATTGTGTCTCGTTTGCCCTACCAATACTTATCGCTTTCTTTATTTGCATTACGCATATTTTTGTAAGACAACAATACATTGACAAGTATAAACAAAGACGTTCTGTGACTAAACATTGGTGTAATTTGTGTTTACAACGAGTAACATTGGTTTATGCTAATTTTTATGGCTATTTACGGACAATATGGAGTTAAGAGTTGAACATATGTTGCGGGCAGCTTCATATTTTACAATCATAAAACGTATATGGAGCAATATGTGCATAAATGTCAATATTTGTGAGTGGAGCGGGCGCGGTAGGAGCGCGGCGCGAGCGTGGCCGCTGCTGGATTTATAAGCGACATTTGGTTCCTAAGCAGCGGCGGGGGCCGGCGCGCACAGCGGTATACCTCCGGCCATAGCGTCCAGCATCGTAATTGTCGATTAATTATCTTGAATTCAATAAAACATACGCCCCGCAGATGAAATTGTATAATTTTGAACTATAAAACTCCTCTAATAAGGCATAAGTGCCACACCGCCCGCCTGCAATATGTACACTTAAAAATGTATTGAAACACGAGTTATGGATTCAAATATTTTACCGTATGCGAATACGCGATGGCGGCGTGAACTAACGGAGCCCGAGGAGGCGGCCGGGGCGGCTGCGGCGGCCGGGACGCCAGCGGCTGCCAGTTATGTGAAAGTACGAGTATGATGCGCGCCGTAAGTATTTATGTGTTCATTAATGCAAGCCTGTGTTAATAACGACGCATCACGTCCTCGGTTCACAAGCCACCAGCTCGCCACATTTATATTCTGTCGGTCGACTTGTGGCGTTTAGATTTGGATTATATTTGGTCATTGTCATTCAAATAACGGTTCGTGAAGTTTGTTTCATTTGTGAAACAATCATTTATATGTTAAGTGTGCTCATTGATCATAATGTTATCCTCTTTATTAACTGCCTCGTAACGTATCTTAAGTGTGATACGTTTTTATGACAATATTGTGTATTTATGGAAAACATATCGTAAAGGAAACATCCCTGTTATTATACTTATTTATGTACTTTATATGTTAATATCGCCTGGTATGAACTTTTAAAGCTCCAAAGAGGAATTCAAATAAATACTTATTGTCTTATGAATAGTCTTCACATGCGCAAAATAATAGTTTTCGATCACTTTGTGTCTTAACATCGTTGAGGTCAATTATACTTATAAGTACTGGCATGCAATAAACAACGAGTAATTGACACATTTAGTAACCTTAATGGAGCCTAAGGGTAGCGCGACAGTTGTTAATAATTACACTGACACCTCAAATTATTTTAAAAAAACACAAGAACTCAACACCCACCTTATGAAGATAGATATAGTGTACAAATGACAAAAGGACATTAAAGTGGAATGAGACCAAATGACAAATTATAATAATAGAGCACACCTGCTATTCTTTTGATGCGACATTTCTCTCATTTATGACGTTAATCGAGCGGAATGCTCTCGTGTTAACATTGTTTTGTGAGCAACAAAGCAATGCGCTCACACAATGCTACACTTTTGTCATATTTTTTGTATCAAGCACAAAATTCCCTTTCATCTCACTTAATTTTAGATCAAACTATAGTTCTTACATTTAGATCATGTCATTATTGTCTTTGTTAACTGCATCGGTAAGTGGAATAACATCGCACGGTGCTGAGGTGTGATAGGAATATGGTCTTTGCGCACCTGGACGATAGGTTAAAAATAGCTTCGATCGTTGATTGGACTTAGGTTTAATGTGGGTATCATTGTGGACAGATAAATAATAAGCGGCATTGCTTACAGCACGCTGCTTGGATGTCGCGTGAAGGTTTACGCAGCCAGTCGCGGGTCGTATTAGTGAATAGTTGCGTACGCGCAGACGGCAGGTTTTGTCTAGCGCGCTCCACCTTTCTCGCACATTAATCTTCCGCCGCGAGATGAAGAGATACAGATTTATCATCGTGTCCGCGATCACACTTGAGAAACTCTTTCCATTGTACACAATCAATTCGATTTATATGAATTGTGACGCACAAAATAGGAAATGGGCCTCAATCAAAATTATAACTCTTTTGTGTGGTTATTTTTGATACTTTATATTTGGAATATAAATAGCAGATGGGCCCGTGTAAATAAATTAGTCAGCGGTTAGGCGGTCGGCAAATATCCCAGAAATATTATTATTTGCATGAATAGCGCTCCGTATGACGGACAGCAGAAAGGGCTACCCGTAAACTTACCTTGTATTATTTTGTCATTATTAAATTCTCCTGTCACGGCCATGTTCTCATTTCTCCATAAGAAAATATTGTATGCAAAATTATATGACATTTGAATGAGCACAAAAAGGTCGTATCGGGGATTGTTTCAATGTAAACATATCAAAACTGAGATGAATTCTAAGAATAGCTGTAGTTAATTGGAAAAAATGCGAACAACGAAACAATGTTGGCATACGACGTATTAGGACGCTATTGTTACGTATAACATTATTTCATTTATCATAGAGACAATATGGCACTCTAAGTCCAATCGCCTGTCGATAATGAGACAAAATGAGTGAAATGAAGTGTGACAGGAGAGCCACAACACTGCGGTGCTTGAGAGGCAATGAAGTTCGGAGAGACTTGGCCGCGCCATCGACAAGTCCTCAACAAGCCTCAAAATGAAATTTCTCCAAGCCGTCAATCATTTTCCCCTCGCTGAACCAGCCCCACCATTCAGCCGATGAGAGTTTGGTACAATGTTATAGAAAATGGTTTTATTTCTCTCTGGAATATTACTTAATATTATTTTCTATACTTTTTCTTCTATTATTATATAATTTGACAATTGGAATACATTATGACTACTTTGTAACCATGTGTAAGGGGGACAACCGTGTTTAATGGCAATATTTTACTATATACTGTTTTAGGGACATTTTTTATTTTTACAGCCTCTGTGGCGCAGTTGGTTAGACGCCGGCTATGAAACGAGAGGTCGCGGGTTCGATCCCCGCTCCGAAACAAATATTTGTGTGAACCACAAGTATTATTAGTTTCGGGTCTGGATATTTGTGAGACCGAAAAGTATCTTGTAGTTTCTGATACCCACGACACAAGACTCAATCTTAGTTTGGGGTCAAGACTATATATGTGACTGTTCAGTGTATTTTATTTATTATAAAATTTTCTATCAGTTGCAGTATCTTCATAATACCATCCCAGTATAAAGAAAGGAAAAATGTTGATGTCCAAATTATACTCCAAAAATAACATTAGGTGTCTACGGCCCAAGTTCTTAGCTCAAGCAATGAGCATTTCTTTATCATCAGTCTATAACTTGCACCACAATAGATCGGTAATCGAGACATTATTCCGGCGTGTAAGCCCCAACCATCCATCTCGGCTGCTACGTGGAAAACTAGTCATATGACGTCCACGCTCCGATTAGGAACAATAAGTAATGCTAGGCAAAGAGAGCAGGGGTGGTACGATCGAGTCACTATTTTAAAAGGATTTTTCCTTGGTATTTCGAAAAATACTGCAACAAGCTAGTGGTTAGTTATAAGAAATAAAGGCAAATTCATGCATGTCAATAATAAATCAGAAAATATTACAATTTTTCGGTAAAATGCCATGTATGAAAATTCCGTGATACAACTCCGCAAAATTATTAACCTTCTATAAGTGTGAGTAAAGTTTGGAAGAAAACTTATCATATTGTCAAGTCTTCACATGCAGTAAAAGAGTTATTTCCACGCCAATCAATCTTCATAGAGATCTGAAAACTTTTAGCAAAAGTAAGATTTCCGTACTATTTTATTCAAAGAAGAAATTCAGAATTCACACAAGTACAGTGCGTATTTCTTCCATTACAAAAATATAAAGACTTAATAGTAGCTCCACACATCCCATATATCAGAAGCAGAGACGTATAAATCTCGCGAGAGAGTACTAACCACAACTCATCCAGGACCCATCATCCACTAGTGTGGTCGCTGTAATATTTCTTACGTGATTAATACATATTCTATCCTCTTTTTATTACCTCCTGTCAAAATTAGATTCCTCAAATTGCTACGAATGTCTTAATACTTTTATTTTTTTAATGCATTTAAAATCTGTTTGGGAGAACGCAACTGCCTGCTTCAAGTTTAAAAAGCCAGTTTTTGTACGTTATCAAAAAATAAACAGTCCATGGTTTCCAACGGTACAATTTGAGCGCGAGAATGCAGTAGACGCGCCATTGCGCCGCAGACGGAAAAATATTTCGGAATTGAGATTGATGTCGCACGCATGTGCAGACGGCCTGTCTCATGTCTGTATGCAAAACAACCCGCTCCCAAATATAGAACTAATTTATGATCATACTCGCCGATTATGTGCCGCTATAAATAAAAGTAGCTACTCCCGCTTTTCACAATTCATTAAGTTCTTTACAGTGCTTCAGCTCATGCGTGACTCACTAATAGTTTTACTGCTCAATTTCAGCACACATTATTGCATTGACAAATCGCTTTATCGTACTAGTATTACAAGTATCATAAACAAATCAATGCGTCGTAATTACACAACGAGCGTCACCAATAAATAATTAAAATAAGTCCCATTTAAGGGTTAGCTCCCACGCGATAAGAGGTGTTATTTATACACCCTCATCTCACAAAGGAACCGCTGCCGAATATCAACCATAAATATTGGGCTGAGGTGTAATTTTTCACATACCACGTCTCCTCGAGCGTCGCACCTTTAAAATAAATGCAAACAAAATTTAATAGGGAGAGATGCGCGGGATCGCGGGCTTCGAGTAAAAATAAACCATAGTCGAACTCAACCACTCGTTGGGAAATATTTTCTTTTGAGAGAATAAATAGGCTATTGTAATATATATTATCACAAATTCCATTATCAACTGTTGGAGGCGAGTGGCGCGGGATCAAAGCGCCGCCGCCAAACTGCTACCTGGTGACGTTTGGTGCCCGATACCCGATAACCATCTATAAAGATACCAGCCTGAATGAGCTCTCATTTAAAACAATACCCTCGTACATAATTAATACCGGCAACCGAATCACCGTAGTATTTATCGCATTTGTAACTGGAACAAAAACGACATCGCTCGCTCAAACAAAAACTGGTTAGAATATGTTTTGTAATTTGGCTGACACACAAGAAGTAAGTTTGTGCGAGTCGGAGGCGCTGATCGCGGCCCTTCGTTTATTTACGATTATTGGTTATGGATAGAGTTGATCGGCGGCCGGCAATCCCACGAGCCTCGTAACGGCTCGGACTTGCTTCGGGAAAACTGAGGGTGCCGCCACTGACGGATATATCCGTCTTCTGGGAATACTAGGACGTTTGCAAAATTATGAATCACTAAAAC
Source organism: Theretra japonica (assembly GCA_033459515.1). NCBI lineage: Eukaryota > Metazoa > Arthropoda > Insecta > Lepidoptera > Sphingidae > Theretra > Theretra japonica. The sequence goes on from CM065930.1 coordinate 8,688,757, forward strand.
GCATTATCCTTCACACGTCGTGAGAACGATGAGCTCCACATACACATCAAGCGTAAAAAACGCAACATCAAATGTAAATCCGCAATAATGTCTTCACATCGCCGTACGAGAGACAAACAATAAATAGAGCTATCAATATTTGTCACAAAATAAAGTTTCCATCAAATAATTCGGCGGCAATAAAAAACGGATAGAGACATCGCACGCATTTGTAATAAAAGTCTCACCATAAATAACCATCATGAAATATAATACACCTGCAATCTTGGGAAAATGGGAAAATCATTTTGGGAGGGCGGGCGCGGTCCGCCGTAATATTGTTATAAATGTACTTTTCTGGAGGATATAAATAATAATGGTGACCGCGCGAGCTCTGGCCGCTCGGGGAAAACGTCCACACTAAGCACTCGGCCATGCACCGGAAATGTACTACTTGCTAATTTAATTGCCCAGTTTTGATATGAGGTATCAAAGTGGCATTGTTTAAAATTGTTGAAAATTTGAAAAAAAAAAGAAAACGAAACTTATACATGGTTAAAACAAAATGCAAAGCATGGATCATCGCTGCCCGTCAACTTTCAATATTTTGACAACCACCAATTGAATGTCACCTACTGAATAAAAGGTGACCACGATGTTGTCACCTGACAAGAGTTATCTGCGTGGTAAAGATACATTTAGTTGGTTCGAAAATATGCTTCAAAACAGTAGGTTAAGTCATAATATCTATCACAAAAATAGTATCTATAAGTATATTAAAATCAGTAATCATTTAAATCAAACAGGTCTCAAAAAGCAATGTTAAATTTAACAAATATTTATTAAGTTTAAACATAAAAATAAAATAGGTAATAATTAAATAAAAAAGAAACAAAACACACAAACAGTCGCATTAGAAAGAAGATAGTTGCGTTGTTTTCGTGGAGGGCGGCGGCGGTATAGCGAGGCGTCGCGGCCGCGCCGCTGGGAGTCATTTCGTTCCGACAGCCTGTAAATTCTCCATTACTCGATATGAAATATGCCTGAATGCCCCGCGCTTCGTTTACGAGCCACCGCTATGATTTCCGATGTACCGCCCGATCGCCATTCTTCGCGTTAGCCGCATTAAACATTGATCACTTTTGTAGACAAAAATATCGTTGAGTGTAAACGTACGCGCCTGCACGTTCCGCGACAAAATTAGAACATTGAATCACGAAAATCAGCCCTAAATTGATGAGCCTGGAATTCACCTCGCATTCATTAAACATGACAATAATGTTCGCAAATGAAAGGTTGATCGCAGGTGAGGCTTTGTTTTCAACTTATTCACGATAAGCCAACGTCCCCTTTCAGCTAAATGACTCAACTAAATAATTATACCTTTATACGAATCTCGCATTACAATATTTTGCGGTTTCAACACAAAATTCAGCTTTTGTTCTCGACTCGGTGTAATGACTTTACGCGGCCACTAAAGTGATATTATTTCAATTAAGAGCTTGATTTAGCCGCGCCGGAAAAACTCAAAACAATGAGCTGTCCGCGATCGTGTCGAGAAAATAATGCGCAATGAAGCATCTGATTTGTGTGCGCAGTGAACACGGCTACCCAAATATTCGTACGTGCAGCCGACACTTAAAAATAAAGCTTATAGCCCATCGCCGCCGCCGCAGCCGGGATATGGAAGCGATCAATTACCCAGTTATGAAAAGTCTTGTGACACCGAATAGGCCACCGTATTAAGGGGCGTGTTTTAACAATTATACACGTCGTCACTTGTCTTGTAAGACATTAAAATAAAATCAATACTATTTATGTATCTGTGAGCGTATTAACGGCAAGCACCCGCTACTCTTATAATGCAATAAATCGTCTGGAAAATATAACCGTCATCGGTGTGTCATAGTCGCGTCGTCGGAGGTATGCGCCGGCGCGCGGCTGCGCTCGTCTCTCGTCCTGCGCGCGCCGCCGTGTCGCTGCCGACCCGGCCACGTCACGAGACCCATGCCCCATAAATCCTAAGGACGTAAATAAAATGTGGCGTTCCATATTTTAAAACTTTATTTTAATAGCCCACTACTCAACGAGAAATTAAGATGTGTTTATTAGTTAGACGCTCGTAGTACAAACAAGTCTTTTCATAGGATACTTTTGTCCGGACTATCATAAAACCGTATTCGAGCAGCTTAATGTGGACCTTTTAATGGCCGGACATTTCCTAAACATATGATGATAGACACACATTAATGCTGGCAATTACAAATTTAACTTTATAGGGATTCTTGTTATTACTAAAAATATAAAAAAAAACGAAATAATTTTGTTAATAAATTATACCTTTCTCATAAAATATATTATTCTGCTATTCGTAGGCTTTATGTTTGTTTTCGCCAGATCGAGAATATCAAATTGGCTTAAACAATCCGCTGAAATTCCGCATTATAGTAACAACAGTAATCAGGGTGGGAGTTTATGTATCGGAAGAAGTGTATGGAGAAAGTTTTTCGCCTGTAGCATATTCCGCACGCCGCCGTATTATAAACAACCCCTTCCGAGACAATTTGAAGAAAAAATCGTGTTTTAACGCTAAAAGATGTGTCATAAAGCGAGCACATAAATTAGTTTTGTAGAACAATGTTAAGTGGTGGAAGAACGCCCACAACAGCTGTCCTACTAATCAATTATACGTTCTCGTAATATGACTGTTGTCTTGACGACTATAAAATTACCACACATAAAATTTTTTCCTGTGCCAAAAATCAACATCATCACCGGCGGAATGTTAACAACACTATATTTTTCGACGCGATCTTAATCTCTACAAATTGTTGAAAATGAAAATTTTAATCGCGCGCGTTTAATACAGCGAATGTGCTAATAAACATTCCACGATATTAACGAAACATCGGGGGTTTTGATAATCATTTTTAAACAATAGTCGAAATGTTAAGACGAGGCTATAATTTAATTTGCCTGGCGTTGACTCGATGCCAGGATGAGTAATTCCCGCTAACACATCGTGATTCCTGTTTTATTACTATATTTTATCTCAATTGTTAAATGTGAAATGAAAATTTAACCTCTCTTCCACTAATAAATATTCATAATGTTCTTCAATAATTAATGCTGCATTTAAAAAAATGGTGTTAAGAATTTTAAATTAGCGTGGTGCAAGAATGTTTCATTTTGACAAAACATATTTTTTGTAAAAAGATAATCGTCTATTCATGCGATATAATTTGATAAGTACGTATTGTAATAATTTACGATGGACAAGTCCCGGTGACCCCCTGGAACGGTTTATCGTTCACTGAACAATTTATATCGCATCACCCTAAGTCCCTGCCAATGGAACATGCATTCTACTATTCAAAGACTCTAATATATTTTGGTGCACTAATTTGTTGCACCGAATTATCCAAACAAAGTTACTTGCCTTTTAAAAACCTTTTAAACATGCACAAGATTTTTTGTTATATAAAAAAATTAAGGTTTGTATTTTCCATCGAACATTGATATTACACATACGAGTCTTAACGCATTTTTCCCTGTAATCATTTTTCATTCCTCAGTTCCTTAAAAACACTATCCATCCATCATCCATCCATCAGTCAAAGGAAGTCCACTGCTGAACATAGGCGTCTCCCAATGATTTCCACAGTGACCTGTTGGAGGCAGCCTGCATCCAGCGACGTCCCGCGACCTTTACCAGGTCGTCTGACCATCTAGTGAGTGGACGTCCCAAAAAACACTATATCTGCAGCTAACTAAATTTTATCATTTTCAATTTCATTCTGCGAAGAACTTATTACGTAGATAAGTGTAAATTATAATTTTATGTTTTTACAATCTGTTAATTGTTATTGATTGAACATCAATTATTGTAATTTGTGTTTTCTGTTTCTTTGATGATTATTTTTATCATGTAAGTACTAACGCAGATCTTGAATTGTATCCACAAAATCTGAGTGTCTAGATTGTTGATGGTAGTTATTATTCGGTACCATTTACTAACAGAGATGTTGAATACTGTCCTCAAAATCGTACGGAAAAGTTTTGTAGCAGCTCTATGGAATGGCATGAGAGCTGAGGCGTGGGACGCGATCGAACAAATGTATGATTTGCAAGTGGTGTCAGTACAACGGTGACAATTCTTTTACGTCTTGTGACCTTTTTCAATGGCTTTCTTGACCAGGAGAGATGATAGTTGTCCAGTGTTTTTATTTCTTACTAGATGCTGTTTTGACTCGTGTTTTTGTAAATGCAATATTCAAAAAAGGGGTCCTACGTTTTTATTCGCAGCTCCTGAGGGAATAAAAAACAAAGCGAGCTTGTTGAGATTTCATATGTTCTTATTTAAACATATACACTTTGTTGAAGTAAGAACATATGAAAATACTGATGCAAGCAGTAAAAAAATGTTGATTGTCCCAGTTAATGTCTGTCACGTTATAATAACAATAACAGAACGTTAAGATTTTCCTCACATTCAAACCGTCTGTGAAATAAGCAGTGTGCTATACAATATTGCGGAATTCCATAATAAAATATTTTCCTCGGGCGGAAATACGATTCAAAGATTTCTCATATGGAGCTCACATGCATTTCATACACAAATGTGCAGCGCGACAGACGCGGAGACGCGACGACAATAGCCTACACAAGGCATACATCACATTCCACCGGCGTGTAATAAAATTTTATAAAACCACGGTTATCGTAAACAGAACAAATAGCAAACTTTACGAGCCATTCGTCGCGCTTTTCCATTTGCATGATACGAGAATGTCATAGCAGTCACAACGTTATAGCTACATCCTCACGCTGCACGAAATGATTTATTTCAGGAGAATTATTTTTACCAGAGTTATTGGCAGAAACGTAACCAAACAATCTCACGCGGTAACCACGTAAATGTTTTATCTGTAAACCTGTCCGGACGTCCAAACTTTTTACAATCGCAATGATGACTAATATAATGATGTCGGTTGCGAGACAGCTGTCCGTAAGTAACATTAACGTTTAGTATTTGACTATGTAAAAGCCGTGAAAATTAATGGCATCATATCGGCTTCCTCTTTTTACTGCTGCGTCCATAAACAATGTGTGAACAATCATAAACGAAAAATAAGAATAGACAATAAAACGTCAACGAAACACGCGGTGTATTTACACGGCTCCCCGACGGACGTATTTAGAGTTGTTAGCGCTTCTTAATAATAAAAAGGTTTTAACAAAGGCCCATTAAAAACTGAAGTCATAACAGGAAATGTGATACAGTGGGCGGCGAGTCTTAAGGATTACCTCTTTCATCATAACGGCGCGGTGAGCGGCAGCTGGCGCATCCTCTTTATGTGGTTTCTTCACGGCATCTCTTTAATAATCTTGTTTATTTACGAAACTGGAACGGCCATAACATACCGACATGACTATAGAGACGCGTTAATGACGAACATATCAATTACATTCTCCCGAAAGTCTTTATGAAAACGGAAATTATAAAACTATATATACTCAGCGGGGAACAACGACATTTAAATTACAACAAGTGGCGTACGTGATGAATGGAGGCAAAACCAGCGCCCCACAGACAGGCACAATATTAACCCGAATACTCAATACAAACACGGGAGATAGAGCAAGCAATAAGCGTTCTCTTGGGCTAATGACAACAGTGGCATCTTGGGCTGATATCTCAATATGGTAGGTGCGAGCAGTTAATTAACACATGACGCTTGTCGTGGAAATAGAATTCCTGTAAGCGAGTGGTGGGTGCGCGCGCGCCCCGGGCGACGCCGCCCGCCGCCGCGCCGCTCCTCGCCCGCTCCGTTGTTTGTTTACAAGCAACGAGACTTCATTACGCCGCTGGCTAATGTATTCAGCTTCAGCCTCCACGTTAACAGCGACACTTCTCGGAATCAATATGCTCGTCGTATGTTTTGATTGGCTGTCGACTTGCCGAGCAACACAATTCCGCCTTAAGCTTCTGCCGCATAGAACATACTTCCACTCGACGTCGTTGCGCAACTTTAATGACACCGAATACAAGGAACGGATTTCAGTGTTAATACTTGCCGGGGATAAATTTCCTATAGTGGTAACGACCTCTGCAATGAACTTGTCCAATTTTAGGGTTAACACGCATTAATTTGTTTTATTAACAGCTTTAAATGTTTAACCGTTTCCTGTTCTGTCTTCGATGTATTGCTTATTTTTATTTTCTTAAAGTAAAGACAGCGATACCCAAAACACTGCAAATATGCCCCTGTCGTGTGTAAGTCAAACTAAAACCGCAGAGCGACGTCGCGTACAACTGACAAAGCAAAGAGCGGTATTACTAAATCCATTGAAGTAACATTTGATCCCTGCGCCCCCAAAAATAATAATGTTTCATCTTATAAAAATATTTCTCTTACGACTGTCGCTCGGTATATCACGGTATTTGTCACAGAGGATCACCCTTTATGTTCGTTTCCAGTCAAACCCCTTAGATAAGCGAGCCTTTTATATGCCAAATATAATATATTATGCTTTACAATTTCTCTGTCGGGTTTAATATAGACATGCCTGTAATTTCAATTATTATTTTTAGTTTGATAAAATTATAAACTTTATTTATTTAATTTAATTAATTTCTTTGTAAACGGATTCGCAACTGATATACAATTTATAGAAATCTTAGAAAGCTGACCGATTTGAAGAATCAGATTGGTTATAAGTACAAAATGAATTCTTGAGTTCAAATAAAATGTTAGATAATAATTAGGAGCCAAAAATCTGACTATAATGGGCATTAGTGTATTAAATTCGAGATTTCACATTGGACCTAGGCCAAAGCATACATTAGGTGGTGGTAGTAAAATGTAGTACTGAGTGAGATTTGTATGCACTTTTATACTTATTATTTCGATTTTAGTGAGATTAAGTTGATCTTTTAACAACCTTCATAGTTTTGATTAACTTCGACATTTGACAGAGTTCCAAGTATGCATACAAAATAAAACACACGTTCCGCATGTCCACATGTGTCTAGCGCGCACAAGCCATTACTTCCAACATATGAGCAACGCAAAAATATCAGCATATTATGGTTTATCAGAGGCAGAGTCGCGTCTCCGAGGCTCCGGCCGCTATTCACGTCCCGCGCTCCTTAATGGATTGCTTTCATATTCCGAAACGTACGCAATCTTTGCGCTCCCATGCCCACGTACTAATTTTATAGTTTGTACTGATTAATACAAAATAAAATTATATCTAAAAGCGTTTCCCGATACAAATGCTGAAGAGCGCGTCACCCGTCTATTTGTGCGGCTCCCCTTTCATATGGAAGACGAAAACAAACAGAGAATGTGCCAAATAGCAAACAATATTATACGGAATGCACAATAATATCAGTTCCAGGGTCGGGAGGGCGCGGTGTTTGCTTCCGCGAATAAATATGAAATTCGAAGTCTCTCGCCTCGGTTCGAGAAGAGCAAATATTACAGGTTTGCTTTGGTAAAATGATAACCGTCAAGATTGAAAATTTGGGTTTAGTCGCGCCCAAGGGGGAGGATATTGAATATGCGGATGGGATGTTCTTATTCCGAGTGGCTTATAAACACTTTTGAATAACTTAAGGAAGGGTTGGGTTGAATCAATGTGGTTAGGTTTGTTGTATTAGTGCTTGGTTTGCTTATGGCACATGACTGCCGTCCACATGTCTAGTAATAAACCTAAGTCAAGTTTGAAACATTTCATTAATTTATGGATTGAAAAGTAAAGATTAAGCGTGCATTGGTAGAGTCCTGAAGTCGCGACTTCTTCTTCCATAACCGCCGACTTAACTACGAAGATACTAGATACTAGATAAACTAAGAAGTCATATGATTAAATCATTTAACAATCCATTCTAACCGTATATTTTCCATAATGGTTTCTTAAAATCCGGAGGAATTCGTTTTATTTCAACATATATTTTGTTTTAATTGCATAGGTCCGGCAAACGAGCAAACAGGTCACCTGATGGTAAGTGATCACTGCCGTCCATGAACATCCACAACGCTGGATCATGGATGTATTAAAAGGATGGGAAGAGGAAACGTGTCTTGGGTGTGTATCTGGCAACCTCACTGACCGAACGTAACGCGACAGTGAAGCTGTCGCTTCACGTCGATTTCCTGTGAGACTGTGGTACCGCGCCGGATGAGCTTGCTCATTCATGCTGAGTCATGGCAGACAACAGCGTGGCTCTACCACTTCCAAAAACTAATACATCAAAACTAGTCTCCATATTAGCCTAATCATATATTATGTGCATGTGGTATTAGTCTGTAAGTAATTGTTGCACTAGTATTTCCATTACGGCATGATGTTTTTATAAACTACATTGGTGTAAACAATTGTTGGCTAATCTAATAAATAAAATAAAAATACATACATACATAAACACACGCCTTTTTCCCAGAAGGGGTAGGCAGAGGTGCTACCAGAACACCCACGTTTCGCCTTGTATATTCCATCCCACGATGTGATAGGGGGCGAGCCTATCGCCACATCGGGCACAAATTCCTGACTCCGGACTGATAATGAATAGAAAAAATAAAAATAAAATATTAATATATTTTAGTATTTATTTCCCAATACAAGTGACCGGATCGCGTCCCGGCACAACCGTCAGACTCCACAGACGTACTCGATCCCCACCTTATCATCCCGTGAGAATAACTTCTAGATTTATGTTATTTGTAAAACTTTATGTCGTGCTTTGTTTCCCTCTTTACGAACTATGGAAATACTGTTTTATTGCGGCAAGGGTTCGTTTGTAATGTTAATGTGTTACCTATGTACGATACAGTATGCTTATAAATTTAGAGAATTATTTAGAGAAACACGTTGGTAGTTTTAAGGTTTTATTTGGTTTTTAATAGTGTAGTATTAAATACTTTGGTATAATATATGAGGTTAATTGGGACGGAATATTAATTACACACAAACATCGAAATGCAATTATTAGAAGATTACATATGTACTTTATTTTAATTACATTAATACTTTTTCATAGTTTTAACTTTTTGCCATACCAATGTGTCGCCAAAATTAAATTAAAAATAAAATTATGTTCTTTTTAGTTATTAAAGATGCTTAAATTAAATTTGACTGCCTTGGTGGCGTAGTGGTACTACGGTACGATTGCAAAGCTGAGGTCTCGGGTTCGAATCCCGGGTCGGGCAAAGTGATATTGGATTTTTTTATTCATTATCAGCCCGGAGTCAGGAATTTGTGCCCGATATGGCGATAGGCTCGCCCCCTATCACATCGTGGGACGGAATATACAAGGCGAAACGTGGGTGTTCTGGTAGCACCTCTGCCTACCCCTTCTGGGAAAAAGGCGTGTGTTTATGTATGTATGTATGTAAATTAAAAAGACTTAAAATCTTATTATGAAAGTTTATTAACGAAGGGCTAAGAAGAGAAGCCACCTGTACCCCTACAATTCTCTGAGTTTTTTTCAACCCCAGATACAATCGGGGGCAAACTACCATATAAGCTACCACTAAACCAATGCGACGACCACTTTAACACAAGACATAAAATGTACAGAATCTAGTAGTAGGAACCTAAAAGTCTTTATTTTAACTCGGGACAGGACCTTGTTTTTAGATACATCCAATTTTTCCACGTGTCTTCACATACGTAAAAATACCAAAATACAAAGGTTGAATTGGTTTGGCGGTAATATGCATGGACTGGCGACGATCCCAAGGTAAGGGCTTCGCGATTGGAGTGGACGATAATAGAGGAGTCTTTACGAGTTCGACACCCGCTCCACACATCAACACGACGCGAAAAGTCACCGAATATAGAGCTGTGCGGTGTGACAGTGAAGTTATTGGTGTGTCAATAATGTAATGTGCGATTTTTTCGTACGTAGGTGAAAATATAAATAAATAAACATCACGCCTTTATCCCAGATATAGTATTTGTAAATTAGGCAATTGTTTGTTGTGCTGTTTAATTTATTCTAAAAAAAAAATGTCTTTTAGAGGTCGTAAATTACTTGGTTCTAATAAAACATAACATATCATCAATTTAAAATAGTAAACTACAAAACAAAAAAGTTTCCAATTTGGCATGTACATCACTGTGATTTTATTTTGAACGAAACAATAAAGCATAAAGTGTGAATAGTTGCGGCGACAGGCGGGCAGGGCGGGCAGGGGCCACTTTGTGCAATGTCATCGGTGCATATAAAAAGTTATGACCGCTGGTAATATTTCCGAGAGGCTGCGAGTGTGGCGGCGCGTGTGAGACGGCCGTGTGTCGATGTGGCGATGTGTCGCCATAGGAAACAATATGCAGTAAACGTGCGGGCGTGAGTCTCGCGGGGCCACTGCTCGCCCCCGCTGACCCGCCCGATTTTATGCCAATTTTCATAAAAATAAATCTGACTCGCGTTGATTGAACCAGTCGTCGGCGCGCGTTCCTGATCGACTTTCTATTTTATTGTTATTATCTCAGACGCGGTAGGGTACGAATTATTGTTTTGCCATTTGTTCACGAAAAATACAAACGTCTGCCGCTCGGTTTTGTGTAAGATTTTTTTGTTCTTTGGAATAAAATAAATCTAAAAGTCTTGATCGCTTTGTTTCGCGCCATTTAATTTTATAATTCACATCAAACAAACTTAACACTTTTTATTATAAAAGCCTTGTAGGGTGTAAATTTATGCATAATAATTTGTTGGATGACATGAAATCAATTTAGTTACTTAGAAAAAACTCGCGCCGACGAATGCGCGACGTGAATGGATCATTCGGCGAGTTGATAATCGCCCCGCCAAAGCTTAAAACGATCGGGCGGCCGCTATCGCTGTTAACATCTGATGGAACAAGTGTTATGGCATCGTACGCCGCCTTATACGATTGAAGGCATTCCCGCTGAGATATTCCGATGGTTATCAGCGGCCACACACGGCAGTAGCAACCGGCATCTATAACTAGCTGACGACCGCCTCCAATTTGCGACACTTTTACGCTCATAACAACATCAGATACCATTTAAGTTACCAGTGCGATTTCGAAGCGTGTTTACTTCAGCCTACTTTTATGTTTCAGCAATAAATAAGACGAGGTGAGACGCGACTATGTCTCCTGCGCAGTGCGTACTACCTACCCAACACCAAGCCAGTTAAATAAAATGAAAGACGAGACCGCGGCGGGCGGCTGCGAGACACAGCCACACGCCACGCCGCTCGTATGAACAAAAGTGCAGAGTGTAGTCAAAGAAGCATGGCGGGCGTTCGTGATTTATCGTCGGCCGCTTTTGAATATTAAATAATCTTTAATGGGAGCGCATGATCGGCCCATTAGCCGACGTCGCTCCTTTCACGTTTAATAAAGAGTCATTTATAAGCCAGCGACGCTTTTCCCTTATCTCAACGAAGTATGTAGCGCGACTGAGAGGTGCCGCCCTATCAGGATTAATTCATATTTTTATCCGTGTACGTAGGTGTTTTAATGCTTAAAATATCCTCAATTAAATACCACGCTCATACCGGCCTTGTAAACATGCTTATCACATAATTTACTAATTCTATTACGGCGCGCTTGTCCTCTATCTAGCGTATTGTGGCCTTCGTACAAAACGCTCCGAAACTCAAATATAGATAACAATTAGTATCGGTTCGATTCCCACGTTTAGTGAGTATCACCTTGTGGAATCATTAGGAAATCGACCGTTTCCCCGCGCCGGCTGATTGCGTGTAATGTCTCGCCTTTGGTCCTCGTCGGTCTCGCAAAATTGTCCCACCAGTGTGCCCTGCACGAGAACAATTGTTTTCAATAGATTTACGAAACTGTAAAGTTCACATGCTTATGTTCGCGAGTTAATACATTACTTCACGTATGCATGCTTACTGTAATGTATACTTGTGCTGTAATTGCAACGTTGAGATGATAATTCGTGAGGATTTACATTTAGTGACATGGTTGAATCTCGGACGAGGGAGAACTTGAGAGCATTTTGAGAGACCTCGAAGAATATTAGTCAAAAAAAAACATACTGTCGAATTGAAAACGTCCTCCTTTTTTCAGAAATATATCATTAATCGCATCTTCATACATTTAACCGCCTTTTTAATTTATTCAGAGTGTAGGGCCAATTTGATAGTAGTTCCACTAGCAGCTTGTACTTTGCGCCTACCTAACCACGAGATATTAGTGGTCTCAAATCTATTACTTCATCTCACTAGTATTATCCCATGCAGCACTAAAATAAGTGTTATGTTGTACATACGTATAAAAAACATGAAATCCTTTTTGGCTTCGTAACACTAAGGACAAAAAGCTTTTGCTGCGAGGACCAAATCTCCAACATCATATCTCATAGCTCCTCTCCCACAATCAACACGAATAAATAACTGGATTACATTATAAGGTTAAACCCCATTATCTGCTTGCAACAGGCATAGTAAAGAACTTATAATGTGATGTCATTACAGTCGAATGCCCTGATCGATGACGTTTAGATATTTTCGTAATTATAGTCAGAGTAAGTTTTTGTGGTGCCTAATACTTTCCATATAGAGCTCGTGTGGTGTGAGCCGAGACGCGAGACAGCCGCGAGTGCGTCGCGAGTGCAGGTAATTGTGCAGATTAATCCCGGCGGTGAGCGCAGGTTAACATAACTCGAGGGCGCACATCGGCGGTTACGACTTCCTAATGACACTTCGATCGCGGCCGCCGCTCATTATCGCGAGACATTCGATCGGCTCACTCGAGTTATTCCTCTTAATATCGCGGCGGCGGTGGCTGAACGGTCGGGATATCGTCACGTATGTGCAGCCCACAAGCGTAATTATATCGGCGCAATTAAAGCCCAACTAATATATTATAATCGTTCTGTCAGCATTGATGGTTTTTGCAAAAGAGCCGGCGGCCGACGCCGCGCGTTTTGCTCGCGTTCTCACCGACGCGCCGACGTACTCGCAACACCCCACCGCCGATGATACCTCATGCCGAGCCTCCCGGCTGATTGTCATTTTTCTATAAATAGCTACAGTCTAAGAAACATTCCGTAAATCCCAGGTTTCTTGCGGAATGACGCGGAGCCAACTCCGACAGTCATAAACACGATTGCGTTTATCTGAAAAGGCGAACGTTATAAACATTAAACACAGGTCTTCTATCGGAATCATATTGTAGGGATCTACAATCGCCTTACATAATGCGAGCGATTTGTTCAAATTACACGGCGGATAGTGACGTATGTACATTAGGCAATCACATTGACGTGACTGCATAATAAACGGGTAGGGTGGTTTGATTTCCTTGCGAATCATGAGAAAATTGTTCTTTAGACAAGAACGAAGGCGCTCTTTGAGAACACCCGACGGATAAGAATAATTACATACATTGATTGAACCCTTATAATCGGAGTTCATTTAATAGTCGACAGATGTTAATCGGCGCGTTGACTATAATTACGATTCAATTCCTGACAGCAAAAACGTTAACGCGCATGCGTCCGGGCCACACTCTAGCACAGATTTATTGCAACAATATCATACAACGGTTGTTTGCATTTATTTGCTGGCACTCGTGTTAAATATAAAGAGCGATAAACAACCTCTATCAGAAGTGAAGCGACTGCGACAAGACGCGCCACTGACGCGGCCAACTTATGTTCTACCTTTACAGAGCACATGCAAATCAACGCACACCGCCGCTAATGCTAGATTACCTAGGAAAAATAAGAGCTCTATGATAATATTTACTTCATTAATTATGAACCTAAGCAATAATTTGAACCTTCAAATGCCATCTGAAAATATGCATTTCTATTACCAATAATTTCGATCCATTTCAAATAAAAGCAACTTGTAGATCACGTGACTTGTAACTTTTAAAGACAATAAATACAAACACTAGAAATTACTAAAAATTCAGCATTTGAAAACAATTGTACAAAAACCCGACGTCTTATTGCATAAAGTTGGAGCGATAAAAGTTTATTTTAAACATTATTATCTAATCATATTAATTAAAATATATCAATTAAAATTGCAGACAAAAGACACTTAGAAGGTAGGTACACTAAGAAGACTTGCCATGCAGGTTTGCGAGTGGGAATAATTATCCAATAATATAATTTTATCTATATTGTCTGCAAATAAAAGTTTCCGACACAAAATGTTTTGCCTGACAGACTTAACGAGTATTAAAGTACATTGTACACTCCCGTTCACAAGGTTGTAAATATCACTTAGAAAATTAACACATCGTCAAATGATTTAAACACGTTACAAAACGGCGTATAAACTACGGCCGTTTTAATTAGCGTTCATAGTAACGTGTCGGATAGAGGAGTTTTTTCACATTTTTTTCCATTGTATGTAAAACAGCGGTTGAGTTCATCCATCACTTCATATTCGCGGCATGCTGACGGTATTTGTATTACTTCGTGCCGCCCTACTGCCTCTGCACACGCTAATTGGGTTCAACTTGAAAAAAACACTTTTTTGTAATGGATAAGTACGTATGGCGACAGATAATCGCATTGATTTCGATAAGTATGGCGAGGTAATTGATTTTATGACGTTCGCGACCGGTGTAAGATAGAAAATGTGCATGTTGGTCGGCGTTATCTGTAAGTTGTTAGACAGCTCTTGCTTGTACCCGCCTTGTCAATATAATGATTATTGTTTGATATAAGGTGCGGGTAACGGCTGAATGGTGAATGCTGATAGTGTGATGTTGTGATAACAGTATCATGTCGAGATAGTATTCAAATATCACAGTCATAAATGCCATAGGCGTGCTTGTTAAGGCGCGCATGTAAATTCTAATCCTTGTTGCATTTCGAACGGGGCGGCCTAGTAATTATGTGCTTTCATTTGTCTGTTTCTCGGAACAAACGAGCGAGCCCCGCGCCGTGTAAGCCCGCTCCATGTAAAGCAGTTAGCAGTACTCTAATCTCGCACTGCCATTAATTTAAAGAATACGTCTGCGTAACCGACTTTACCAACAACGTCGAAACACAATTCTCCTTCACATTTTCTTATTTGCATATTAAAATAATTTCGAGTAAACGCAATACGTAAAGTCGCCTTCCACCCGCGTCTGACCGCATCCCAAACGGCGTACGAGGCTTTTATCGCGCGTCGTAAAATAAACTTTATGTTGATTGTGTTTTAATATAATATCTGTTCCGATATCGCGGCGTTAGGTCGGTTCGGAGCCGGCGCGCACCAGAACGATGACAGATAAAGGCGGGTTGTGCGCCCAAATAGATAAACTAGTGTGGAAATTAATGTCTACATTTACTGGTGCATGAAGTTGTAGTTAATTATAGTTTTATAGCTATTCGCTTTTTAAATGTATATTATTAACCACAAAGGCTAACCATTATCGTTCTAAAAGGAAGTGTATAAATTATCCCTACTTAGTTTGGGGCTTATCGCGAGACACATACAAATATTTTATCAAACCTTATAGAATTTTTCCCTGAACCATGAAATTGTACTTAATTATAAAGATAATCGGGAACGCAATTTATTTTAAAAGTGCAGCTATTGTTTCGTAATGTGCGTTGTTGGAGCTTTGTTTACACGATCGTCACTTCGGAGATAGTTTAGACTTTGGTCGATCGCACTACTAGCAGTTTGGGGTTAGATTAGATTTTGATTTAAACCATTGCATTGGTCTGTTATTTACACGGGGAGAATTTCTCGCGGCGAGAATCGTATGCGATTATCGCTTGGCATAACCGCTATAGACTATCCTTACGTTATTAATACTTCGAGGCGAGAAACTCTCCCCGTGTAAATGGGGCTTTAGACTATACGGCATGTCAATCGGGCTGCAGTCGACGAATATTGCAAAATACACCATTGACGTCAAATTATTTGCAGAATTTGAAAAAGTTTTGCCCCATATTGTAAAGCTCTATATTTTTTATTAATAACTTTTCCCTTTTCTCTATCAATCTTTTTGCAGATTGCAATAACTGTACATCATATTTAGTTGTAGATTGCTGTTTTTCTGAGTTAATATTCAATTCGAGGAACACAATATTTTTACAAAAAGCAATTAAATAGCCCGAAATGCCCTCGATCACACAAACTTAAGATTGGAATTGGTGTCTATTCTGCTGGGCCAATGAACCGATGCATTTGTTATGCATACGATCTTGATAAATAATAAAGTATAAAATTAAGTGTATTACAATTTACAAGATAACCATAATAAGATAGCCATTTCGCATGCCGTTGACATGTAAATGCCATATTTGCATAGATTACAATGCCATGCAATTAAGTTATTATATGATTTTACAAAGTGTATACAAAGCAAAGCATAATATAACATTATCGTATTAGAAAGATTTTCGTATTAGAAAAATTCTACGGTGTGTAAGTCCGCCAACCCGCACTAGGCCAGCGTGGTGGACTATATGGCCTAACCACTCTCAATCGTACTCTCGATTGTAGAGGAGGCCCGTGCCCTGCAGTGGGTCGATATGGGCTGATACAATACAAAATTAGAAAGATTTATTATTAAAACAAACACGTATTAAAGCGGGCGTGTTAAACCGTACTAATTACAAGCAAGCAAAGCGTGAAACTTTTATATGTGTTATCAAATATATATCTTCAATCAACACATTCTATGCGCGTTTACTTTACATATTTTTTATGAGCATTTGTCAGACGCTCGGTGGAAACACCCGCGCCGTGCTCACCCACCGTAAACTTAATTTTATAAACAAATTAATAATTACAAGCGTAAGTTAACACTCTGGCAGCGATACAACATCTAAAAACAACACTATTACATACTGCTTAGTTTATCAAGTACATTTTATTGCATAATTATACGCCACGCGCTATATACGAGTACTCTACGTACGCTCCACGATCCCGCTCCAATTAACTTTCAGATTAATTCTATGATTGCCAATTTCTTTTTTAATCTCGCGTTAATCAGGTGTTTGATTCACAAGACATAAACTCAATTACGTCATGAATGGACTGAAGAAGAAACGTATAAACTAAATCGATTCGGAATTTAAATTATCCGTTACTAATTACATGTTTGGATATAGTCATTCTGCTCAATGTTCTTAGCCGCAAGGTGTCGGGGATCTTTAACACGACTCGTTGCAAGTTTAAATAGTGGTTAAAGACTAACTCACCGTCCTTTCTTCGTAGACGTAACTTAAGAAGTTTGACTTAAAGTTGTAGAATGGTTTGTGGTAGACCGCAATAATTATGCAGTTTGATATGTAGCCGTTGCAATACAAGCGTGCGTGGCGGGTTTTCCGCTCCAGCGAGTTTAACGTTTGTCGTGTTAATTCATTAAAGAATGACGGCACTCGGCATGCGAGGTGTCTCCGCTACTGGGTGCCTCATGAATGCGCCCCTTATCCGCGTAAATTTGTTACGTTGAATAAAATTGGGCTCGGATATTATCAGGTGGTGGTTTTTTCACACATTCCGTGTCGGAGGAGCGCGGCGGTCAACTCGCGCGTGAAATTATTATCATATAATAGAGAGGCGGCGAGGCGATTATTCAAATGTTCCCGCAATACTGCGCTCGCCTCCACCGGCTACCGCGCAGACATTCCTCGATAGGTATTTTACACTTCTGAAACTTGTCAAATATATTCATGTATAATGCACGAGACGCGTCATGTGAACGATAAGCAAATGACACAAAATGTTATGTAAATTCGAAGCGGCTATAATCCTTGGCAAACACCTTTATAACGCGAGCGAGGGGATGGCGGCGGGAGCGTGAGTTATTCCGCAGATAACACCATTCCTTTGTCTAAACAAAGAAATATGCATTATGCTGGTAGTAAATTAACTAATTCTGCCCAATTCTGTTGGTGATTCATTTTGGTTATAATTACAATAGAGCCAAATGTTTTGTGTTAGTCTGAATTGGCGTTTTTACACAATTCTTGTTCTATAAGTGTCTTCATTTGTTCTTTTATGAACTAAAGGTCACAGAAGAATCAGATAAAGACTATTTTATAAGCATTTGTTCTACGTATACGGCTCGCGCAATTCCATCAATCTGTCCAAATGTGAGCCAGACAGAGGCGTTTTCCATTGCTGCCGACTTTTTTCGTGGTATAGTTTTTAACTCGTGTTCTGGGGCTTTAAGAATACTTCCAATTATTGGTTTGATAAGGACTACTGATGGTCGGTGAGGACAATTCGTTTCTGACAGACTTTGTGAAATGCTTGAGAAGGTTGATGGTCAGCAGTGGAGCTCTGATAATGATGTTGAGGACATACAAGGCAGATGAAACGGACAATCAGAAATCAGTGAATGATGATTAATTACTCTACGTAAGAAACATCCATTATCGGTAAATCTTAATATAAATTTTAACGCTAGTTAGATAATATGTGATATGACAATTAAATTTCCACGGTATGTTGTAATAATTATCCCATTAAGATTACATCATTAGGTGTCACTCAAAACAGTTTTGCCCACGCCCAAACACGCTGGGCAGGCGGGCTGGTGAGTGCAGTACCGCAGCTTTCACAGAGGGGGCGCTACTGGCCACTAGTGGGTGGTTTTACATATCGGCATGATATATTGCACATATGCACTGTAAATAAATCAACCCTATTCAATTGGCAAAGCAGGGATACTTCCACAGTTCAGTCCACCTTTGACTCTATCTCGTACATTTTTTTTTTACTTTCCTATATTTGAATATTCTTCTTTAGCCCCAGGACATCCACTGCAGAACATAGGCATCCTCACAAATATGTCGTGTAATGTGAATCATAACGTTAAGTACAAAATTATGAACAAAGTATACTTTTCGAAATTACTTTATCTATGCCTTATGCAAAGTGAACCAAACCAGCTCAAACGTCATAAATAATTTCCATTGACGCAATTAAACTTTATAATAACTCAATTAACGCAACACGTAAGGCGAATATAACTCGCAAACTTGAACAAAGTGAAGATTTAATTATATATTAAACAAGTTGCAAGTAGCCACCGCGGGTCGGCGCTCTGGAAACTTGGCAAGTGGAAAAGGGCCGAGACGTAAAGTAAGCGTTATCTACGAGTATATTTTGCTTTGGACTCTTTATGAGTTTCAAACGAGATCCGTCACGCGACGTTAACTCGGAATAGATGTGATAAAGTGGACGCTAATCTGTCCTATTGGGGCCACACTTAGCACACTTTATTAATCACAAAGCTTACAAATTACTCTATACTTCCTGCGGCACGACACCTCATGCTAATTTTATCGTTCGTTCCATTCCTTGGACATGCCCACCGAGGCTTCGCTAGGGTCCGAAGGTTTGCTTGCCGTACAATCTTTTAAACACTTACTTATATAACTCTATGAATGGAGATTTAAATACGAATTGCCAATTTTTATGTATGTAACAATGCTCGACAAACAAATGTTTCCTTTCAATAATGATTCGTTTTTTCAAATTTTAATTTAAAATGCAGTAAGTCGATTGTACATTACGACAGCATTATAATACAAAATTGTAATTCTTATCGCCTAAGTACTCATTACTTAAAATTAAGGACACCTTGGCTCGTCCTCTTTATAAATAGTCAGTTTTAGGCGTGAATGTAGTTCACTTATTATCCTTATCGGAACGCGTTTTGTACAATGTGTTTATGCACAATTTTATGTTTTTAATCGCAAAATTTACACTTTAAACGTGGGGTTCTCGACATGACGCCTTATGCAAAGCAGGTGCTACCTGATACGTGAAATCGCCGCGGAGGAAAATGCACTAAGGTCACTCAAATTGCCAAGGAATACTAATTCACAAACGCGAATAGAACACCACGTTTAAGGTTCATTTTTATTTATAAACTCGCAGACCCAAACAATCACCCCAAATGTCATGCGAATTTAGAACATTATAAATGTAATGCTGTCATGATAATTGTGTTTTTAACAGCGATTATAAGTCACATTTTGGTGGAAATTGTGTACCGACTTGACGCCGTTTACTGCTCGCCAAGCGTTATCAGGTGTGATCGCACAACGCAATCATAAAAAGCTCATATCGCGTTGGAAATTTACGAAATGGTGAACATAAAAGCAAAATAAAACCAAAGTTAACCGTGTTACGTAGGTAGTACGAGCACTTATTAGTATTTGGAGATAAAATGAAGTTGGCTCGCTTTGGGCAATTTATTGGGGTAAGTTATGGGCGGCGCGCGGGCTGGAGCGGCTAATTTATTCGCCGTGCACATAAATTACTTGATTATGAATTCAACTTAGCTCCACTGGATTGTTTGTCTGTTGCGAGTAGCGCTTTTATGTAAACGTACGCGGCGCGGCTTCCGACCTTTTTAAAACAACTCAAATTTCTCGTGAAACTAAATCATTTCTAGCACTCACAATGAGCGCGCCGCACACTACACGGTACAAATTACACGGAGAGGCGAGCACTACAAAACGACGTGGCTCACGCAACCGTAACGCGGATAGTTAAGAAAGGACTTAATGAATGATAAAAGGTAGAATAAAAATCAAACCTGGTTTCGCTAGCATAAAAAGTAATAGTAGGGATTATGTAGAACACCAATGGTAATGTGGTGTTGTTTCCAGGCGGCACTAACGCGCCGCAAGTCGCTGCAGCGCGGAATAATCGCGGATACCCATAAAAGATGTAATTTCAGATAAGCTGAAACAGACGAGCCCCGCCCCTTCCTCCCGACCTCCCACCACCACTCTCCCTCGCTGCCTACTTTCTAATGACTAATTATTATGCTGTGCGTTCCGAGCTTTAACGTCAGTGAGTCAAGCCTGCTAGCTTATAGTTGCGTCGACTGAGCAGTGCCCCCACTCCCCCTCCGCGCCTCCCACCTCACCACATGCCACGTGTGTGTTTACTAATTATCGTCAAGTACGTTATTACCATTCTTCATAGAGCCTCATTGCTTACTGTCCTAATTGATATCGACGCGGAAGAACGTGACATTACTTTCTAATTTTTAATATTTTTTATTTTATTTTGATTAATTTAATTTTATAATGATAATTATGAATGATTAAATGCGGTTATAATTAACAGTCCTGTGTAGCTGGAAAGCCTATGATAAACGTAAAATATAAATTCAAGTTTCAAGGGAAATCACTTGGTACTCAAAAACATCGTCTCTATAGAACAAATTAAATGAAAATCTCACATTAGTACTCCAAAATACAGACTTTGCTTACTTTCGGAATCAAAGTAACTGTGTATATGTTCTTGGTTACCGCAATTTTAATTTTCTAAATTTTTATCGATGCCTATATCAATCTATCTTCATTATTTGTATTGATATTATAGAACAGGTTTTTCTTTCATACTAACTTGAATTTGTGGTGACGATCAACATGGTGTTACAAAGACGTCCAAATGAAGTATGAAGTATCTCACGCCGAAGTGGTAATCTCTCACCGCTTGAGGCAATCATACCAGTCTGATCACAACCTGAACCACAGATGATATTGGAAACACCTTTGCCTGGTTGTCTATACCTAGTTTTCCACCAACATATCATCGCAGTCATTTTGCCACTTCATTCTTCACGTACTACAAGAAAAGATTGGATATTTTTTTTTGTATTGTATCAGCCCATATACGACCCGCTGCAGGGCACGGGCCTCCCCTACAATCGAGAGTACGATTGAGAGTGGTTAGTTATTGGATAATTATAGCGTCCATTCAGTTCAATTCGGATTGCTTCATAAGTTCCCATCTTTTGAATAATTACTTTATACAACTTCATTCTTCTCAGGTTCTGATACTCTCATCAGTAAATGTTGTACACTTGTAATTATACTTGATAGTATTGCAATAAGCGTCATGACACATTGACGCGAAGTGCGGGGGGTAGTGTGCGCCGGCGCCGCACGCCGCACGATGTCGCCGATAGAGGGCGCCCGGCGTCGGCGCGATCACCGATACCGCATTACCATAACGCCACCGCACAACTATCTGCCATTACTGGCTAATGTCCCGTAGGTCACACCATAATTGTTCTATTAACCATACTGGAATATTAATAAGTCATGAGTCTGGGTTAGGACCTGGTGGTCTTTGGCTGAATGCCTAGATCAACAACCATAACATCCGCATTTAGGAGATTCTTCTTGCTACTTCCTTGGTTAACGAACTATTGCTGAACAGCTTTTCGGCGTGGTTAGTTGATTAGTACGTACAGTATGTCCAGGTTTGGTTTGGCCCTATTAAAATTAATGTAGCACCGACTCTACCAAATTTCAAAACATAAGACACGCTATTTTTCTTCTTCAAGTTTCACCTGTTATACTTAAATCAATATGTGAATTCAGAAACTTCGATATGACAAAAACTTTATCACCAAAATTCTACTTTAAATTCAACAATACAACAGACACTATGCACCAGAGCGTTACAGGCTCCAAAGATCTAAAAACGTTATTGAATTGCGAAATAAATATTGACAGACAATTTTTACAAAAAATAAAAAAGCCCGCTTGGAACAAATCAGGAAGCAAACAAGATGGTCATTGCAATCTTCAACGGCGATAATAAAAAATTAAACGCAAGATACCATTCAAATGGACCGTAAAAATAAACGAACAATCTGACAAAATCGCCTCGGAACATCTTAATACAGTATTACTTAAACTATAAAGCACCAATAACGAGTGATTGGGGCCGCCGAAATTGCATTTTGGATGTAAAGAAGATATCGGCGTATTGCGGGCGACATGAGCACGACGTCGCTAAACCAAGCAAATAGTCCGAATTATACAAATAGCCTTTGCCTAACTGCACCAACATATTGGCATATGTTCGTGACTAGTTTACGAGTGCTACGACATTGCATATTAATTGGTGTCGCTATCGAGCTGCGCATCGGCTTCTACCTAACTCCGTACCACGTATGAATACGTATGCTTCCACGTAAATCTATGTGAATTAACAATGTTATACGCCCGAGGAAAATTCAAAATACCCTACGCTTCGGCTGATTTTAATCAAAAATTGTCGAAGAATCATTCCGTTATGGTTACCGATTAATAGTTAATTATCAAATCTCTCGAGCCATGTTCGGTTGCTAACAAGCGCGAACTAAACAAAGTGATTACATTGTATCAAACTTATCTATAACTTGCGCATTCAAATGGCGCTCACAAGGCGTAGACACTTTTAATTGCGTCTTGCGCATTTCGAACAACTATAATTCTTATGTTCTAATTAATACGTATTTCTTATCGCCACGATATTGTTCTACAAATATGCGCAGAAAACTCACTAATGACAAATTTGCATTATTATCGTCAATTTTTTTGTGAATTTGAATGATGCCTAGCATTTTTTATATATCCAATAGAACCGAATTTATACCAAGAACATTAAAAATTAGATCGATATTTTAAACGTCCTTTACAATAAAGAATACCTTATGTCCAACTATTAAAATAATAAATTCTAACACATCAATAAAATATTCATTAAACATAATGCTCATTAAAAGTATAAAAAATGGTTCCTTGAAAATATGCGAGATGTCGCTGTTTCAAAGTGGCATTGCACAATGAAAAGTGTTTTGGACGGAAAAAATCATATTTAGCGAATATTGTTAATAAAAGCCTTAAAACAATGACAAATAAAATGTTTCGCACTCACATATCTATTAAACACGTAATTTTTTTCGGTCTACTAATTTTGCATTTCTATTATGCAAATAAGATATAATATTGTATTTGCTCCCGAAATTACAGTAGTTAGTTCAAAAGTCAGGTGATTTAAATATAGTATTCTCAATAAATTTTATGAGTATAACACCCAGATCTCCAGCATTAAAAATGCAGGTTTTCATCCAATCCGCCTTGAGTGTAATGGACATCAGTGCATAGGCTACTTCACGTGTAGTACCTACTGGCTCAATCCCGTACTGGGGCCGCACTGACCAGCGATAGAGTGAGCGCATTCTAATATGCAAATGTATTTAAATGCTAAGCCCTCTTCATTACGACGGTATCGATCTTAGATATACAATTTGTAACTCGATAGGTATAAGACTAACGAATCAGTTACTAATACCGCGTCTACAAAATGGATTTATTGTTTTTGTTCGTAATATTTTGTGTTGCGAATATTGTGTGTTCAATAGTAAATATCGGAGTTGCCTTTGTGTTAATAGACAGTGTCGTAAAACATTTGCAATGTTTACTTGTTTGTATGCTCGTCGCGTGAAAAATTCATACCCTGGAAAGAGTTATGGCGTTTTAGCACGCTTCTTTGTGAAACAAATAGTTGCTTAGGAAATGTAGACGACTTGAAGTACTTTTAAGGTAGCTTTATATACTCGCGCCCTTCTCTATTTCTTACCTATTGTATTTTTCAATAATCATAAGATAAGTAATCCAGCCTCATAGAACCATAGGAATCGTAGCAATCAGATAATTAGAATGTCTTTTCGATATCTCAAAACTCAAACCATTAACATCTTAGAAAGGTATCACGTTGACTCTACCTGGCATTATCCCAGCCAGAATCAGAATCAGTGCCAGGATCTGGCATCGTGCGCAGTCTTCTGCATGCGTCTGATTTTCTGCGTCCTGATTTGTAAGCCATTGACTATATATTTCCCTTGAAGACATTAAGCCTGTGCTTTTTTCATCTTGAACACGATGACTGTGAAAGGATTACTTTAAACGCGATATCAAATAACAAATTTGATAATTTTAATGATGGCTCAACAACGTAATATCGGAAGTAAAATGTATAGAACAAAAACCAACAAAGTTTGAACAAGAAATCAACATTCTTATCAAAGGTCGTTATAATGAAGGTTATTTAAATGAAACTGAAAGTAATTAATTCGATAAAACTAGCATAAGTCTTCAGCTATGTGCATTGTATAGGCGGGTATTGAAATCATATTGAAACATGTTCTACAATTCGAACAAATCTTACAAAATAGCGATTACGCACTCGAAACTAATCAACATAATAAGTGCATAATAAACCAATCACAATGCCAGAAGCGGAGAATTTCATCAAAAGCCCAATCGAAGTTACGTGACAACAGGCCACGCACAATATTCAACGGCGATAAAAACAAACTACCCGCACACGGGTTTTATAACCTAGTGCATCTAGTCGTTAGTATTCAAACGAGGCTTAGTCCCCAATCAGATTAATCTTAAATATTTATTGCACATAGTGTATGCCGGAGGTTTAAATTAGTATGACGATCTGACCACTGATGGTGGAGAAAATGGTAAGTATTTGCGTCGACGTCAGACGTGGGTGGGCTGCCTGCCGCTGATTAAAACATGATGAATATTAAAACCATTAAGAGTTGTGTTAGTTAGAGGATAAGGCATTGACTTTTTACGCGGATAAACGCACAGTCCGAAATGCCAATTGTTTACCAATGACTGTATTGATACTAATGTGGACTGTATTTTGGGAACTGTATGGAAACGGGTTTGTTTTTGTAATGGCACGACAAAATGAGTGATGAAGCGAAAAGTGTTGGGAAGACCTGGAGCGATACCAAGCGGGTAGCTCAAGACCGTGCGAGGTGGGGAGTCACTGTGCATGCCCTCTGGCCCATCTAGGGGACATAGAAACTGAGTGATGATGATGATGACAAAATTATTTTAATGCGTCTAATGGTAAGTGTCGTGCAATTCTAATATATTAGGGAGAGATGAGAGATATTTCACCAGTTGACACAGTTATGTTGGTAATTTGTATATTCGAAACCGGGTATACTTAGGCACAACTCGAAACCTAAAACGTAAAAAACGAATGTTGATATATGTATTTTACGATTCCGTCAATGTATTCGAAACTAAAACAATGAATTGTCGCAAAAATCATAACCACCTGTCTTTTATTGTCCAAATTAATAACCTTTAATTTTAAATAATACTTGAGTTTTTGTCGCTTATTTTTTGTTCTAGTGCGGTACGTTGTATGTTCTGATTTATATTGTATGTAATGTTATATTTCAACATGTTAATTTTAATTCAAATTTATTACTTTTCATTTGTGTTTTTTTATTCATCTAATTTGCTATCTTTTGTAAATCATGTATGCACCTGTAATTGGCGCACATATCAGCTTACAACACCTAAATTGTACTCTTTATATGGATTAATATGTTGCGCTGTTGGTACACAAAAAAAAACCTTGCGTGATTCACTATGTTGGTTTTTCTACCATTGTGGATCGTAGTTACTATCGTGCTGATAATATGAATATCTATTTAATATAAATATTAATATACTATTTTTTATTGCTCAACGATACATGAGCTTAAATTTGCAAATATCTGATATAGTTAAAAACATTTTGTTCAGCATACTTTTGAATAAGCAAGATTAAGATATATTTAGTTTCCGCTCAAATTAAGAATTTTAATTAGTTTTAGAAAATTATTTAAATAACATTCACATAACTTTTATGTAAATGTTTAGCTGCTTATGTATTTCAAGTGTAATTTAGATAAAGATAGCGATTATAGCTATCCTTATTATGACATGTTCTGGCATATATTTTAATTTGTTATCAACTCTTAAGCTTGCATTAAACTTTATAGTTTAGGCTTGTATTATGAATATCATTACAAAATAGGTATTTAAATTACATGTTTCTCGTAAATTTTATAAGATATAAATTGTATATTTAGTTAAATTAGTCGGATCACGCGCATCGAAGTAATGATTCGTCGGCCGCATGATTGGTTACAGCATCTGTTCTCAAGGATTATAAGCGTACAAATTGCAATATTGACGCAGTAATTTTATATTCATCTTTTAATAAATAGTTTCATTAAGAAACGAAATCCTATTAATATACTCATACATAAATATATCAGGTTTATGCAAACACAATAATTTGTATTGTAAATTTAAAATAGCTAAAGATTTATTTGTTACAATTTATTATAACATACATATATTCCCAAATTGTGTGTCCGCATATTTATATATTCATCACTAAACTACAAATGCAACGCAATAAAAATAAACCTTGGGCGAGTAATGTAAGACAATATAGTATTAAGAACGCACTGAAGCAGAAACAGTACTAGATAGTGGCAACTGGCAACTAATGATTATGAAAGTAATAAAGCCACTTCCCGTTCCGTATCGACAATCGATTAGTAGCCAGCTAATCCTTAACCTACAGCGACGTTAAAACGAACAACGAAAACAACTCCACCTGTCGAATCTGATAAAAGTGTTATATTTAAATTTCTTTGGTTGGCGATTCAAAAACGAGCACAAAGTTGTATTTGTGTCTTATTAAATGAAATTTATAGGTGGGATATAGTTGCTGATTGACCTCGGTCACTGGAAGGATAACTGGTTCGCATGAATGCTAAAAATGAGTCCTCTATCGCGATGTCAGCGCGGCGCATCAGCCAATCTGCGACTCAGCTCGCATGCATGCTTTAAATTGATATGTCCACATTCTCCCTTGTTGCACACATTTTTGTCCTGATTATCATAGATTCGAGAATAATTTATTTACTTTGTCACTGTATCTAGATTCTCAACGAGGATCAACATTCTTGTAGTAATTTTGCGGGTGATTTCGTTTTCGAGTTGAGTTTACTTGGGCTCCATCGCACCTATGACGAAGTATATTCTGTAGAATCGGTACCATTTTATTATTATGGTTTTGGTTTATCTTATTTCACATATCAAATGTTTTTAAACACATAAATTGAAAGCATGTTTAGTTTTATTTCATTTTGAATATATCTTCGTCTACGCCAAACTTTAGCTGAGACAAACTATGCGTGGCAATGTTGGTAGTTGGGTAAGTTATTCACATAAACTATGTAGTAAAGAACGGTATTCAATCTTTAGTAAAGATTGTGGAGATTTCAGTGCACCGGAGCGCAAAAGCAAGCTAATACTATAAATAAAATAGTAGTTAATTTAACGTCTACAGACAAAATGTTGTGCAAGGTGCGCGCACGCACGTGCCCTAGCCCGCGGCTCCACAACAATGTCTGTTCCCAATTCAAATGCGTGTCATACATCTTGTAGAATAGCTTACTGAATTGTGTAAACTGGACTTTAGAACCCTCACATAAGGATCATTTGAATAATAATGATAAAGGAAATGGATATTCAAAATAATATCACCTCGAGGTTAACGATTACCGGTGCGCGCATGCGCCACAGATGGCGGGATAAACCGACGTTTGTTTCCGCACTGATATCTGAATTAATGGCGATACGAAATGCTCGAAAGGTGCTCATTACCATGATTTATGCAAGATAATATGTTTTTTAACCGTCCCTATTGTGATTAACGGGCGCGGATAGTGGACGGTGTTTAGAGTCGAGTTGGTTGGGCTAAGACGTGAATGTGCGAGGAGTCTGCTCGTGTTGTGCTCGGTACTGTGGGTGCTGTAGCGGGCTGCGAGCTGCGAGCAGAGGGCACCGCGCGCCGTCCATCTCGCGGCTCGTTCGCTCACTGAGTACATTCCCGTGTAAGTTTTTACACCTATTATTTTATGTGTCGGCGAGTAAAGTTCGGTACGTGAGTTATAAACTCGCTCGCGCCTCTCTCGCCCCTACTTTATAGGTATTAACGACTTGTCCGAGAGTTTTCTTATAAATAAATTTGAAGGGTAACAAGGCTCGCTTTTGTCGGATTAGTGGAGTGGATCTTGTTTCACTTTGTTGTGTAGCCTATCTTTTTTAGATGGGAAAATTCATGAGAAATTCCTGCGCCTTTTGTATATCAATATTATATTTTTAGTTGGGTTTCTTTGTTGATCAGATTTATTTTGTTTTTCTTAAACAACAACACACGGAGCATGCGTGTTATGTACGTCGTATGTTTTTCTTTAATTACTAATTTTCGAATTGTAAATTGTTATATGCTATTTTAAATAAACTTGGCACTGAATTTTGCGTTCTATTTTTGTTCCAACTTTCCATAAACAAAAAGATGGGTACATGATATGAATTTCCCTAACTCCAGCCTGTTTAAACATGTCTCTCAAATCACGGCATCACGTGACATGGGCCCATAACGCGTACAGCCAACTATAAAAGCGGGACATATGAAAGTTAAGAGCGCCACCTGTAAAATATCAGAGCAATAAAGTAAATGCAGTAGTGAGAGACGAGGACGTGCCTTTTGCTGTTACTGTGCCCGGAAAATACAACAGCCACTCGCCAGCAACGGACAAACTACATTATTAAATACTGCCTCGAATATAAACTATCTATACATATAATAAATTTGTAACAGATCGTTGTCTGTACATGAAAGATAAATGAGAAAAACTAATATGAGGGGAATGTATTAAGGTAATAGAACCCAATATAATGATTTTTAGCATTTTTGTCTGTTTATCTGTTTGTGCGGTTGTGCGGTTGTGCGCAATGAACTCAGAAACGGCTTAACGGATTTTGATGAAATTTGGTATGGAGGTAGCTGACACTGGATTAACTCTTAGGCTTTTATCCCGAAAAATGTAGTGTTTCCGTAGGATGAGGGAGGAATTGCGATATCTTTGTTACTTTTTTATACTCACAGGCATGGACTGGGACTAGATTACATACCTCGAGTGAAAATGAGACGGGAAAAGGCGGGATATAACGGAGCGGGACGGGAAATATCAAATAATAACTATTTCTTTATCACGCAGACGAAGTCGTGGGCAGGAACTAGTCTCTCATTAAAATAAAGCATCACTATTTATGGCGGCATAAAGTAGTTTGTTAAAATTGATAACGCAGTAAAGCCGAGTGGTCCCCGTCCGTCGCGGGACGCAGCTCACCGCGCAATTTAACAATAGATATTTCAGGATCACGTATTATTACCTACAAAAGTCAATTTATGAGTGCACTCTCAAAGTTTCAAATGTCCTTAATGGAGTAAGTGTGAGCCGTTTCACATCTTCCCCTACAAACTGCATTATAATGTCCGCCGAAAATAACCGCACATAAATATAAAACAATGTGAAACCACTTAAAGCGAATAAAATACACGTCGGCTTCAACTCAGTAAAATGAATTTATTAATAACGGAGACAATGAACGTCTGAAACAAACGTTACACTTTTTGTATTTTTAATTGTCCTCCGCTCGACAGCGAACACGCATTAGAACAACCAAAATAAACTCCGGATCATATTCGACACACGACGCTACCGGGCCACTCACCACTCGACACTCACCACGCACTCACCACCAGTCACCACCGACTACCACTCGCTATTGTCATACCCATTTTTAATAACTATATTTTTTGTTCTCATTACAGCATAGAATGTTTCCTTAACAACGAGCATTAGTCATACGCAGACGTGACCAGCGATCGACATGATTTGCAAACATTGTGCAACGCTATTAATATTCTGATGCAAATACAAACTATGTGAACGATATTGTACCAAAAAGTAAATGTTACTAAGGCTGCGTACAAGGTAGCCGCATGAGCTAAGTCAAACAAATTATTATTGAATTGTAATATCAAGATGCGTCGCGTACAGTATGTGGTACTCTTTAAAGATGATATCGCGGGCGTAATTAAAAATCTTGTCGTGACATTCAGAGCCCCGTCCCGCCCCCGCACCCTTCAGCCTGCTTCAATATTGTTGGCGATTGAATCGCAATTAAACGTAACGAATCAAACTACACTTTATTTAAGGGGTCTGATAGCTCAAAATGGCGAGCGTATCGCACGCCAGAATCGAACGTGCTCCCGTTGAAATGCCAACCATTTTATTTATTCACCTTAATTATGTATCTTGTCTTAATTTACGATTGGATCATACGATAATCTGAAAAGTAATTTATAACAGATGCCTAGGTATTCCCGACGAGTGCATAACGAGATTTAGGATTACGCGGATGACGTCGTGTTCGGTGCTCGGTTGTCGCGCCGATTAAAATATATTATCGACATTCATTGGCATTTTGCAATTAAGTGAGCGCGCGCGGATAGCGGCGAGCGCTGAGCGCCGAGCGGTAAGCGGCAAGCGACGAGTGACGAGCAGTCAGCGGCCAGCGCTCGCCGCTCGATGCGCGAGCTTCGATAGCGTCATCGCTTTAATTTCGTTATGTGTCGATGGCATGACGGCCGGCCGACATCTCGATACGACCACTGTCCGCTGATAGCCCTTAATGAAAGTAATGGAGGTTTATTAACGATACGTCGACAACCTCTCACAAGCGCGCATCTACCTATAAGGAAGTACGTATAGCAATAGATGCAAAGCGATGGCAGAACGTGCGAGCGAGAACAAAGAAAGCCTCATTTGCTAATTGCGGTTTTGCTCGTGTCGTGCGCGCGGTGCTGGCGCCCGGATCGTGAGCTTCGTAGATATGACGATAACACATTCATAAATAATTAGAGCGAAATTTTCTCATTTGTAAGACGACAGTCATGATATTTGGTAGCAAAGCCCTCTGTTCTCGGAACGTCCAGATCGAGATAACTCTTGTACGGACACGCCTGCCCTTCGCTCATTTTGCTGCGACACGGTATTTAAATAACTAGAGAAATTAGAATGCCCATTCACATTCAAACTGCGATAACAAGGGTTTTGTACAAGAAATATCACGAGTTTTAATTAAATTTGTAAAATTACATGTAACCGTTTTTATGACTGACAGTTGACTGATTTCTCAGCCGCGTTTCGTTGGAATATAGAACAATATAAAAAGCGAACTAGAGGTAAAATATTTGTGAGTTCAGTCACGGTTGTCGCCTCCATCATGGCAGGGTTCGAATTTCCACTTCCGCCACAACCATGGACAATCAATATTGTTATGGCTGACCAAAAAACCACCTCGGACGATTAAAAAATATTAACAAAAACGCGATAATACAAAAAGATTACAATATTATAACGCCATATCTAGGTGAAAACGTTAATCTGTATGAAGTTGGCGACGCCATCGTAAATCTCCAAGACGATAAACGGCTGTAATTGAAGGAAAAAATCTGCAACAGAACTGATCAGTTTTTGTTAAGTCATTTAGCAAATTAGAAACGTAAGCGTACTGAATTATTGCTTTGTATTCTTTTATTGGCGCTTTCCGAAGATGGAGTGATGTTAAAACGAACTACTTAATACCTCTGTCATTGTGCAAATTGTAAGTATTACTCATAATCATAAAGTGTTCATCCACGGTTGCCTCCTATTATTCGGTCATTTTTCGCAACTTCCGCGATCGATTGTAATCAAGTTTTTGTTATTACAAAAAATGTCGATGTCATAAAAACAAACAATCTCTAGCGCATAAATTAAAATTTCCGCTTGCTGATGCTAGTGACAAATCAAGCATAAATATTAGAGGGGGATCGGAGCCGGCAATACACGGTATTATTACAACGAGGATATTACTGCGTTCCATGATGCTTTTTATGATATGAATATTATTATGGTATTTCCATAAAACTGTCTCGTTTAACTTATTGCTGTAAATTCACTGTTATGTTTGATATTTTTGTTGCAAAACCGATATTACAAGTAATTGTATCGAATGCAAAATGGGGCTTATTTTAAGTCGTTGTAAGTTTAATTTTAAGTCTTATTTAACTTTATAAATTGTAATCACCATCCAGTCGATATTATGATACAGTAATCACAAAGGAAAATAAGAACTGATCGTCTTCTCATCTCTTGGCTTGGGTCTATCTTGTGATGTCAGTTTTGAGGAACAAATTTTGGTGTCAAATATACCTTTTAGGTGTACTGCAACCAATATACTCCTCCATTTTACGACTGTCTACAAACGATTATAAATACAGCATTGTTCTTCAATGTCGTCTAATGCTAATTAGTTACAATGAACATATTAATCTCAACTACCTACTAGAGCAGGTACGAATTAGAATTCGTCTTTAATAATTCGCTAATTTTAATTGCTCCTTACTTCTCATATTTGGATCCGAAAGTATCTTGTCTTCAAATTACTTAAACGATAAATAAAAAAATAAAATTTGGCCTCAATATGAACACGCGGCGACACATAAAATTAATAAACGTTCATTAGAATTCAATAAAATTAAGATATGGTGAAAGCAGTTGTTTATACGTGAACACGTTTGAGGCCCCAATTACCTTTAGTACACGTCATATTCATTTGTAAGTGCACTTGCCTTGATTAGTGGAATGCTCTTTAAAGGCCGAAGTGCCATTAAAATAAATAAACAGCTATCAGAAACAATCCCGAGTGTTAAGTGGCTGGTGGCTATCAAATATTACCAGATAACTTGAACAATGCTCGCCCAGTGACTTATGAAGGGTGATTAAAATGTTTGGCAGGTACAGTCGGCATGTTAAACACATAAAAATGGAAAATATGTTCTGTATTAATTGTATGTTTTGATTAAATGGTGTAAAGAGTAAATTATGCTATAAGTCGAGTTGGTTTTAAATTATAAGAGACGATTTATTTTTAGGTATGTAGTTAATTTATGGAAGTGGTAGATCCATGCTGTTGTCAGTCATAACCCAGCTTGAATGGGCAGGCTCATCCGGGGCGGTACCACTATCTCAGAGGAAATCGACGTGAAGCGACAGCTAAGCTGTTGCGTTTCGTTCCGTGAGTAAGATTGCTGGATGCCCAATACCCCCTTTCCTGTTTCCATCCTTTTTCCTTCCCGCTTCCCTCCCAATTGGGCCGGCAACGCATCCATGATCATTCATGAGCGGCTGTGATCACTTACCATCATGTGACCTGTTTGCTCGTTTGCCGGACCTATGCAACAAAAGAAAAACCTATACATGAAGAAAAACATCCTCTCTGGAAGTAAACGTGACATGTTGGATTCGGTGTAATTTTCCTTTATTATAAATTAAAGATATATAATTGTGTTGGTCACAATCACAATTTGTATGACAATCGCGTACCGCAAGATGACGTAGATTCATACCTGACAGGAATGACTTGCCGTAATTTTTTCCCTAAGTTTTTGCCTCAAAAATGGTTTCCAAATTTAGCGAGGAACGCAAATTATAACAATGACGGTTTTAACATTTTTTTTCTGTTCGTAGTTTTTGAGTGAGACATTATTAAATCGGCACGCGTCTGGTTCTGTGAAAACGAAATATTAAAAGAGTAAAAAGTTAAATGTGACGAGTGACTATAAATTGTTCAAGTTATGTTACCTTGTCATTATAAGTTAAGGCGAAATATGTTTACATATAAAATTATAGAGGCTCATGTAATGTAATACTCCCTTAAAATTATAATATGAAGTTATTGATTAACCTTTAAAATTAACAGTTATTAATATATTAACAGATTTTGGAAAGATAAATTATTCAGTGACAACATTCTACTCGTATTATGCAATCACTTCATTGGCTTAGTGACATGGTTACATGATCCTGAACCCTTCAAAAATAGGTTCGACTCCAAATATCTCAATCCAGTACGATATTTAAACGTTGTGAGAAACATGATTTTTCTAAAGGTTACAAATATATTTTACGTCAAACAAAGAACATGCAAAGAACTGTTAAATTAACCAAAATGCTCTGAAAGAATTAGTTAGTTCTTGTAGTTTCCGCTAGATGTCACTATATTACAGTTCAATTATGTGTACTAATCTAAACATTTTTTTTATTATTCACTATACTACAAAATCCGCGATAAAATAAGTAAAAAATAGTTTTATTCCCATGTATAACATTCGGGTAAATCTAAATAACCATTGTAGAAACCAGTGATTTTGAAAAACTTACTTACCTCCTTTTCTAAAAAAATCCACATTTCTCAAAAAAGGTTTTATCTTATAAAAACTATATATGCCATTAAAAATAATAATATGATATTCGAATGCTAAAGAATGAAGTCGGCAAGCATACCCACATGGTGTATCGCAGGGCTAACTTTACGCGCTCTCTATTACGCCGCGCCGATAGCCACAATCGGGTAACAGCCACCATGACATCTTTATGATGTTTCAAAAACCATTACTAACGACACCTTTTTAGTTACTACAGATACCAGCCCACCAATGGACAAAACGGTATTGCATCGACACCTGTGCTCACTTACCCAACCTTACAAGCTACTCTTGTTTTGTAGAAGGTATAAACTTAGTAAATACAGGGTATATCAAGACTGCTACCGAAGGCGAAGCCAGGCGGTAGTTTTAGTGACTTTAGACATAATGCAACTAAATTTTTTGCAAAACAAAGCTACTTTTTTTGTTATTTTTTTCCTATCATCGTATTTGAGGGGTAATTACATACATTTTCCCAAAAAATAATGTGCACCCTTTTATTTTTAAAGATGCTATAGTACGCAAGGCTTTAAATTATAATTTTAGCAAAATCTATGGATTTACCACCCAAACACAATGATATTTATAACATTACAAAAAAATCTTCGCCTTATTTTTTCCTAAATTTTTAGTTGCATCGTTTCTGTAGTCACTAAAACTACCACCTGGCTTCGTTTCTGGTAGCAGTCTTGATATACCCTGTATAGGCATTGTTACGTCAATAATACAGGTGACAGTCGCGTTCATAGTTTTAAACTTTTAATGTGGCAGTATGGTTACTCTGGCTACAATGTCCTGCAAACCGGTACACAATAGTGCACTTACACATCTGTTTGACGGGAGAAATAGACATTAATTTCGCTGTAGGCTTTTGAAAAAATATGAGACGTTACATCTTATGTCTCAGGATGAGGAGCGCAGTCGAATGCAATTGTAATTTATGGTGCTGTTTGGTTTTGCTACTGTCCATGAGTCATATACCAGGCGAATGGCATGCTCGTATAAAAAAAATGCAAAAAAAATTATCTCCAAGTACTTGATGCTTATGTGCCGCGGTTTTCATAACAACAAATGCTTTGCTTGATATACCTCTTGAGTATCTAATAAAAATAAGCGATGTTATGCTGTTGGTGTACCATTTTAAATAAATAAATAAATGAATGGGAAGGAAGTATACTTATATGTGTAGATGCATTCGTAGGGCCTGTGTGTTTAATTCTCTTTCCACCCAAAGAAGACAAATAACACTCGGTTCAACACCTCGTTTTGTGATGACCCGTTATCACGTTTCCAAATCAAAAACAATAAACACGAGAGCAATAAATTATGTTTACGGAATGGATATTTTATTCCTCTAGATAAAAATCTAATGAAGTCTTCTATTAATTAAAAATAATATAAAATATAAAACAATCATAACTTTTAACGCATCGGTATGTTTGGTTAAAATATTTATCTCCAAATCATGTATTCTCGGAAAAATTACGTATGTACGGCGAAATATTATTAATGAGACCATTAAGCGAGATAAGATCTACAGACGCGTTATTAAAAACATTCCAGCGTTCCAGTTTTACACACGGATCACGACACCAGTCATTTTCGAACGATAAGAATTTTTCTTAATACGACTCAAAGTTTTATATTCTACTTTATTTTTCGCGATCCACAAGAAAATCCTTCTTACTAAACTTAAGACTTGACTGACTAGAAATGGGCTTGACATATTGATATAACATTTTTTAAAGCTTAGCTGAAGCATCGAAGATTAATCTAGTGATGTGGGAGTTAAAAGTCAATGGTAACTATTTACTGTTACTATTAATATTTGATGACCAGACGCATCAAGTTCTAATGGAAATTAATATTTGCCTTCCACATCTATAAGTAGGTGTTTAAATTATGATAATGAATATAATATTCATATTCAATATAACTTTCGCAACTCATTACCAAGACGAAATTTATTAAGAAACAAAATACTCATATAATTTAATATTATTTATTACACGCGCAACACATTATCGTTTAGATGTGTGTTCGAGATACAGAAAATATAATTTAGATTTCCTTTCCTTTAAAGATTGTGCAAAGTTCTCGTATCAGCTTTTGGTTATTTATTTAATTAATTAACTGATTACAAACAGTAGCAAAACAACAGTAAAACTAATAAATTATAAAATTGATGTCATTAGTTGTAGTTATTAAATTATTTTAAAGACATAAATTACATCAAAACTACAATCTGTATATTTAAATTGGAAGATTAGTGATTTCGTCACACTCCTTCCAGTCTTTCACGAGGTCACCAACAGGAGAGCAAAAGGCGACATCTCATTTTAATTTTTAAGCCTACCTATATCGGCCTAAAAATCATAATTTATCTGTTACTCTTTAATTCAATGATCGTCTATTAAAAATACTGTCCTGTACTGTATCAGCCCATATACGTCCCACTGCAGGGCACGGGCTTCCTTTACAATCAAGAGCACAATTGAGAATAATTAGGCCATATAGTCCACCACGGTGGCCTAGTGCGGATTGTCCAACTTTTACATACCATAGAAATTTATAAAAATCTTGAGGAAACCTGCATACCATAGTTAAATATAAGTTGTCTCAATTGGTACCTACTACAACAATTTTATTAAAGTTTCATTTAACACTTAATGTTTCAATATTAAATACAATTCTATACTAGCAAAAGTTTAAAAGGCCAAAAAGTTCTCGAATAGAGGCCACGAAGCGGAAAGCGCAGCGTGGGACGTCCACCCACTAGGTGGTCAGACGACCTGGTAAAGGTCGCGGGACGTCGCTGGATGCAGGCTGCCTCCAACAGGTCACTGTGGAAATCATTAGGAGAGGCCTATGTTCAGCAGTGGACTTCCTTTGGCTGATGGATGGAAAAGTTTAAAAATTGAATATCAATTTATAAACGAACTACATTCAGTAAAAATTGCAAGCACAAACAAACGCTCTAGCATCATATTTCCACCGGTTTTATGTAGCAATGAATACAACTGTTTAAAAATGAACGTTGGAAATGAAATCAATACATTTGAGCGTTTAGCTAGCGAGGAACTGAACGTTATGAGGGCATAAATCTCTGACGTAGGGGCATCCGGGCCGCCCTGCCCACCGCGCCCGTGCACCGATGGAGATACCACCGACCACTTTCAGACTGTTTCATTACATTTATAATGCTTCGTATCATTTTTATACTATAAGGAATTATTCAATAGAACTGTGAGACATAATTCAATAGAAACATTTGTGCCCGGCATTGTAGTAGAGACGCCCCCTATTAGATGTTGGGATAGACGCGGTGAAATGTAGACTAGTAGTGCAACCCCTGTCTACCCTCTCGGGAATACAAACAGTGTAGGTTAAATGTACAAATGGCTTTCTTATGATTTGAATCACGGCCTATGAACTATTTAAGGTGGTTGTAAATATGTTCATGGTCTTTGAAAATAGGTATAAAAACTACAAATTAATCCACATAAAGGTGACTTCAGAAGAAAAAACCCTCTATCTCTATCTTCAGGCACAGGATGTCCACTGTTGAACATAGCCAATGGATCGCGACATAGACCTGCTGGAAACGGCCTGCATTCAGCAACTTCCTGCAACCTTAAGCAATAAAAAAAATGTACTAGAAATAAATTTCATACTCGACGCCCTACGTATCTACACAGTACACAGGTTATTTTCGAGACACTTTGTCGAGCCATATTCTTTTTCTTGAATTATTTCAATGAACATTATTATAAAATATTTAACTCCTCGCTGCCATGAGTCAAATTGTCAGCATTAAAACGAACGGGCCCTGTAGGGCACAAAATAATTTTACTAACATGTTTATACGTTAACGAACAGCTGCGTTCAACCTGCAGTTTGTAGGAAACAATCACCAATAAACAGACAGGCTTTTTATATCATTATACAAAACTTTTAATGAAATTTATCAAATAAAATGGTCGCGGGGACAGTAACAACCTTAGTGTAAGAGTTTGTTTGGATCAAAATGAAGGGTATGAAAATAATTATGACCTAGTAATCTGACGACTAATCTGCGTGGTGGCCTATTTGTAGACGGATCAGACGCGGGTTCAATTCCCAGGGCACACCTCAGACATTTCAGAGCCATGTATGTATTGGTACTCAATCACCACGCACTATAACGGCGAAGAAAAACATCGTGAGGAAACCTGCATACCATAGCGCTTTGCAAGAATTTCTATGCAAAGTCTGCCAACACGCACTAGGCCAGCGTGGTGGACTATATGGCCTCACCACTCTCTATCGTACTCTCGATCGAAAAGGAGGTTCGTGCCCTGCAGTGGGATATATCTGGGCTGATGCAGTTTTATTACAGTCATCTGACTTAGAAATTTTCTATCGCTTTATTAATCTTCTTGGAGTAAAACTGGTGTTCAGTGAGACTCCTACATCGATTAAGGGGGATACAGGAGGTGAAATAAAGGTGATCAAAAGAACAAAGCACCAGGCATCCCTTTCTCTAGCATCTACGAATATCTACATTACATTTCACAAACGTACGGGTAATGAAGTAAGGTGATCACAAGAATGAGACATTAGTCGTCAGCTATCTCTAATATATGTACTATACATTTCTAAGTCTTGGACACCTTCTCATAGAGCAATTTAAGAAAATGGGATGGTGAACTATAATCATGATCTTGAGTCACAGGACATGCTGACACACTGCTCCCCCAAGGATCTTTATAGCGACTTGATGAAAGCGGCCAGCGTCCACCGACTTCCTGAAAACTTTTTAGGTGTATTTATTATTTATTTATTTTATTCTTTTTGCATTATAGGGATATACAAATATGAAATAACACAATGAAAATAATAATACAAGAGGCGGCCTTATTACACTCGATAATTTCTTACACTAGTGTACATAAATCAATAAAAGCATTTCAACTATTAACACGGAATAAACATGAGTTAAAACTAAGTGTAATAATAATAATAATAAGCCCCTTATAAACCTAACTTCTCGTCCGGCACGATCATCTGATGCCACGTAAGGGGCGGACATTGGCAGCTCATAGCTAAATACTTACCAATGACCAACGAAGCACTAGTAAAATAAAATAAAATATATGCGATGCGACTAAGAAGTAGAATAGTACCCCAGGCGGGTACCGGAGCTAACAGCGATGGAGAATCCCGCCCCGGACCCTCGGGCCCGGGCTGCCCTACGTACTCTGGGGAGGGCACCGTATCGCACCAAACTGCCCAGTTTCAAACTGCTGCAGTTCAACATGACCCAACGAGGTCATGTTCCTCACCATCATCATCTTTATTCCCATCTATACCATCGTCACCACCATCATACTTAGAAACTTTTCATCACCAGGCACCCTTTAGTCCATCATCATCATTAACCGATCAAACCCCTGAGGATGTTGTACAGGAGGCAAGTACTGCCATCAACCCTGTACCCGCCCCAGATGAAATAAAAACGCGCAAGAAATGGTCCGAAGAGATGAATAGTTTTATCATGCGCACCTTTTTTATTATAACCTCATTAGAAACAAATCTTAAAGACTATTTAACACCTCTTTATAATAAATTAAATGAAAAATTCCCACATATGCAGGCGAGTAAACAACGACTAGGAGACCAACGTAGAGCCATAGTACAGAAACAATTACTCTCAAATGATAAAATTAAGGAAATTAAATCAGAAGTCGAAGTTTATCTTAAACGTCACCCTGTAAATGATAGTCAAACGCAGATGGATACACATAATCAGAGACTGAAATGGACCAATGACATAAACGAGACTATTATAAAAACATATTACCGTATAACAAATTTTGAAAATAATATAACAGCCTACCGTGAACAATTGCACCGCGAAGTAATCACATTATGCCCTAGTATAGCACATGTATCCGCCCAGAGAGTAGCTGATCAGGGCAGAGCGATCATTAACAACAAGTACATATCAGCAGAAAGACTTGAACAAATAAAGGAAGAAATAAGGATAGAATTAGTTAGAAACGAAGAAAGTGTAATAGTAGATAACCCACCACCTCAACACGATAACCTGGTAACTGATGGTAATCCAATACAGATGCTTGAGTCCGAAAACTTCCCCTTAAATGAAATAATTGAAACTGATAAAGAGAATGAATCTTCATTATCCACAGATATGCAAGCAGAAATAGAGGAAAAATTTATAGAAACGTTAGCTATGTTTACAGACAGTAATCCTACCCAAAGAACTCCGATACCTAGACAAAAACCGTCAAAAAAGTTTACAAGTATAGTTAAGTATTTGAACTCATCTGTTTTACCAAAATTAATGTCTGATGACATTGACTTCTACACTACACAACTTATTTTATACTCCGCGGCATTTACAGCAGCTAAAATGAACGGAATTAAATTTAATAATATAAATAAACCACCCAGGGACCAAATACCGAAGTGGCAGGAAAATTTACAAAGAAGAATAAACAATCTCAGAACTAACATAGCAAGACTGACAGAGTACACGAACGGAAACCAGAGCCCACGATTGAAAAAGAAGATAGATGAGATTATAATTAGATTTAAAGTACATTCCCAACATGAAAACCCCAATTCAGATCTGTCTCATTTCTTAGATACTTTAAAACAGAAATTAAGTGTTCTAGCTAGCAGACTACGTAGATATAAGCAAACTACCCTCAGAAAAACTCAGAACCGGCTTTTCATCAGTAATGAAAAAGTATTCTATAGGACATTGGCCCAAAACAATATAAATAACCTTCCTATTCACAACACTCCTACTAGCCTACCCAGTAAAGAAAGTCTACAAGAATACTGGTCTGGTATCTGGTCGAACCCAAAAACACATAAAAAAGAAAGTCAGTGGATTGAAGAGGATAAGGATAAATTCAAAAATATTCCTGGTATGGAATTTGAAGACATTAGCTTAGATATTTTACGACGCGTAATTAATAGAACGCATAACTGGAAAGCCACTGGTTCAGACAAACTACATAACTACTGGTACAAAAAATTCACAAGCCTACATGCACATTTATTAAAACATATTAATACTTTTATTCATACACCCCACATTATACCGCCTTATTTAACCGAAGGTATCACTTTTATGATACCCAAGGACCCGACAGATACTATTAACCCAGCAAAATACCGTCCAATAACTTGCCTCCAAACTTTTTATAAAATAATCACATCTTGCGTAAGTGAAATAATATATAGCCACATAAATAATAATAACATCCTAGCTGAAGAACAGAAAGGCTGTCGCAAAAACAGTCAGGGTTGTAAAGAACAGCTTATAATAGACGCTGTAGCATGTAGCCAAGCTCACGCCAAAAATAGAAATATTTATAGTATGTTCATAGACTATAAAAAAGCGTACGATTCCGTCCCACATACTTGGTTAATATATATTTTGAGACACTATAACATCCACCCGACAATAGTATCATTTTTAGAAGTTGTAATGAGAGGCTGGAAAACAAGGTTAAAGTTACAGAGAAATAGCCAATCAATAGAAACCGATTTGATAAATATTAAAAGGGGAATTTTTCAGGGAGATGCCCTTAGTCCCATCTGGTTTTGTCTTTCACTGAATCCTTTATCAACTCTACTGAATAATACTAATAAAGGTTTTAAAGTTAAATTTGATAATACTCACTACACCCTCTCACACCTATTGTACATGGACGACATCAAGCTTTTTGGCTCCACTCTCGCAGAAATTCACAAATTAGCAGACATCACACAAACATTCTCCTCGGACATCCAGATGGAATTTGGCATTGATAAATGCAAAATACTATCGGTTAGACGAGGCCAAATAGAACAAAATAATTATATATTAAATGATAACACACAAATAGAACCTGTAGATATGCTAGAGGGATATAAGTACTTGGGCTTTCAACAGACTGGGCAAATACATCACAAACAGACGAAAAATGTCCTTACTGAAAAGTTTAGATCACGAATACACAAAATTTTAAACACACACTTAAACGCTCGAAACACAGTTAAAGCTATTAATACATATGCTATTCCCATCCTCACATATTCTTTTGGAATAATCAAGTGGTGCCAGACAGATATAAAAAACTTACAGAGAAACATCAATACCTTAATGTCAAAATACCGTAAACATCACCCAAGAGCTTGTGTACAACGACAGACGTTACCGAGAACTGAAGGCGGGAGAGGAATTATCGACCTATCTAACCTTCACACAAAGCAAATCCAATCACTTCGCAGTTTTTTCTTGACTAAGTCACTAGCATCACCATTACACCGAGCGATAGCTTCAGCTGACCACAGATACACACCCCTTAACCTAACAGATACAACTATGGAGCTAAACCAGACTACTATTACACAGAAACTGGACGCTTGGGCTCAAAAATCCCTTCATGGGAGGCATCGCCTCGACTTAACCAATACAATCGTTGACAAAAACGCGTCAAACGAATGGCTTAAGCGAGGAGAGTTGTTCCCCGAGACGGAGGGATTTATGATCGCCATACAAGACCAGACTATAGACACAAAGAACTACAGAAGATATATTATAAAGGACCCCACCGCACAAAATGATTTATGCCGCCATTGTCACAGTAGTCCTGAAACCATCCAACACATAACCGGAGCTTGTAAATCTATAACACAGACCGATTACAAACATAGACACGACCAAGTAGCTGCAATAGTACACCAATACCTAGCATATAAATATAAATTAATTAGTAATAAAATAGCATATTATAAATATACACCTAATACCATCTTAGAGTCAGACCATTACAAGCTATATTGGGACAGGACTATTATGACCGATAAGACCATCCACCACAATAGACCAGACATCACATTACATGACAAAAAAAATAAAGCCGTT
The DNA here is from genome assembly GCA_033459515.1 of Theretra japonica. Lineage (NCBI taxonomy): Eukaryota > Metazoa > Arthropoda > Insecta > Lepidoptera > Sphingidae > Theretra > Theretra japonica. Next base: position 8,732,433 of record CM065930.1, read on the forward strand.
TTCCTTATTGATGTTGCCATACCGAATAGTCATAATTTACAAACCGCATACACCGAAAAGATAGCAAAATATACAGATTTATCAATAGAGTTAAAGACCCAGTGGCGTGTAAATTCTGTTCGTACAGTCCCTATTGTAGTGTCGACTACTGGCCTCATCCCTAAATACCTCCACAATAGCCTCAAAACGCTCCACATACATCCACTGACTTATACTCTCATGCAAAAAGCTGTCATCCTTAACACATGCCGTATAGTTCGAAAATTTCTGTCAATAGAAACTTAACATTGAATAAGTTGTTTACTCGTATACTCTTTACAATCAGTTTCGCTTTGGCCACAAGCCTGTGCAACTGATGATTGCGCCAGAAATGGTAGAAAAACACTCAAATATACATAAAAATAATAATAATAATAATAAAAACTCTTTATTTAGCACCTGATATAGTAACATTAGTAATTGAGCTAATACTTAAAAATGCTAAAAATCGGCGGTCTTATCGCTAAGAGCGATCTCTTCCAGACAACCGTGCCTAAAGAGGAAACAATAGGTAAATATGGACGGTGCTTTTGTATTATAAGAAAAACTTATCATACGATACGTAAATACAATAAAATAACAATAATAATAAATAAATAAATAATTATTATTGTAATTCCCAAACAAATCCATAATGAATCGGAATATTGGCGTATAATTTATAGAAGCTCGAAAATGATGGGCGCAGTGGACGTGATCACACTGGGAAATGGCATCAGTTCAGATATGAGCCGAGTTGGTTATATATTTTATCGTAAATAACGGCGCCTAACGTACGGCCAATTTCATAATGCCTCGGCCGCCCGCCCGTCGCGAATGTGGCTCACTTATCAATTTGATATCTGAACGCGGAAACATAATGCTCGAGACTTATTGATGGCCTGTCGGAATATCGCGCTGCTTCGGAAGTTATGGCACCACGTGTTCCCGCCGATTATTGCCTTATCTTGGTTTTTTAAGGTTTGTTTTGAACTGTTTATGTCGTAATAGTTTGGTAGTTTTCAAGTTACAATTGTCAACATTGGTTAAAGAATCGCAAATTCGATTTCTATGCCTAGACGAAATGTTTATAAAGATTTTTATTAACTGGGTGTTGTAGAAACAAAATACTTATGAATTTTGATACCTCTTAAGATATGAAATAATAAATTCTGATAAACATTATAAATAACATCGCGTACAGAGTCTCTAGATAGAGACATCATCGCAAACATTTGTATAATTTGCAAAGTTTTGTTTCAATTGAGACCCTGCTTGAGCCCAATTTTACTAGCCTCTAACTATCGTAACAGCTGGAAACTAGGCTATCAAGAATACCCAAGTAGCCTTATTTGTGTTTATTTTTACTTATACCATCTAACAAACACTGTTCTCACACATAATAACTAAATAAATTATGACGCACACAAAACTTGCCTTCATACAGTCAATTAAATCTGGCTTATTATTACAGCCCTGACGAAAAACAAACAGACCGACAAATCCTTCGTAGATTATCATAACACGTAACTGTAAAACACACGACTCATTCTGTCAAATAAGTCATCAGTGCGTCAGTTAACTCAATTACGGCGAGATCAACACAGCTACCGCGCATGATTAACGAATCAGCATCGCAAACAAGATTAAACCCAAAAACAACGTACACACCTCTCAAAATTGCCCAACACACGACCTCCCTGTAATCCTCTTCCATAAATCATTTAATAACACAAATGTAGAACCACACACTGAGCTATTCGTTCCGTTGTTGAAGTTATGATTTTCTAATCCAAACTATTTTACACCGTATGCGTTATCACTTACGGCTGCGAGTCGAATACACGTTTCGATATTTTAAACCCTTTTATAATAAACAAATTTGTAGCACGAAACTAGAAATGTAGTAAGTAACGTGTTTAAGATGGCTGAAAATATATCTGTAAAAGCCTTTAGATAAAATCTATATTAGGGGCAACAATATACTGTCAGGATATTGTTCCGGTTTATCCACAAGTCGGGACGGATGCCACGAACTGCTGTCAACCCTTGACAAGTTGGATAACTTTGACAGATCATGCATGAAAATCGTTTAGGACACGTGGTAAATAATTGACAGTAAGACGCTCCGCATCCTGATTGCTAAAGCTGTCGAAAACATGTTTAAGCAACTATAATATATACTCTATTAATAAAATTATAGCGCCATTAAAATTAATATTAAACTCCAAATTTGAATATGTCACAAAATATCATATTACACACGTATCATATACGAAAATTAATATTTTTGATAATATATAACATCCATGTCATATCTACATCGAAACATAATACGCAATGATTTTGAAATGTTATGTTCTAAAGTGTTAACCACGGAAAGCGTTCTCGATGACAAAACCGGTGACCTTTTAATCAACGCGATACAAATATTAACATTTAAAATGTCGATTATGAGGGCCGGAAGTCATCGTTCTATCGGGCAGAGGTGGATCGTAAAAATAAATTATTAATAATTATTGGTGCAGGTTAATAGGCCATTAACTGCGTGTTTGTTTACACCCGCGGACGCACCATCGCCGGAGGAGGTAACTCCATAACACACCGACATTAATGATCTCAATAATCGACCTATCGAAACATTGATGACTGTATCATAACAAGTTCCTATCGAAAAATATTCATAAACTTTCATACCGATGACAAACAAGCATTGAAAAAGAGATGCAACGCTTCATTGGATATTCATAAAAAATACGACAAAAACGCTTTCGTAATCAAGCAGTTAGTCCACTCCTCGACTCGCAATATTAAATAGTATAAAAACAATCGTTAATAATTAAGCCACCGGTGCTTTCATCGGAGCAGCGGGCAGGTGGCGCGGGCGACAGCACGCCCCTCGACCAACAATGAGGAAAAACTATGCCGTCACGTCGAATGTAAAAACAAATTATCGATGAAGAAATAAAATCTATCGAGGAAGCGGTCACAGTTGACTGTATCGACAGATTATCCACAGCTCTATGAATTGGTTTGTTTCTTTATAGAATCTTGTCGGAATGACGGAAATCGATCCTTGATTGTTTGATCAGTTTTCCAATAATTATTCCCTATAAAAACACCGGAAATGGGACGCTTTAATCGATTCCGGACCGCGCCTCGTACTCACTGTGACGTGGCGTTTGATTACTGAAATTATATGGCGGCACGAATCGCGTCAACCGTGTGTATTGTGGCGCGTGACCTTGGGCCGAGGCGAAAAATAAAAACTAATACAACTATTGTTTTAGTCATGTCATTATTATCGTCGACTATGAGGAAGTCAATTCACGCCTTCAAGGTGAGCGCTGCCTATCTCTTTTAATGCCTTCAAATTATTTATTGAAGCTATTTACGCAATTAAAACAAAAAGTATCATTCAATATTTTCTTAGATGTTTTCGTATTCACATCGGATTATGCTGGCCGTGAAGGGAGCGTTATGGTCCGCTTCAAAGTAAAACCGTCATACTTTATACACAAACAGCATTAGACAGACCACGTATGAAGTGTACCCCGTGTTCACATTAAAAATTAATGTCAAACGAAAAGATGGGGCCACTCTGCAAAATTTATCTCACATCTCCACTCCACCAATGACAAGAAAACTGTTACGGTTTGCAACGGTCTGAGTGTAACATTAAAAATTCAACTCTTCTTACCCACTTGTGTGAGGGATTGCCGCATATTCGCCTTTGGACAGCATTGATATTTCCTTTGGCCTCGGTTATACTTGCGGCTTATTAGAAGAGGGTTTTAAATTTGAGATTTTTATCCCGCGCGAATTCCGCCGGGACACGCCCGCCGAGATTTATTGCTTTGACAGCAATATTGTTTTTAATTGGCAGGAAATGAATCAGTTCTTTTTATTGCTTTGTGTGTTTATTCATTTTTTGTTGACGAGTACTTGTAGTATTCTGGAATTATTTTGGATCATGATTGCATATCAGCTACAACTACTCGATGATTGATAAGACACAGGTGATACAGATCTCAACATCAATACAAATTCAGACACAATTCGAGATTTCAACCAAATATGACTATTTTCGACTACTTTAAATATGACTATCTATTACCAATAAACTATGATTGTCACTAGGCCTAAAAAAAATCTGCTAACATCAATATTAACTCCTTTAGAAATTGTCTGCTAATAAAAACAGGTCGAATAAGATCATCTTGCTTTGCATTATAGAGTTACCAAATTATTGTTTAGTTTTTATTGACATTATTACTACATTCAAAAAACATTTACCCGGTATAAATTATTAAAGCGGCACTCCAGCGGCGACTAGGAAATAAACCACAAAAAGGAATCGTTAAAGCATGAAAAATATTGCAATAAAATATAGACATGGGCGATTTAAATGTTTGTTATAGTTTAGATTTTGTCGTCTTTACGTAATGGTTCAGCTGTTTGGACAAACCCAACAAAAGTTTGGATAAAATAAACGATTTGACCTTTTTATGAATATAATGGCGTCGACGAACCCGATATTTCCGTTTGATATTGTACCCATTTGTTATTCGTTCCGTACAATCGATTACAAAACACTTGTTTCGTTGAAGCTGTCGTGTAATCATTCACAATTAGAACATTTTTGAAACATTCTTTAATACACATCATCTATTTAAAATATTAATACCTGATAAAAATTTAATTATACTCGTATTCCTTCATTCTGGAATATCGTACTAATGTTTTGAGATAATCAGAAACAGATAAAACTCAATAAGTAGTCTTAATGACCCACGCGAGAGTGCCGCGTTCCTGGATTACCCAGTGAGTCCGGTTTGAAGCAAGCTTGTATCTGTGTCAACTGGCTCCAGATAATCATCTTTCGACAATCGATACTCTTTCTGGACCGCATTGCACATGTCAGGAGTGGTATCAAAACATTACTATGTACGTACAGAATAACATATTTGAGGTACAAAACTCTCTATTTTTGTGTACAACCAGCATTGGATCACGTCATTACAGCAATAAATTTTACCCTCTGTTATTGAACCTGTCTTACAATCTAAACGATGCCTCATTTTATGTAATATTCTGTAATAAAAAAGTTCTAAATCTTAAAAACAAAACGGGCATAAAATCGATAAAAACTATAAATCACAGCAGGAATATCAGTCAAATATATTTACAAGTTGATGTATGCGGCCATACGGCGTGCGTTGTCTGAAAGCGTGTTGCGTAGGCGCTCATTATGCTTTATACTATAATGAGTGATGACATAGAGCCGTGAAGTTTTTGTGTTGTTTGTACGGTGAGTATAAGCAGTGTGAGCAGTGGGACAAGGTGTCGGCGGTCGCTGGTCGCCATCCACCACAATGTCCGGTGGCATCGTTACGAGCCGCTGCACTCGGCTCGGCACAGTACGCGCAGCTCGGGTGCGCTGTCATATTTAACACTTGTAACTCATACAGCCCCACTAGCCTTTAGATCATGTAAACAATACCTGTTCTGCAAAGGAATTCATGTTACACACCCGACTACATTTTGCATTTGCTTATGTTTATTTAAACTAACCGCGAATGCTTAACGATCGGATTAGTTTACATTAATTAGGGTAATATTAATTCACTATCAATTATGTTAATAAATATAATCGTATATCAGCAACACGCTAAACACATTCTAGATTTTTAAAATATCCTTCCACTCATAATATTATGTTTGATTTATCGCAATATTGATAAGATTTAACGTTCATTACATATAAAGGCTAATAAATGCAGTATATTTTCGGTCAACATTACCATATTAAAATAAGTTTGCCACTTGTTAATTTTTAAAATAACTAATGTAAATAGGCCACTTAGATTACGACTTTTTAAGAAACAACCGATATAAATCATTATTTATTTCAAAACACTCTTGGCCCGGTGACACTTTAAGAGGTATGTGCTATAATTTATATTAAAACATATTAATATTTGTTAGAATAAATGTATATTCGGGCAATAATGCAACAAATTATCAGTCATGAATTATTAAATAACACAATTAATACATTTTATATTAATGGACAAAATAAAACAAAACTAATAATAGTATGTTGATTAGCTGTTATCTATACAAATTTTATATTTTTATTTCGTTACATGCATAGTGATAATTATTAAAAGCTACAAATATGTAAAAATAACATATTTTTTCATTATCATTATAAGGGGTTATTCAAGTCCATGATATATATTTTGCAAAAATAAAAAATCTTGTAATACGAGTATAAGTTAATCAGACGTTATCTATGCAAGAATTTATTTGTTTTTATGTATGTGCATACATTATGTACATACATTACACTCCTATCAATGACCGAGTAGTCTCCGAGGGCACGGAGTTGATCTACAAAGGAAAGGTCGTGCGTTCAGACAAAAGATCCACACACGTTGGTGACACTAATTAAACCTTCATTTGTACCCACAGTAGGATCACTACTGATAATGTAACGTTCGCAAAAAGAGTTATGTCCATCACTTTAAATGCCACTAAAAATATTTAAAATGCATAAAGTTTGCTATATTTTATAGGTCTAAGAATACACCAGATAACCTAAAGGTATAGATGAAAAAAAAATGCAAACACATTGCGAAATACCTTTAGTGATGGCTTTCCATCCATCCATCAGCCTAAGGAAGTCCACTGCTGAACATAGGTCTCCCCCAATGATTTCCAATGATGGCTTTGCTACAAAATAATTATTAATTCACCGTTAAATGCCTTCTTTCTTCTTCTCCTCAGCCGTTTACGCTCTTGTCAGAGTGGTCGTGGTCATTTTTGACAGTCTCCGTGGCGCAGTTGGTTAGACGCCGGCTGTGAAACGAGAGGCTGCGGGTTCGATCTCCGCACCGAAACCGATGTTTGTGGGGCCTACTGGTATTTGTCTCGGGTCTGGGTGTGAGACCAAAAAATCTCTCGTAGTTCGTGATACACACGACACAAGACTTGATTGATCTTAATGTTTGTGGCTGTTGGATGTACCTATTCATTTGTCTTTTCTGTTAAATAGATTAATATGAATTTAATATTCTTCGTCTGTAGCTGGAACTATTAATGGTTCTAGACTATAAACCATTAAGCATCGGTGTAAGTTACAGTAACAGGTGTATATGAAAGTGTGCGCACGAGTCGATCCCCCAACTTGGGTTTTATTGACAGACAGTTGGGCGGGTGTCGACTAGCGAGCACATGCCGACAGCTTCCGTTTCATAAAGTTTAATGGCGTGGTTGACCCAGCTTTGTTTGCTTAGACGAGTTCACAACTGCACCATTCATACCCATTCTATTAAACTATTAATTGCTTCGCTGCAATAGAAGCGGGGCGAGCGACATAAAAATTTACCCACAAGCAAACAGTATCGGATACTTGAAAACGTTTGTGGTGTGTGAAAAAAATGTTGGCTTAGAATATAGACAAATTTTCGACATGCGTGTTTCATATTAGTCCAATAAATATGCAGTGGTAATAACAAATACTACGTAATTTACTACGTAAATACTTTAGACTGTATAAACTAAATGAAATTGTCTAAACAAATACATAATTAAATTCCTTCTTAATTGAATTGCATTCTGTGCACTTATGAACATGGCCTTGTTATTCTAATAATATTATATTAGGTAATCTAAATACAAACAACGCTTGACCTATCTAGTATCTTGTAGGTTATAGTTTCAGCTAATAAGTGCATGATCGTAAAATTCTCTTTTAAAAAGGCACTCGGGTTTGCTTCATACTCAAGTACATAATAATCTTTTCAACTTATCTAGTAAACATTTTCATTTATTAGCCCAAACAAATCCCATTGAAAGGTAATGATATCCGCCCCTTTAAGATGAATAAGGCCTTACTGCATTGAATCGCAAAAAATAAGACGCATTTTTTCGTACACGTTTCCCTAATTAAACGAAAATTTGAAGGCGCCCTACATCACAAAATATCAGGGCGACTTAATCAGAGGATCACATCTCTTAATATACGGGCCGACGACGAGTGAGATCTGACACGAAATTCCCTAAAAATAATATTTAAAATGGTAATGGGCCCTCGGGTTCATAAATTGCCGCGCCATATGTCCCGTGCGTTGCACCTACTGTGTACATAAATATGTCAAGCATTGAGAAGACTGCTGCTGTATTATTTGACGGAATAACATTCTTGGTCCTTTGTAAGATATGCTAATGACGAATGGCACGGCCAGATTTCGTGCAATTTAAAGAAATGATAACGATTTGCCTATCATTAGTTAAAGCTTTAGCCCTATGTATAAAGTTATTTCAAGTGTCTTTTTTTTTAATTATAAATATTTTTATTTCAAGTGGTTTTTGAATATAAAGTTAAATATCAGTAGTTTTACTATCGCCAAAAGTTCAGGTATGCTTGGCTTCCCTTTTTCCATTTCATACTCCAAAGATTCATTGTTCAAGGTGTAGGTGGTCATTATACTTAGCACCAGATGAATTGAAGATGAACAAAGCCACCAATATTACTATAATACTCAGGGCCCCAAACATCCTTCTTCTGACATGGTCTATTTTTATTGTCAGTAAACAAACAAAATATGTACATACTAAATCTTATTGCATCATGTTGCATATCGCAAAAGGAATAAATTATATGCAAATTGCAATATTATGTTGGCCATAATGAATTTATAGTCATTAAAATTAGATTTATTTAATGATAGCATTAGATTACATAAAACTAACATGTTTGTTTTAAATTTGTTTTTATCACATTGACAATATCGAACATTTTTATTGGTAATCATTTTCTTTTAATAGGTAAATCTCAATAAAAGAATGTTCACGAAAAATGCGTCGAATTTTTTGTCTTAGAGATCCTTAATACTTTTGTTAAGTCCACCATGCTGGTCCAACAGAAATTAATTTCAAGTCAACTCTACTATTTCTGTCACTCACTCAAAAGGATCTTAAATATTATATTAATGAATATTGTAAAAGTATCAAAACGTTGCAATCTTACTATTGTCGAGTAGCAAACATTTACGTGCGGCTGTCGCACGAGTCAAAACGTATTTTTGACTCATACAATTTTGCGTTTCCGGATATTCATTCATAACAGAAAAAAAACTAAAAAAGAGTAATTTTGTACTATACGCCCAATAATTACCCCCTTTTCTAGTAAAAGAGGGTGTCTCATGAAGTACGTTGGAATTTTCGGTTCGATTCTCAGAATGGCAATGGAAGGCATTTTTAATTGTAAAATTGTATTTGTGTGCTAAAGATTCATTTCCTTCCAATAAACACTGACGTCATAGGAACAAGGATAGACATGTGAAACATGGCATTCAAGGTGATTTCTTATAAACTATCAGAGCTTATGTATTTATTTTGTTTTAATTCTTTATTATTAAGAAATTATTACTAAACCGATAAACCATAAAAATTAAGCGTCGGCGAACAAGACATAAATTAATATAATCTCCTACAACATGGCAACTGTTAGAAGCCAAAACGAATAAGAATTTAAAGTGCCCAGATTTATATGAAACAATAGGTCTTCATTATATTCCGTGTCACACAGACAGCAATGATATATCGGTCCTTGCTAGTCAACTATTAATAATTAGGTAATTTGTTTTACAGTAACTTTCCGCCTACTTTTATGACGATTAGACGCAAGACACGCCAAAGGTCATCATAGTCGTCTGCTCTTAAATGTAAATTAATTAAATACATAATTAACACAGTTTTATACTTATTTTAAGATACAGCGTCTTTTAATTACAATGCTAAATAACAATTAAAATTAATTATTTTTTTGCACAATTTTTAATGTACGAATTGACTTTTATTGTTATTAAGTAAAGTAGAAATACTCCGGCATTGTCTTTATTTGCATATTTCAACAGCTTTAACGTAAAGTTCGGTGACCCAAAGGTCGTCAACGATCTATCTGTGCCGGCGCACGCGCTCCGCGACAGTCACACAGATGCTGCGACTCTCAATAATTGGCTCCAAACATTCAGAGATTATACGGATGAATTATTACTACTTCACACCCTAATTTTAGCTCGCAATATCTCCTAAGAAAACACTCAATAACGAGGCCATGTGCGCGATCTTTTAAATTTAGATATTTATGCAGCGGCCACGCTAAAATAAAACGTATCGAAATATTGTTGATAGAGGAAATAGCAAACGGATTGATGTATGCCCCGGCTAAGAAAATACGTAACGCTTGTTTTTCTGAATTGACGGCATCGAGAATATAAACTAAATCTAAAAATAATTACAATATTTTTCAATTTCTAATAAACTTTGCGCACCTATGAGTGAAAAATATAGCGGAATGAGCCGTAAATTTAATTTCGCATCAACACACTCCTGGGGAAGCTTGGGTTCTTCTGGCCGACAATAAGTAATCTTAAAATCCGTCTGAGGAGTGTTGTAACGGCCCCAAACTATGACCAAAGTAAACAATAAATCGTAATGACGGCGCGCCCCCTGGGCACCCTCGGATGCTCGCTATTTTGGACTATAAATAAATGTGTAGATGGATTGATAAATATAAATATTGGGGGCGAAACGAAGAAAAACAATGTTTATGAAACTGGTGTCGTTCGCATCATAACTGTGAGTTACGACTTCCGACGCCTGCCAACATATGCTCTATGCGGAATTTTTTGTCACAAAATCTGTTAGATATAAATAAATTGATTCGTGTTCAGCTTTGTTCCCAAATAAAGCAATTAAAAATGAGTCAAGGTGTTCGGCCGTACTCGTAGGCTCGGACCTATCAGTGGCGAGTTGCGAACATCTGCTCTTCAATTAGACAATCACGAAGCGTTAACTGTCGCAAATTATTTGTTACGGTGCGTCCATACTGTCCGCTTTTCGCAATATATCAATGTCGCTTGCCGCTTCGGAAGAAGCAATAAACACACTTTAACTTCTTTTTACGTGTATCTAAATGGGCGACAACCAAATAAAAGAAGTGATAGTGAAATGAAATTCTAAGTGTCAAACAGGCTCCATCAGGAATAAATTTTGCCGCCATAATAAGATTAACACAGTAGCGGGCGCGTGGCAGCATCCGCCGCCGACGGCACGTTAATCGCAACGGTCTATACTTAGCCGGTTGCATTGTCTTCTGAAATATCTATTAACGATTATTGACAAGGCATCGGCACGCGAATTCCCCCCGCGATAGGTGCGACGAACTGCTATAAATATATTTTATGTGCGATGTTTTGCGGCCGACGCGAGTGTGGCGGGCGACGGCGACGCAGCGCGGCCCGAGCTCTGCCGCTCCTGCCGCTCGTGCCACACACACACCCAACTTTACTTTTATATTTTTATCTCTATTATAAAATACAATTGACGTATTTCCACCTTTATTGTTTCCTGTTCGTAGATAAAAGCCGACCTTGTCCAACTACTTTATACGTAGACATAATAAAAATAATTTAAACAGTGAATAATAATTAACTATTTGTGCGTTTCAAATATTATGACATACACATATCATACGAGGTTCATTTGAATATCTTTTGTTTTATCTGTACAACCAGTTTTACATGGTTTCTCTATTTATTAAGCATAATATGCATATTACGAATAAGTTTACGCTATGGCCATTTTATTTCCAACGTTTGATGCCCAGTTTTGTTCAAACTAAATGATGAATCCAATGAGCCAGTGCAGTGTAGCAGACGCATTATTGCCAAACAATGAATTTACATCAAAATTGCAAATGGGGAATTCAAATTGATAAAATTCGACAATTGATTACAATATGCACACAAAGCAGTATCGCGTCCACAAACACAGACGAGCAGTCAGTCCGCCGCGCCGTCGATTCATACACAGTACACACCGAGAGAGCTTTTCATTTTGTATGTTAAATTAAATTTCCATGAAACAAGATTGAATTTTTCGCAATCAGCGCGCGAAGCTGCTCCGAGCGAATTTTAGTTTGTACAACGTATTATGTTTATACGAGTAAGTACGAGTAATGTCGTTATGGAGCGATTCTATAGTGAAATTAGTGCTTCACAGAGGTCGTTTATCAAAACTGAATACAATATAGCGCATTAAACAAGTTTGAACAAACAACAAACCGCGTGACGGCAATGAGGCGGCGCTCGCAACGCAACCGCACGAGGCGCGCGGCCGCGGCGTCAGCGTCCCGCTACCATCGGCTTAGCTAATTTACAATTTAATTATCAGCTGGGATGATGCATCGTTAGCGCGCGCCAAACCGAGTTTATGCGACTAATCAATTGTTTGACGCGGCCACTGCAATCACGCAGCGTCCGCCCGCCGCCGCCCGCCTCGCCGCCTCATCCCCACACCACTTCTCTTCTTAATTCTTACACATGTCACGATAACATTTCTTAAATACAACATAAATCATCATTTTTAACAGATCACATCTAGAAGTTGGTGTGTATTATTTACATTCTCTACAGTGAATATCCATCGATACCTTATAAAAGATGTGTTGATGGACGTTTTAACAATCCAATCGAGTGAACAATGCGGCGGCGTGTCGCGCCCGCGTTGATTAAATATAGCTCAGAATCCATCAAGCGAACTGCGAGAACGAACCGTGGCTATGAATTTATGCGCTAAATATTCGACAGGTGCCAAGTGTGTCGATCGCAGAGTTCGATCGCCGATGACTAACTACGCCCCAAATTTTATTTCAAATGTCAAATAATTTGAACACCTGCGAACGTGCACCACTGCCCGGATACAGCGTTTGCACAAATCTGTGCTGCGACATACTTAGCTGCGCCTGGGAACTGTATTAGAACAGTCCTTAAGCGCACTCGCGGGCCAAGTCAATGCCAATACGGCCCTCCACTAATATAGCTTTCATCGGGCTGGTTCTGATGTCATAGTTCGATAGAGAAACACCGTGGAATGTGAAGTACTCGTGAGACATGTCACACGCCAGCAAGGGGGGACAATCAACTCGTATCAATTCGTACCGAGTGGCGATTTAAATGTATAATCGATTATAATTGATCGGTACATCCGACAGGTACTCTTACTTAATAACGGGAAAACAATCGCATCCAGTCGTCATTAGAAAGTCACGCGGCGATTTCATTAATTTATTAAGGACGGTTAAAATTAACCGCTCACGAGTGAGAATCGTGCGACACAATCGTAATGTGAACGTTCACATTTCGCTAATCCCGCGTCGCTACCGTTACATAAGACGGCTGACTTGAATATAAATGTAAAACACAATAAATTTCATGCCCCGTAGGAAATGAATATTCATCACGAAATCGCCATGCATATTCTCTTTTCCTCCACAATTCGGAGTTTCCTACCGGCAGACGCGCGCCGCCGACAATATGGACCTTACACAGAGCGCCATCAGTTAGAATTCGCGCGGGCCCGGCGCGGCGCTAGAGTCGCGCGGGCCGCCTACCCGCCGCCTGTCGTAAATTTCAACATATAGTAAAGTGATTTACGAATAATTGTTGTGTTGGACTATAACTAGAGAAATCTTTCCGCTGTTTGCCGCCGGCTAATTTATATATGAGGCTTAGGTAATTCGCGAGCCGCGAGTAATTAGCTCCGGGAACAATAGCTTTTGTCATACGTTTATCTAGAGCGCCACGCCATGCGCCACTCTCCTTTCGAAGCGTTTAAGTATGAGGATTATCCAATAAACATTTGTCCGTTCGGGCCGATAAATAATTATATTTCTCGGGAAGCACCCGTTGTTCGTCGGAAATTAGCCATAAATAAGACCAAATTACTAATTTAGCTTCATTTGCCATGCCATTTAGGTTCCATTATTTTTATTCGGGCGAGCGTCGGTTAATACTGGCTAGTGGGCAGTGGCACAGACTACAGAGCTACGAGTGCGATGTGTGTAGGACGGCATGAGGCGGGTGGGCAACAAGCGCGGGGTCGACATTAGCGTAACACTTAATCGGAACATGTGTTTATCGTAACATGCGAATCGGCCTAAGGCGAATTAGTTCTCGCACAATGCAATTTGAATGCACATTACACAACGGACGAGGTACGGGCGCTTTTTATTGCGGCATCGTGAGATCTTATCTCGGAAATGCCACTTCCAGCAGGCAAATTTGAGATTGTCGGCGGCTATCCGCCGGTTTTGCACCCTACCGCTGTTATCCGAAGGGCAGTAACGGAGGAGCGCTGAGCTCGCGCGGCTAGTGTGGGTGCACTCGCGGACGCGCGGACCCGCACGCACCCTACCGTACATGTTTAAAGAATTCAACATAAAATCAGCAATAAAATTGAAAACATTTTGTTACCTTTTAAATAAGTTTGGTCGTGGCGCGCGCGCGTCGCCGCACGACTTTGATCTTTGTTCGCACAGCGAAATGTGCAATTTCCCGCGCGCCCTTTAATTCTGAAATCATCTCTCCATCGATAAGAAGCGTTAATTTTACGAGCGAGTGATAATTTGCTAACTTCCGACAGAGCATCGCCCTAGTTGAATTGTTCCATACACTTACCACGTTACATTACGAATACGAAGAGGAAGAACTTTATTAGCCGCTTGCATATTGGTTAAGCGAGTTTGCTGCGTACTTTATAATGAAAAATGCAGACAAACATATGTCATTTATTAAACCAACTGTAATTTTCTTTTAATTTTGAGTTTTGATTATACATATTATAGCAATCAAATGTTTATTTTAACTTCTAGAACCAATTTCGAATTGATTAATTTCATCAGCTTACTTACGTTCTAGGCCGTAGGTATAATGGATATACGTCTGCTCCCAAATTTTTATATGTAAGTGCCTTAGAGCTTTGTACGCTACGATGGGTACGCAGGATAGCAGGTTTTTTTTATTGCTATGAATGACGAGACGAGAATGCTATTCGCCTGATGGAAGGCGATACGACCGCTCATGAAAAGTACCAAAACCAAAAAAAAAACATGAATTACAAAGCAATGCTTGGCATTCCACTGAGTTTGCCATCCTGAGACATAAGATGTTAAGTCTCACTATGTCGTGTAGTTACTCTGCCTACAATGACCTTCAAACCGGAAAACAACAGTCCATTTACACTGCTGTTTGGCGGAAGAAATAGACATTGCGTTGGTATCTACCCAGGCGGCTTCTCACATATGAGAGAGCAGTATACTAGTTGGGTATATTTTATGAGGTTAGTAACCAGAACAGTGTTAGATGTTAAAAATAAAAAAATGTAAAAAAAAATACAGTCACTCGTTAGGTTTTGATGCAGCAACGTAGCGACAGTTTTCATTAGTAAATGTAGAGCGAGAAGAGTTCAACGACTTTGGCTACCAATTTAAAGGTTCAATAGTCTAGTATAGTAATATTATATAAATATCACCGACCAACCGTGGTACAAAACTCTTCACTCCCTAATTATATGCATTAGGTATTATTTCATTTAAAAGGTTCATTGCATTTTTTTTCTAACCTAGTCTTACTCCAGCCGACATCACTTGTCAAGTTCCACTTTGCTGTCAAATCTACAATATCCATTTTTTAAACCTAAACCTTACTTATATAACTTGTTTTACGTTATATTCCAAATAAGATAAGACTATTTATGCAACCTTAACCACATAACGCCATGTAGAGTCATGAGATTGCTTTCGCAAATTAGTGTTTGTTCGCCGTGAAGTCTCACCAACAATGGCCAATTATTTTTACGTAATGCTTTTTATTAATTGCACCAATTTAATGAATGAGCTCTTTGTATTTTAATTTGGACAAATTCTCAGCTTTCTTACAAGAAACGATGAAGAATAAACAAATGTTGCTCATATACAAACTTTTAGTAACTGGGCTTATAAGCGTGGCGTCATTCATCTACTTGTTTACATGAAGGACACATAAGCTTCAGAATTATATGGAACAAAATGCATGCTTTGAAAAATTTGAGAGCTGCCGCGAAACGAACTAAGAAATTCGGAATAAGCTCCATCGGAGGTGGTCCGTGCGTCAGTCATCTTATTAGGTTTATTACGAGAAAATATATTCTAAAAATGTATTGTCGATTTCGAAAATAAACGCTACAGAAAAAGAAAATTATGAACTTATCTAACACATTAATAACATAAAAATGAAAGTGTATATTTTTTTGTCCTTCAAAAAATAAATAGGAACAAGGGGTACTTTGGCCGAAGAGATAGTTGACAGCTTTATTTTAGCCCTGAAATTCCAAGATTTCTGACTGCTTTGGTGGCGTAGTAGTTACTACGGTACGATTACAAACCTGAAGTCTCAGGTTTTAGTCCCGGGTCGGGCAAAGTGATATTGGATTTTTCCATTCAATATCAGCCCGAAGTCAGGAATTTGTGCCCAATATGGCGATAGGCTCGCCCCCTAAAACATCGTGGGACGGAACACACAAGACGAAACGTGGGTGTATTGTTTGCACCTCTGCCTATCCCTTCTGGAATAAAGTCGTAATGTTTATTTATGTATGTAATTCCAAAATACGTATAGGGATTTAGAGTTTAATTTGAAACAATGTCACAGATAAAAACCAGGTTAAAAAAAGTTGGCAAATCGATTTGTCAATAACAAAAATGCAGTAACGAAATCTTCGATATCGAAATCGCAACGTATTTAAATGTAAAAGCGAACAATCTTAATAGGTAGGTGAGCATTTTGCACACGTAGCTACTTTGGCATAACATAAGCAATCGTTAGTAAGTTCATAATGCGACTGCATGCTGATGCCGTCCCAGTTCTCTAATGCAACACATCTAAACACACTTTCTTAAAGCTAGTGCAGAGTGGACGAAGGCAGCAGTTTAAACAGCCAAATTATATTTTATTGAAGCAACATTCCATTCCAATTAGTTCGTATTAGATTGATACGTTCCAAATAAACTGTAGGAATATCCCGTTCTCCCGACACGTGTTTTGATGATTTCGATCGGGCAGATGACTCATTTCGCACTGAAATAGGATAGGAAATTGTACAATCTGTATTCTCTCAGTATTTTGTGTATATTTGTTTAATTTAATGCTACTTGTCTTGTAATGTTGAGTTGTGTGATGAAACCATTTCATTTTCTTTGCGTGTGTCATCTCTGTCATTTATATCAGGTCTCGGTCATCACATTGCGATATTGCGTACCTTAATATAGGTTAAATCAGTTTGTATTACGACTCTGCAATATGAAATCCTGCCATGCAGCATGACAGACAGACAGGTACGAGATAACATTTTTTTCAAATGAATTCTTTAAAAAAGGAATTTTACAAAAGTACGTTCATTAAATAACAATGGATTACAAAAAAAAACCTAAATGCCGATCTACATGGCAACTCACATTGCATAACCAAAATTACTGATACCCATCTCAAAACAACTAGAACAGAACATTAAGCACAGACCAAGACGGAGCACGTGAGCACACATATACTGAGCAAACCGCCGGTCTTACATCCGTGGCCGCGGCCTCTCGTATCAATAATGAAAACCATCATTCTGGGAGCACACCGCAGAGACACGGGTGGGCACCGGTTCCCGCTGGCGTGGAGCCAACAAGGTGAATGCCACGACTGCCACGCATCGGGTCGACCAACCCACTTTACCCGACACGCTGAAAATACGGAAATATAACCTGCACTCAGCTGTCACCACGTACCCTCCAGCCCTGAACCACGGAAGAACAAATCAACGGTCCTTGACTTTTGAAAGGAAACATATCAAAATTGATGCGATGAATGTTGGAGAAATCATAGTTGGTAGTGGTAATAAGGAAAATATTAGATTATATCTAATTGATGCCATTATAGTTAAACTATCTATCAAATTTCGACAGCCTCCGTGGCGCAGTTGGTTAGACGCAGCCTGTGAAACGTACCGCTCCGAGACAAATGTTTGTAAGGCCACAAGTATTTGTCTCGTGTCTGGGTTCTTGTGAGACCGAAAAGTCTCTCATAGCTCGTGTCGTGGATATCAGAATATTCACGACACAAGACCTAATTGATCTTAATGTGGAGCTAGGTACAGAGCCACCAACTCATCTGTTCAGGTGGCCATAATTGGAACTAAACCAGTGTTACCAGATATACGGTAATTACCGTGTCGTTTCGACCGTATTTCATAAGATACATAACTGGGTATATAATTCTCTAATTTACTTTAATCTAATTCAAGATTTTTTTAAAGTGGCAATACTCAATTCCTCACTAGCGACAATTCCGAACTTCCAACTGAACAGATAACCTGGGGGCTCTATATATGTATGTGACAGTTGTGTGTATTTAAAACTAATATCGATCTGTCAGTTATCAGTAGCTATTCTAATAAGAAGCCACACACAACACAGTTTACGTATGAGCACAACAGTCTTATCGGTATAATGATATATGCCAATAGTTGAATAGTCCATAGTGAATATATGGCTCGACAAGGATGTAAGCTGCTAAAACGCTTGCTCAAGATATATTAAGCGATGTTGTAGTGAATATTTTCAAACACGACAGCGATCCCGCACTGCACTGTAGCACACACATTATGAACACCGCGCTGTTACCGAGTTACATTTATAGTACAGCCGTATTTCATTTCGCATTTTACCTTTTCTATAATATATTTAAATTAGTAATGTTAATAGAATTCGCATGATAATCGCGCATACCAGTTCAGAGAATTTGTAAAAAGTGGGTCAAGGATAAAGTTTTTTTGGCTTTCAAACGATTTATCGGAAAATAGTTTACAACATGCTTTGTATTAAATAAATCATTTTTATTGCTTTTCAAATTAGAACTCATCATTTAAACTGTTTTTAGTCAAAACTTGTAGGACCTGAAAATTCTAATAAGATAATAGCGGAACAAATATGAGTGCCTATTTAGTTCATGAATGTTTAAAACTAATAATCTCGGTGTATCATTGGCAGAAGTACGTATCGGTTAGATATCGACTATCGTGTGTATTGGATTCTTATACGACCCGAATTCAGGGACGGTAATATACTAGGCTGGCGAGTGAGATGTTCCGGGAGCAGTAACAAACCAATGTATGATATAAAATGAGTGTCTGCTCCAAATATTAGTACGCGCGCGCTTGTGTAACTGGCAGCAGTTTAACGCACTAGATTTATTGTTTCGTTCGGAGTTGAAGCTGTTAATATACATTTTTATTTGGAACAAACGTCGGGAAATATTTCAGTTATCTATTTTCGCCATAAGCGTGGCGCGCTCGGCGAGCAGTGGCGGCGCCGTGCTGGGTACACGCTCGTTGTGCGGTTGTTGTACAATGTACATGCCGCCAATTGTGATGGTTTAATTATTGCTCTATTCTATTTTAGGCCCAGACGTGACAGGTGGCGCGCCTATCGCCGTGCATTTCATTTGTTATATTTACAGCTACTTACCACACACGTCGCCTTTCACCTATCTTGTAAAATCCGACTGGTTTGTGTCGGGGCGCGGTATTGCTACCGACACAATAATTTATATATCATACTTATCTACCTATTCGCAACGTACGGACCGATAAACCAGCTGAAATGCAAATTGATATAATGCAGGAAACGTCTGAGTGGGCCTCATACCGGGAGCCTATACCGCATGAGTAGCATAAGTTCGTTTACATACGACAGTCACTCGTATTTGCATCCCAAATGATCGGTTCGGCCGCTCGTTCGGTTCGACTTATCTCTCTACCAGGCGAAATATTACATTTTGTGCATCGCCTCTCGCAATGTGCATAACTGAATGTCAATAAAGGAATAAAAAAGACCACCGTAGGCGTTCCCGCGCAACCGAGGCGGATGTGCTTTAAACCAATGAGCGAGCGGAGCTCAGCATATTCATAACGATATTACCGCCGACGGAGTTGCGGCGTCATCATAATTCATACATAATAACCCTTCCGACGGCGAGCGACGCGGCGCGCCGCCCTGCGTCTCGTTCGCTCCAGCGCACCCGCGGAAAGAGCAACAGAGATGCGCGCTCGCTCCAAATATCATAATTCATAATTTTATTTTTTACGAGCTTCGTGAAACACATAGCTACACACATGAAAATTTTCCATTTCGCTCCCATTGGTGCTCGCGCTGGCTACGTCGCGGGGTTTTGATCGGAAAGCAGGCATGTTTACAATTTTAATTGTGAGCTGAAATGCGTATTTGAAAGACGCAGTAGTCAGTTTTGGTGCGCGGCGAGCACGCTGGTCATGTAAAGTGGATGACAGCTATTTGTAATTGGAATATGACGAGAGGCGAGCGCGTGCGCGTGCGCTCGGCGCGTCTCATTCGTCAGTTTATAAATAGAGCTCGGCGTCTGCGCCGTGACGACTCGCGCCATTAATTTATATGAAATAACTGTCGGCAGACGGAAAAATAAGTTCGATCGAGAACGGCCTTCTCCACGATAATATTTATGTTTTACGAAGTGGCAGACGAGTAAGCCTCGTGTTGATGTAAGAATGTCAGAAACAGAGTCTATGGGAAGGTATAAATACGTTGCTTCTACATCCACTCCCACCTAAAAACAATAAATAAACATATTTCCTTTCGCTTATGACATCGTTATACACTATTTTCAACCATATCAATTGAGTCGTTCACATTTTTATTAAGTTACATAGAGTTAACGCGCTACAAATGTTCTATAGATATAATTATTGGAAGTAACTTTCAAAATAAAAACTACATTAATAGCGACAACATAATCCGCATTATCAATTTGTTATTCCTTCGCCGAAACGTCATAATGTTGGGTCGACAATCAAACGTTGGCATTGTCTCGTCGGCCATAACACTTAATAACGACCTGCACATCCTCTTTCACAGTTCTTTTAAAATTCAATAAAGAACCAAAAATACTGTTTAAAGACGATATAATCTTCGCGAAGACGAGTAACACATAAATTCGTTAGCGCGTTTGTAATCGTCAAGAATATTCCGAACAATAATTTACACATGTAAATTTTAAAGTTGACATCAGAAAGAACATCTTATAAAGCCATATTTTAGCCGGTTTTAATGAGTCATGAACCAGACGCTACATAGAGTTAACAACGGAGCGATAGAAGCGACAATAATATATTTTACTTCATATCTAGAGAGTGTAGATCTCTAGAGGTGACCTATGTTAGGTAGTGGACATCTTGTGAATTGAGAGAATTCTGAATTGAGAGAGAGAGAATATCTAATAGTTTTGCTAAAAATGGTAAACAAACATTGAAACTGACATTAATATCTTTTAGGTTCGTAATATTTAGAAGTTTTACTAGAAATAGTAAACAGCTATTGAAACATATATCATCAGAAAATAAAGAATGAACATAAATATAATATAAACGTTGATTAAAAATACAATAACACTAAAGGTAACTTAATCATTTATTCATTGCAAAATAAAGCCATTTAATATTAGCCAAAAATTTTAAACACACTCTTTTGGTAAGCCAACAAATAGTTTGAAATCACAAATCCGATGGACAGACCCATTTAATTTCCTTCAGTGAAAAAGCCCAGTAGTAGTATTTATAACCCGATTCCTATAATACATAGTTCAGTACATGATTCACACTAGCTGTACTTGGAACGTCACTAATAAAAACAACACAACTCCACAAGAAAGAACAATAAACAATACGTTCAGTGTAAAATTAAATCATCAACGCATGATTTCAACTCGGATATTTTTAACACCTATTATATAAGAACGTATTTATAATCACGCTGAATTCTTTCAAGCGAAAATTAACAGGAAAACCGGTGTACTACATGCGAAAGAAAACATACAATAATTATTATACATTTATAATTTACATGCAAAAGAACTTGACCTAACTAAATTTGTCTCACTATTAAAATTATGTTTACAATTTGTAGATAGATTTCCAATGCTGATATGTGTCACTGAGTTAGCGAAAAAATTATATTGTTTTTCAAAAACTTCTATCCATATTAATTTTACATTACATATTACAGAGACTTGAAGTACTGTCAAACAAAACGCTATAGTATTTTTATGGAGCATTGTTTTATAGTAGAAAAAAATGAAATTCATTCAAGTTTGGTGCCAAGTTATGTAGTATGTCTTAGAGAAGGGCTTATGATGTTGGTTCTGTTTGTTGAGTTAGGAGATGCGTAATAAATTTACCAATTCAACGTACTAAATTGTACGTGTGGTCACATAATGCGGGCGATGGACCAACTGTATTAAAAGATAAAACAATATAAAGAAAATGAAATAATCTTTTGATACCGAATTACCTACTCCGAAACGAAATTCTAAAAATACCCGTGGATAAATGAAATGCTGCGTTGACTCCTATTTAATATAATCCTAGTACACTCTTAGTACACACTCACAGTCCCGTGTATTTATCGAATTGCTCAACCCCGTTTCACACAGCTAAATTGAGTAAAAATCCATACGCGTACAAAATAAATAAATAAAAAGATAAGCAATAATAAACTAATGGATTGCCGAGTTACTCGGAGTGAACATGAATTTAAAATCTAAAGATATTTAAACACATCGCCCTCGCGCTGCGCTCGCCATAAATAAAATAAATACAAATATTCTCACGTAAGCGGAGTACTTCGAAAGCGTTCATTTACATTTGTGAATGTAATAAATGGGGCATCTTCCTCTAAATACAAAGTAAACTCACTGAAATAGAGTAGCTTTGTAATAACCTGCCTACCCTGATTAGAAAATATCTTACTGCTAATGTGCCGAATCAACGTGTTCATATTCGTTTATATTCATGACCACTATGTGTATCTTTAGTACTCATTGTAAAAGTAGCTAAATCTGTTTGAATTTTGAAAAAAGTATCCATACTTTAGACATGAAGAATCGAATGTATTTATAAAATTAAAAGACTCTACATTGCATATCTGGAATTTAATTCATGAATCTATTAACCACAACGTGTTTGTCACTATTTAATTACACTATTTAATTAAATTACATTAATATGACGTTATAAAATGTTAATGACGCACATTGTTGAAATACCTAAGTTAGGTTTTCATAGTACCGAACCGACACAGTCAAAGTAGTTGAGCGAAATTTGAAATCCTCATGCTCTCACGATCTTAAAGTATTAAAACCAACCTCAACAACATCTCACTAATAGATTGTCTTTTGTTAAAATACTTAAATAAAAAAATGTGTACATACACAAACAATACATACTTGTATTTCGTCATCATTAATAACCGTCTAAATTGAAGAGGCCGGGGCTTATCCGGCGGTGTAAAAACATAACTATAATAAATAAGTACACGCAAAGGGTTGCACACCTGCACATATCCATTCTTATATTCATCTACAGATTTACGATCAGATGTTGAGTCAACAAATAAGATCTCTTAAAAAAATCCAACCAATATAATAAGAGCACCACAAAAAGTCCACGAGACGAGTCTTCGCAGAGCGCCATTGGCTGCCCGAACAAAGAAATATTACCGCGCGTTTATTTGTTCAGCGTATATTATTATTACATTTCATTGTATGAAGTCATAACTCGGAACTCAATCAAATACCACCTCAGATGGCATGATTTAAAGGATATATTCCATGGGCGCCATTCGCGGCCAGACGTAATAAACTTAATAAAACTCGTTCAAAGAATACGTCCCGAGAGAGCTTAACACAAATATCATGCTACTAATTATACGTTAGTTTATTTAGATTATACTTATCTAGTTTATAACATATTTTAGTGCACCATAAACAAACATAGCAAGATTTTACAGCTCCTGACAGTCCCGGCGCACATTCGAACCATTGTGCCTCTTATAATTTTTATTAGGGGCAATCCGTCCGGCTTGATTTACTTCTTCCCGAACTGACGGATCTTTCATTTAATTTACGGTTTTACCCCAATGTTCCGAAGCGTAATAAAATGCTACAAAAACAAGCAAAAATTACATCGTCACAAAATCTTCTTTTTCGTCCAAATCTAACACGAGTGTTTCTCCCACGCTTCGGTGTTTAGTTTATATTTACTGAATCCAATACAGGTTTACGAAATATTCATATTTTACTCGCATAAAGCTAATATTAATATTTAGAACGGGTAAACAAAGTATCTGCGTATACCTGTGTGTACATGAGGTTACCGACCTCGCGAACGTTATTTTATTTTCGGATACATATAATTTTATTAATGGCCGCATCGAGCTATATTGTATGATTTACATGAATGACAATCGTAACACAAAAATTTATGTTTATATTTTTGGTGCAAATATTCGCGCTTACGGCCCACTCTTAATAGTGTCGTATCCGACAAGCATTTGGCAACGATTCAGAAATTGTTATTACTATAATGACTCTTCCACTCATAACGCTATTGCCTCGCCGCACGTCTTCCTGCTCGCAATAAAACATAACTTTACGAACATTAACATAGAGCATGCAAATGAATTCCTGGATTCTTCTGTGACGCTAATAAACAACACTATATATCTGAGCGCATTACAAATATAATTAGCGTTAAATAAACAAATATGCTAATGGGTTCCCATGAACTCCTTTAAAGTTTAATTTAATAAGAAATAACAAAGTAAGAAATTTTAATTATTCGTACGCAGCTACATCATGAGCGAGCCAGCACCAACATGTAGCCCGTGTGTCTCATTTGCAAGTAACAGGACGCGTATTATAGACCCACGAAGGCAATAAGATAAAAAGGCGCTCAATAAGGCGCGATCACAGGCAAAAATGAAATAAATTGCCGGTGAATAAGAGTGCTGTGTGCAATTGAGGCGAACATGGTTGCTCATTAGACGGGACGGAGCAACGCTACCGGCGCGACCTGCCCGCCCCGCGCGCCCTCTGCACTCCCAATACGAAATGCACACCACTAATCATAATAAACTAATGCTGCTGTGAACACCGCCGGCTCAAGCCGTTCAAAACGAAAATAAAAGTTTCCAAATTTCTCGGAACTTCAAATGGTAAAGTGACAATAGATGCGCTTCCAACAACACTGCCTAAATGTTGTAAAATCAACATATATTAGCATGACAAAGAGAATGATTTAGAGTGGGCCGAGTCATGCTCGCCACGTCACTTTCACTTATCAATATTTGCAAAAAGTGCACTTATTATTAAAGAGTATTTAGTTAGGGTGTGTATCGATATGGAAATTGTTTGAAACCGCAGGATGCGAGGAAACAATCGGAGACAGCAGGAGCCACCGCACCGTGTCGTGACGAGACAAAAACTTATTTCTCTCGGATTTGGAATCGAATGCGGAGAATAATGAAAGACATGTCTCGGTTTGCATAATGCGTTAAATTAAAGAAATATTTGGTTTTACTAAAATGCTACGAGGCAGAGCTAAGGAGACGCTTGCAATACTTTGTTTATTTTACCCATTTATGGGCATTGATAATGTTAAATTATTTATTGCATTAACTTATTGTATTAAATTATCAAACGGAGTGTATTAACTATGATTTTAAAAGTTCTTCGTTGCTTTTTCCAACGTTTCAACATTATATCAGAAGATACGAAACAGTGACTAAAGATACGAATGCAACAAATCGGAATTTAAAATTAAATTATTTGTAATGTTTGTTTGTTTCGTAAGTATTTAGAGTGAAGCGCGACTCCACGGCTCGTGTCCAGAATGTGTAACGTAACAAGGGTAGTAGACAACGCGCACCGAGTATACGTCACACATCTCCACGCACCATTTGCATGCATCCGAGCACGTCCCGTCGCAGTTCACTGCCGCCGAGCGCTTCACAAATACTACAACGTCATATCAAATGTCAAATGTCACAAGCCGACTACCTGAATTACTCATATTATTTACATTGCGCTTCTAATCAGCCTTAAAGTCCTCGTTTCCACGTACTTATTGCTTTACGGCGAAACGAGGAGCCCTACATTTGCATACGAACAAAGTTGCGCGCTTACCTGACCGATCCTAAAATTAATAAACACATTTTACGCAAAACTTTGTTATAGAAACGAACTTTTAAAGTGTTAAAGTTTTATTAACGTTTTAGACAATAGCAAAAAATACTCATGACCATTGGTCGAGTCGTAAATTCTGTAGACGTGTCATTTTTTTGTTTCTTATAAATTGGAGTTTTTTCGGTGTCATGACTAATTGGCGCGGGCACAGGCTCGAGCGACGGGGTGCACGACCAAACTGTTGTGTAGGGTTTTGCAAATATAATAATAAAATTTTATTACCCCGTTTTTCAAAGGGTTTGTTTCAAGATGAACTGAAAGGGTAGTAAAACCTCGGGCCGTGCCATCATAAGTCAAAACGGGTAGATTGTTCGGTTGCATATCGTCATAAATCAGTTTTTAGAAAACCGTTCTATGAATAGCGACCGTTCTTACTCAATATAACATCATTATACAAATATAGATTTTTGCCGTTTGTGCACGTACCATTGTGGGAGGTTTGGTTTTGTTTGCGAAATTTTTCAATAAAAATATTCTTCGAAAAGAAAGTAATAGAACGTTGACATCTGCCCGTTATTCGTCACCTGCTATTGTTTTTTCATCTTCTAGATCATTAATCATGAACGATTTACATAGACATTTAATATTTGTCTAATTGCTACACTTATGAATTGTAAGATGGCACTCGAATGACATTGTGGTGGTGACGGAAGAATGATGGAGCAGGTCGAAGCCGGGGTCAGCGGCGTCATGCGTCATCGCTAACGACGACAAATGATGTGACGTGACGTGACGTGAGCTGACTGCCAACACCACCCAATGCGTCACATGCTACTTGTATTCACGTTTGGGAAATACACGCGCATCTGAAACACTCTCGTACGTTTTTATAAACAACTCCAAGGGCGTGACATTTTTATAGGAGTTTCGTGGTTCCCCTCAACACACATACAAATGTGTACGAGTGTAACGCAAACACTGGTTTGTTCAAACATATCAAGGTTCGATGCGATGATATTATATCCCGCTGGCGGGTATGGCGCACGTCGCTATAATAAACACTACAAGGAGGTATTACAGAAAAAGTTGTAACTTTTTAATGGCGCGAGCGATGGATGACAGGGCTAAGTTGAAATTTTGGTGGAATTGAACTTATTTTTTACCGAACAGACGGAAGGTGTCATTCGTCACCACTATCCATCACGCTATTCGTTTCCTGCGTCTTGCGCCATATAAATTACTTTTTAAACAGTTTATCCGTTTATCATCAGCTACCAGAACATTTGTTTTGACTTTCAAATAAGTACGGCTATATTAACAAGTATGGAAAGAATTCAACGTATTAATTTCCGTTTTACAGTACCCCGGCAATGAATATATAATAAGTACATGTTATTATTAGTGGCAATAAATTGGGCCGACATAACGCTTGATCAATGGAGAGACAAGTTTCCCACAGAGATTTAGCGCGGAGAGCGCGCGCCGGCTGCACGCGACTCAAAAATAGCACAGTTGTCGAAAAATAAAAATTTCCCCAAATAGACGGAAATATACAAAAATGTGAGGCAAAGAGCGAGGGGCGAACGTGATGGCGTGCCGTAATGTGCGCCCCTAATTAAAACGTTAAAAACCGACCGCTTCTGAAAACGTCAATTTTGAAGAGAAATGTGCCGTCCAAAGGATCCCCTTTCATACCTTTGTTTTATTTATTTGTTTCGTTTACGCAAGCGTTTCAAAGATAAAATCAGTGGGAAATGTCAGGATAGATTGCGAAGTGAACAAGTTGCTTCTTTCACTGCAATCTACGTGTTTTGGAGCGTTAATTTCCTCATTAATTATTCGCTGTAACATTACATTTGAAATTGTCCTTGATATTAGCAATTGAGGAGGTATATATGGACATATAATTCTTTTAATTTTGTACTGACGCGACAATTTAACTACAATTCACCTGATCAAAAATGCAATGTAGGGCACATAGAGTATCCACAGGCGAATGATGATCATCAATCTTCAGACAGCCTCTGTGGCGCAGTTGGTTAGACGCCGGCTGTGAAACGTGAGACTGCGGGTTCGATCTCCACACCGGGACAAATGTTTCAGGCTCACAAATATTTATCTTGGGTCTAGGTGTTTGTAAGATCGAAAAGTCTCTCGTAATTCCTGATACCTACGAAACAAAACCTAATTGATCTTAATGTGGGGTCAGGACTATGTAAGTGACTGTTGGACGTTCATTAATAAGTGTTCAATCTTTCATGGTGTTAACTGACGTGTTCGGATGTAATTTTAAGCATAATATTCCAAATACTGAAAAAAATAACATTCACACTCAAGCAGTCTATGGCCTTCAATTAATGCGATGTGGCGTTTCAATATATTTTGAAATTCTATTTAATTATGACCTTAGGTGATTTATATTTATCATAGTCAGTGCATCCGATCTGCAGATAATGTAGAACAAAAATCCAAGTCAAAATGGATTCAGCTGAAAAAATATTTTGTTTTAATTAATCCGATCGGTACAAACCGCTAATTCGGAGGATTTAACTGAACAGAGCTCTAAACACGGATAGACAACGAGTGGATAAATCTAGCCGTTAAACCGATATGCAGATCTGCATCGACATTCATTACCTAATTAAAATCGCAAGCCCCTTCCGCTCGCTACATTTCTCCAACGCGCTGCCAATAAATTTCATCCGCCAGTCGGCCCATAACGATAACCAGTTCCTCGGGAACTATCGTTCAATCTGCGTCGATGCCGTATGTTGATCCGGTCGTGTACCCGCCGCTCTTTGCAGACGGCGCTGTCGATACCTGTGTATTATTTAGTGCCAACACTAGAGCCCGCTGCGGCGAGAGCTGCGAGCACCGCAACGCACACGGCGCGCGTCACCGCCGCATCTCGCCTCATCTCGCCGCTCGGGCCACGTCAGCGCGCAGATAACGAGCTCACATATTCATAAAGAATAAAGAATTATCCAACAACGACTCCGCGCCCGCGCCCCGCCGGCCGCCGCCGCCCCGCGCTCACCCCGCAGACACCCGCCGACACCCCGCCGCCCTTTTTGATCGTAATGCTCTCATTCACACTCTCCCGCAGATCTCGATCTATCTGTTTCCTTCTAAGAGCTCGATAAAAACGATTCTTGCGGCGACCCGGGTAGAATTGGATTATGGACTCTAATTTATTCCTGAGAAGAAATATTTCATTTGTCGGCGGCACACGCGCATCGAACCCTTTGACTCCCCGAGAGCCTCTTCGGAGCGGTTTCAAAACGATCATTTTAGTGTGAGCCGAAGCGACCGGTTTTAATTCTTACATCCACAAGGCGAGAGATCATTTCGTGGTCTAGCCGGTCGGGCCCGAACCCCCTTACAGAACTGACGACCGGCCGCGGCCAACCCTCGGCGCAGCATCTTTATGGGCGACATATTTAATTCGAAAACTTGTTATGCTTCGTCCTAAATAAATTATAACGAGAAATTGTAATCATTAAATGGATATATTTAATGTGTGTAGATGTCGGCAGGCTGGCCGTGCGGCAGGGCGCAGGGCGGCGCGATGGCGGCGGTGCCGCGGAGCCGCGCGGGCCGCGAGCCCTATCTGCCTACACGAATGCTCGCTCCCCGGAGATAGCTGGCACAAATCTTTGCGACGTTTGTTGCTGCTCATTTTATATGTCAACTGTGCTTTATACCTCTTATAGTTTGAATTTTACAACACTTACGTACATGTTTCATCACAAAAAGGAAACATGTATGAAGCGTCGTTTACAACCCCGTTATTATCAAATCTGATTACTGTAAATAAAATAAATCAATAAAAATCTTGAGCATGAATATTTTCCTAAATTGCTTCACTATATCGCCACCATTAATATAGAATCCACTTATCTGACATGTGGTCAATAAATAAATCTCGGAAGCATAATGCGGCGTAACTAAACCAATAGTTTTATGCAAATTGATAAATTTTATTATTATAAAAGTGCTTCCAGTTGTCTTCTTGTATAACGGTCCGATATCTAATGGCGTCGCGCGTGCATTTAGACAAGAATTTTAAAACGTACACATTAGTAATAACCACGGCACTGGCCAGAGTAACAATTTCATTAATTAAAATGGAAATTGTTTATTAGCGTGGGCGGACAATCCAGTTTGAACACACAGTTAAATGCAGGTGGATGTTAAATGATTGCCGCTTAGTCCCACCATCTCTACTGGAGCGTGCCTACAAACTAATACACATGAAGATATTATTCTCTTATGTACTTTGGATTATTTTGGATATAAAAGCCATATCATCTTCTAAGATTTTTTTAAACAACCGGAACATATTATTTTTCAATTCGTATTTGACGAGGTTTATGGTTTACTTTTATTTAAGTATAGTGACTGTTATTAAATTTAAATGTCTAAGCTGATTTGCATATAAGTACATATTCCTAAATTTCAATAACAAAGAAAAATATTGTTTACACGGTGTCCAAAATTCATGGTAAACACGCCAACACGATCCGGATTGAAGTGTATAAAAACCGCACTTAAACACACACAATTTCTTTATTCAGGAATGATTAATAAAAAGTAAAATCAATGATGTGTTGAATACACAAAAAACAAGGCGAGATACGTTCAAATAAAATTTTATATGGTGGTCGTTAACACCGGGCCCTCCAATATTTAAATGGGCACCGGTGAAGGAGTAAAAATGAAAGACAAACATAAATATCAGGGGAAAAAACTTTGATTCAAGCACTCGGCGACAACCGGGAACTTTGACGATTACAGTGAAATTCGATATTTTCCACTTGTCCGACGTATTCCATTGTTACACCTTACACGCGAGTGGGAGATACGAGTTATCTTTTATTGGCTATTTTATGAATGGAGAACACAAACACTAAATTAGAAAGCAACCCGTGCTCGAACGAAACTGATAGCATTAAAGGCATTGTAATAATTATCAGTGAGGCTCTAGATAAAAATGACGTGTCGACATGTACGCCATAAAGCATTGTCAAATAAAATCGCATTATTTTCAACTTGAATTTACATTGAAGATTATCTTTGATTATTGTAAATCCTCAAAATTTAAATGTTTCTGTATATAAAATTAAAAATATATTTTTTCATGTAATAATTCAATTAATTAACGGATATATAACGAAAGTATCCTTAAAACAACCCAACAGAATATTTTATAAGAAAATCGTATTAAAGTGAATACAAATAAATTAGTAGTTTAAGTTATGAGCGGCCCAATCTAACAACATGAATGAAACCGCACCCCCCGCCGCCCGCCGCCCGCGCCCGCTCCGCGCTCGCCCGACCGCGTGTGGCCTTCCACCACTGCCACCACAGGTGTGCACTTGGACACCAAAACAAACATCATTCAAATGATTTTAAATCAACAATGAGGTTTTTTGCATGCATAATTAGTTTATTTTCCAAATAATATTTTGAATATATGTAAGTAAGAAAAAGTCGCGAAGAATTCTTCACTTCAAAATTATTTTGCGAATATCCGAGGCTTATAAGATAAAACAGGCAAATAATAGGATAGCATGACTTCGCAGCTATGTAAATTGTAAAATTGAAATAAACGAAACTGCAAGTGACCCCCAATAAACTGAAAGGATTACAACCTGGCACCACCACGCGCGTGGGAGTACCGAATGTAGCATTTACAAGTACAAACAGTTGACATTTACAAACAAGTAAGCAAGTACCGCTTGTCAATTTCCGAAACGAAATACCAAGCTCATTTGCTCCCGAACATTTTTGATTGAAGTAATGTCTAAATTTACTTTTATAATTTAATTAGTTTAGACAGGTAGGATTTGAGAACATTATTTTTTTTCGTGTTTGAATGTCATGATACAAAACATTATTAGTTCATGTGGGGTTCAATAAAAATAGTCCTGATCCCACACATATTTTTGACACTGTTGTATTTATTACCAATTCTTAATAAATATTATACATTTATAAATAAATGAAAAATAATTTTAAATCCGTGCCTGGTAAAAGGTGAGATGCCACGTTATCAGTGTCGGTAATCTGAGACCAAAATATTACGATTCAAAACTTGGTCAAGACCTTGCCTCGGACGCGACGAAAGTTACCGCCTTCACGAATAAAATGAGTAAACAGTGGATATAATTAAAGGAGAACTGGCCATTAAACGGAATATTTGTTTCCTATAAGGCCATAAATTATATCTATTAGAGAGATTCAAAATTTAAATTTCATATGAGATAAAAAAAGAAAAACGAATCGATCTTGAACTGGAGTCCCATTTTTTTACCCGATTACCTACCTCAGCCTATTTCCATGTTACATGACGATCTTTTGAACTATCACCACGAAATGATTAGCACAAGATTTGACACGTACATTGCAGCGTTTTTATGCACGAAACTCCAACCTAACCTTTAAAACAAATCGGTGAATATATCAAGTATAAATAAGTTTAGTATAAGATTACATGAACAATTCCAACACGCCTTATAAGTGGACATTACGAGACGATCTTTCTTTACGCATCGACATGCACCGGCCGATATCGATCTACAGATATAATTGGTTGTGATCGCTCCGACAGCGATTTATGATTTACACGGAATATTAATTGCAAGAACAAACGAGGGAAATGTGTTGCATTTGTCAGTCTACTATAGGCTTTCTATTAAAAATAATAGATGTCACTAAAACCAATTTTTGTCTACATTATCCAACTATGAATATGCTGTCTATATCTTCATTTGTACGGTTTACAAATACTGTAAAATATTTAAGAATACTAGATACCCCACTGTAGTCGAAATTCAACCGTTATTCATTAAGTTTTCGAAGTTTTAATGTTATTGCATTCATATTGTAATCAATTATTGTTCTTCTTTATTTATTAGAATTGTAAAAAATATCAGGTGAATAAAATGAAAATGCTTTCTTCACTTCTCCTCCAAACTCCATATAATTTTACTATGACCAATGTCACGCTCCTCCGTGCTTGAAATAGTCCTAAAAAACATCCCAACTTTTCGATTTACATATTATTTATACATAAATATATATCGATGTAGCTTTTATACCTGCCAAAATAAAAAACAAAGTTTTGGGTATTGTTTTTACATGACATAAGAGACAAAAAAATGTTAATGAACCTGAACTTTGGGCACTTCGTTGATACATATTACGCAAACAAACACGATGCTTATGCTGCTATTTATATTTTATTAAATTCCACGTTGAATAGCCTAGTATAAGTAGGTACCGCATTTGTAGATAATTTTGAATTACGTCGAAACTGTATTTTTCGAGAGATATATCAAAATAGTGCAGACTTATTGGACGTAGGTACATTGCACTAATTAATATCAATTCCACCTGTACCGCAAGGTGGGTTCAACGCATTCGACGAGTTTAAATGAAAATTATTATAAAATAATCAAAGTTCCGTGTAGCTAATTAATCTCGCGAGAACAAGTGGTACCGAGGTAGTGGGCACACTCGCATCGTGCTGGCTGATCATAAAAATTTAAATCACATTTTATTCTATTTATGTTTACTCGCATGCGACATCGACAAACGAGTTCTCAGATTGTTTGTGGATATTGCCTTATTCTGTGACAAAACGCAGGCCATATATTAAGTGAGTGTGCAAAAATTCCGCACCTCGTTATGTGTCGCAATTTAATTGAGATCTTATATTAATTAGGGTGGCGATGTGAGGCACGGACGTGAATGTGTCCGCCTCACGCAGCCTCCGCACGCAATACGCATCGCACCTACGCAAATGTACCCGCTCACTATCAATTTTAGGCACTCCTAAATTACCGTTAACATTTAATGTCATGCCATTAGTCCGCGTCTCCAGCTGCCTTCACATCTTTCTTTCATGTGGCGGCTAGACAAACTTGTCACCAGACTGCACTCATTCCTATTATGTTTCACTAACATCGCGCTGTAATTCTACAAATGAATCAAACCGACTCAGCACTTTAATTAAGAACGTAATATTAGCTTATTTTTATGTCCCATTAGCATAACTCTTTATACGCCATAGAAAAAAATAAATCACTGATAATTTGACATCAACTTATGTTAATGACCTCTGGAAATATAAATACGCGTTTTAAAATAATTTATTAGTATAACATGTATTTGAATAGAACCCAGGCGTAATCCAGATAGTTGAATCAGGTCTTTATTAAAAGTGAAACATTCGCGTGTTTCGGCCTCTAATAAATAAACACGGCGTGTTTCGCATTTATAATTGTGTGGGGGATGAAGAGAGGATCCATCGCTGGGCGTTCGCGTGCTCGATGACTTGATATCACGTCGTCACGCGTGTTTACTCGCCCCGCCATTGTAACAAGTTGTAACAAGTCAAACTAACAAGCCAGCTATATCTTCAGCTTTCATACGCGCACGGCGCACCATCGATGTGTTCATACATTATTATTACACTGCGAGTCTTTGTGTTCTTTCTTATTGCACACCAGAATCAATATGAATTTATTTATACATACACTTTTTATTCTATTCCTTACAGTACGACACATCAATATGTAAAATTTAATGCCACTTTTTAGTAATTTTATCAGATATAAATCAACACAAATAGCACGCGAAATATCAATCTTGACATTAACATTACGAAAACCCGAAGATGTTCTGACTTCTTGATCCCCAACACCGGAATACCGCGTTCGATTTATG
This sequence comes from Theretra japonica, assembly GCA_033459515.1. Lineage (NCBI taxonomy): Eukaryota > Metazoa > Arthropoda > Insecta > Lepidoptera > Sphingidae > Theretra > Theretra japonica. The sequence continues at coordinate 8,767,109 of CM065930.1, forward strand.
CCGTTATAAACAATATATTGTGACGTAAAATTCGTGCGACATAACTTACCTAAATCCTTGCATTGACATCTATTACCCCCCGAATATAATAAATTTTATTGCTTATGACTCTGATCCAGTACGTATTCATTTTGTCAACATAAAACCATCAATCATTTCGAGCAGACCCATATACAACCCCACTCTTGGCTCTATAACAATCTTGTTTTTCGATTTCGAGTTCACATTATTAATTAAAATGGACCAAATATAATACCAATGTAGTATTGTGGTCTTTGTGCGCTTTGTTTAAAATCTTATGTAAAGACGGACAAAAAGCGTCGCCATTGTCGAGAGGGCTAATGCTTCAAAAATATCGTGATATTTCCTTTTCACTGAATGGGGCTCGCCTTACCAATAATTTTTCTCGTCATTATGTCATTGTTGGTTTTCTTGTTACGCATAAATACCTGTCCACGCACTTATGAATATTTTTGAATATATCAACTAAATGTCACGAGATTTTTGTGTTGTCGTCACTCATTTCCGCTTATTTTTTGCTGTTAAATTATTATAATATTTTTAATACTGACATATTGAATAATGCGTATAATTATTTTTTTATGTTCTTGCGTAAAATATCGACCTTAAAGTCACTAGCAATAGTTTATAAAATGGCCGATTATGATCGCATTGCGAAAACGAAATGGCAATACTACAAACTTGCTGAAATGAACCCTGCCTTTATGTCATTGTGCAAGGCCTCATTTAGCGACAAACCCACTTGGGACGGAATGACAAACAAAAGAGCACAATAATGTCTCTTAAATAATATAATATTACGTGTGATGAAACCAAATCTTTATGAAATCTGATATTTTTGTCATATCTGGCTTTGTCGTGTCTCAATAGAGAATTACTGACGGCGGGAGTGCGTAAAGCTATTCAATGTGGTTACCATACAACGGAAGCCTGCAAGGAAATTTTAGTATGGCCTCAATGAGAAAATAATATACAAAATATTTTTTGCTTCATATTAAAAAAATATTTATCTCGATCACATATACACCTGCTCTATTTCTATGGCTGTGAATAGAAAGAGATGCATATAGATTATTCATAGTCGTGATCGCGATTTAGCAAGAAGGAAAATTTATAATAACCTAAGATAAAATATTTGGAGCCAGAGCAATGTTGCGATATTTTTTCCCATATTTTCATCGACACGCATTGCTTATAATAAAGCTATAAATAACAAGTATAATTTTATAATCATAATAACATTAAAACTCAACTTCCATGTGACAGCATACAATACACTCCCGACAATAGCCAAATCATTCGACCGAAACAAACATAGGCAATATTAATCCAATAGATCGATACAAAACCACTGTGCGTGACAATTTCAAATTTTGCACAAATCTAGTCGCATTTAAAGTATTGTGTTACGTCATGTATTAAATGGCCGGTTGACAATGTCGTGCGGATATTAACCCACAAAAAATGTCCTCAAATGTCCCGAGGATTTTCCGCTTCACGCAGTGGTGCACTCTCCGCGATCCGCAGTCGCCAGTTGACAAAATATTGCATTGTTCCTATTATCTACGCAGTATTTATTTAAAAACGTTATTTAAATGGATGATTCTAAGCTCGTACCGCTGATGGAACTATTGTGCTCTTTTTAATACAGTTATACTTTCATGCTAATACGAATGTCTTTTCACAATGCCCAGCGAACGACGAAATCTAAATACAGTAACATATTCTTTTTAAAGGGGCTGGTTGCTTTGTTGTGTTACATATATTGTAATAATTTGGTTGGAGCGACGTTTGGTGAAAAATCTTGAATCCTTTCAAGTCTTAAAAATATATTCCATCCCCAACTCCTCCCCTTGTAGACTTTTGACTAACACCGAACCAGAAACCTCCCTCCATTCACCAAGTATTGATACGACAAGATCAAATCTCAAGACAATTACAAACCATGTGGGGGATCTACACCCAGCAGTGGGACAGATACAGGCCGATAGATTGATCCTTTAATGTGATTGAATAAACAGTAATAAATGGGAGCGGGAATGCAATTTATTACCTTTATTACTTTGATCACTTTGTTATAGTCATCAAGCTATCACTGATATCACCGGCCATAAATTCAAATTCACTCCGTGACTTCCAATAAAGGTAATGAAGGCAATCATCGGCGACCAAATCAATAAAATAGTAGAAATAAATTTGATATGACCGACATATGGTGGCTTTAATGCGCGGCGAACCCTGTTATTGCTGTCAAACATGCGACAAATAGCTCAGATCTGAAATCCATTTCATTTTATCCAACCGTTGATTACGCAGTATTGGTCGGCTGGAGGACAATGAACACCGTCCGCGCCGGCGACACGTTCACACCCCTTTCTGTTTTTGATTCATCGTGATGACCAAAAAGCAAATTCCAGTTTATTATTATTCCATTTGACGTCACCCCATTTTAAAAAATATGTCAGCAGATGACGAGAGGCAAGATGGGGAGCGAGTAATCTGCGAGGCGACAGGCGACAGCGCCGGGTAGCACATCACCCGCGACCCACGACCCCGGAATATTCAATGTGTTTATATAAAATAATTTTCATGTTCGACAACTCGCTACACAATGCGTATATTTTTTGCTCTGCCGATAAATTGGTGGGATTATCATTTAATGGAGGGCTCATGTTTGTTGGGCTTGTCGCGATTGCCTATGACTGACATGATTTTATTAACACAATATCGATGTTTCGAGGCGGGCACGCAAATTCCGGCGTGACAGCAGCGCCGCGTTAATATTTCACGAACTCATTGCGAAAGGTAAAATGTGTTGATTTAAGTTTAGGATAGACGAGTTCGGTTATTAGTTCACTGTACCGAGTATAAGTTAGATAGACAGTGGTATAAAATATTCACCACGCATGGAGCCGTTTTAACACATGACACTTGAGTAAATTTTAACCGGCAATTAAATATGTAAATTGCGTTTTAACCTTTTCTATAAGGATATTCACGGAGAGGGAACTCCATAATAAATTCAAACGATCTGCGTGGCTTTGACACACGACTAATCGAAGGACATAGTTTATTGAAACGAAGCTGCGTGTACAGAAAAAGCGTAATTTCTCACCACATTTCCCTAGTTTTTATTCCGTCGAATGTTATTGTTATCACCAAATTTTAACGTGTTTATGAGGACAGGGGCTAATCTCTTTTATATTAAAGCGAATAATTGTGCGCAAATCCCTTATTAGCAAGATTTTTTGTGCCACAATAAAGTTGGTTTTTATTAGAGTTCGTGTGAGCTGCATCGGAACTCGTCGGAACTAAGAGATTTTATCTGGTCCCGGCGGAGTCTCCCCGCGTGTTTACACTAAATATTGTACGACACAATGAAATTACATGACATCTGTACTACAAATAACGGGAATATCTTTATTCATACCGCGGCGGGCAAACATGCTCCCCTCGCGTTTACATTGTCACCGCTGCTAACGTCTGCTCACTGTCATGCTGCCTACTTATTCTACCATATCGATTTCTATAGCAAATACATTTGAAATATTACTGTATAAACTCAATTACGATGTATCATTATTTCAAATAGTAAGCATATGTATATTTTCTTCGTACGTGATTTAATTTCTTACTAATTTAAATTGCCGTGTAACCAAGACTTGAGCATTAATTATTTGTATCACCTTTTGCATAAGAAAGCAGATTAATAAAGACATTAATACGTGGATTTTATACGATCCCTGCCCTAAAGCTATAATATTATATAATTAATCGTAAAACGTATCAACTATTAGAATAGTTTACATTTTCGTTGCTCTTTCTTCAACAGATAAATAAGGTTATCTTATTCTTTCGCACAACATGAGCAATTGGTACGTTTTGAACGTGTACCGCATTAAATTGCTCTTTATTTAATTTTTATATTTTTAATATATGTTCTACAAATAAATAAACCCAAAGGAATCATAGACAACAAATCTGAAAACGACAGCATTCTTCAAACACAACATCCCCCGCCACAATAAAACATTGCGGTTTTAAGGAGGCAATATTGATATTATTTCAAGGTAAGGAGGGAAGGAAAACGATTTCCAATAAATAACTTTAATATTAGAGTTACTCCCCAATACTGATATCTGTAGTGAGGCGAACCCTACGCGCCTCGGGCAAGGCAGACATCGACAACATTTTCACAACTATTCGTGTTTTTGCATCATGTAATCGGAACTTGTATTTTGAATCTGTTCTTTTTTTTGCTTTTTTGCAGTGAGTTTAACTGATGTAAAATAAAATATTGTATTTATTTAATGATAAAAATCTTATGCCGCGGGATGTCCCTATAAAAAATGTTAGGTAACTAATTTAAAATAATGCTAATTTGCTAATCAGCTCGTATCAATCTAAAATGTATGAAATAATATGTGCACGTGAACATTTAAACACATTTTAATTATTAACTTGACCAATATTTAAACCAATAAAATTTATATCCATCACGGCCCAAAAAAATCCACACAATAATGTCATGATTTGAGATCAACCATTGGGTATCCGGTTAAAAGCGGGCCGGCATTATTGTGTTGACTGGCGACAGATAATCATCTCCCGTCAGTGGATACTCTAACTGGACAGCACTGCTATGATCAGGTGCAGTGCAGCCACTTTGCAAAAAAAAGTACCAAATGTTGGCCACACCTGGCTTTGTCGAAATGATAAAAAGTCATAACGAGAACGGGCTGCTATTAGTTTTCTTTTCAATGTTATATCTTTTGATAGTAGTTTTTCTATATTTTATCTTTCAATAGTAAACTTTCAATAGTGATCGCTTAGATAGCATTATTGATTTAGTGGTAGAATCTGTCCGAGTAGTAGGTTCAAATCATAGATCTAGAAGTTTAGCTAATATCGAAAGCACTAAATTTTATGTATTTTATTTGGTCGAAAGCGTATCAATTTCTTTATGTTTTTGCTATTGTGAGTCATTGTTCCCGTAGCCGGTCGAGTCAGCCCATCTATATTGTAAACATTGCTTCCATTAGATATGACTCTACCACATATATAGATCGCAGTAGGTATATTCTGTGGACATGATTCGCAATATAATATAGTTCTTCTACTCGGTGAGGTCGTAACCGTAATTGTAAAATCCTAAGACTTCTGGATAGAATGTAAGTACAGATTAGGTCTCAAAGCTTACGGGTTGTTTGTTCGTAACTTGATTTCTACATTCCCAAAATTTCGATCTATACGAAATCATAAACTAATTTTCAACAACCCTCATTGAATTATTAGATTTTCGATGATCTACAACCCGTTGTTTCTCGAGTAATCATTGTCATTTTGTATAAGGGTGGCATATTCGCTAAGCGAATAAACTCTTTAAATAAAGAAAAGGAAAAAAAAAGTAATCATTAAAAAAAAAACGGACCTATGATATTGTTTCAATCCTTGCTGGTTACTACTGACGTAGATAGCCCAATCCAGGTGGCTTAATTGTCCATAAAATTGGGCAGGAGATGTTTCCGAAAATCATGGTTGTAATACAATAACCACTTTGATCTGAATCCTGCTCGCCAAGAGATAAATCATCCAAGAGTGTCCATTGTGTCTGGAGGACGTTATGACGGCTCGGGTTCGATTCCGGGTCGGATCACTCTTTGCCCCAATGACGATTAGAAATGGTCACCAATTTATCATTAAAGCAATTTTTGCAATAATTGTTTGCTTTTGTCACAGCTGTTACGGTGCGGTGTTTGCTCTACCATAATTATGTTTTTGCGTTTCAGAGATACTTACTTTAAACCGATGTTATGTACATTTTGATGTTTATATTGTTTATTAGTATATAGTATTACATACAAGTATATACAATTGGATTTATTAATAAAAGAAAGGTAAAATAGTATAATCTTATGTGAAGCCTACATATGGATATGAAGATTTTTTTTTAATGTTATGAAACGTTAATTAAACTTTTAATTACACTATTGTTTTCAAGCATTGCGGCACGTCTTGACCATTTAAGTGGCAATTGAAGAAATGAGTGGTACCAAATAAGGCATGAACATTTAAAATAAAAATGGACACAAACAGTAAAAATTTTAGCAAATTAAGTTTTGACATAAAGAAATAGATAATATGTATATGCCATTTATATTAAAAATCCTATATTTGATGCTCATCACTTCCATAATAACACAACCTCACAATATAAAATTCACATATTGACGAAATATAATTTACACAAAAAAAATGTTTGATTGATGAAGTTTTTCTTGATGTTATGATTGACTCCTAACCTCCAAATGGCACGTCTCGACATTATAGACAGTGAAATATTTTGATAGTATTAAAAAATAGTAAATATTAAACAAGTGACGTCACAAAGTAGAGCAGTACGCGCACCACAGTGACCGGTCAGCGGTCCAGCGGTCCACCCACACAACACAAACGCGTGGGTGCGAAGATTATTCTCATTCAATTGAAGGGCATTGTGCGCGCGCGCATGCCACTTCCAGCCACCTCTTAATTACCGCGCAGCTGCTGACCCCGGTCCATCTGGAACACCACCTACACCAGGGTACAGGGTGATGTCAAAACAAGGTGTCAATGTATGAGGTAAGGTTGTAGTAGGAATTAAGGCGACGATAAACGCAACACCATTATGTGAGTCACTGTGACAGATTCTTAACCACTAAGAAGAAAATTAAATTAACATTCCATAAATATTGTTAATTATGTAGAGCACCTGCAGATGACATGGAAATCATAATGAGGAGATTAGTAATCACTAATCTCCTAGGTAATCACCTCTCTATGAAATGGACCCTGGTGAAACGCATACTACAGCACTCTCCTGTTTATAAACCGTATCCATATAAAAATCACATCAACCCATTACTCCATAATTGCGTGACCAATCCACAGCGTTCATCCAACCTTCGATTTTCCCAGGTTCCTAGAATTTACGCACTCAAAACCAATACTAAACAATTCTCAGTATTTACAAATGCTAGCTAAACAGAGCTTTCACACAGAACATTTGACGCGGCAAATATTTGCAGGGTACGGAACACACCATGTACATTGCCGATGTAATATAAGGTGATAGTGTCCAGTGACAATAGCCACGATTTTGAGTGGCCAGACGCCCCGCAAATCTCATTTGTGGATTTATCATTAACCGTATTTCATCCCTTGCTATGCGAAGCCTATTAAGGGTATAAATTCAGTTTCCTCATTGTAAATCGCTTGCGGATGTTTGTATTTTATTAACTGATTGATAATCCGAGTGTGCGCGGGTGGACGTGTGTAGATCGAATGTTCTTGTAATATTTGTTTCCTTGTTCAGTTCTCGGAATATCGTTTTAAAAATGTCATGTCATTAGTAATCTACAAATTATATCTTCTTCTGTAGGTGCCTCTACATTACTGAAAGTTGGCAGTCAGTTTCTTAAACCTCTGCTCGTCCATGGCTAGCAGGAACAACTTTTCCACTGTTTTTATTAAATAAAATAATAAATAAATAAATACACCCAACAGTCACATACATAGTCCTGATCCCACATTAAGATCAATTAAGTCTTGTGTCGTAGGTATCAGAAGCTACTAGAGACTTTTCGGTCTCACAAACACTCAGACCCGAGACAAATACTTGTGGGCCTCACAAACATGTGTCTTGGTGCGGGGATCGAACCCGCGGCCTCTCGTTTTACAGACGGCGTTTAACCAACTGCGCCACGGAGGCTGTCTATTTCTATTCCAGTTCACTCACAAATGTTGGTAGCCAAGACTTCTTTCTCCTTTCTACACTTCTCTTCCCGGCTATTTTGCCCATCATGGTGGTACAAATTATATAAACGTAGTGAAATACGTGAACCATGGTGGACTTACTGAGACAGTAAAATTGGGTACGAACTTATGAAGGTCGTGGAAGACGTAGGTGGGTCCGAAGAGGTTATTGTGAAAATGTTTGTGAAAGCCAGTGTTCAGCGAAATGCTGCAAGTGGTTTAAAATGTTATAGTCTCCACGATTAAAATATTATTGCTTAGAAGAAATCACTTGTTTTCCTCTTAAATGAGGTTCGAGAAATATATTAATACGATCGTTCGGCAATTAACTATTTAGCGTTTATTTTAATAAACAGTAATGTCAAGAAATGTTTGCGAACTGGTAAATCATGATTTTCAAACAATTTATATGAAACAAAACGCAGGTATATTATATAAGGCGTCATTAGACCATTAGAATAATTCAGAAAAAAAACAATAATCGGATTAAAAAGCATAGCACTGAACTATATTTCTTCACCCGCCTCCTCCACGTATCATAAATACAAAAGTCAAGTCGTAAAAACAAGAAAAATATTAGCTATATCAGTATTGCACCGGTCAAAACAATGAGGCGTGCCCTAATCGCACTCCTTATCGACACTAGCTTTTGTCTTAATACGATTAGTTAATTTATAGCCTTGTACGGTACACTCGCCATAAATAATGCTATTTTAGTGCGAGACAATCTCATGGCTGTGCTGTCAAAATTCACATAAATAACGAGGATCGGCAGAGAGCGATGTTATCAAAGCGCGACAAGTCGACGGGCGCGGTTATAAACAAAAGACGCACTCTAATGACTGAATGAGCTGTCGTAAACCCTTAATATTTACGCACGATTCTTTCAGCTAACCTTTTGAAAAGGTTTTATAACTCGGCCGGGAGACCTCCCCGGCTCCCCGGGCGCCTACGCCTCTCGCTATATCTGATTTATTTATGCCACCCGAAACAAAGCGCATGATCGGTTTTTCGAGTTATTTTGCTCTACTGGCGGGCGTCAGCACTCCGCTTGCTCGCTTTATGTATTCCAACATTTTAATATCGCATGCCAGTTATAAATTCTAATGCCATTCAAATGCCGCTAAGGTCACTTGTACGGGTTTATATTGAACACACATGGCCGGGACTCGGCATTTGAATAATGTAATTCATTTCACATCATTAAGTACCACGGTTTAAACGCTCTTAAATCACTGAATACAAAAGTTTGAAATAATATTGCGCCACGGGCACTTAAATTATTGACAATGAAATAAAAGTGTGAATATTGGATTGCACTCAAAACTATTAAACGGCGCATTCTAAGCAATGTGTGGGTGGATGAAAGCAGCAGATGTGCGCATCCCTAACCTCAGCTCACCCCAATACAAGCAATTAGTCACCAGCTCGCCACCTTTTGATATCTCTATTTATCAATTGTAACTGTATAGTTAAAAAGTTAAATTTATATAGAATAATACACTGCACACATATTTGGGGGGTCCACATTCTCGTAGATCACCAGCTCGGGCCCAAATAGGTAACCGATAACGATTCAATATTTATTGTCACCCGACTTGAGTCATTAAGATAGTGTCAAAACTCACTGGCACGCACACAAGCATCACTTACCGGGTCGCATGGAGCACTCATAATTATTACTAATGCCTTAAATATGTCAAAACAGGAATCCAGGTAAAAAGGCGTAATTTACGCGAGGCCGATAGAGATTTGGCAGTTGGCGCCGTGCGGCCCTCGAGCGCCCGCTGTCCGCTGGCATGCTCCAGCCACCGAGCCACCGCGAGTAGGCGCCGAGTTTTTGTCAACCATTGTCTTTTAATATAAATTTTAAATAGGAAATGTCCCTTTTTATGGAGATCTAGTTTATGGCGCTGACAATGAAGGCATAAATCTAACGACGGTTTCACCATGTCTCGCCGATGATCGATCGATAAACATTATTTATGTACTTCCGTTGAGCAAGACGCAATTGGATGCCTTCGACGTGAACAAATTCTTAGAATTAACAAGCGCCCTATTATCCTAATGGGACCTTCGACGATTTAGTCACTGTTTTAGTATTAGTTAGCAGAATTGTATTCAAATACGGCATTTAAATAAATCCTAGGGGAATTTCTCCTTTGTCTGTTATAAAATGCAATGTGGAACATGTATGTTCACATATATGAGTTATAAATAACTTTAAAGCCTTACCTTTTAAAGAATATTTTTTTGTTACCAAAGGGGGATACTGCATAGTTACCCTAAGAAGGACTATCAATAAGTTAGCAAAATTACGTACAAAGTATTTCACGTCGAATGTTTTAGTATCGGGCACAGCAAACAAAACACCTTAAGTTAATCCTTTAAGGTTTGTTTTCACTTGCACCTCTAAGACACAATGTAGAGCGGAGAAAAAGGCTACAATATGATTGGTATAATTAAGCAAAATGTTAATAAAGAGAACAATGGGAGGGCGAGCGGAGAGGGCGCAGCTTGGCGCGGGCTGAGCGGGCTGCGCGGGCCCAATCAACATGCCTCCGGGAGAAGGGCTGATTAACGACAATAACTCCGCGACAACACCAACTCCACCACGATTATTTTTATTTTAGTCCCTTTCCAGTCGATCTCTAATGAATACGGTTTATCTTCAAGTTTATATAAAAAATAAATCGCTTTTAACTGAAGAATCACGCCTTAAAAAAGAAACGCTTATTAAAATTTATTTCTTTCTCTCCTCGCGGCGCTGTCGTGTACTCCGTCTGGAATAAAATTAAAAAGTCAAGAATTCTTATTTATTTTAATACAATAAACCGCAATCGCTGAATAAACATAAATAAAAAGCAATAAAAAATAAAATCGCATTAGCAATAAACAAAATACTTCAGCGGATGTGGGCAGAGCGAAGAGCACGCACGCCGAAATGCGTGGAGTTGCTCCACGAGCGCTCCCAACTTGGCATCGACCGCCGAATGCACTGGAACACTTTGATGTACAGTATTATATTATAACGAGCTGTAAATAACACCAGACATGACTGTTATGTGTCATAAAAGAGTACTTATTTCTGTACATACCGACTGTCAACGCAATTTTATATTTCAAATAACGTGTCAAAAATCTATGTAGCTCGTATTAAATTCATAATTTATTTGAGTAAATGGTAATGCAAAATCTCCTAAACCCGCGTATCATCCCAGTTTTATACGTTGTTTATTATTTCACAATTATGCAATTTAATCCACAAAATAGAAAAAAAAACTTTTTTTCACGTAACAACAAAACGACGTTGCCACAACAAAAAGTAACATCCAATATGTTTAAAAATTTTAGTTAACATTGCGTGAAATAACTTAAATTTATTTTATTAAATTGTCAATATTAATAGTTTGACACTTGACAAATAACTCCAGCTTAAAAGTCACTTGTCATAAAAGTAGTAAAAAAATTAAAAACTATTAAAAGCGGTTTAAATAAATGCAATGTGAATGCGCGTGGCGGCTCCACAGTGCATTGTTAGTCGATTGTCACGAGTGCTACCCTCGTCGGCGTTTTCTTAATTGTGCCGAAATATTTATTTGATTGCGAACTTTGCAGCACAACCGTGCAACCGAAATGGTCATCGGCATCCGTACTGTCGCCACAATGGCCGCTGCCACCACGACCGACTCCTTCGGGACAAATTGTCCCATAAAGTCTATTTTTATGGATACCTGCAAACACCGCATTAATAAAATTAACGATCTGATTAATACCCCGTATCTGGTGCGTGTCAACGCATGGCACCGCGCTTCTCATTCAGATCATGTCGCCACGTCTGTAACACCTAACTCAGATTTATATTGATCGTCGCGCCCTATATTTGTCATTTTCTGGCGGGCAGTTTTCTTAATATTTTTAACGAATCTGGCTTTTTAAGAGGAGTTTGTCTTAATCTCTTCTAAAATTTCGGGAATGATATAATAGTTTCATAAAGTTAAGTGTCAGTATCTAAGATTCGAAGTCTATACTTTTCTCAAAGCGTTGTGGTACTCGATATTCTAGTTTGAAACTTGGTTCCTTCCAATCAATAACTGGCCACGCATCGCTCTGCCGTGTGGTTTACTTTAAACATAGAAAATCTAAAATTTTATACGGGAATAAGTAATAATATCCTAGCTTACAATGTTGCGGTTCGAGTGATTGATATTTATAACTCATTGCGTATTTTCTGCAACAGTAAATTGATATCGAACGCGACTGTACTTGTATATCATGCGAAAATATTCCTTGAAACGGCATGCGACCAACGCGCAAGTCCTGTCTATCAACCAATTGCAGTATCGCCCATCTAAATGGAGCTGGATATCGAGGCTCAATACGATAGTAACAGTGTAACCACGCGTCGTGCGCCGATCATTCGCCGCCGGACAGAAATGAAATAAAGTATGAAACTGGTCGCTACGACACAACTGCACCGTCCGAGCCAACTATCAAGATCTGAAGCGGCGATAACGGCTGCACTGGCGCGGCTCTCCTCGCGGTTCCCATGAGTTGCGATACTGCTCCATCACTCATAATTACCTTCTGTTCCTCAAACAAATCCACGACAAACGTACCGTTTGTTAGTATAATGGCGATAGTGAGGACGGCCGCCGGCCCCGCGATCCCGCCCCCGATCAGGCTCCGGTTGAGAAATAGCAGAGATCATTTTTTGCACGAGTGACGTGTTTATGAACGCGCCGTTATAAATTCTCTTTGATCTCATCTAACATGTCACATTCAATGTAATTTCGCTCATAACGTTGGCAATGCAGACGCCGCTCGTATACATATTTTTATTGCTCTAATTTCTGTTCAGATGCGATTTGATCGGACGCGTACATTCGTCAACGGTCCTAACAAAGCTGACTAATTATCGTGGCGCGGCGTGTCGTAAAACAGTGCATATTGACGGAATATAGAGAGGCCGGCACACAGTGCTTAATGACATTAATCACATTGATTTATTGTGGTTCCGAGTTATTACAGGCCGGGCGCGGCGCGTGGTGTGCGTGCGCTGAGCGCCACGGCGACTGTGTGCTGTGTGCTCCTTGTGTACAGTGTAAATGTAATGCGCAACGCATACAGGATGATATGGAACACCTGAGAGGAGCTCCTCACCACCCTAAATCTTTCCTTATGTCTTATTCTATGCTTTTTACGAGCCTATGAACAAAACTCGTAAATTAATTCTTAAACTTTCACACCGACGTGCGGCTGTAAAGCTAAGACGTCCTATTTCTCTGCGTTATCTATATTTGAACTGGGAACCATATCTGCTGAGTAAATTGTGAAATTCTTGTTTAATAGCGCGCAACATCTTCCGCGGGCAGGGTGAACACGGGCTCGATGTAAATTTATTAGTAAATGTGAACAATGTCCTCATTTGCGATAAAGGTGAGAGCACCCTGGCTAGTGTAAGCGTCGGTTCACGGACAGATCGGTGCGAGCGAGCGCCAGTGTGTGTGTGTGTTCGGCATTAGGCAACAATTTACGCTGTTTGCGGCGTGTTAATATTGATTGGCTTGCTTTATTTCGACTCGCGCGAATCTATCCGCGGAAGTAGGCACTTCTATAAATACTTATATGTTTTCCACGCACACCGCTACACCATTTGACTTAATACTTGTGTAATTAAGTGCGACTATTTTATTGTTCTGTGTATTTATGACTTAGCCCATATAAAGAAGTGCAGCCTGACAAGAATTCATGTTAATTGTCACATGCGCAAGATATGGCCGCCGAGAACCATAATTTTAAATACGAACATTCGACTGCTTGACCCGTCTCGTAAAAAAATTGTACAAAAGGTGCTCAAACTTTCCAAGAATTTATAACCACATCAGAAAAATTACATAAATGCAAACTAGCACTACAATCAATATTTTGATCCGCGATGGTCTCATTTTATCAAAGCACGACAAAACCTCGCGGAATGCGTGTGCGAGTGCCAATCGCTATCTCCGATGGTACGTGGCAGTGGGTAGTATGTGGTGGTCACTGGTCAGCGGTGCCAGCACGGCACGGCAGCAGCGCCGGCGACGCCGATCACGTCCCGCGCCGCCGCCTGCATGCCAATCATCGCATTATAATTTCATAACGCACGCTTGTCAACGTAAATAATACGCAAAATTTATGTTACGAGGTTCTCACCGTTCCACGGAGACGCAATGAATGCTTAATAAGTAATCATTAAGTACAAAACACGGCGAGTGCTCCACTCATATTCATTTGTGTACGTGGCTATAAATTCAATTAAGCCGTTTGTTTATACGTGCCGCGCGGAATAGTGTTATGAAGCCGAATATAAATTCATTTCGATGTTTGCGTTGACTTTTAAAATGTACTACACACTCATCTTTACACGCCTACTTTCTAAATATTAATTTTATTCATATTAAATGCATACGTGTTTTATAGTGACATTGCTCTGAATTGTACATGAGCTAAAATAGTTAGTGTTTTGGTGTTTATTCTTAGTTTTCTAAGGCAAAAAAAATTAAGCAAGTTTTCTAGTTAATTGCGGGTGTAAATATAAAATAATTTTCTTGTTTTTTACAAAGCAGTTCGTGGAGTTTCTGCAACTTCATATTGCCTAAATATACGTAAACAAGGGCAGGTGAAATATATTTTTCCGTAGCATAATAAATGATAATGATGGACGTACAGAATGGAATAAGGAAAGGCTCTCACTAATGTTGCTATCGTTCCCTTCGCAATGAAGCACTCATTAGACGCGTCACTCAATATTAGCCACGTTTAGTTTTTGCAAGTATAATTTCAGCAATAATAACTCACGAGATTAAGGGTGTATACATCGCCTTTTTCACGTAACAGAAAGTATTAGTTTGTATATATTTTTACATTGTTTATAGTTACTGCTAGATAAAGTTGACGTCAAGTAGCTGCTTGTAAAATGATGGGTAAACTATATCTTACAACAACATACTTGAATGAAATATTGTAATAACAAGTAAAATACTTAAGAGTAAGTTCTAAAACCTAAGCTATATTACGTAGACACGCATGAAACACTTAATCATAATGTATATTATACGTAAGAAATTGTTTTACTGTATTACCTGTGCCACAGATTCTCACGATGTTATCCTTCACTGGCATTGCGTGACGGAAATAATAATAAATGTTAGCGCGGCCAACTGATATGATGTATTCTGACATTATACATTCCATTATAGACTCGTAAACAAAGTCAATAAGTTCGCAGAACAAACGTACACAGTGGACATGCTAAACCGCTGTAAAAACGTCCCAACTTATAATATAATACGGGCCAGTATGCAAATGTTGATTCCTCACAAAAACGCAATAGATAAGTCCGGCAGACGAATATACCTTGTAGCACATTGAAATTAATGTTGATAAATATACAAAAGGAGCGACGGAAGTGCGGACGTCGCGGTCGGAAGTGGCTCCATCCATCATCGGGCGGCGCTGGATAAAAACGCTCGTTAGCGCGCCGCCCGCGCCCGCGCCCGCTCCGCCATACCTGCCGCTCTATTAATGTTCCACTCAAGCTCCTCTATTACTGCGCTCATTAGTTATATCCATTTTGGCAAATTGGCTGATCTCGCTCACGTCCTTGTCTCCCGACAGAGGGTATTTATTTTTCTCGCGATATGATTTGTGACTGAAATTTTCCTGCTACAGATTGTTTGAGCCCATGACATTATATCTCATCGAGATAAGTCTCTAATTACTGATTCTCTGGTGTCAATGTCACAACATATTTAATTAGATCAAAACAACACGTAGTTAGTCCAAAACCCAAACTAAACAGTAAGTAGTGCCATAAAGCATTCACGTTACGTGTACAAAATAAAGTGTGTTAACGAGTGTGAAAACGTGGCAGAAGGAATTCAGGCTAAAGTGAAAAATTCCCCCGGGCGTGTTCAGCGGCGAGGTGGAGATTGAGGATATGCACGCGAGGGCGGCAGCCTGACGGAGCGCCGCATCCCCCAGGAAGGCGAAAACCGCTTATAAAAGTATGCGCCGGAAATCCGGGAGTAGCGCGCCTCCCTGCGTATTAAAATTATTATGAAACCGCCCGTGCCGCCGCCGCCGCCGTCGCGATAAGGCGGGATGATACCGGCTTAACGCCGCCCGCCTGCGAGCAGCGAGCCGCGAGTTGCGACCCCCTGCACTATCGCACGACACTCCGGTGCCTTTGCACCCTGTACCTAGGCGAAAACTTTACTCGCGATCTGCTCTATTCATAACTTAACCACCCTGTACATATAGACATACGTGGCTTACCTAGCTAACTACGTCCTAACCACGCCACACTGAACACTGACATACACATGTACAACACTAGTTACCGGTATACATATTACACAGGAAGGTATGGAGGCCATCCGCAACAATCCAAAATGAAATAAGCTTAAAACATTAACCAGATAAAGTTATTTGAACAATGTAAGCTCGGTCGGGCAACTTTATGCAGAAGCTGCGAAGGTATGTCGAACGACAATTATAACTTTGGCCCAGGACGCGACAGAACGTTCCGCTGCAACAAATAAAATATGTCCACGAAAACGCGCGAGGGGGACGGCGAAGCGAAATTTCGTACACGAGACAAAGATAAGCTTAACCAGCACGAAATTATGAGCGTTTAACTGTTTCTAGCTGTAGAATCTGGCACGGGCGCTTCGCCGGCTCGCCAGCGCGCGTTATTTACGACGGGGTGGCACCGCGTCCCCGGCGCCCGCTGCCGGCCCCGCGTGCTGCACCCGAGATAGTGCCTTCCCCGGAAGAGCGACGCCGCCGCGGCCGCCGCGACACCGTCCGCCACCGCCGACACCGACCCACGCCGCCCGACACCGCCCGACACCGCGGGCCGCGCCGAATGAGACCCACCTGCTTGGACGCAAGGCGCAGTGTGTGCTGCCGCCACCGCCGTCGCCACAGCGCCTCGCCTACACTTCGCCTCTGCTTGTGCAGATTGTTGGCAAGCCGAACTTGCAGCCGCGCGACACGAATTTCACCTCTATCACTGCCACACTAGACCCAGATCGTTTCGAGAACGTTCCGCTTTCAGTCCGTGAACCGTTTTCCAACATTGCATTACACTGAAGACGTCTGTATTTCTTGTTTATGATAGCATAAAACTATGGTAAGTAAATTTATGCCGCCATATCAATGTAGCCGAGTGTGCCGGCACTGGCGCGATGTGTTCCGATGTTCTTAATGTAGTCGGCGGACACGCGACCGACTGTGCTTTGCGCCGTGTAGTGTGCTCTACACCTCCATATAAACGTATCACGGAACACATTTTGGGTGAAACACATCAAATTTATAACAAAGTTAGTAAGCACGAAAAGATAAAACATTCGTTTCACTTAAAGCGCAGGATGTCGTAATAAAAACCACAGTACATCAGTATAAACTAGCAGAAATGAGAGGGGTCACGTACCTACGTCATTTAAGTGAAAATATACGACACAGAGAAAAGAGAAAAATGCGCAAAAACCGTCTAGAGCATTATGCCGCGGCGGACCATTACTTTTAATATAAATAAAATAACAAAATATGAGCGTCCGGCCGCTGAGTGCCCCCGGACACTTTTATATTTCAAGAGAGAGTCGTGTCCGCCGCCCGCGTGTGCCGCCGCCACCGCCGCCGCCGCAACCAGGGAGATTTATTTTTTGAGTTGGCGCTCTACAAAGCCTTTGCTTTGAACTTACAGCCTTGAAACATTGCTGTAACCTGATAGTGTTTTATTAATGAGCTAAGGTAACATACGCGTGCTAAACGCATTTACGCTGGCGAATTATCCGTCACGATTACTCTGCAAATAACACCACAAGACGTTTTGATTACACCTATTTATTGTAGAGCCAAAGGATGCTACAGTAATGTTTCTGTACTTTGATTCTAAAGATCTAATACCGAATCTTCAGTGCCTTATCACAAGCTGTCTTGCAAAAATACGCCGCAGTTTTTTCCGGTCAGCCAATTTCCTTGTAGGATTTTGCAGTTTGTATGACAAAAATATAAAAAGGGTCTTATAATTTTAAAAGCCAAAATTCCCCTTAAGCATCTAATAGTCACAATTGTAGTGAATGCATCTAAACATTTACAGATTTGGCAAGGAGTTGGACTATTATCATATTTAACTATAAACGTAATCATATGTAAAGATTTTTTTTATTGCATCCATATGACACAAAGTATAAAAACAATTGGACTCTTGATCTCTGACCAAATTACACCTCGCAAATTACCGCCTATAGATCAACATATATAAAAATATTAGAGTCTTATTATAAACAATTTCAAACCAATACACAGCACAACTTATTGTTTACCCAAGCTAAATAAATTCGCACGGTACTACTCCAATAAGTACGAGCACAAGACGCACCGTAATTATACAGTTGGCTAAATCCGTCAAAGCGCATTTTGCAAACATGTTGCGTACGCTTTGACGAAGTAAGTGCCCTTGTAAAACACGTCGACAATATTTTTTTGTATAATTTCCTATATTAACATCTCATCGTTCCTTCAGCGTGGACGTAATAAACAGCACGCGAGCCCCGCGATATCTTTGTTCTGCTTTGGAAGTACAATTTCGTTGAAAACTGACGTTTTGACGAACTTCATTATCGTGTTACTGTTGCAGATGGGAAAAATTGCAAAAATTGCGCTTGGAAATGTAACAATTCTCCTGACTCGGTTTTTTAGTCCCAGACGAAATTGACGGTTTATCAATTTAGCAGCGCGTTTTAATTTTGCTAGCTGAAGGCTAAAAACGAACAGAATTAACAAACATTCAATTATTTTTACATTTTGTATATTCTTAATTTGGTCTTACTTAATGTTTGAATCTCTATAGATCGATCGATAACATACTAGCGCGTGTTTTGGTACGTTTTAAAGCGTGTGTAGTGTTCACAACTCTGGCAGATAACTACATAAATAGCATTACCAGCTTCCAATTAGTACATCTATGTACCAGAATAATTAGATCACGACTTATAAATATCG
This sequence comes from Theretra japonica, assembly GCA_033459515.1. Classification (NCBI taxonomy): domain Eukaryota; kingdom Metazoa; phylum Arthropoda; class Insecta; order Lepidoptera; family Sphingidae; genus Theretra; species Theretra japonica. The sequence continues at coordinate 8,785,976 of CM065930.1, forward strand.
TTTGGAAACTAAATATGTTCACAGTAATTAAGTTGTCCTTTAAGCTTTTCACGCAAAACGCTTCAAGCAAAGGATTGATAACGAGATTTCAAAATTATTCTATTAAAGTGCACTCAATGCTGTTGACTTTGTTGTTGGCTGCGTCTTGCAACGAGTCGAATAGTAAAAGAGCAATAAATCGAAACAAGAGGAAATGTAAGCAGTAACTACATCGGGTCCATATGGATTTGTTGGCAACTGCTTTTACAATGCTACCTTTAAGACCATAGGCAATGACATATGTACACCGCTACTAGCAGGTATGTACTCCCGGTACATGAATGGAGGTTGCACCGAGGCAGGGCGCAGGCAGAGCTAGGCTTTGTACGACACGAGCGTGAGAGTGGCGGGTTTCGTGCGCGCGCTGCGTGCGCTTCCGCGATGCGTGCCCTTTACACGAGCTCCAATCAATCAACGTCCACTTTTAATGACTTAATTCTGACATAGCCGGCCTCAACATTCCATCACAATTTCACTTCATAAATGTGGAAATTTGCATGATTACGGCGCACAGTTATTATCGCCTCAGTAACCATCGCTCAAGCGTTAATTGCAGTCAATAGCCGAAACCTTACGAGGCACCGGCCGCCTCGACCGATATTGTCCATCTCGTTCGATCGTAAAGGGGTCCTAACAAAACAAAGAACATAACACGGCTATAGAGGCCGCAATAAAACCGCGTGAAAATGGCAATAGCTATTCAGAGGGAGATATTAAAATGCATGGAAATAAATTCGGCGTCGCATTCGGGCGTGTGGCTCGGGGGGTGCAGTAAAAATAAACAGCGACGCCATTAGAACTCACTTCCATATTCAAATTTATGAACGCATCCGCGCCGCCTCGCGCCTCGCGCCTCGCGCCTCATGCCTCGCCCGCCGCGCCACGCCACGGACGCGCCACGGCAACGTCGCCCGCTCCACCGCCACTCGGCCGCCACTCAGCCGCCACTCGGCCGCCAACACCGGCCCACCGGTCATTTATACACCGACGCCATCGTTCTCACATTCAATTTCAAATCACACCCCCGAACCTTTTCATACTCACCAATGTCCCACATTCCACATTTCACATTTCCATTTCAATATCGGAATGCCCGTCGATCGAACGAGTGCGCCGCGGCCCGCCCGTCACGGCTTGCAAGTAACATATTACAAGAACAAAATCTAATTACAAACAAAATTAATGTTAGACAAGCGGAGATCATTTGAGAGAGTAACGCGACGGCGGCGAGCGGAGGGGTGCGGGCGGCGCAGGGAGCGGCGCGTGCTTTAGCTTAAATAAACAGACGTTTTCAAAAATTTGTGTATTTAAATCGAATGTGACTTGTGTTACTGGAGCTATTTCGGTTTAACGGCCACGCTGATGGATCTGAAATAACACCTCACGATACAGTCGGTACGGGGAACTCGCATTAAATTCATAAGGGATTGGGTGTCATCATAAACAGGAATTATTTAGTCAACTGAGGTTAAAACAACAAAGCACCTCCACGCTAATTTTATTCATTAGAAATTATTGCTGACTTAATGTGCCGAGCGTTCAAAAAGCTTTTAAATGTTACATAAAAAGAACACTTCAAATCTTCTTTAATTGATCGCGTGTTTTAAAACATGTTTTGTTGTTTTTAAAACAACTCTAAATTATTCTATAAGAGTAATTAACAGGGACATATTAAACGGTAAAAAACGAAACAGACTATAACACAGTAGATTACTGAATCAACAAAACTCGTCAATTGGCCAACAAGTTCATCTGTTCAGACAACCAACCAAACATACCAAGTAGTATAAGACTTGTGACATCTCTGGCTGCAACAATTTACTATGTTTAAATGAACACGATGGAATCTCGGTGATCTCCATAGCTGGCTCGAATGGCTACTTGCATTCAAAATTCTGTCCACCCTTTTATGGAGAACGCGTAAATATACTTACTAGTGATGTCCCGGTCCATACAATATAAAATTGTAAGCAGATATTTATATAAAGATAACATTTTTTCTAGAGTTTAAACTCTAAAATCCACCTTTCTGTCTTTTCAGTTTGGGGTATTATTCTGCCAACCCAAAATTAAGAAGCATTTAATAGCAATACATTACTGTTTATTTTAATATAGGGTAGAGTCATTAAAGATCCAATAGGTCAATTCTTATTTTCACGAATGTAATTACGCAGATACTGAATATCCTGCGTTTAAAATATGATAGATTCGTTCTCTGATGTGAAATATTTGCCTCTATACATACATAATCGTCACGTCTGTATCCCATAGGGGTAGGCAGAGACTATGGATCGCCACTATGGATTATTTGCCTCTATTGTACATTGATAAATGGGAATCATCTAAATCTGAACAATTCCCACACAAATAATGAAAGGAGTTACATCTCTAGCATGCCTTAGGTTCATTTCAAGTATATGTTTATTAATTAATGTATTTAGCGCATGAACATGTTGCTGCTAATATAGCTAGTCCTTATTACCACGTATATCAACCTAATGTACTTTACACTGATAAGAAACAAGATGTAAACTGGAATATTACTTTTTTTTATTCTGGCTAAGTAGCCCTGATGGAATATGCAATGTCGTCCAAATAGTGTTTTGATGGCAAAAGAGGATTGTCTATTGCTATTAAACATAATTGTGTCGGCCTAAGTAGTTGCTTCTTCACACTACACCAGTGGAAATGCCGATTAAATGAAGAGAGGAATATACGGTAAACTTTTCCATGTCTTCAAGGTAGAGCAAAAATATATGATAAAATAAATAAATGCATCCAACAGTCACATACATACTCCTGACCCCATACTAATATCGAGTCTTGTGTCGTGGGTATCAAAAACTACGAGAGACTTTTCGGTCCCACAAACACCCAGACCTGAAACAAATACTTGTAATTAACACAAATATTTGTTTCGGTGCGGGCATCGAACCTGCGACCTCTCGTTTCACACCCAGTGTCTAGCCAACTGCTCCAAAGAGGCTGTCTTGATGGATAACATCTTGGTTCTTCCATTTATGCATTTAAAATAAATCGGGAAATTATTATTTGCCTAACGATTAAATTGCACAACGTAGAATATCAGCGTTTTAATAAATATAATATTAGTATAAAAACATTTAAAGTTACTGCTATTATGTTATTTTCAATATCAGGTCTTTTAAATAAATGAATTGCCATACTTTTCATGCTGGCACGACAAACTGGCCCTGCAATTCACTTGACGGTAAGTTAAATACAACCCAAATAGAATATTCAATTATGTCGGCCTGCTCGAAATCGGGTATACACGTTGGACCCGAAACGCGACACACTTGCACCGGTCAATGAGAGACTTTTCCATGATCGTGTACGGAGTCTTCTATCTTTTCCGGACTTTGGATCTATGGTAATCTCACTCACAGAACGAAAGAACTTTAGCAACTTGAAAGAAGGCTCTACCACAAACAAAATCATTTTAAGACTTACCATAAATTCATTTTTACTTTTATTTATACGTGGGTTCATACTTCACGTCGAATTCATGTCTGGCAGATGACCAATCGCAAAATTGATTGATATGAAATGTTTGTAATACACCGACTTCCCTGTGGCTCCTATTGCCAATATTACGTCGATATAAATCACAGTATGAAACATGTCAATTTAATTAATTAGATCATGTTTGAATATATCTACTGATTCATTATTGTCTTTGGCTACAAGAAGTCCTCTGCTGAATACTGCCTTCGCTAAGAATTTTTACATCGATCTTCTGGAAGTGGTTTATATCCAGGGACTTCCTACAATAGGCTATAAATTACCCTGATTCATCTTATGATGTCCTCTTTTTTATTATTGGATTTTAGTATCAGTCCGAATAGAGACGACCATGAACAAGGTGTAAGACACCATATTTAGGTACGCAAGTGTGTCAGAACAAAAAACCTTATGCTACATGCCTTGAAATTAACTACATCGCGCACACCTTGGCTGTAGAATTTAGTATGCAAATAATGCGCGCACGCTATAAGTATCAATAAACCCTTTTTAAGCATAAAATAATAAACTAAACCATACATCCAACAGTCACATACATAGTCCTGAACCCGCACTAAGATCGAGTCTTGTGTCGTGGGCATCAGGAACTACGAGAGACTTCTCGGTCCCACAAACACCCGGACCCGGAACAAATACCTGTGAATCACACAACTATTTGTTTCAGTGCGGGGATCGAACCCACAGCTTCAAGTTTTACATCCAGCGTCTAACCAATTGCACCACGGAACAAATGGCTCACACACGAACATTTCAATAAAACCCAGTAAAATCAATAAAAGTAACTGATTTTTCCATTAATTATTCTAGCATTTAATTCATTCACTTGGACGTATCCGACCGCTATTGATTCGCTCATGTAGTCCGTAGTCCGTACGTGCAGTGTGGGTACACAGTACAGAACTCATCGCCATGAAAGGGAGAGGTGTTCTCGCGTAAATGAATATTCAAAGTTATTTATGTGCCTGGTTGTATAAAAACTGCGATCGTGTGCTGCTAGTTAATTAAAATTGATTCAGTTATTTCGCTGCCTACACTGCTTAATGGACGGGGGGCATGGTTTATCAATGAATTGTTCAATTAACAATTTTATGCTATTTTTATGGTATGCGACTAACGTTTGGCTTAACTGGTGGTGATCACCGCCTATAAACACCCACAAACTTGAAGATACCAATTGTACTGTCTATGTTTGAAAAAAATAGAGTTTCAAGAATAGGCAATTGATTGTTGGGTCTTCTCACAAATCTATCGAAACTCTACAAAAGTATTGTTACGTCACATCCGATTTTTGTAAGATAGCGGTGGTAATCATTCTTAAGTATGTCCAAAGAGTCCTACAACGAGACGACCATTCAAATAAAAATATAGAAACAGGGACAAAATTGTACCTGAATGGAAAAAAATATCGCAGAACCTAATACGGTTTAAAAATAAAAGTATGTAATTAGAAATTGGGTCGCACGGAGTAGATTTCACTTGAACTCTTTTGCAGTAAACATTCTCCGTTGGTGGCCTTGAAAAGGTCACTTGGTTCACAGCTACCTACCTGTTGTACGTGACGAGCTTCTATAGATGTACCGGCGATTTTTTTTCTGTATTATGAATGAAGAATACTGTAATGTGTTTTTGTTTATTTTAAATAATTTATGTTTTTACTTTAAGATTTAAATTCAATGAAAAAAATAATATATAGAATTTAAAATGAAGTTTGTTTGTGTCTATGATTCAAACATCGTGAAGTTCCAAATTCAAAATCTGACGGATTGCATTTTGAATTGAGAAATCATAATATTTCATATTTTTTACCGCGCCACCGTAAAAATTAGTTGCAAGATCAATAATTTGGAACGAATCGGCGAAATACATTCCGAAAACAGTTTAGTGTAGCATTAATAAAAATGAATAGTTCACCATGTGTAAATCAATAGCAAATGACACGGAGGAATACGTATCCGATGCTTAGCCGATGCGGGCCGGCCCGATGACTGGCAGAATCGTCCAAATTGCTTCCTATCACATTAATATTGGATCCCGTCGGCCCGGGAGCCACTCACACGTATTCGTTATATTTAATTTAAAGCACACAATACGATTGACATGGCTCCCGACCTCCGCTTTTTCATAACGACTCCTCGTAAATTTGTTTCAGAAATTAAAATCGTTCTATGTGAATGGATCTAGTTACGGATGTCAGTGTGGCAGGATTGGATACACATCCAACGAACGTTTTATCTGTACAATGATTTATGTAAAACGTCAAAACACGTTTGGTATTTGAAATTAGAAGGTTTTTTTTGTTTTGCCGCCTATTTGAGTACAGGCGGGTTCACAAGTACGTGGGGACTGTTGCGCGAGTTTAAAGTATTGGAATAAGGTCACGCGGTCAAATGAGGTTTGCCAGATATTGGATGTCGGAAATTAATACACTAGTAAATCTGGATGTTTGTTTATGATAGTAGACAATTGCAAGTGATAATTTTTGTAAAAATTAAATACTACTAAAATGAAGTCACTAAGACTACTTAAGTAGGCAAATTATAATTAAGTTACAATAAATTATTCAGAGATGTGTAAGAATTCCTTTTATTTGGAAACATGTAGTTTCTAAGTGACAAGGATTAGAATGTCATAAAAGTTATTGTTACATCATAGACTATGACTATAATTTTGTTATCATATTCTGTAAACAAAACTTTTCTGCCAATTATTTTTATCACTAGTGGTACTAGTAAATTAAGAACTAGTTGCACCCCTACCTACCGTTCGTAGATTTAAATGGGGTCTTACGTATAAATATATTTCAGTAGAATAAAGGTTACGTTTTACTTAATGCATCAAAGTATAGTATGCGTGTGTAAAGTAAAATCAATTTTAGCTGTGGTTCTCAAATCAACTTTACAGTAGAAAATCAATTACTTGCACACGTAAGACAATTCTAAATAGTTTAAATAAAAATATATCATTACCATATTTTTCAAAATAATAATTACGTTGTTAGTTGCAGGATACAGTTTAGAAAGATAATGTTTATATGATCTGGTGTGCCAAATGACAGTTTTAATATCCAACATACATACACATTACACATACTACATATATTATATACATACAAAAGTTTACGCCTGCGTCGCGGAAAGGGTAAGCACAGACACCACTATTGTCAACCACAATTTCCTGAGATTATTCTTGTACCAAGTTTCATATGGCTGTAAATTTTAATACCAATTTAGAATCAAAACCATGATAGCAGAGGACTTATGAAGTTAAGGAATAAGTAGTATTTAAAGTAATATTGCAAAAATCATCATGAATATCAAAGTGTTGTTGACATTATTAAAATAATTTAAATTATAATAATTGAACAATATATTCATTTTGTCGTTGACTGTACCCACACATTGACTACGTATTGCAAATCACCCTGTTTCTATTCGTATTATACTATTTGAGTTCTTCAATTTAACACAAGGATAGAAGGATATGATTCTTTAAATGACATATGGTGTGAGGCTGGGAACAATTTGCAGTAGTCAGTAGATACGAACAATTTATTTAAAAAGGTACAATGTTGTGACCCATACTAATTAAAAGCCTCGTGACATTTCGATACTTTAATCGCAAGTTTTTGTCTGAAACATTTGGTGTGCTTAATTTTAAATTCCCATCTCATCTTACAATAAATTATTTTTAATTTCTGCGGTCGTAATTTTTATTGCAATTATACAGAACAATTAAACCGAACGCCGACCATGACAAAAATCAATTAACAAAAGCTTATCAGATAGCAATTAAGCGTTCCATTTTAATAATTTATATAATACAAACAAAAAGTTATGACGTGCACACGTTCAATTAGTGCATGTGGGAGGCTTCGCGGGGCGCGCGGCACCCGCCATCTAGCGGGCGTCAGCGCCGCCCACCTCCCGCCGCCTCGCACTCGCGCCGCACTCGCGCCGAGCCGCGACACTCGCCACATGTCGCTTATGAATATGAGGCGTTATGATTATGAAAATATGCCCCGCCCCGAATATGGAATATGGAGGAGGGGGTGAGCGTGGCGCGTGCGAATGGGCGAAGTTTGATTTATGAGCCGGGCGCGGCCCCGCCTCCCTGTCATAACCGTGTACCTGGTGCGCGCGCGCGCTCGCCGCCCGCCGCCCGCCGCCGCCTCGCGCTCAGTCCCGCTTCAGATGGCGAGCGGTGCGCCCGGTGCCACGCCGCGTCCGCTCACTCCACACTTCGACCGAGCCGAGTAGAGGCTCCGCGCGCGCGAGTGCACCCGCCGCTACCGAGCCCGCAACACCAGTGCACGCTGCCGCCCGCCGCCTGCTGGCCAGCATGCGCCCGCTCTGAGCCCGGCGCGCTCCACCATGCCGCGCGTCAAGCCTGCCTGCGTCCGCCGCGTCTCCATCGGTACTTACTGCTCCACTGTCCACGACATCACCACATCACCACTCGCCATACACCCGCGCCAGGACCCGCCACTGTGAACCCCGCCGCGACATACCCTCGTTCTGTTGATCTTCCGCAACACTCGCCCGGCCGCGATCCACCCCCGCACACGCAATGATTCAATTCGCGACGATAAAGTACGCCATACACCACAAAGTGAGCACTAAAAAACGTCCCCGGCGCGGTGAGTAAACAGTGCAGTGAATATTCACCATTAAAATAAAAAGTTAATCAGGGCACGAAATCATTAAGGTACTGTGAACATATTTTTTATTGCAACCACTAAACAACTGTGTTAAATGAATGGGCATTAACGAGCTTATAATTTTCTCCATGTCATTCCGTTTCGTAGTGCAAGTTAATTGATGAAAATTTTGAGGAAATGTAGAATTCATGATATAAATGATTCAAATTTTAAATTTGCCAAAGTTGTCGTTAGGCAACGAAAAATTTAATCACTTACAAAATATGTAAATGGTTAGTGTGTTCGTTTTTTTAAATTCAGTCATTGCAATAACTTGAGCGATTACTTACAGTAATATTCAATTTCCAAATGAAAATGCGTATTGCAGATAATAATTATTTATATTAGTGACAGCAAAAATAAATTAAGTAAAGCAGTAACACTATCAAAAAGGTTTTAGTCATTATTTAATACATTTTAAAAAATAGTTTTTCTATGTGAAAACGTTAGAAAACTTTGCCAAGCTCTTGGTGAAAATGCTTAACAGCTTTTTTAAAAATTCCGAGCTGTTTTTTGAGATAAATTTATTTCTGTGAGAAACAGTGTTGATATATATATTTACACATTTCCGTTGGTTTATCTGTAAAGTTGGAACTAAGGATCGATATGGAAACTTAACTTACCTACCTCAATGTTGCGCTGAGGAAAGGGCGACGGCTTTCTTATAGAAACTTTCAGCGCGTAGCCGTTTAAAAATAATTTTATTCACATTGAACGGCGTTAGCAACCATGTTTTTGTACAACAGAAAAACTACAGCCGTTGATATTTAGAGCCGTAACTTGAAATATAATCAGTCGACTTAAAATTTAAAAGCATTTCATTAAGTCAGCCATAAAACCAAGTGTTAAATAAATCAATATAAAAATGTTAATATTGAAATAAAATTTCGAATAGGCTGTTAAAATTACGTGGCAGTATCGAGGAACATGACAGTTGTTAGTTGCAATATTATTGCTCCGTCACTTCCGTTTGTGTTTTAGGTCCAAGGTTCGGTTCCGTGAGTGACATTTTCCGTACTTCCTTATCAACATAATATTGTCAGACTTTAAAAATATTGACGAGTTTTTGAAATGACATGACGTCTCAATTCTTATTGCCAAGATTACTTCTTAACTTACCATTTACCAATAAATAATTACACATACACATATATTTATAAATGTTATTAAGTTGGTTTTAAGTATATAGATTTAGTATGTGTAGATAGTTGCCCAGTAGAGAGTATGCGGTGTTATGAAATAGGAATGCGTATACTTGGAGGAATTACATTGTCTATCGTTAGTATAATGGTTGCGAGACAGTCCGCTTTATCTCGACGCCGGTTTTATGAGTGCTCTATAAAATATTTATTATGGTCATTTTATCTGCTAACGATTCAAATAACCCACCTATTCATATTATTATGAAATACATATTCACTGTTTGTTTGTTCGGCTAATAAATTAAAAACAAAACTCGTTAAATGTCCGAGCCGGTTCTAATTCGGACTAAAATAAAAGATTGATATGTGTGTGCCGGCGTTCATTTACCTTGAATGATGAATAATAATTACACTTGACGTATAAATTATTAACTTTCTGTTAGTGGATTAATTAACGCCCATTCTCAACGATAAATCCAAATATTTTAATGGTTGTTTATTGCTAATAGCGCGCACTTACTTATTGAACACCTATTTATATCACAAAAGCGGCTCTATTTACCACACTTGTCCTCAACAAAAGCAATAAGCAATTCTAGCGTCTATTATACGCAAAAACTTTTACCCATAGCAGAAATTGAGTAACTAACTAAAAACATAAATTCATACATAAAAACATAAATACAAAAAAACATAAAAACATAAATTTCCCGTCCTTCGTTTGATTTTTTTTTAAGTTGGACAATATTGGCAAGGTATTGTGACGTGGCCACAATATTTAGGATTATGACGTTTTTGAAAGCGACAAAAGAGTTTCTGCGTAAGTCGGCGGCAAGCGGCGCGCGACCGCCCATCGCAGATAAAGTTATGCCGGCCGCTGCCTCGATGCCGACAGAAAGCTCCTCCGACAACACAAACACCACTAATCCTTCTCCTTACAAATATAACCGGCATCGCTACAAATGAGTTGTTTAATCCCCCGCCGCAACATTATCCCGGATTATATCCAAGTTTTGTATCTCTTAAACGTTTAAAACATCATAACAGCTTCACAAAAAATCTTTTGCCCATTTGAAGGGCAATATCGAGGCAGACGCGTCAAACGACACAGGTGGGTGATACGCATAATAAAACATAAAAATGTTTTAAATATAACACCGGTGAAAGTCTAATGAATGTGATAAGATAATTTATACAAGCTATATTAGATGTTTTTTTATTTATCATGTAATAATAGGCCCAGTATACGATAGGTATTTGGGACAGATGAAAATTTCTAAATCGTTTAGAGATAATATTCATAAGTGCATAATATGGGAAGTGAATCGATGCTGTGTGGTGACAAAATGAGTTTGGTATCTAAAACGATGGTAATGTCCATAGGCCTACATCGGAACATGCACCTGTCGCGGCGCGCTGGGACAAGTTCAGTTTTCCTGTTTCTTCTTTCAATGCCCCTTATCTGCGGTTGGCGACAATTACGGCTATTTGCACGCCGAAACGGCAACGCGGAACACTTTCAAATATTCTTTTATCTCGCGCATACATTATTGTTTCCAATTTAAATGCCGTTTTGAGATTCTCTTACAAATAAGGATATTAAGAAACCATAAACACATAAAACTGAATGCGAGGCAATTGCAATTTGGGATTATCTACTTTATTTTGATTCGGTCGATAATCTGTACATTTTCAAGTTTTTTTGCATCACTTTTAATAAAATTTATATAACATTACCTCATTTATATGAAGTATAAATAAACCTTATGTAATATATTAAACGAATTTAATGAACATAACATTTGTATTAAACATATATTATATTAAAAATATAATTAATTGTAGCACATGTTTAGTACTTCTAATATCTTGATATGTACTCGCTGGTATATTAAGAATTTCAAGCTTTATTTACGTCAGTAAGTTGCGTTATTAGTGTAAATTGTAAAGTCCGCTTTCTGTTAGTTCCAATTAAATTGATCTCGTGGTTCTGTATTGTGAGTACGTTGGCCCTAGTGTCACCTCTCACAACATTCTGATTGTACCAACTTCTGCTGTTACTGCAAATGCATTTGAAACAAAACTTTTACTATACAATACGGCGTAATCGGTATGAAAATATCGTTTGTAACCAAAAATAGTTTAGGAAAATGTTAAGCGGGGAAATGTTTTGTTTCAAATAATTTTGTACAGTTTTGTGTTGTATCTTTAATTTGGATACAGTCATTTATTTTCTGATACAAGTTTAATTTGAATTGGATATCGTAGAAAACATCAGAAGCTTTTATGAAAAAAAAAAACCTTTGCGCTAGGTTTATGTCAGACTAATTTTAAAGCGATATCTTGTTTGCTTTAAATAACAAACTGACAGATTAAATAGAAAAGAAAATATATGAAATCGGTTCATATGGCATATAAAAAATATAGGAATAACGTTGAATGATTTATACTCATTTCGGTATTTAAATTCGGACTATATTAGGTAAAATAAGGTGGGACATGCAGCCATTAAAAACAAATTTTAAGAATACAAGAGCAATATGTCAACATTAATTTCTCTCGATCATTAAAAACTTGACCAGTTTCGCCAAAGTGCAATGTTTTGCGTTGCCACGTTAATCATTTCCATTTATAATCAAAAAATTTAGATGGTCCATTACCCGCTCAATAAAAATTTAAATAGCTTAATATATTTTCCATTTACTATCGAACGTCAAAAATATTACGTTAGAAGAATCGTTTCCGACATTTATGCTAACCTCCTTTCATTAGAATATTTTAAAATTATTTTCTTTGAATGCTTCGAAATATTAAATATCTATTCAGATTCTTAACAGGATGATGGTTAATACCACTATCAACATTTTTCCTTTTATTAGGATAAAATAATAAAAATATTCCGCCATGAGATAACCAGAATTTAAATCAAACTCGTCATCTTGTGTTTAGCTTATCTTAAAATCTGGTATTCAAATGACACTGTGATACCCCAGTTTTTGTCATTTGACATACTGTTGTCCAAATATATTTTTAATTTAAAGCATCAAATACGTTCTAAAGGAATAGTCGTTGTTTTAATATTTATGTGATTGTAAAGTCATTGACGCGTCCTTAGTTCTTGCATTTGAAATTCCAACTTTAAAATATATATACGTGTACCTAAATTGTCGCTCAAATTATGGGCCAGGGTTATCACAGAATAGGACCCATAGAATATTTAAAGATTACGTACTTGACTATTAAAACAATTTCGATTCTTTCGTCAAAAATCTCTGAGAATCTCTGGTGCAGAAATTAATGAAAAACAAGAGAAGCCTTTGCTCCACTGTGTCTAGTAAAAATAAATAAAAAGTATAGCAGAAATATAACAAGTATACACTGACCGTCTAACCACCCACACATATACATTTAAATAATTGTTCACCTACTTCGCCATACTTAGATGAAATACAAAGGCTACACGGTGTGATAGAGCCATCAGAAACGTCCCAATTTGCATACAAGTACGGATATTAATCTGATTTGTAATAAATATAAAATATATAATGCCAATTTAAGAGATAAAAGAATCGCTGTTTTGTTATAACAAAGTTTGACACATTTAGTTTATAGGTTCTCGCCTTTATCTTAGGCGGGCGGGTATTACTGGATCTAGAGCACTCAAAATGTGCTAAACTTATTTCCATAGATCCGATAGAGGGCGAACGTATCGCATTTCAAGCAAAACACAATTCTTTCACAGAAAATCACTAACAAAATTTTGTTAATTTGACATTGAATTGACATTATGATGCATTTAATTAAATACTAAAAACATAATAAACTGTCTTTTACCACATATACGATTATAATAAAACTTATTAATATACTTTCTTCTTTTAAAACAACATTTTGGCTTTACACTTCAGCCTTAATTTTATTCAACAAATATTTAATGAAAGCGTAAAATAAAGTTTCAAATTCTCTTATATAATATGGGAACTCTACAATGGCTGGATCTACGTGGGTGTCCTGTAACCTAAGCTCTACATACTGGTATACAAATCACACACGCCCTCGCGAAATACTCCGAAAATAATATACACGATCCAAAAAACATAAAAAGGACAAAGGAATAATAGGATTCTAAACATTTTATATATTAAATAATAGTTTATAGTCGTGTTAGTATCGCTCAGTTTGAAAACTTAGCAAGGAGCGACATCTATTGTCGAGTGGACGATACACGGTTTCGTACTTTGAAAATGTAATAGCAATTCATCGAAATCACTTTTAATATTACAATAAGGTTGCATTAAATAAATTATTTATATGTTATATTTATAACAGGCATTTTAGCTGCAACTATATATCTATATTACTGGTCGGGGTAGCACAGATGAACATAACTTTATGGTTACAATATAAATGTCAAATATTTATCTAAACGTACTTGTATAACTCATTACAATATAAAATCTCAAGTTATATTTTGGTCAACAATAAAATTAATAAGGATATAAAATATTTCCGCGAGTATATGTTGCATGTGTGCTCGAATCGTATGTGCAACGACGGACTACGCAGAGTATCAAGATTCAAGGAGTGCCATGCACAGAATGCGGTATTCGTTCGGATTCCTGTACCCAACGCGTCACGTAACACGAGCGGAGATAATTTCAATCCAAATAAAAATAGCGTAATAAATATTTTAATTGGAAAGCCGTTCTTTCAATACACACGAGTGGAAGGAAACGATTAATTCAACGAAACAGTAAATAAAATTATACCGCGGTTTATACAAGAAATACAAATAATAAACACTAAACACGCTCACATAACCCTCATCTTAAAACAATGCAGAGCTCATATTAAACATTGTTGTTTTAGGTGAAAGTTCCGGATCGTGCTCCGAAGAAGATATAAACAATGCCTCAGACGAGACCAGGGACCGGCCGGAGGCGCACATGTGTCCTCGCTGCCAGGAGCAATTCGAGAATCTCCACGAATTCCTTTACCATAAGCGTCTGTGCGATGAGAAAGCAATGCAGATGGGTGAAGAAAGGATGCATTCTGATCCCGAGGAAATGGTCGTCTCAGGGGACGAAGAAATGGATGGACCCAACAAACGGCTAGAACAAGTACGGCGGCACAGACAAGATGCTGAAAATAATAACAGCCTCGAAGATGGCGAGGCCGAAGTGCCTGAAGCCGACGTACCTCCAGTCGGACTTCCTTTCCCTGTCGCCGGCCATGTCACTCTCGAGGCTTTGCAAAATACTAAGGTGGCCGTAGCCCAATTCGCAGCAACTGCTTTGGCTAACAGCACTGACAACGAAGCCGCATTGCACGAACTTGCCGTACTGCAAAGTACACTATTCACGCTGCAACATCAACAAGTTTTCCAATTGCAACTCATACGCCAATTACAAAACCAACTTTCTCTGTCGCGACGGAAAGAAGATCATCAGCAGAGCCCACCTCCGAGTGAGCCCGAGCCGACCACTCCGGCGCCTCCCGCTCGATCACCGTCGCCGCCTCGTCCGCCACGGGAGCCCACTCCTGTTGCACCCACTCCTCCCACCAGCCAAAGCTTGCCGTCGACTCATTCGCATCTTACGCCAAAAACGGAACCAATCTCCGTTCCTAAAATCCCGACCTCCTCTCCTCCTATGATGACCCACCCGCCTTACAGTTCCATATCGTCGTCATTAGCCTCTTCGATCATCACAAATAATGATCCACCGCCGTCCCTCAATGAGCCTAACACGCTTGAAATGTTACAAAAACGCGCTCAAGAAGTGCTGGACAATGCGTCACAGGGCTTGCTAGCAAATAACCTTGCCGACGAACTCGCCTTCCGTAAATCTGGAAAGATGTCACCGTACGACGGGAAGTCCGGAGGGCGAAACGAGCCGTTTTTCAAGCACCGATGCCGATACTGTGGAAAAGTTTTCGGAAGCGACTCGGCGCTGCAAATCCACATTCGTTCACACACAGGTGAAAGACCTTTTAAATGTAACGTTTGTGGATCACGATTTACCACCAAAGGAAATCTCAAAGTTCATTTCCAAAGACACACAGCAAAGTTCCCTCATGTGAAGATGAATCCAAATCCAGTGCCAGAACATTTGGACAAATATCACCCTCCGTTATTAGCGCAATTGTCGCCGGGACCTATCCCCGGGATGCCGCCCCATCCGCTTCAATTTCCTCCGGGTGCGCCAGCTCCTTTTCCGCCAAGCTTGCCGTTGTACAGACCGCCACATCACGATTTATTACCACCTCGTCCTCTCGGAGACAAGCCCTTACCACCTCACCCACTTTTCGGTATGCGAGAAGAACAAGACGTTCCAGCCGATCTCAGTAAGCCATCTGCGCCAAGCCCTTCTCGGTCCGCGCCTGATGTTTTCAAGTTTGAGCCACAAGATGAAGAAAGTCAGCGAGAATCTAGTTTCGAAGACGCCGATCGCGTTTCGCCAAAACGCGAGCCTGATGAAAATGATGCTGCCCAAGACACAGAACACGAACGCTACCCTTCCACGTCTCCCTATGATGACTGCAGTATGGACTCAAAGTATAGTAATGAAGATCAAATCGGCAGAGAGAGTCCACATGTGAAGCCCGATCCCGACCAACCGGAAAATCTCTCAAGTAAGAATTCACCGATATCTGGACCAATTTCAATAGCGACGGGACTTCGTACGCTTCCTACATATCCTTTATTCCCACACTCCCCGCCCAGCAGTATATCCTCGGGTAGTTTAACGCCCTTCCACAGCACCGCTCACAATATGGTCGACGTAGATGTGACGCGCGACCCGGTCTTTTATAATTCGCTATTACCTCGTCCAGGTAGCAATGATAATTCGTGGGAAAGTTTAATAGAAATCACTAAAACGTCAGAAACGGCGAAATTACAACAATTAGTAGATAACATAGACAACAAACTGTCCGATCCTAACGAGTGCATAGTGTGTCATCGCGTACTGTCGTGCAAAAGCGCATTACAAATGCATTATCGAACCCACACCGGTGAGAGACCGTTCCGCTGCAAACTGTGCGGCCGCGCGTTCACCACTAAAGGTAATTTAAAGACCCACATGGGCGTCCACCGGATCAAACCGCCAATGCAAATGTTACACCAGTGCCCCGTGTGTCATAGAAAGTTCTCTGATCCCACTATGTTGCACCAACATGTGCGGCTGCATACTGGCGAACACATAAACCTACCGTACAGCCAGTCGCCTCGGGGCACCGAAACGGACAGTTATCCATCATTGAGTGACAGATCAGAGTTCGGTGATTATCCTCCTTACCGTCCCATTCCTCCTGCGACATTCCCCACTCCGACCACTCCCGGCGACCGACGGGCGGACTCCCGCGGGACCGACGATGAGAGCGGCCGGGACGAGCGCGAGCCCGCCATTCGGGAGTTCGACGACGACTCAGACATGAAGGATCGTCGAACTTCGCCGCTCTCCGTCTGCGCCTCGGCGTCCGAAAGCGAAATAAAAACTATCACAACAACGGCTTCCCTCCCATCGGCGACAGGTTCGGAGAGCGGGCGGAGCGCGCGAGCCTCACCACCGTCTCCAACGATGTCAACGCCGTCGACGCCGCCCCGGCTGCCGCAACACTCGCCGCTGCCTTCGCCACCCGCGCCCCTCGCCGCGCTCGGTGCTCTCGGAGGATCACCCTTCAGCCCACTAGGACTCGCGTTCCCTCCCGCAGGTATGCGCTAGCGGGCTCTTATATATTCGTCCGCCCCGGTCGCCCGCAAACCCACATCCTTGCATTGATCCCGTTCAGCTATCTGATATAATTATCCATCGGGCGCCCGAATACACGTCGAAAGCCATAGAAACATTAACTCTTCAAGATATTTACCATTATCAGTTTAACAGTGTAATCGTGCGTTCCAATAAAACCACAATTTGGTGACATTGAACCGATGTTGAAGCGGACATTTGTTTGTGTGCAGTGCGCGGCAACACTACGTGTAGCATCTGCTATAAAACGTTCGCCTGCAACTCGGCTCTGGAGATACATTACCGCAGCCACACCAAGGAGCGGCCCTTCAAGTGCACCATCTGCGACCGCGGCTTCTCCACCAAGGTATGTGCCGGCTCCGCTGATACTGACACTACACCAGCATTGTTTTATAATTCATTACGATACGCGCAAGGCCGCGGAACGGCTATCATGTAATAGTAACATTCACACGGATAGTCGAGCCACAGATTGAGTATCTTTGGCTTTCAGCCAGTTCATACTTTATTGTTACACAAATAGCGAGGGATACGTGTTTACGACATTTCCACTAATTTTCACTACATCTGAAGAAATCCATTGACAATAAAATGTTTTAAATATAGAATAAATTAAAGTTTGATGCAGTCACCGCTACGCTGTACATGGTTACCGAGTATTGACTGCACTTTAGGTACAGTAAATGCAAATCAGTATAAGGTTGAACGCGCACTACTATTGTGTGTAAACATATGTATTCATGTAATAAAAGCAGCGAAATGAGCAACGTTTCCATTTCTAAGTTTAAAACCGGAGACATCGACAAGCGCCGGTTTCATTTCATCCAAGTTTCAGTGCATTAATTTTGCAGGCAGTAATTACAAGTCGCTAGTCGGCTCTAGTTCGCATTAGTTTTAGCCGTTGTGTTCCGTCGCATCCGAGCTGTTGCCGACATCGCTCGTAATTGACGATCTCCGCAAACTTGTAGGCCCGTCTGTTGTGATTTACTCAAAACCTTGATACCCTATGTAAAGTGAATGCGCCTTGCACTCTCTGACACTCTTCGACACTCACCGACACTCGCCGACACTCTCTGCCGTAATGCTTTAATGATATAAACATTATCTCACGTCTACTAAATATTGAATTACGACGACCGATAGTAATTATTAAACGCTTAACTAACACTCATTTTCAAACGAAACAGTATTCTATTCGGTGTATGATAAGGAATAGAATTAATTAATGTGATCAGTTAATTTTCGTCATATCAACGTGAAATAAAACTTGAGTTCGTCTTTAAGTAATTAACCGTTAATTCGATGCACAGAACAAATAAAAACGTGCTTAAAACTATATTAATTATTAAGGCTCCCGCCATAATCTTAATTAACACATTGACATTTTGATTGACGAGGAAATTAAACATGTTTTCAAAATCTTTTCTATGGGTTCAATAAATTAAATTTGAAAGGTCATTATGCATTTTTATCACATTAAATTTTAATTTCCAGAGAATAACATTCGATGAGAGATAAACATAATATTCTTGCGTTCCTTTAACAGTTTTTGCGTAATTGTGTTCATTCTTAACGGCCTTTTGGTTTGCAACATTTAAGTGTCTGTCATTTTAGTGCTGTCAGTGAGCTCTCGTCCCCGATACCGGCGACTTCCAAAGACCACAAGAATGTTTTCCACGAGGTGTGTTCAAATGAGATGATACAACGCGTTTTGCGACACATTTTGTTTATTGACAATAATTAGAAATCGATTAATGATTTTATTCCATCGCTTTCTGTTTTTCATGAATTTATAAATACGTTGAAATATCTATTCGAAGTATTTATATTTAATTACGAACGAATTTGCTACGACCCCATTGTGTGAAGTGTATATACGAAAATTATTTTAATATTCCTTTGTGCTAAATAACTAATTTAATATTATCTCAAGCGCTACTTTGTAACTGCCACTAAATAAAATACGCTTATATAAATTTAAATTTCTTTCATTAGCCGCTGAATGGCTCGAATCATTTAAAGATTTCACATAAATGTCTATTAATTTAATAAGTAATACTTTATAATTCATTTAGTTTTCAACAGTTCGTTTTGCTCAAAAGATTTGTCATAAACACTTTTTCTATTTTAACATAAATATCAACTGTATATGTTAATTAGACCCACACAGATGGAGAAGTATTCCACACTCGCGTCCACAACGAACCACTCATAATATTATTCAAACAACTAAATAGTAATATGAAACATTTATTGGCTGATATAATGGTAGATAGCCAAATGAATTAATTTAATATTTAAGATAATAAATAATGTTTGTTAAAAGCATTTTTATGGCGATTCCAATTTTATACTCAGTTCGGCCAATATTTCAAGCGTGTTTAAAAGCTGCGCTTGCGCCGCGGCCCGCACTCCGTCCACTCCGCCGCGTCGCGCCACAAAAATGATAAGTCATAAAAACAACGTCACGGAAAACGATCGGAATATTAATTCATGTCGTAAAATATTTATTGCTTATAAATCCTTGAGCCTTTACCTACGCTTCTCGTCATAAAAAGATTATTTATGTTTGACAAAGTAACATTTTTCGTATGTTTCCGAAAGTGTCCAAGGGTCTTATCAATAAAATATAGATTATTTACGACGGCGCCGGTTGAAAGTTAAGGCTCCTCATCGTACCAACGTTGCCTTTGGTTTAATTAAGTCCCTCTGATAAATACGCCAGCCTTTAAGTAGACACCTATGATTTACGCTCGGTGTGACCCAAAATCCCAGATAACTCCCAACGAGCTGCAATAAACACCTACCATTTAATACGCGTACATAAATTCTTACGACCCTACGCGATAATATAAATGTGAACTTTCTTGAATCGAGTGAAAGCCTTGCATAGCGAACAATGTGTCAACCGATGACTTCTGGAAACATGCCTCCGATCATTGCGCATTGAAACTGTCATAAAATATATGGTATGCGTAAAAGTCTGTGATAAAGGAGTTTCCAAAATGTTGAATAAGTATTTTTCTATATAACCAGAGGCAAACTCATTTCTTTTTTAAAGAAACTCCCTTATGGGTATGGATTTCGTCGATATGTATTCATGGGCATGTATATATTTTTTTACTTCAGTAACTCATGCTTTTCTCACTTACGGGGTAGTACACCGTCTAAACAATTTTTCTTTTAATAAATATTTTTGCTTTTGTAGCCTAGTCCTTTTTAATTTCAGAGTATAATGACAGCCATATGTTAGCTTTGTTCTCTGTCTTATGAGTAAAATACAGAATCAATACTAAAGTATAAACCTTTATAAGCAGCTAATACGTTTCCTTGCTTAATTTACACCTACATATATACGACTGTTTTCTTGTAATATTGAATTGAACACAAATAAACTCCGCGCTGTTTGTATTAAATGCATTTTTCATGTCAAATGCCAAAGCACTTCCAAACATTTTGTTGCGCACTACACTGTATTAAACAATTTATTTAAATTCCATTGTTTTTGTTATGCAATCATAAATACGAGGCGAAACGGCGAAATTAACTATTTTTCGGTTGTGTTTACAAAACATACGAAGAGTTTAGATTAAAGATCAGCCAATGAGTAATCAGATCACTTTGAAATTTGATAGATTTTATGTTGTACTCCAAATAAAACAATACGACATCCTGTATTCGCAATAACACGGTTATGTTTAAAGAAAATAGTTGTGTTCAACTCATGCTCATATTGATGTGTCTTGCGAACAGTTTAAATACCGTTTAACATATGTATATTTTACGTTTTGCGTTAAAGGGCGGGTGCCAACTCATCGCGATAACTTGAGCTTTGAAAAGCAATCTAGCAATCTTCGGGCCTTTGTTAAACTATTATCATCCCTGTCATAATTCCAGTATTCTGAATGCATCTACAAAAATAAATTAAATACGAATAAAAGCATAAAAACGTAGCATATGCAATAAACATCATAGTTTTCATCGAGTAGTACTCGTATAAATAATAACCTCTTCATTAAAAAAAGTTGCTTCAGCGTGTTGGTAACGGACCAGACGCGGCTGCCTGTTTACGGTGTTCGCGGGTTCAACTCCCAGGGCACACCTCTGACTTTTCAGTCATTTTATTTTATTTTTTTAGGATCGCCAACATAACATACAATTGCGAATTACACATTGAAATCTACAAAAACAAGTAAAATTGCTGGAACAATTATTATAGGCAATCACGACATGTGTCATGTGTGTATTGATAGTCAATCACCGCGCACTATAACGGTAAAGGAAAACATCATGAGGATACTTGCATACCATAGTAATTCGAAATAATTTCTATGGTATGTAAAAGTCCGCTAACTCGCACTAGGCCAGCATGGTGGGCTTTATGGCCTAACCACTCTCAACCGTACTCGCGATTGTAGAGGAGGCCCGTGCTCTGCAGTGGGACGCATATGGGCTGATAACTACATACCTACATAAAAGATTACTTTGTCCTTAGGGCTCCAATTGGCTTGCAATAAACAATTGTCGGTAAACTAGAATATTTAGATTATACAGAATTTTATATATATCAAAAATGTATATACCAATTTAAAAAAATCATTGAATAATTAATGAGAAAATAACTGTTCTGTGACACGTACTCGTATAAGCGATAGGTAAAAATACCGAGTCATATTCAACAAATATTGTTTTCAATTAAACAGAAGTATTCGTTAGCATTAATCAAATTTAATTAAATATTTTAATAATGTAAACTAAGCATTGATTTCTAGTAATTACTCGAAGGAACCGTTGCCTTAAAATACCTACACGTTGAGGTCCAAATTAACCAAAATATCAGTACCTACAGCACATATTTACAATTTTTAAATTCTCAGAATTATGACACAATAGCACAGATTTAAAAATAATTTACGTCAGAACCAAAGAAATTCTTACTTATTGCATGATTCATCGAAACATTTAAACGTGCCAAAAGTAAATATTTTAACCAAGTTTCAATACTTAGAATTTATATTCAATTGGCTGCAAGTCATTATATCCGCGTATTTTATAATTTAACACGATTCTAACGCCAGCGATATTCTTAAACGTTCCCTGAAAACTATTCACATTAAATACCAAAATAACAATCGAACTGAATTGCAAAGGAGGTCCCAGCCAACGGAACAACCTTTGCATTTGAATATGACCTATGTCGCAGCGGCATCTAATGAAGCGGTAACAATAATCGTACCGTTAACGTCGGAAACTAAACACAACTCGGATATTCGCTCTAATTGTAAATATTAAATAATAATGGAATGTCGTTAACATTTTAGCAGCGACTCGCGCCGAATAGCGGCGTGTAGGAGCAGCGAGGCCTTATCCGCAACCACCTAGCTGTTACAAGCGCATTTAAAATTACAATAAGCGTCGCCGACACCGGTACCGACGAAAGTTCACGCGCCAAACAATTTATCGATTATTCCTATCTTGTTCCTACTTACATGGCTACGTGGTTATTGACTTTCGTGAACGAATAACCAATGGAAATTGTTAAATACGCGATATTTATTTCGACGACGCTGCAGATTCACAATTGTATTAACAATACATGCTTTTCAACATAAATGTCTGAGTCACAAAGGCATCGACATTCTGCTATTAAAAGCGAAATAAACTAGACGAGAATTGGAATGGATTTTTAGAAATCAATTCATAATCTCTCAAATGATAACTTCAAGTAATACGCATTTTGCGCTCGATTTTATTTAGTCTGTTTACAAAAGTTTCTATACTTACGGAAAAATATTAAAATAACTTTATATGGTATAACATCAAACAGCAGTGTAAATGCACTGTTGTGTTTCTGTTTGAAAGATATTGCAGCTAGAGCAACTACTGGACACAATGAGACTTAACATCTGATGTCTCAGGATGGCGAGCGCAGTGGAATGCCAAGCATTGCTTTGTAATTCGTGGTGTCGTTTGGTTTTGCTACTGTCCATGAGCGTCGTATCGCTAACAGGCTTGCTCGTCATGCCATTCACTAATGCATTAAAAAATATCGGAAGCAAATTCGCTGTAAATATACAAGCAAATATACAAAGAAGAACGAAAAAGTCAACATCTCATTACACCTCATTTAAAATCTATTTAAAAAATGCAATATTTAAAATGGCGCAGTTTTATAATGTCAACGGTTCGTTTTTATAAAATATGTGCTTTATTTACCCCGTTCTATTATAAAATAAGAAATATTATGGCTTTTTAATTGATCGAAAAGGTTACACTTTTTACAAAGGTTATACTTGTCATTGTTTTAAAATATTTTTGTAGGCAGGTCGGTATCTAATGAAGTCAATGTGCATGACATTTTAATATATTTTTCTTCAAAAAACTTCCGTTGTTGCTTAATGATACCCCCTCTCTTCTATTACTTATTCCACCTCACTTAACTTGCTTATATAATTACAAAACAACATACAAATAAATTTAGCTTACATATAACGAATAATAGTATCACTAAAGATCTATTCTGCAATAAATCGGAAGTGTAATTTAACAGAATACAAAAAAATCTACATTTACAAATACATTAATACATTTAAGCATTTTTATCTCGTAAAGTTTATAAATAAACTTATTATAATAAATGCTCTAATTAACCCAATACTAAACGCAATGCCAACTAGTCGGAAACAAGATTATAGAATAAAAATACGCACAATATCAAATAAATTATTAACTACATTCCCAGCAAATCAACTTTATACAACATGACTGTAGACCGAATTATATGCATTCCCATATTTGCATATACATCTGCATATTGTGCCCATTCACACAGAATATTACATATTTACTATAAAGTATATACGCTACGTTTACAGTATTTTCAATACGGTAGGTGTTTAATGAATGAGTGAAATCCACATAGCCAATCAAACTTATTTTCCGGGTATGAAAATAGTTAACCTGATCGAAACCACGACGTTATTATTTTGACCTCCTATTCTTCAATCAGTTTCTTCAATTGTCTTCAGCCCGGCTTTGTCCGGTAAATAACGAACCTTTTGCACTTCAGCTTGATTTTAAAACTTATACATAACTAGCGGCCCTTCCCAGCTTCACCTGGGTGCAGATGTTTTTTGATTCCACTCCACACCAGATACATATATTTTTTCGTACAAACTGCTACACCCTGTATATGTATTATACATATAAACCTTCCTCTTGAATCACTCTAACTATTAGAAAAAACCGGATCAAAATTTGTCGCGTAGTTTTAAAGATCTAAGCATACATAGGGACAGACAGACAGCGGGAAGATACGAGTACTTTGTTTTATACTATGTAATGTTGTCACAAATATTTTAAGAAGAGAAACTGCGGGCCCTCATATGTTGCGTCATTAAGTTTTTAGGCCTCCCGCGTCGCCTTAGTTTAGCCAGGTCGTAATTTGATCTAAGTATGTACGTACTTACGTATTCGGTTATAAGTAAATTTGAATAATAGACTGTGAAAAATACTCTAAAATTGACGCAGTAAATATAAAATAAAGAAGTGAATGAAGTCCAGAATTAGATTTAAATATATTTTTATTACATTTGACAAAGGCGCTATAATTATGTAGATTTCTTCACCTATTTCAAATGATAAATAACATTGAACAATCTTCATTAATGTCGTTTGCTATTATGTTAATTAATACTTGGTATTATAATGCTATTATGTTATACACACATCATTAGGAAAGTACTTATTAACAATAATCCTCTTTGCGTATTTCATTTCAATTAATTTATTTTTAAAAACCTAATCTTAAACTTAATCTTTTAAGGTGCTACTGATTAAATAATTGTCATTAGATACTGATAAGGATCAGCAGTTATTAGAATTATTTTATAATTTTTAAATGTTTTGAACATTCTAAAAACCATTTGCATGTTTTATGTGTATTTATTTCTTATCAATTTGTAGGCAGTACCTATGAAAAATATTTTTGTTTATATTTGTATTCAATTTTTATTTATATATAGAAATACTGCAGACTCCACTATAACCTAAATCAGGGTTCATGTCTTGGATTGTGTTATAGTAATTACTAAGTACTGTAATGTCAAATGTGGAAAATCGATAATTTTACACTAATTTCATCTAATATAATATAACAGTAAAAATATCAGCACATACACGGCCCACTACCACGGGCCTCCCTTCGGTTAAGAGGGTTTAAGCCGTAATCCACCACTAGAATCGAATGCAACTTGGAATTTACATACTATGAAATTATTGTAATGATCTCACAGGCATGCCTGTTTCCTCACAATGTTCTCCTTTCCCGTAAAAATGAAAATTGTTATATAACTAATACTCCCTTAATTTAAAAAAAAACTGAGGTTTTTGCCTAGGACTCGAACTTCAGGCTTCTGATATATCAGTCCGAACCTCTGCCAATGAGCCAGATTTCCTTCATTCATAACTCTAAATACACATATATTTATTTTTTATTTATGTTACAATCGTCAATCGGTTATAAATGTTCTATATCGAGTTGACTTCCAACAAAGGCCTCTGTTTAATATTCCATTCCATATAACATTAATAATGCCTATTATTGTCATATTTATTACTCTATTTTAACAAATTAACACCTTAATGCCTTCTTCATTTGTATTAAACATCATTAATAAGTCACGCGATATATCAATAAATATATTTTAGAGCTCCTTTTTGTAACACAACCGACATTTATAATGCTTTTTTTTTTATAGAAAACGTAAATGAATATTGTTAAAATGAATTTAAAGTGCAAATGTAACTTTGTGTAATCTAGATTATTTTATGGATTTTGTTAATTATCACCTTTTTGGGTTATTTTTTTAGATTTTTTGGTACTACGAGCATTAATTTTTGTTTCGATTACAAAACTGTTACATAGTATAGTTGCTAAGGTAGCCGACCGCAAATTTGTACATTTATATTATTTAACTTTTGGATAACTTAACATAATAATTTTTCAAATCCCTAACAATCATGTTGAAGTTTCATGATTACGAACACAGTTTTACATAACACGACTTAAGATTATAATGACTACACGAGGAAGAAGTATAGTTATACTCCATTCTACAATTCCAACGCAATTTACGATTTTCCCGGTTTGAGGTATTCATGAGCGGCAGTGGCCGTTTATCCTCAGATGTGCCTTATTTTTCTCTTATGTTCTATAAAACAAAGTAGCAAAACTTGTGTTAAAATATTGATTCTCCTTCACGTTATCCATGCCAACAATTTAACAATTTCTGAAATATTCCGATAGGTCAGCAAAATTAAACCGTCCCTAGGGACAAATGTTGTAATGCCACAAGTACCAACTATTGGGTTAATAAGCCAATAGATCTTCATATTAACACACACATACATATAGACGAAATCATCGATGCATATAAATTACCTATTTAACAATATAAATCGGAGTTTGCCAGTGTACGGCCCCATATTTAAATATAAATGACCACATTGATATTGATAAAATTACTAATAATCGTGGTGTTATCAGAAACAGAGACTTCTAAATGTTATGCAATTAAAATTATATTTAACCTTTAAGCATGCATTAATAGTAGCCTTACATAAAGGCAGCTCTAACATATCACAGGAAGCGATAATAAATACAAATAAATGCATTTTAATTATTGTAATATCGCATAAATCTGATAAATTTAAACATTAAAATAAATTAAAGATAATGATTAAAATCGATATTTAAATATTCTATTGTGTCATTTTTGCATCTCTTAAAAGTTGATTAGTAAATATCTACGGCATTATGTCCGCTTTTATACAAACGTACCTACATTTTAATCAATGAAATGTTCCATTATATATAACCTTATATACACTGTATTGCTGGGCATACGAGAAAACCAAGTATATTACGATGTCCTGAGACATAGTTTACCACCTCAACCTGATATTGATCTAAAAATTTACCTTGATCTAATGGTTCTTAATGACTGCCAAAATATACGCAGTACGCACCTTATGTAATTTACTTCAACAAGAATAAAACAAAAAAGAAAATCCAAAATTGCTCATGTTTTTTGATATTTCGCAAACCAATGAACATTGAAGAGACATCAATGTACTTACGAGTATACATGTACTTTTGTTAAAACCTTTTGTTAAATTGTTGTGCACTTTAGTCAGTGTCCTTACAAAAATAATTTAAATAATCCAAATGGAAAATATTGACGAAATGCAATTCAGTAAATTAATAGCCAGTAGTCCGGCCAGTATTTTAAGCAACAAGAAAAAAACTAGCGCATCGTTATCGCTGTTGTTGTTAAAAATATGAAAAACGTACAGTATACATGTTCGGTAAAACAGAGACATTTTTTATTATAATCTTGTTAAGGATAAGTGAAATGACCGTAAATCCCTCTAAAGGTTATTCCTAAATATT
This sequence comes from Theretra japonica, assembly GCA_033459515.1. Taxonomy (NCBI): domain Eukaryota; kingdom Metazoa; phylum Arthropoda; class Insecta; order Lepidoptera; family Sphingidae; genus Theretra; species Theretra japonica. The sequence continues at coordinate 8,813,600 of CM065930.1, forward strand.
TGAACGAGTAAAACTACAACATAAAATGATGACGTGGGTTAATTAAAAAGATAAATATAACATTCAACACCATAATTTTAAACTACTCGTATCATACTTTAATAACTGTAATACGCAATCTTCGCCTAATTTGTATCGCATTTTCATTTAAACGGTTACGAAAAGTATACACGTCTTCCTATCTAGTATGAACAGGTTATTTTCTTTTCAAACGCTGTGAAAATAATGTCTTGTCGTAGATATTTTGTAGGTAGCATGAGACATATGAATACCAATATGTACGCAACGATTAGACATATCATAACATTAATCACCCAATTGGAAATAAGTTACTCAACTATTGCTCAACTTTGAAACGAAAATATTTTTACGTAAGAGCTTTAAATATTATAGATAACATAATGTGAATACATCAAATAACCGATTTAATATAGTCGCTTTATTCATACATAAGTAAAATCAGCTTTTCACGTAGCCATCTTAACGATTTTATAAAATAGATGTGTGTTTTGATATTTTTTTGTACAATTTGTTTATCTCTGCATTTGACGAACGCGTCCAGTATTGATATGGAAGGATAATGTTCCTTGATACAGACGTTTTTGTTGTGTGAAGAGGTTAGGTGTAACGTGCCTGTGTTTATGGTTCCAGAGCAGTGGCGGCGGTTGCCGGTGCGGTAGGCGCGCGCGCGCACCCCGCCCGCCGCACGCCACTGCTTTGGACCTCTGGAACGCCTTCGTCTACCCGGTATGAATGAGCGACGCCTGAGCGTGAAATATTACATAAAACGCTTTCTGTATATCTATATGCGCTAGTAGCCGTCAATAACCGCGTGCTGTAGGCAAAACTCCAAACTTCTGCGAAATATTATATGCTTGCGTTAAAAAAACAAAATTCTCTAAGCATAGGCTGTTTTCGCAACGTATGAAAAATCGACGAAGGTTATAGAACAACTTGTATTTATTATTTATTACATTGTATCAAAATTATTCATTTGTCATTAATGGTGTTTCTGTAGATTTTAGATGTCGTCACTTGTTCTATTTTAATTTATTAAATGAAACGGTCATTGGGCGCCATAAATAATTATAATATACATTATATGGTCCGTAAATAGGCAGTAACTGATTGAAATTCAAAACGATTTTTATGTAGAGTTTGAGAAACGACATCTGCTTAGCACACTTTATTTTCATTTACCGTTTATTAATTTCTTATTTATTTATTTATGCTCGCTGACAGCATTAATATATCCATTTTGAATACCCAACGCGTTACCAACTGATGGAGACGTGGCATTCCATTCTTACAATTTTATACCATCAATTTCATCCGATACTAATTTATTAAATAACTCAATACTTTTCATTGACACTCGACATATATGTATACACGCAGCTTATCATTACATATATCAATATTACAGTATGCATAAAGCACCTATTGAACGTTGTTTTTCTTCACCCTCAGGGCAACATGAAGCAGCACATGTTGACGCACAAGATCCGCGACATGCCCCCCGGCTTCGACAAGGGTCCTGGGGGTCCGACGGGCCCCTCCATGGACGACGGCAGAGACCCCAGCCCAGACAGGCGATCCTCACCGGACAAGGTGGACCTGAAACGGTCACCTCCAGTCCACCCGCCGTCGATGACGCATGCGCCACCAATTGATATGCCCCCGCTGCCTAAAAGACCTAGCGGTGAGTATCTTTGAATTGTGTTTTAAAACCTGACAAAGGGCCTAATATATTAAAAAAACTTTGCAACTTCCATCCCCACCACTTCCACTAAGGGTTGAAATTAGGAGTAAAATGGAGGAGGAGGGTATGTACTGCTCGAAGGTCTTACTAGAGCCAGAGCTGTTTAGCGGTGAAAAGGTAACAGACAGATAGAGTTGTTTTAGCTTTTTTAGTATTCGTATGAATCGTAAAAAAATATGATTACAATCTAACAATCTAATCTCAAAATCTAGGTAGTGGCTAATGCGTTGAATTATCAATCGAAGTTTACATATCATACTATGCATTTAAATTATTTATTAAAATAAAGTTTCTTACAAATTTTGCTACCAGCATAGTAATGTGCATTTTACGACCCGACATTTTAATATGCAATACAGTTTTATATCACTTTGAATGTTACAAAAATGTTTATAAATAGTCTAAATATGCAATACCCAACGTTTAATTCTATTTTAACTGATTTATATTGTATTATTATTGAAACGATATCGAAATTTTAAAATCTCCTATCATAATATTCGACATTTACCAAAATGTCAACTACATCGTAACTATACAAAATCAGATAATATTTGAATGTTTATATTAAAGATTTATTTATTTATTTATACATAAACTTATAAACTTTATACATAAAAATAGTTAGTAGAGATAACGGATAAATATAAACATAAATCATGTAGTTACTACAATTAACAAATAGAACAAATAATTCATAAAGAGGTATTAATCATATTTCCGTATTACTTAGGTACTGAAAGGACATAATTCATTATAGATTACTTTATTCTTAAATTAGCTTAGCGACATTACTTTGTTAGTTACTTCTACTTAATCCATCCATCCATCAGCCAAAGGAAGTTCACTGCTGAACATAGGCCTCCTCCAATGATTTCCACAGTGACCTGTTGTAGGCAGCCTGCATCCAGCGACGTCCCGCGACCTTTACTAGGTCGTCTGACCACCTTACTTCTACTTAGATACATCTAAAACTAAAACTTGGAAATATTGCATATAACTATAATACTTACAAACCTTATTAAATGTTCCTAATATGAAACAAGTAACTATTTAACTGAAATAAATAGCAGCTACCTAAGGATGTTGCAAAGGCTGTATTCGTTGATGTCTTTTCTTAGGAAGTTTAATAGAGGTCTTATAACGTGGGTTTTATCGTCAATTTATGTTATTTCTCACAGTACCGAGTGGTCCGACTCACCCGCCGCCACCCACCTCGTCGAAGCATTTATGCGGCGTGTGCCGGAAGAACTTCTCGTCGTCGTCAGCCCTTCAGATCCACATGCGCACTCACACTGGCGACAAGCCCTTCCGATGCGCCGTCTGTCAGAAGGCCTTCACTACTAAAGGCAACCTTAAGGTAAGGGTTTTAATCATTATACGAAATTTTATATCAGTAAAAAAAATATACAGTCGAATTGAGAACTTCGTTTTTTTGAAGTCGGTTAGAAAGAAATATCAGTCAACGAGATTTTTAAGTAGGGGTTAAAGTTGCATGTTATCTGAAGGAATTTTGATAATAAAAGCAATTTTGGAGAAGAAAATAGCCTGACAGTAAGGTTACGCAGTTGAATTTGAAATGGGGGACTGCGTCACCATTGTTAATGCGCTAACAATATCTTTATCCGGTCTGGGTAATTGTAAAACCAAAGAGTCTCTCGTAGTTTCTGATAAGATATATTATAATGAATGTACAAGTATGTAACACGATGTTTTACTTGTGGTAGGTGCACATGGGCACGCACATGTGGAGCGGCGGCGCGTCGCGGCGCGGACGGCGCATGTCGCTAGAGCTGCCACCGCGGCCGCTGCACGAACCGCACGAACTGCTGCGCCGCCCCGATCTCTTCTACCCCTACCTGCCCGCGCCCTTCCTCAACGGCATGCAGCAAAAGGTGCTTACTCTTCGCACACAACATAATTTATAAACTATACTTTTTATTTTATTTTATTCTGTAAGGAAACTAACAGCTAGAAAATACATAAAATAAACACTTAAATGGTAACAGGCCAATAACAAGTTTTCCCTTATAAACTAAATTAACCATTTAAACAACAAGAGGTAGACTTGGCTCACACAAAATACTAAAATTTTTGGTACGTTTATCAAAATATAATATGTACTCAACAAATAGAAATCTAACAAGGTAATATTTTTGTTCCATAGCTGAACGAGATATCGGTTATACAGCAAAACGCGGGACAGAACGGTGTAGCGGGAAAATTCCCTGGACTACTGGGCTTCGGACCTTTCGGCGCCGCGCGTCCGGGTGCGGCCTCTCCTCTTGAGAGGCCTCCGTCTCTTGAAGGAGGCGACGAGCGGCAAGCGGCGATGCGTGAGCTGGCCGAGCGCGGGCGCGAGCTGGCTGAGCGCAGCCGGCAAATGCGCGAGGAGGGTGATTACCGCGCGGCGGGCGCTCACGGACCGCACGCGCCTCCGCCCGCTCAGCCCTCACCGCCCGCACCGCACCACCAGCACGCGCACCCGCTCGCCTCGCTGCCGCCGCCCGCGCGCACCGAGGGACTCACCGTTTAACTCCCACTGCAGATTCGAACACCCGATAACATTCCAAAAAAGAAATGACGAGCGACATGTGAATCCCGAGTTCGGGGCCGACGTTGTCGAGGCGCGCTCCGCCCGCCCGCGGGCGGCGAACGTGGCCGCATAGTATTTACGTTTGTACAAAGATTATAAAATAAAGTGAATGTGCGAAGATGAGTCGCAGCGCTGGAGCGTCGCCGCACGCAGTGTGCCGCGCGGACTCACTGCACGAGTACGGGCCTGGGGCAATCGGGGGCTCCTGGCGAGCTCCACGTTTATGTCATTACTCTGTGATAGTGCACATTAGAGGCTGTGTCTCGCCGACCGGAAAGACCCGTTTAGTTTAATCGCTATCGGAATTCGTCTATTACCGATGCGGTCGAATGTGCTACGACATCAAGAATGATTAAATTATAAATTATCCCAAAAATTAAATAATTTCTTAAAGCTATATCTTTTAAATTAAATGTACATACATTGTAAAATAGTGTTGTAATGAACGAATAGATTATAAACTATAACTTGAAAAAACATTAGTACATTCTTATATTGTACGACTGGAGTGCAATATGCATGATTTTTTCTTTTTTCCACATTCCAAAATATTTATTCGACTTAATGTATTGATACAGAGCCAAAGTAACATGATCTAACTTCTGTAAACATATGTATTGATATTGAAATTTTGGTCGCATTATTAAGGTGCAGAAATGTTCTTGCACCCCCGTTGAGTTTGTATCCGTAAATGAAATCTATAATAATTAAATTTACCCATCTATTGTCACTAAGTATTCAATAAACTCTACCTATTTGTAACAGAGGTTAATGACATATTCATATCATGTAAATTAATAAAAAAAAAGTATTTGCATTTGAGGTCTACATAGTTATTAAGTGTTTAGAGTCATAGCTATGATATTGCTTTAGAATACTTCAACATATCTTTGTAAAAATGTGAGCGACTGGTGTTATGACGAAAAACTAGGTACTTAATTTATAGATAACTAATATGTGGGTAGATTTACCGACACTGTGCAGACTGACCGCCAACTCCACGTTACAACTATGATTATTTCCAGATATGCATTTTACTCAATGCTTCGTCAAGAAGTTCTGCGAAGGCGATTATAATTATCGAAAGCTATCACTTTTACATCGATAGAAACATCGGATTAATCGATTATAATCGCCTCCGTACGAACACTAGCAATTGTCGCCGTAGTCCAGTTGCAGCTTTTACAGTTAATTTTTGTAACTAATTATATATTTTATACTTTGAAAAACTAGTTATCTGTGTATAAATGTCCTGCTAAATTATTTATAAATTATAAATCATGCATACACTCTTAGTATTAACGGAAAGCTTGTGAGGCGATAGGCCTCCCGCAACAATTTAGTTGTCTAGAGTAAATTCTCATAGCACTTACGAGCTATTATCGAGTTGCAAATAGATATTAGAGGTAGTCATTAGTCATGAATATGAAGTGTCATGTCATGTCAGTATAAATATTCATTGTAAATTATTAAATGTTTATGTAAATGTCCAAAAAGTATTCAAATTATTTAAAAAACAATTATACTAATAATTAATTTCTTTTTTGTTCTCCTTACCTTTCCTCTTTTGTTTGTTTTTACGCAACACATCAATATCACACAAAAGACAATTATCACTCGGAATTGCTGTTTGCTTCATATAATTCACAAAAAGCACAGTTTACATCAATGACTGTTCAATGAATCAGCATTCAATCAAAAATTTCAATGAATCAGCAATTCTCAGCTAATACTAGTACAAATTAACAAGAAAATATTACGCTATATCTTTGCAACAGATATTCGCCTAAAATAAAACAACAATAGTAATTTTAATACAGTATATTAAAACAATTTAAAAGTTGATGACGCTGGCGAGTTTCTTGACGCGGTTGAGCAGCAGGTCGCCCTCGCGGATGGTGGCCTGGTACAGGTGCGAGCGGTCGGCGTCGGCGCCGCGCCCCGCGCCTGTCACCACGCACCCCGCCACCGCGTCGATGCGGCACTGCAGACGACCCGCTGTTGTGAACCTGCATTCACAAATATATTTTTTTATGATGAATGACGAAACGAGCATGCCATGCGCTTGATGGTAAGGGATACGACCACTCATGGACAGTAGCAAAACCAAACTACACCATGAATTAAACATTTACAATTACAGCGCATCTACCATAAGTTGGTTTGTGGCGACATATGGAACTACACATAAAACTAAAAAATATATGTTTAACATAACTGCTTTCAAAAACAACAAGCATTTATACTCGTAGTCTAAGAGTAATAACATGTCCAATGTAATAAAATGTGAAGATAGAAAAACTACGGGCGACAGAAGATCGTACACGATCAATAGACTTACGGCTTATTCATAGACAGATTTAAACGTGTTTTAGTTATCGAATGTTTTGTCCCTTTCGAAAGACTTGAAGTCAGTTTGAGCGAAGAAGACAAAACATTCAATAATTAAAATAGGTTTTTAAATTGTCTATGAATAAGGCCGTTAACGTTTTGTCGCCATAAACTATGAAACTGACTAATGTCATTAGGAAAGAACCTACACAACAAACATATTAAACTTCTTTAACACATCATATTGCATATTGCAATATTACATACAGTCATTGATGACTAATGTATTATACCAAAGCGAATATAGCGACAAAATCTATGTACACCGTATGTACTAAGACTGTCGTAAGCAAGTAGAGCGAAAGGGAAGATAGTGTTAGGTACTACGTAGGAGTGATAGGGATAGAAATAAAAATAGCAAAACATTAACATTTTGATCACAATGGCCTGTTCAGCATAATATCTCAATATCTACAAACAATAATTATTAGATTTGGTCATAACAAAACATTCTGGGGGAGAGAAGCTACATACTGTACGCGAGTTTTGGAATTAAGCGCAGATTGCAAACAAAAGAATATTACAACAATGTCATAAAATATCAAAATGCATACTTAGAGATTTCCTCTTCAACAAACTCCCTGGTGACACCAAAAGTGTCAGCGATGTTGTCAAGACTGAGCGAGCGGTATGCACGTAACAGTTGCACATACGCCTTGATGCGAGCCTCGCGGACATAGTGCTGGTAGTGGGGCCGGAACACTGGGTCTACACAGATCTGAGTCTCCACCTGAAATGTTAAAATTTTTATTTGTATGTTAAGTTTCTTTTAGTCTTGACAATAAGCACAGAAATACACATCATTGTTTACCAATGCCTTGAATTGCAAATTATGTAGGCTTACATGATTTAACAAACAAAGAAAAGGTGTGATATTGTTTTTCAATCATGATTATCATGTTTAGGCATTGCTGCGCTTATGAATATAACCCACAAAAGGATTTTATGCACTTATTGGGGGCATATATGCCATTGTTATTTTATTATTAATTTTATTCAAAACCATTTTCACTGCTCTACAGCATAAGCAACATCAATAAAAACAATATGTACCCATTTATAATGGTACAAACTTGTCCCAATGCAATCATTTTATAAGCAAGTTTAAATAATGACTTACCCATGCTAGACTCTTCAAAAAGTCAGCATAGCGACATTCATGTAGAGACTCTACAAGTTCCCTAAGTTCAGGGAAACGGGAGCGCAATGCCTGTACGGCCGCACCTTGCCGACGCAGGGCTGATTGCAGAGCATGTCTTTCCAATGCCAATGCACACGCCAGAACACAATACTGAATGATGGTACCTGAATCATAACATTTTATTTATTTAAAAGTGGTACGCCAACAACATAAATACATTAGATTGCTTACTTTTTAAATACATATTATGACTGATATTATTAACATTTTCATAATTAGCTGCACTGCTTAACAAAGATCTTTCCCAATTATTTTCCTTATCTCCCATGTACAGTGATTATTGCTTGGGTTCAAATATACCCACCACAGCAATCAAATTATGTTATAAGATTGTCTTATGAATACATGACTGTTGAGGACCAATGTGAATTTTAGGTGTATTTATTTATTTTATTTTAAAAACAAATTAATCATATTAATTGCAAGTCATTACATAGTTCAATCTCATGAACAGCCCCTAAACATTAAAACCATGCATACAATCATTATACTTTTACAATACAAAAAATTTAGGATCCATAGTTAGTCTATAATCAATCATTCTTATACATAAATACACAAAACTCACCAAAATCAACTAACTCATAGGATTCAAATGTGGACACACAATCTATAAATAACTCAGCAGCATGATTGTAATCTCTGACAGCAAGGCAATATATTGCTTCATATGCCTTCAGCTTATTCCTAGATCTCCAGTCACCACCTTTGTCCACTAATTCATGGGCCTGTAATGAGATAAACATAATACATAGAAATAAATGTAAGTAATTTTCAACATCTAAAGGAAATTTATTTATTACGCACATCAACTGCACAACACAAGTTACAGAATTTGATGTGTGCTTCTTATTAAAATAAGATGGAAAATTCACTTTCGAAATGAAAACTGAATTGGTTAATAATCACAAATACCTTAGTAATGGCTTTGCCCATATCTTTAACATTGCAACCATGGAAGTATGCAATTCTGAACATGGCGAAAATAGCATCCAGCCTTCTATTGGTTGTGAGTGTTGCATCTTCATATTTTGTAGTGGCCAATGCCGTTGCGCCCTCTTTGTCCCCAATTGAGCATAAGTAATCCAATCTAAAAACAAACAAAAAATGTTTAGATATTAGAGCTTTGTGAAATGAACATGTCTTAAATTAACCATGTTCTTTAATGTCTAGTTTAGTTTGATTTTAATATACTTCTGTTGACATATGAGTGAAATACCATTCATATTTTATCATCTATTGTGAAAAAAAAACTAAATATAACCTCACAGAAAAACAAAGGTGTATAATTATTTGTTTAGTAAGTGTTTACCAATGATATGTATTAAAACAGCTTTGTAATAAGAAATGTTACCTGTCCTGCCATACAGGAGTCTCTGAATCATCTTCTTCAAACTTGGATAACTTGTCCTGATTTTCTTTCGCCATGTCATCGTAAAGTTTCTGATCGAACGGCCAGCCAAGATCATTACACACTTCTTTGTAATACGGAGCCATATTCCCAGCCTTAATTCCTTGGAATAATTGTTCTTTCAGTTGTGGGTTGTCTTTAAGCTGTGGTAAACTCAGCTTGAACTTAATACCAGCTAACGCCATATAATCAGGAGTTTTACCCTCTGCAGACAACTCCATTTTGCTTATGTTACTTGTTGGATTATAATGTTGTAATTCCCAAGACTGGTGAAAGGCTATTAAAGGCCGAAACAAATATTTTAAAAACAATCCACCGCAATAATTATTTCACTAGCGAAAAACAAAAGTCACTGCCTAGTAGGGCTGATCGCTAATCTCATTTCACAATCGTATATCTTTGCATCGATATTGAAGGTGAATAAATCGATGTTATTATATCAATATTTATTTCAAATCAAAGTTTCTAAATTCTAACATGAATAAACCAAATGTAATAAGCCTTTATTTATTAAAGCCCATGGAGTTATTAAGGTTTTATAAGCCTAAAAGCAAACATTTTAGGATGGAGGTTTTTTTTTAATAATTCTAAAGTACTCATCTCTACTACCATAACCATTTTTTTATTTATAAAATGAGCAAAGAAACAACGTGAAAAAATATAGAAAACAAAATATTAAATTTCATTTCTAAAATAATGGGTATTCGTATGAATAAGTACAGGGATACGATTTTCTTTATAATTTCAGGCTGGAATAATAAAGTATTTAGTATTTTAAAAATCGGTGGAAGTCTTTATTACTTAAAAATGCATATTATTAATGCTGGAATAAAATTGCTGATAATATTTCATCAAATAATTTAATATTAAACAATATAAATAATATTTTATTGTATGTTTTCAATTTTCATAGCCCTGCCCACTGTTGTTCAAAAACAGAAACTGTTTCAGTTTATCTGTCAAGTGTCATGGAGGATATATTACAAAATAAACAGCTGAGATTGTATTTTGTTCTAGAATATGGAAATATGTTTTGGTCTTATCACATAATAGTTTGATTTTGAAAAACTTCAGTACAGCGGAACGTTCATTAATTTGAAGTTAACAATGGATAAGGTACCGTTGGACAAGTTAGTAGGTGAAAATCAATCCATTAAAATAGTGCCTTCAGTTGAAGACTCTTTGCGTGCTATGGGCCTAAATGTGGATTTGGACGAAAATACCAACATTTGGTTTGCACAATTAAAATGCGCTTGGAGAACGTGGAAGAAGAGTGTCACAGTGGAAAACAATATAATGATGTTTTATAAAACTGTACCAGATCCTTACCGTGTGGCCCTCGTTTTCATTATTAAATGTGAAGACTCCAAGGATTGTAAGCCTAAATCGTTACCGTACTTCATAATTGATACTTTATTAAAATGGTACCAAACAAGTAAAATATCTCCAGATGATTCCCTGAAGCTGCCTGCATTTCATATTGCTACACTACAGAGAAATCAACATTTCCTCAACCTAATTGTAAATACCTACCAACTTACCAAAATTAAAGACCAAATTCTGCCTATCATCAAAGATATGATAAAAAATGATAATTGCAAACAAGCCTCTCAAATTGTGATAGCCATGGAAGCATTTGACGATATACCTGTGGAAAGCTTGATGTTTCCATTGATATTACAAGATAAAAATAATATGATTGATGATTACTTATCTGAATGTCCACACCAAGTTAAACCATTACTTTTCTTTTTGGACAAGCTGCTTGACAGAAGTTTTGGTTTACGTGACTATGTTCAGACATACATTGAAGAGAATAAAATTGATAATGTGAGATATGACAAAATTCACTACAAGCCTCTGGGAAAACTAGTGGCACGGCTATGCAATAAGTTTAACATTCCAATTGAGACTTGTAAGAATCTCAGTAAGAACAGAACTACTGGAGGGTTAAGGTATTTAATTTATCAAAGATATCAAGAGCACAATGTAAGCTCATCTGTTTGGGACGATCTGGTTAGAGATTCATTAAGACAAAATGTGGGCTCTGCCCAAGAGTTTATTGACATGTTAGTCGACTATGACAAAAATGAGGCTCTCAAGTGGGCTGAATATTTGAAACTATCTGAAAATGAACTGCCACTGGCACTGAGAGACTTGTCATTGCAAGAAATTCCTGATGAAGAAAACTGGGAAAATGATGAAAATGCTCAACAGGAATATTATAAGTTTCTTTTGACAAGGGATCATGTAATCATGATTGACACTGAAGAGAAATTCAATGACTTGATGGATTATTTACAGCAATATAGTGTTGTAAGCATTGATTGTGAATGGAAACCATCATTTGGAGCTTCACAATCTCAGGTAGCTTTGATCCAAATTGCAACAAAATTTAATGTGTATTTAATAGACACACTTACATTGAATTCCAAAGAATATGCTAGTGTCTGGTCTAATTTTAACAAAACATTTTTAGAAAATGCTGAGATCATTAAACTAGGCTTTGCACTTGAACAAGACTTAAGAGAAATGAAAACTTCCATAACTGGTTTGGGAAATATTAAGCTTAAAGGAGAAGGGTTATTGGATTTATGTGTACTTTGGAAAAGTCTTGCCAATAGTAAACTAAAATTTCCAGTTAAGTGTGACAATGCAGGTAATGGTCTAAGTTGCTTAGTGCAATCATGTTTTGGTTTACCTCTAGAAAAATCAGAGCAATGTTCCAATTGGGAAATAAGACCCTTGCGTGAAACACAGATACTTTATGCTGCACTTGATGCCTTTGTTCTCATTCAAGTTTATGAATGTCTTCAGAACCTATGTTATGAACAAGGATTGAATTTTGAACAAATATGTAATGATGTAATGTTGGAAAACAAAAAGAAATGTTCTAAAAAACCAAGGATAGTGGAAAGATTACAAACCAGTTTTTTACCAATACAAACAAGATCACCAAAGGAGGTAAAATTTCTAGTAGATTTTGACTTGACTCAGCTAATGCAGCATTTAAGATATTGTGGAATAGATACTTTTGCTATGTCGAAATCAATGTTATGGCATGATATTGTAAATTTTGCAATATCTGAGGACCGTCTAATCCTGTTAAACAAATTAAAATGTACACCAACAGCAAATTTTCCACAAAACTCCATTCTAGATGTAGGTCAGGGAACTGTAACAGACCAGTTGCAAAGAATATTTAACTATTTTAACTTAATGATTAAGGAAAGTGATATTTTTACTTTATGTATTAAATGCAATGGTAATGATTTGAAAAAGTTGAATGTAGGTGAAGTAAAAAAAATATGTGACAATTATAGTTCAAAAGAATCAAATTATCATCCAGAAGCAAAATGTAATGGTCATTGGAAGGATGATGATTTGCATTATGAAAATTTTCTTAGTGATTCTGATTGTGATGATTTATATCAGCCTGTCCAAAATCTTTCGGCAATTAACCCTTGCAAGACAAGCAAAGGTATACCAATTGAAATAAGTAATGTAGATAAACTATATAAATCAAATAAATCTGCTGTATTGTGTGAATCATGTGGAAAGTTATACTCAGAGGAAGATGAATTAATATGTTCTATTAATAAAATTGTGACCAATGCTTTGAATCCAGAATAAGGTATTTTAGTGAGAAAACATAAAAACATGTGAAAGTTATGAATTTCTTTATTTAGTGACTAAAAAGTAAAACCTGTGAAGTAAATTGAAGACAATGTGTTTGTGGTATCATATTTGTTATTATTAAATAGTATGTAGTACAATGGCATATTTAGCTAACAAGAGAACAATGTCAACAGAAAACCATACTGCTCTGTAAACAATTTTAGTGTCACTTCATATTAAGTTTGATATTGCACATTTTTTAAGATCTAAAAACAAAGCAAATTCGTTTTCTAATTTCCACATGGCAATGAGATAGTGGTAAAAAATAAATGAGTATTCAAAGTATTTATACTTTATATAGTTATATAAATAGGGAAGGTACTATTCACTCAGAAATTATGTAAATTTGAAGTTACATTTGTTTTGAATACATTTGCTAGCTATGCCACTGATTTACAACTTAGTGAAAGTTCAATAAATAGCAATAATTAATTGTACTTGTAAGAACAATAGTTTTACTTATTAGAAAACTAATAATATGAATACATATTACTGGTTCACTTGTCAATTTATTAGGTTCATTAAACCATGTATTAAAGTAAAAGTATTATTCACCTATAAACTTGTTTCAGTATCCAAATTAAGGAAAATATATTTACAATATACAATGTTAAATGTAAGGACCATTTTTGAATGCACTTGTCATGGTGATATTATTTGCAATGAATTTTTTGTATATACTTTTTATAAGGATTGGTACCATTAAAAAGTGTCTGCAGAGTTGGTCCACCTATTATATTCGATTATGCAGATGCCTTTGTTAATTCTATGGTTGTAGAATCTCAATAAATATGTTTAGTACAAAATATCTATTATAGGTGCAAAAATAGTGTAAGATTTGTTTACATAAAACATGTATATTCATTTTAGACAACCTGTACATGATGCAGGTTGATAGTGTATACATATACAATTCAATAAATAATATTATAATTACATTTAGTTTTCAGTATATCTAAATCATGTTTATCTAATTCTTCATTTCCTTTTAAATTAAGTTCTTCTAAATCCAAATGCGGAAAGTTTGTCAATGTTGTGAGTTTATTATTTTCCAATGATAATTTCTGGAATGAGACAAACATAAATTATATTATATTATAAATAAATATATATTTAATTAAATAACCAACTTGATACATTATACTCACTTTACAATGTTGTAGCATAACTAGTGAAGGCAATATCTTGGAAGTCAAGTTTTGATTACTTAAGTCAACTTGTTCACAATAACTGTAATACTGTAAATGAGGGAGACTGGAAATATGTTCATCAAATGTTATCTTGAAGTTTCTATGATCACTTGCTTTGTAATCTTTAGACAGCTGCTCTTCAATACTCCATTTTGTTATTAAATCATCATAATAACCAGCCCTCAGTTTATCAATGGTTTTTAGGACATGCAAATTTTTTATCACCTCTTTATGATATTGTTTTGCATTTATACAATACAGAATTATTGTTGTAGTAAGCAAAGTCCCTAGAAAAAAAGATCAATTGCATTGAACATAACCAGAAACAACTATGTATAAATATAATAAATAGGACTCTTACATTTACTGTCTGGTTCCAAATCTAATAACTGTCGACAGGAATCAAGTTGATTATTTAATTCTTCAACAACAGCTTGGGAATATTGTCTTTGGAAACTTATGTCATTCTTTCCTACATATGTGGAGTTTTCATATCTGATACAAGAAATTATTTGGACATCTCCATTCTCTGCATCATATTTGACCTGTAATGTGAAACAATCAATCGTACTGTATATGCTATCAGAAGAAATAAATAATAAATTAACACACCCAACAGTCACATACATAGTCCTGACCCCACACTAAGATCGAAAAATGAGATTAGTAACCCAACAGATTTTTATACCATCAATACTAAACTAGAATATTATATTATGATATGTTTCTAAAACTGCTGATAGGTAATTGTTATATGAAAACCACTACAATGTTTTGTAGTGATTATAATACAAAGCATATTAATTATTAGAGAATTATATTTCCCAAACCTTGACATCTAGATCATCTGTTATTGCAATGTTGTGATCAAATGTCCACAATAAGTCATATTGATTACCACCACACGATCTCCATTTGCCATTCACTATTTCGTTATTTATAAGTAAATGCGTTTTTGAGCTAACAAACTCTTCATTAACATATTTGCTAAATGCAAAAGTAGATTTTGCAGGTGTCACTGTATAAACCACTAAAGATATTGTTGTCTTTACAGCACCTGAAAGTATATAAAAGTAAATAATAAATAAATTTAATTCTTTAAGATATAGACATAAAACATATAAGAACATAGAACAATTCAGGTTTTGCAAGTCCGTAACAATGATATACTGATACTCAAATCAATTAATTTTTTTATTTTTAACAACTACTAAAAATAACAATTCTGAAATTCCCATTTAGTGGAATAATGTTATTTGAGATTAAAGTTCTTAGTGCTCATTAGGTAATAGATATAAAATTAATAATTAATATTAATATTATCTAGCAATACAAAATTGTGACATTTTACTGGAATACCATACCTAACACCCATCGCTGATAAAACCATGCACTAGTATCATCAGGGTCAGTAAATGCTGCATTTTGCACCATTTTTAATTCATGTTTGTGGTGACTATCTTCAATTGGTCTCCCTCCTGTAAAGATAAAATAAAAAATACAGACATCACATGATCAGTGAAAAAATTATATCAAATATAAACATATATAGTACCTTGTAAATCAGGATACAGCTCTATTAGCATCTTACTTCTGTAGTGCCAAGCAGAATAATTAGAAAAGTTATCATACAACTTTTCAGTTGTAAAATCAAATTCACCTTTGAGAGGAGGCTTGCACTGACTAACTATAAATCTTCTGTAATCCCATGTATGAACTGAAAATTATACAATATTTACATCATTCACATAAACATATAACATATAAAAACATACTGTCCACTCATGCAGCTGGTGCACAGCAAGAATCATGTCTGGCTATCATATAGCATTATATAATTAGTAACATACTGCCTAAATCATGTTGCAAAATGTTTTTTGCACATATGCTTCAGCTGAAACATGTGTACTTCAAAATCAGCATGTTAATTGGTATATTAAATAAAATTTTGGTAATAAGAAATAATACTGACAGTTCCTTTCATCCAATTTCAGGTATGTATTACATAATGCCAATTCTTTGTTCCAATCAGGGTCCTCTCTAGTGGTAAGAACCCACTCCCTTTGATGCCACGCACAGTATGACTTAGGGTTAATTTTCAAACAATATTCTGTTAAATGTAACTCAGCATCATACATTTGAGACATTTCTTCTCCTTCTATATTTTTCCTGAAATATAATTTTCATAGGGTAATAAGTAATATATGCATTTTTAAAATAAAACAATAATAATAAAAAGGGATTAATCATACACCTAAAAATGTTTAGTATTTCTCTTCTTATATTCCACAATGTGTAAATGTCTGGATTGGATGATAAGACCTTGCCAGTTAGTTCCAACAATTCTTTGTCCAACTCACACTTTTTTCTCTGTAATTAATGAACAATTTAATTAGTGGCTGTTATTAAATTAATTACATTTCTTGACAATAAATATTTTAGTTAAGATTAATCAACATAAAATGATGCATTACAGTCTTTGTTTTTAAATTATTACAAGTATGGCTTTTCTATATTAATAATAATTGTAGTTGGTATTTGTTAAACTTATTGAAACAAAGTGAAAACAAACTGTGCTTAGATATGATATGAAATGATCTCGATAAAATATTTATTGTATCATTACCTTGTCCTGAATCCTTTGCATGGCATGTTTAAACACTTTGAGTTTCTCCTGTCTTTCCTTCTCTTTTCGTGCTTTTTCTTCTTCAGAAGTTCTAACTTTCACACGTCCGTGCTGAAATAATTGATTTGTCTCCCGTTATATTGTATATTTTTAAAACAACATCATTTTTACTTGGGAAAATTAATCAAAAAACATTTATAAACTTAGATAATACATAAACCCTATTTTCAACTGAATATAAAGAAAAAATACCATGATGATGTCTTATAGTACAGTACAAGAAGTGTTCGATTCTTAAAGTCCTAATTACGATCCTAATTCAATAATTAAAGTAGTATATCTTTGCTTCTAAATACATAAAATGAAAACTGTAGAAAAATTAAAAAAATGACTTGACACTTCACAGTTCACTGCAGTTCACTGAGTCAAGTGTCAACTGTCAACTAGATTAGCGTCCACAGAGTACATTTAACGGCACAAACAACTTGGTCTGTGGGCACAAACCACAAATAAACGAAAATAACTGTGATTTATTAGTCTGTGCCCTGTGTCGAGAACTATAGAAATAACTGTTTTTTTTACAAATTAGCAGATTAATGAACATAATATTATTCGAACGCCAATTTTTACTCTTAAGCAGAAAGCAAATTATAAGATGCGGCTGAAAGAGCGACAAAACATTCAAGGTCACTTTCGGATGACTTTAAATATTCTAGTGCTCCTCAGCCGCTTCCGACAGCCGCATCGTTTAATTTGTTTTTGGCTTTAATTATATAATAATAATATTTTTTATTCATATCAATTAGATATGTACAATCATTCATAAATCTATTGGCCCCAAACTAGGCAAGCCTGTATTTTATATTACACCTATTTGAAGAAGGAAAAAATCCGGTCAAGTACGAGTCGGACTCGCGCACTGTGGCTTCCGTACAAACCAGTAGGTATTTAAGTAAAAATCCATAATATTACAATGTGGAAAACTGGATGAGCAAAAATTTAACACTCTCTTTATCGTTTCATTAATCCTTTATTTTCAACTTGATACCTCTACGCGTTCATGGGTAACTTTATAGTTATTAAAACTAATATATAACTATAAAACGTTGCTTCATGCCTAAATTTCAAGATTTTAAGTCGACTGGAAGTATTCTTTAGGTTTCGATTTCCTTGCGAGTTTCAAAGTATGCAGATTAAATTGCAGTTTCTTTTGATTCCGTTGACATGGAAGTTTGATTTTGTTATAGCTTAAAGGTATTATAGACCTGACTATTTGACATGAATTTCAATTTAATACCTCTACGTGTTCATGAGGAAAATCAAACTCCCTCTCTCCCTCTCTCTTCAGCCACAGGAAGTCCACTGCTGAACATAGGGCTCCCCCATGGATCGCCACATAGGCCTGTTGGAAGCGGTCTGCATCCAGCAACTTCCTGCAAGCATTCAAAGGCTTCAAAAATAACTAGGTGGTGGTGTTATTTTAAAATTGTTATTTTTAAATATCCCCTTAATAGCAGCCTAACGCTGAAAACATGCATACGCGGCTGAAGAGTGATAGAACATTCATGGCCATGTTCGGGTGATCTTTTCATTTGTTTTCGGCTTTACCATAACAAATAATAAATAAATACGCCCAAAAAACACACATAGTCATGACCCCACACTAAGACTCGATGGTCTTGTATCGTGGGTATCAGGAACTACGAGAGACTTTTCGATCTTACAAAAACCCAGAGCCGAAAAAGATACCTGTATAATTATTGTGTTCCATATAACACAGTTATTAATTTCACTATATAGCACAATTCCGATCAAAGTTATTCCAGTTGCTCATACGTGCTTCAGTTACGAGTATATTTGACTTATCTGGGTAGCCTGCAATCAATGATTACAGAAATATTATTGTAGGCAATTTATTAGGTTACTGTCAAGTGTCAGTCATTAATTGTCAGTGTCACTCATTATCTGGCAAGTGGTTCATGAAATTTTAGATTTTTGTTTTTAAAAAGGTGTAGATTTGCATTATAGAATGAATAATGCACCGCAGTTCTCATTGCGTTGGAACAACTATGTGTCTCATGTAACAGAAGCATTTAATGTTCTACGATTTGAAAATGACTTGGTGGACGTCACGCTGTGTTGCGATGGTGGTAAAATCAAAGCCCACAAAATGTTGTTATCCGCCTGCAGCAGTTACTTCAAGCAGATATTTAAAGAGAATCCTTGCCAGCATCCTGTCATAATTTTCAGGAATTTTAAGTATGAGGACCTTAATGCTATTATAAACTTCATGTACCATGGTGAGGTGAACATATTCCAAGAGCAATTGGAGTCATTCCTTATTACTGCCGAGCTTTTAGAGGTTAAGGGACTGACTGATAACGCTGAAGATGAAACGTCCAAGAGCACTTTAAGGATAACTGACAATGCCTCTCTAGATTTAAGTTCAAAAACTAGTAGATTTGTTGAAGATATTGTGCCTGTGTTGTCTGATGAGCCTATAAACTTGGCGCCGGCGTCAAGTGCTAGAGAAGAGTACATTCCACAAGTAAGCCCTGTGAAAAATACAGCTGACCAAGAGAATGGTAATGTTGAAGTCCAGCCTGAAGCTTCCAAATCTGATGAGAATGTAAACATGAAACCCAAAACCTCCACACCCCCTGCAGAAGAGATGCAAGTTGATGCACAAACAAGCTCTACTTCAGTAGAAGATTTATCAGAAAAAAATAATTCTGGTAATTGATTATTCACTACTTTATCAAGTGGAACTAAAGATTAAATATTTGTAATCAAGTTTATAAATATGTCAACTAATGTATATTTGAGTTTTGGTGTTTCCAAAAATGTGTAGAATTTTAAGAATATTGTTATTATGTATATCTTTGAATATATTTGTGTAAAGGACTATATTTTATCTAATGTTGATACCATTAGCACAAAACATCTTGTTGAAAGTAAGCATGATGCATATTGTTGTGTATTCCACTATTTTAGGCTAAAGCAGGGCTGTCCCCTGCATTTCTTCTCTAGAAATGACTAGATTTGCAATTATAATATTAGCAACCATAGTTTATAGCATAGGAAAAAATAATGGAATATCTATTTCATTACACCTTGTGTGAAGAAGATTGGACATTGAGGCTTAAACCATGAAAATGAGAATAATAGGAATTTGCAACATAGGGTTTAAATATATTTTCTCCATCCTATGATGTGAAAGAAGTAACCATACCAGAAAAAAAATCATTCTCGTAAATGGTAAAATAATTACCAGTCCACTTGATAATAAATATGTGGAATATTATACCAAATGTATTATAACAAAGCGCTCTTTTTGGGAAACTTTTCATTTTGTGTATAATAAAATATAAAATGCCTAACTATTACTTATTTTTGAAGTCATATTCACAGCTACAAAACATATATACATACTTTAATAATACCTGTATTTTTTATTATCACATTTCAGAATCGGATCTTGCCAAATTTCGCTGCCAGTTGTGTCCTAAAGGATTCAAGCATCCCACATCATTGACTCTGCATAAAGATGCACATGCTGGAAAAACACAATGCCCCGTTTGTCACCGCTCATTCTCAAGGTCGTACGATATGAGGAGCCACTTGCAAAGAATCCATCAAGGGAAACAGTTGACTATTAAAGAAATCAGATATAAGAACACAAATGACAATGTTACACCGAAGCAGTTCACCCATCACATATAGCCTCTCCCTCCATGGTAACAGTTGTTGCCAAGAGCTGTTGTTGCACCTGGTGCTCATAGCCTTTATTAATGTTAAAATATGTATAGAGATAGCAACTATGTATATGGTATTCATAATAAAGGATATTTTTATTTACTATTTCTAAAATGTCACAAAATGTTGCTCAGTGCTGTAGCTTTGGCTATTTTTATACTAGTCTACGATATTACTGTTTTAATATAAAATGTTTCCATTACTTTTTGTTTTATTTCGCAATTCAGCTGAAATGAAAATTCTTTTATTTTAGGAGTCCAACTTGCTTTAATGCGCTGTGTAATATAAAACCTATAAATAATAAGTTTGCAAAAAAAGTTCTTTATAAGTATTGAAAAATAAATTAATTTCAATTTTATTTATTGAATGTCTAATATGATGAAATTAGTGCCAACACATTTATACTGTTTTATTATACTAAATAATATTCAATTCCCAACTATGTATACGAGTTGGGGCACCTGGCTACTTGTTCCCCTATTTTGCATTCACATTTAATTACAATATCAAATTGCAATACCAATAGAATCAAAAGACGTAATTACCTAAGTAATTAAAAAATATACAATGAATAGTGAGGTCGCGCGTGTGTAGTTAGTATTGTAGTAAAGTCGTAACAGAGGGGTGAAAGCTAAGAACTAAAAATCTTTCAGTAGCCGGGACAGACAGGGGTCGTAGTAGCGGGGGTGGCGGGGGCAGGGCGGAGTGCGCTCGATACGCGCGCGCGCTGCGACTCCCTCACTCGCCAGTCGCATCTCGACGCCGTTGTGTTTTGGTTGCATGACGCTTGTCGGTGCGCACCTGTCAAAGCTTCGATATCGATATTAATTTATTCCATTCGATAAAAGTACGTATTTCTGTGTGGTAAAACAAAACTGTGCTAGCGTATTAGTGAAATGAAATTTGTAAGTGAATGAAAATGGAAATATAGTGGTATATTGAGTTGTTTACATTTAGACCACATGTTTACCGCTCCTGAAAACATATTTAAATATAAATTTATTACTTTGTAAATGTGATAATAAAACATAATTGGAGATAGTTTCTACGGGTTCTGTTAATGAAGAAAGTGAGCAAGCAATGTGTCTGCAGTTTTTCATTGTGCTAAGTATTCTAAATAAACTGAAACATGTCTCAGTAGCGTGTTTTCATGAACGGTCTATTGGTGGATGCAGAACGTGTTTAGTTTATCAGAGATGCAGTGTGCTTTTATTCAGAAAAATGAGTGTGTGAATATTTGATGGCGTGTCGTGAACGAGAGGGCACGTAGAGTTCAAATTGGCGTGCGGAACGTCGCGCGGCGGCGCAATGAGAGTATTGATCGACGACGGCGGCGGTCGGCGCGCCGCGAGACGCCGGCGTTTGCCGCCTGCCGCCTAAATAAAGCTTCGCATGTGTGTGCCCCGCCTCGCCGCCCTACGTTGAGCCGCCCGGCGCCCGCAACCGTCTCCATCGCCACTCTATCGCCGCCGCCGACGTTCCTTCTACACTCTCAAGTTTAAACCGCGGCGCATCATGCGCTTAACTGATAACTGATTATCCTCGTTGCTAATTTAAATTTTACTTTTTATCATTTAGTCATACACCGTATTGACTTTTCTAGTACATACACCTTTTAAAATTTCATTTAAAATATCTCCAGGGAGTTTCTTCATCCACCAAGATAATGTTTGTATTTCTGAAATGAGTTAGTTAACTGTTTAATATTGATAGAAAATTGTAACGAAATGCTTAGCATGATATTATAATAATATTAAAAATTAAATACTTATTAATAGATATTAAAACTTAGTTGTGAGAATGTGTTGAAATTAGATTTGAATGATAAGAAAAAATAAGTTTGATTATTTTCTTGGTAGGTGTGAAATGTTGGGCTGAGTGAGTATTGTGTAAAGAGAAGCAATGGCGCGCGCTGTGTTGGCGGGAGGAGCGCTGCTATGCGTCCTGGGCATGGTGGTGCTGCAGGCGCGCGCGTTCACCCTGCTGCCACACGACGTCCGCCCGGGCCATGCAGTCCGCCACTTTGTTGGAAACAACTCGCGTTATACGCTGCTAGATCCAGACTATGCCTCCTATTTCACCTTACTTGACGATGGAGTTCTTATGACGACTGCTGATCTTGCGCCTCTTCTTAACAAACCTATTAATCTCGCAATATTGGAGCAAACTCCTTATAGCAGCTCGGCCCATTCTTTACATTTATTTGTAATGGATCGTCGGAGAATGTTGCATTTTTGTACCACCAATAGTTTAAATGGGGAGATTCCAGAAAACTCTCCACTTGGTTCTGTGGTTGACTTGCCTCCCATAAGAGCGACGGCACTGATGGATGTTGGCCCAATTGCTTATAAAATTATCAAGGGAAATGAAGGTTCCGTATTTGGCTTGCGATCTAAGGGTGACAAAGAGTTTAATCCTGAAGTAAGATCTGTAATAACGGATGGAGATGTGGAGATAATAGCTATTAAATATTTGGATGCCGAGGAGAAGAACACCTACGATCTAATAATACAAGCGACTGATATGCATGGAGCAAGTAAAGCGAACCTGCCTGTACATGTGAATATTGCTAATGAAAATGATCATGAGCCATATTTTGAACAGGATATTTACTATTTTGCCGTAAATGGTACTCCGGATGAAAACGGTCCGAACGGCACTGTACATTGGCAGCGGTTCTCAAACATCGGCAAAGTTAGTGCTCAAGATGCCGATGGTGATCGTGTTTACTATTCGTTAATGTCACCCAGTAACATCGCTGTTGTAGTGCCTCAAACAGGCGAGCTAATATTGGCAGATGAACCAGACAGCCATGAAGTTGAATTAAGAGTTATAGCTCATGACACGGGCTCTCCACCGCGTAAAAGTCAACCAGCTCGTGTATTTCTAGAATTTGTAGTTCATGACCGTCGAGAGCTTCCCACACTTCACCGTGATAAGCGACGAGTTACACGCGCAGTCAGACCAACAAAACGTATTGAGTTTACTGAAGCTGACGGTGAGGTGGAAGGCCGGGCTGTGTTCACTTTGGAAAAAGAAACTGATCGTGAAACTTTTAAGATCCGGGATGAAAATCCCTGGGTGACCGTCGAACCTAGTGGTGTAGTGAAAGTTAAAAAGAAGTGGGACTACGAAGAGCTCGGTCCTGAGAAAACCATCGACTTCTGGGTGACCATCACCAACGCTGGAAATGGAGGTAAGTCTCACATCACACTTTACACTTGTAGATTTTAAGACATTACGTATAATTTTATTACTTACGTACTATTTATATTTTCCGTGTACTGAGTGCTGTACAACACATCGTATATTCCTTTTGTAGTTTCTTTAAACTAGGTATATTTTTTAAATATTTACATAACTATACATACAATAACTGCAATAAAAACACATTATTTTCACATTAATATTGTGCAGATCAATACGAGTGGTAGATTATACTACTCTTTGACCTTTGATAGGTTAAGAAATAAGTGCGATATTTGGTACATAAATAATTGGCTTTAAGTATAAGATAAAACATTATCCATAAATTTCAAATGTATGTGCCCTAAACTTAGATGCTCTTTGCCATGCACTTTGTAACATGTTTCAGCATGTATTAGAACCTAGATGTTAATATTTTACCCTTAACGAAGGGTAATATCGGACTAAATCAATAATAATATTATATATATTTATACACACGGAATAGACAATTTATGATGTTCATGACATATTTTTACTTTTACAAGTAAAATATGTTAGACATTACACAACTAATTTCTCCTTTCTATTATTTTTACGAATCTCAAGAACAATAAACACAGAATTTTTAAACAAAGTTTTTCACCATTTTTAATTATATTATGTATAAGTTGTACGTGTTTTAGCAACAGAATTACGAATCGGATCGAACTCTTCTTGGTGGTCATTTAGAACGCTACGTAGTCTAATCCGCACTAATCTGATTTGTAGGATGAAGAATTTTCTGATTCGATAAGTAAGCTTCCTTGTACCTATTCACATGTTTTTCTTTAGCTTCCAACAGCTTTAATGAATGAGATTGGAATAGTAATGTCTACTATTTCACTGACAAAATTAGTTTTTTCAAGGGCTAATTTATATCACGATGATTCTAAATTATCTTATCAATTTCCATTTATCAAGTATCATTTCCATTTATTCGTAAATTACCAAAGGTAAACAATTTTACTGTCTTCACGAATGTGACATCAATACCAATTCGTTTGAAGAATATAAACATAAATGTCGATATTATTGCGGCACACGCACCTGTCGAATCCAATGGCGCAGTGGAGCATGTCGACAGGTCCCGTGACTGTCCCACCGCGAGCCGGTTACCATGTTGCCAGTCACGAGAACGGCCGATCACTCTGCTCCCATCACGACCGGCTAATTGTTTACTCTGTCAAACCGATCGCCTCTAGACTTCGCAACTGAACCTAATTAAACGTTTGACCTGAACTGAATACCAAATTAGAAGTTAAGCTTCCCAAGTACTCCAACTACCAGAGTGCCGAAGAAGATCGAGTGACTGATACTTTATGTTTCAAGTTTAATTTAGATGATTTTTTTGCACTAAGTCATTGCGAAGGAATGTAAGTAAGAAAGAGTATAGGCAGACTCCCATTACCTTGCTATGTTATGGACACAATAGCGAGTTATTTTCTTTTAATATTGCACTCGAGTCTCGGTTGTCTAAGGGAATTACTGATAACACGAATAGAATGGTGTTAGCGCGTGGCATTCCCATCACTCATAATCATCGTAGCCGAGTGGGATAGCGACAGGTTGACACCATGCAGAATGCGTTGATAATCGTGGACCTGTCGCACGGCCCCGGCCATGCCTTCGATTACACGCGGCGTGACAATCACGAACCATGTGAAATCTCCAGTCGATTGGGTTACCTTAACCACAAGGTATAATATCTTATCTTAAGAATTATTAAAATTATGCCCCCATTAAGTACTGGTTTTGTTAGTATTTATCGGACATGTTAATATGAGTTTCGGAACAAGCGCAATAATAAATCTGCTAATGAAAATAAATGTAAAATTTCCATAATGACTACCTTTTCTCAGAAAGGTGAACAAATTTTCAATCTCTTTAATAGTATTTGCAAAATTAGAAACACAATTTTATAAAGCTTTTGAATGTATCGTAGATTTTTCCTTACAAGCTCGGTAGAGGAAAATATCAAAGAATATAAAAAATACTTATTTTCATTGCGTCCAATATTAATAAAATGTATGGTATTAATAATTTACTCTGATTAGGTAAAAGTACTTTTGCCTGGGGGTGTGATGGAATATAATTGTTGGATTTAACAAATCGTACAAGCGATTTAGGCAGCTATTAACTGACTGCTACAGATTCCTCGAAATTTGTTATTTGTGATCAGCCACGTTGAAAGCCTATTAGATTTTTTAAACCATAATTGCACCTAGTCGCCTCTGAATAGGCGAAATCACTATTAGGTGCCTTTCAAAATTTGTGACGTTTTTGTGTGCAGTCCAATCATGGAGTCCTATTTTTCTACACGTATTATTTGTCTATAAAACATTTATTACATTGATACATACATCCTTGATTTTGCCCGTAACGATAGCTTCATGAAATAACGGAACAAAATAATTTCAAATGTTCACTAACTCAAACATCCCAGTCCAGTTGGTTCTTATCGTTCAGTATCAAAATAAATCAGTTTTGTTTAATTTGGACGTTCTGTGAGCGTTGGCTTGGTGGGTGGCCGAGCTTAGCCCCGGGCATGGGCGGGTAACACCCTGGCCGTTCTATCCCGGAATGTAATCATTATAGCGTTGATATTTGTGTCAATCGCAATTCTATATCTCCAAATTTTACGGATGTGAGGGTCAATTTAAAGCACCTATAAAAGGTACTAATATTACGCAATATCGCGATGGTTTGGATAAAAGACGTCAGAAATACAGATATAAACTTTGTTTACTTCATCAATAATGTCGTATTGAAAATGTATGGATTTGGCTATATAGGTATTGAACAGTTGTTTATCTTAACACAATATGCAAGACTAAAAACTCGAAAAACTGACTAATTAACTCGAAAAAACAAGACTTAGTATCGCAGCATTATTCTAGGGATTCATTTCGAATTTCCAATAAACAACGCTCGAGTATAAACTGTGAGAATGTTTAAATGAGGAGAGTATCGAAACACAGAAAATAAGTCGGTAAAACAATTTTGTAGAGAAGGCTCACAAGTAGTGCTGAATCGCGGCGCGCGCCCTGGGAGTCTCGTCAAAGCACCTTTGTCTACTGCAAAGCGTGCTCTATTGGCAAATTAATTCCGTGCTCTCTTCCAACGGTAACCAACAAACACTTTGAAGTGCTCTTGAAACCCTCATCCACTTTTACCTTGGAAAATGCTGCTTAGATATTTGGCAAAATTAAAGGTTTACCTTCTGACTTTTTAAACTCATTTTGGACAGTGGGTGTTGAGCTATGTTTAGGTAATTAGCAGATTGTTTAATGTTTTTAATTGTGTGCAATTATCTTACGATTATGTACAGTTTCTAAATATGAATTGTCTCTTTTATGAATGTTAATGTTCTTTTTCAAAGTAATTACATTTCTATTACTTGTCAAAATAACGCGTATACATCATGCAATATCGAATTTGTTCCTCTCACCCGTTTATAATGGATTCACTATAATAGCTAAAATATGTAAAAAAATCGATGCACAAGATAATCGTTTTTGCGCTTATTATTATGAATTTAGTAGTGATTTCAGAGAGCGTTGTATCGACGAACGGTACATCGGCTTCCGGTCACTCACTTCCACTTGTTAGCATTTCATCCGAACGCAATGGGGTCTGTTACGTTTGTTATTGTTCACTACTAATCATTGTAAAATGTATAGAGAGTTGTGTAAATACAGGTAATTAAGTCTATCATATGAAAGGAAATGCACAACAGCTACGTCCTCTAAGTAAATCAAGTTTAGAGGCTTGTCGTATCAAATCGATACTTCAACAGGATAGTCGCCGTGACGTTAGTGTGACGACCCGTCGTCGGTGGAAATTGGCACATCCGGACGGGGACCGAGGGTCAGGAGATGGTTTTAGTCTGGTCTAGCTTATCAGATGCGATGTTCGAAATTCATTTAATAAACATGTCGCCCTGATAAACGTTTATGTTTTAAATTGATTGATAGATGTTCAAAAGTTGATTGTTATATAACATGAATTGATAACACTGATCGTGACTTTGAATGGTTATTGGACAAGTGAATGGATATTGGCTTGTTGTGGAACGTCGCGATCTGGTTACGGACCGTTTGTGGCGCGTTGTTTGTTAAATTCACGCATTCATTCAATCAATGGCGATGGGTGCGGGCGTCGGTCGCACAACAATCGGCGCACTGGCCAATTCCCCTCATTGTGTCCACTCGCCACAATTACGTATGCGTACTTCCTATGTCTGACCCCGATGTTTACATGATCGCCACATCTGCTCCCCTGTCTTTTTGCTCTCCATTGTTAGCTTATGAGGATGCATCTTGTACTCTTAATCAAAACGGAACAGTTTTAATTACGACTGTGCAAACGTTTCAAGTCTTGCGAGAGCAAAAAGTCGCTTCCTTTTTTGCAAAAAATCTTGAATATCTACGCTTTTGAAGGAATACAAATTTGCTGTAGTTTGAAATGCCAGTTAGTAACTCCAGTTTCTACTGTGCTTATGGTTTAATTGAAAAAAATGTGGTTATGTCTCTCAATTGATATTAATTTAAAATATTTAAACATATTCATAGAGGAGTGCGTACCGTAATAATAAGTGATATGGGCGGATATTAATTCAAAAATAGAATGACGTGTTAATGGTGTAACAATAATTCAAACAAGGACACGCGAGCCCAAAGCATTGAACTCGTACGGTGCTGGTGATCGTGAACCGTGCATCCATCTCGTATAATTACATCCCGGAACGTATTGTAAACAGTAGACGAGGCGGCGGCGCGGCGGCGCGGCGGCGGCATGGCACGGCGATGGATGGCGGTGGCCGCGGCACGGGCGCGATCCACGGCGCTGCTTATAGGCTTTCACTGTGATTGTGATTTGATTGCGGTCATTTGCTCGTCTTCCTAAACGGCTTCGAGTGACCGCGATACGTTTACACGCTTCGCTAACGTAACATCACAATTTATTTGTCGTGTCATAAATTGCCTCGGCCTTCTTTTTCGAGTTTGTAACTTTTTGAATTGTGGGATGTTAGTTGTTACTTGTTACATAAGCAACGTACTTGGGATGTGCCTAAAGTCCAACGAACATTAAATCATTGTTGGTGCCTGATAGGGGTAGGCAGAGACTGGATGTTTACTTAGCTGGATCCTGACAAGTGATGACTTTCATTTCTTCAACTTGTATCAATCACTTCTAAATAATTCAGATCTGACCTTTTTTCAGGGCGTCACTGATTCGTTTGATATACATACGGCCTTATCCATAGAAATATTTAAAACCTATTTTAGTTATCAAATTTAAGAAGAAAACAAAGTATTCGATAACTAAAATAGGTTTTAAAACTGTCCATGAATAAGGCCGATAAAGTCTGTGATGTCTGACCTGACGACTCTACCATCCATACAAAATAACTAGTAGTTTTATTTTCATAAACTAAAGAGACAACGTTTATAGCGATACAAAAATCGGTGTGATGTTTTTATTTTTACCATAGGTACGTACCGTAGAATCGATTACGCAATTAGTGATTCAAAATTAATATAATCGATACACCAATATTAACGTTACTTGCCGTTTCATAAGTGTATAATTGTTGCGTGTTGTGCCTATATCTCTCACGGCCTTATGTGATTTCATATGGCATATTACACTGACACGATAGCCCGAACACGATGGTACGTGAGCATATTCTAATATTGTAATTAAACACGAATAGAAAAAAGTACACTTTTATGCTAAATGTGCTTATTGTTCTAATTGTGTACACAGGCCCCTTCTGCGTTCGGAACAAAGTAGGCTCTATATGCAGCCTATTCACAGGCTTAGATCATTTCTGTATGCCTTCTGATAAAAGTTTTATGTCAATCTATACTTCAACTAACCTTTTTGTTAAACACACTTCAGAGTCTAGTTTCGTCGCAAAGAGACAATAAAGTCCAAAATTATTTTCGCATTTATTGATAGGGATGTGGTGAGCTGTTTTGCCCCATATAATATGGTCATAAAATTTGATAGTAATGTGATAACAGTTACCTTTTATATCAGTGAACTGGTATAATAGTAGTACTATTGCCCGATTTTATAATATTTCATACTTATGTTCATGTTTGTTTTAATTTTTTTCAACGATATAACGACTAGACTGAATATTGGGGGAGATTTCGATATTTATCTTAATGGTTCGTGTTTTAGTTCTATATACTCGTACGTGGTATACTTTTAGACAAGTACCGTTTGTGCCAATTATGATCGATTGCATGTCTAAATTCTATAAGAATTCGTGTGATGATACAATTATATTAGTTTTTTTTTATATTGGAGAGACAAAGGTTCTGCAGTGCCCTTGATTATAATACACACATACATAAACATTATGCTTATTTATCATTATTATTATTTAGTAGCTTTTCTCGCACAAAATTAGATAATTTTGGTGTGCAAGTTCAGTTTTCTTGTTTATTTCCGTTGGTTCCTGCAAAAACTTTCGTTTGATTCGACACCTGTTCAGTATAACATACATAACATACATAAACGCACGCCTTTTTCCCAGGAGGGGTAGGCAGAGGTGCTACCAGAACACCCACGTTTCGCCTTGTATATTCCGTCCCATGATGTGATAGGGGGCGAGCCTATCGCCATATCGGACACAAATTCCTGACTCCGAGCTGATAATGAATAGAAAAATCCAATATCACTTTGCCCGACCCGGTATTCGAACCCGAGACCTCAGCTTTGCAATCGTACCGTAGTACCACTACGCCACCGAGGCAGTCAGTATAAAGGCTTACTATTATTATCACTATCTCTATCAGTAACTGATAGATTTACTAAGTTATGTCCGTGCGCATTAACGTAATTAATTTCCGTTAATAAATTGAACGCATCCTTGTTGGTGTGAGTCATTATACGAGATAACAAGTAACTCCCTGTAGAGAGCTTGCAATTTGCTATCTAGGTCTCACACATATTAAACAGTGCATACGATGTGAGTTACGAACACCTTTGACATAAACTATTTTTAGAGAGCATTTTAACATAAGTTAGCTTCCTTTATTATCTAAATTAACACAAAACCGATGCGTAACACGATTGTGTACAATCATAAAATAGAGCAGCGCATTGGAAATGAAGTGTATGTGGGATTCACACTACAGACTTCATGTTTCACAGCGCACGTAATTCGCAATCTTATCATTTTTTTGTTGTATTGTATCAGCCCATATACGACCCACTGCAGGGCACGGGCCTCCTCTACAATCGAGAGTACGATTGAGAGTGGTTAGGCCATATAGTCCACCACGCGGCCATATGGCCTAATGCGGGTTGGCGGACTTTTACATACCATAGAAATTTATACAAATCGCTATGGTATGCAGGTTTCCTCACGATGTTTTCCTTCACCGTTATAGTGCGTGGTGATTGACTATCAATACACACATGACTCCGAAAAGTCAGAGGTGTGCCCTGGGATTTGAACCCGCGACCACCGCGAACATGTAGGCAGCCGCGTCTGGTCCGTTTACCAACAGGCCACCACGCACTTAATCTTATCATTAAAGCGTTGAAATTCTAAAACAATATTAGAAAAACGAATTATAATTTTTTTACTTCTCTTTAATATTCATAGAATATCGAAGGACTATAAAACGTGCAATACCGTCCAAGGAACTTTGGCGCTGGCACGCAATATACCACTATATACATACACTTCATTTCACATTGTTCGCTTCTGCAATGCTCGTAGTCAAGAGCCCTTGGAATCAAACCGCGATTGAAATGCAGCCGGCATGAGACGGTCGAAGTTCAAATCTAGGAGCAAAGGAGAGGGTTATAATTTTGGCTTTGTAATTGACGATTCAAAGTTAGGTGGAGATTGTTCTGGGGTTGCGCAAACCCTAACTATGAAATAAACATGGCCCCAAGTAATTATGAACTACTGTTTATAACATGCTATAACACTCCGCTTTGAGGTTATACAGATGTACGTGTTCCGTAGTTTTAACTTTGCAGGATATTATTTAGGTCTCCATTAACGTGACGGAAGTTTGATAATGTTTTAAGCAATTTTCGAGACTTACGTAAATTGATTAGTTTGGTTGAACATATAACGCGTAGTTTCAAAAAACCTGTATGAAGATTCTTAGGCCTGTTTCTATATTTTTCTCGTCTGGGTTTGGCGCTAAATTACTTTTCACGCATATTTCTCCTTATCACATTTGGAAAAGAAAATGCACGGCGATCTGTGGGTTCCACAAGTGTCACCTATGCCTACTCCGGTTGGGGTCTAGGTGTGAACTTATGTCTATTGCACAATGATTTAGTTACAACCGTTTAATCTTTTGACAGCAAGTCTTTCAAGAGTAAGCATTTTAGTCCATTAAAAGTTGGTGTGGTTCATAATTCTTGTCGAGCTCTTATGCCTAACTAATGTTAATAAAAATATGACCTAATCATTCGTGTTTGTTTATTACTCACGAAAAACAATAATGAATAATTTGTATTGCAATTAATGTCTATTTGCCATGTTAATTTCTAATCGCACACCATCCAAGCGTTGTTGAATAGAAAAATCTGCTTTCTAATTCTCTCTAAACATGAAAGGTCACGGTAGAACATCATCAATAATATTTTAGTGGTTTGTATCAAGTACACGCGAAGTGGAACACCTTCGTGCGCTGATGCAGGGTCAGCGAGGGCGCGGGTTCGTCTGTTTCAAAGAGAAATACGACTAAACACAGTAAGTGTGTATAATTATAGCTGTGTTGTTCGTGTGTGTAGTTTTATAGCTAACTCCGGGTTACGTTGAAGTCGCTACGTTTAACTGTAACCTCGAAAACGGAAATGTACGTTTAAAAAGCTGATTTTTGTTAGCGAAATTAGTAAACGATACAAATATTTAAACATCAATTAATGTTGAGCAATCTGTCTACGGGAAGAATAAAATTTATGCTGAATAAATATTATTAATATATGAAGAATAAATATTAGAAATAAAGAAGATTTCCAGTATACATTTTCCTGATACTTAATGATATAATGAATAGTGAATAGTATATTTTTTTCATTTAATATTGCGCGAGTAACATTATTTTTAGTTACCTATACATATTTGGGAAAATGTTGATCGTAATTTTTTCGTACTTTTTATTTATAAATAGACTGCAAATCCAATCCAATTTCTGTAGGCTATTTGGTGCAGATAATTTTGTTTAGCAATTTATCCCTCCGCCAATGTTGATCACGTTTCAGTCAAATACACGTAAATAAAATAAACGACGCGGCTTCCCGACCAAAGGTGTTTCTCAGGTTATCCAATATATCCAGAGCGTGTGTAACTTATCCTGCAACAAAGATATACCTACGTACACACAAATGTGTGTTTAATTTATTAAGGCTGGAGGGAAGATTAGGGGTGTACGTTCGCTGCTTTATTAAGATTTATTACGCGTCAGGGATCAAGGTGCAATTATCAGCAGACTTCTTGGCGTCCTGGGAAATATGTAGGGGTGTAACGTAGTGCCCCTAACTAATATCGCCCCTACCAATCAAACTTATTGTCCGAATGAAAACCAGCCCTCGATTCTTGACCATATTACTACACTTGTTCGTACATTGCAATTCTTGCAAAAAAAATAAATAAATAAAAGATATATTTTTTAAATTACTCTCAATTGTTTTCCATTTTATTTGTTATGTAATTATTTTATTTCATATTTATTGGAAAACCAACAGCTTACATACAACACAATCCGTGACAAAAATAATTATGCGAGTAAATTTTTGATTCGTTTACGTAAATGTGGATACATTTTCCCAAATAAAATGTTAAAACATAATCCTACTTTGTTATTGGACAATATGACGAACAAACAGATCGTGATACAATTCAACTGACTGCCTCGGTGGCGTAGTGGTACTGCGGTATGAATGCAAAGCTGAGGTCTCGGGTTCGAATCCCGGGTCGGGCAAAGTGATATTGGATTTTTCTATTCATTATTAGCCCGGAGTCAGGAATTTGTGTCCGATATGGCGATAGGCTCGCCCCCTATCACATCGTGGGACGGAATATACAAGGCGAAACGTGGGTGTTCTGGTAGCATCTCTGCCTACCCCTTCTGGGAAAAAGGCGTGTGGTTATGTATGTATGTATGTATGTATGATACAATTCAAAGCATATTTTACTCATGTTTTGCAACTTTAGCCACAAAATAAAACGATCAAAAGAGAGCTTTTCGCCTATTAAATACGTAAATATTATTCTAAACTCTATAGGCATTTCCTGCCAGTGAATCATGTAATAATTACTGGCACACATAAACGCAGATGGCTCATTCATCACCTAACATTTTTATGGCGCAGATATTAAATTCGTGGTTTGTATATTTGGCACGTCAAAACTTGCCTGATTAATTGGCGCTAGACAATGATACAAAAATAAATATGTACCCGGGTTTAATTTAAGCTCCAAAACTATCCAGGGGATAATTTAAATTAGTAATTTTGTCACGCTTTGTGTATTTTCCATACTAATTAATTTAACTTTCAGGCCCTGGAATTAATTTATTAACTCGGGATACGGACTATCTATCTTGATTTTATTGAAATGTTGGTTTCAAGTATAGCTGGCTCTATTTTTATAGATTTGATCAACAACTATTATATACACCCATAATCGTATTAAATCATGCAGCTAAATGTTCTTCGTGAATCAGTTTATTGGTGTACAGAGCACTGAATGCAAATCCTTACAGTAGTTTCTGAGATTAGCCTGTGTCACCGTCGCTGGTGCAGTGAGCACACAGACAGACAGAAGCGGCATAATTGTGTTGGATAGCGAGGGATAATCGTTTGTCGGCAGTCGATACTCTGTCTGGATAGCACTGTTCTGTATTTACTATCAGATGTAGTATGTGTGTGTAACATAAAGCGATAAAGACGAGATTGCTTTGGTATTTTGTTTGCTTTCGTGCTCGAAACATGACTAGATATGGGCATATTCTTTACTGGGCTTGGGCCTGCTCTATTATTAGAGGTTAGGTCCTAGGAGGAACACCACACCAATTTTTCTTTTAATACTGGAATGCCACTGTGGTAAGAAAGCACTTCGTGGGAAGAGTAGTTAAATCGAATAGAATATCAAAATTTATATATGTTGATATTTTTAGTCTTGCCGGCTTGCGGGGGACCAGATATACATTATACACAGAAGGAATTCAAAACGCGATGCGCTCTAGGATTACTATGACTTCTTTCTACAATTGCTTAGGGTGGTTGTTATCTGGGCGGATAGTTATCTTACTAGTCAGCCACTAGATCTTGCCATCGGCTTAGTCATTTGATGAACTTCATAAACCCTTACGAACCTTGTAGAGATTCTTATGACATCATTAGCTCTAACAAACGCCGCCGCATAAAACAGAAATTTGTAGTTTATTTATTTTTTTAGTAACAGACATGTTTAATAACAACAACCGTTTGGTCCGATTTAGTTTGTGTCATTTAAAATGAATGGTTGATGTCGCTGCGGCTATTTGTTTTAATCGTTTTCGGTTGTTATATTTTGGGTTAGTAGACGGACTGCGGAGCAGCCGCGGCATGCGGTCGTCACGGTTGAACATCGCAATTTTGATAATTTGCTATGGACGTTAACGGCAAAAGTTCTCGTACATTGACATGAATGGGTGTTATGATGGCGACGTGGTTGAATTAAGCAATAAAATTGTGTACAAATGTATTGTTTTATAGAATATTAGAGGAGACAAAAATCGTTAGGTAGTGGCAGCGTGTATTAGATACTGTAATATCTTTGATTCGATCTGACACAACTTCGGGAAATCCACTTTATGTGATTTAAAAAAAATATCAAATGTGGGTCTAGATATATCCAGAAAGATATGACATAATCTATTGTAGTGTAAGATGCCCTCCAACCAGGAAGAGCGACGATATCTGTAAGATGGATGAAAGCGGTTGGAAACGATGGGCTGAAGATTGAGCGCAGTGGCGTGCCATAGGAGAGGCCTATGCCCAGCAGTGGACGCGGAAGGGCTAATGATGTATGCCAGGTCGGCCATAAAATCATTAAAGAATGCAACGTGCCTTAAAATCATTCTGCAAGTGTGAGATAAGCGTAGATAAAAGAAAAGAAGGGGAAAGGCGGTTCGCCGGCGTTCATAGTCACTCAAGAACACGCACAAGTCTATGGAGATTACAGGTCCTTAAACTCCGTCTAAGGGGACTCACCCTGCTCGCAGACGAAGATGCTGACACATTAATCGTTGTCACACGTTCGTGTTTAATGCTTTGAAGTTTATCATTTGTCTAGGCAGTGATTATTATGTAAATGTTTATATTATACTAGCGGCCCGGCCCATCTTCGCCTGGGTGCTAAGATGTTTAGACTCCACTCCACACCAGAAATATCTTATTCCCGTTCAAACTTTTGTACTCCTGAACTCAACCTAAGTACCTACTATCCCTTTTCCTATCGTATCCCATCTCATCCCATCTCATTATTTCCCATCGAATGCAATCCGGATCCGACCGGTTTCATCGCGTTCGTCCCATTTTATCCCATTTCATCCCTTAATGCCTAAATAGGCAAGTTGTAAATTTTTTGTAATTGCTTTTATTTTGTAGATAGGCCTTATGTAAACACGAAAATACGACGAATATCATTTAAAAAATACGCAAACTCAAATATTTTGCAAAATTCCTGCTAAAACTTTCCGCTCAGCCAAAATTCTGACTACGAAATTGATTTTTTAAAGTATAATGAACTACTTATTTTAAATTTAATTAATTTCATAGCGTCAACAACACGTGGTAATTATATTATACTGTTAAAATGTAGCTTATATGACACGTTCGTAGATTTACCATAGCAGCGCCATCTATTGATTACTTACTCAACCCAGTCGAAAGGTATCGACATCTGTTAGAATCATTTGGAGTTAACAGATGATTGTGACTGTCAAATAATAACAGACAAATAATTAGCAATAAATTAAAATTGCGACTATAATTTGAGATTTAAACTATCCTATCTCTCAAGTTGGATCGAACTGCACATGGTGTGCAAATTTTATTATAATCGGTTAAGTAGTTTAGGAGTCCATTGAGGACAAACATTGTGACACGAGATTTATATATATTAGATGTATTAAGCCATAACATACTTTAAAAGTCAGAGATTAAAGAGGACATATTCTTATCCATTGTAATGTAAGAAGTTGCCCTGAATCCAAGGGATTCATCGCAGACAAATTTTGCAAGTTCACTAATACTATAGTACTTTTTTATGCCGGATTCGAAAAATACTTCTCATATGTTAGGTTCATTCGTTGTGCTATTGTGGGTGTATATTTATAGCATCCTCGAAGCCTTGCCTTTAGTTAATTTTGCAAATATTTTTAGGATATATTTTTACGGAATCGTGCCAATAGGAAATACAGATACGAAATACGATACCATATACGAAATTTTATACAAGCATAGACATTATCCTTTATTGAAAAATATCCACATATTAATTTGTTATGTAGTTTAAAGTGAATTTTACAGATCAAATCTAACGAACGTCCGTCTCATTTGGTAACAAATATCGCACTCAACAATGGTTTTGGACGTCCTCAGAACGACGTAGTCGACTTTGCGTGTTTAATTAATTTGCAATATTGTTCACGCTGTTACTTCAAATAGAGTCCGGAGAAGTTTTATCTTAAGCTTAATAGGAAACTTGAAGTGCGGTAAAAGATTCTTAAGTGAGAAACAATGAGTTGGATCAGTGCAGTTAGCTGGGGAGCTGAGTGCCGACCCAACCCGACAACTTGGACGCTAGTCCATTGTAATGTTACAAAGTGCATGGATAGTAATAAGTACAGCGTTCTGTACAGAAGTGGGTGTGAATATAAGATTCCGCGGTTGTTTTTTCTGTTTTAATGATCGCACACGTGCAACGTCATTGCTTTAGTCGAATGTAAAAGTAGTCGGTAAAATAATTGTCTCGCACTATGCGAGTAGCCAATGATGCGTGGGAGGTCCAAAAAATGTTGTTCGAGGGACCATACAGTGAATGTAGTAATTGCAGCTTCTGTGAAATAAACATTTTAAATAGGCGACTAAAAAAAAATATTTTAAAGTATCAAATTTTTTTGAGTAAAGTGCGTTGCAGTGGGATATTTATAATGCCAATATAATTTTAATTCCTGTTTTCAATGGTGCTCATATAGGACACTGCGGCTTTAAAATTTGGTTTTATACTAGTGCTGGGGTCAGCACCGGGTTGTCATATTTAAAATATTTATTCACTAAAATATGTCATATCAATATTCATTTGAAAAATTATCACTGTTACCTATGAACCTATGGATTGTGAATTATTCTACTCCTAAATAATTTCTAAGAAATCTCTACACGTATTTAACGCCATTAACTTAATTTTATTTATTCTCATCTGATTTCGGTTGAAGCGCTAAATGAAACCCGCGATGAGTTATTGAAAGGTAGGTGGGCCTATCGCAAGTTCCCACAGAAAGTACATATAGATCAATATAACAAGTAGACTACGGAATACTCGTCTACGTGTAATAGTACTTGTCATGTAGATTTTGTGTACACACGACAAAGTGCATGCTTAAGATTGTTTAGCGACGAGCAACGTATGAGACAAACGTGAGATACTTACATTTCATTAAGCTTTTGTTTGAACGTTAGTTGGCTGAAGAATACTGTGAAGGATTTTCGCTTTGGTGCAAAAGTTTCTTCGCAAATATTGGCCGCTTGAAAATTCTGCCAGTGAGTGTTTAAATAGTCTATTAATTTAATCTATCATCACATTGAAAAGTTTGAGTCAGATCTGCGGTGGGACATGTCACATGATAAATGGATTCATGTGGTTAGTGTATGTCGTACAGTATAGAATTATAAGAATGTTGATCCTAAATTGTTACCAAATAATGGATATGTTATCGAGATTATTTATCCGTCAGATTCAAACATGATCTTAGAGAAGACTTAATTAAATATACATTCAGCAGTACCATCTGGCGAGTGAATTGCTACGAGAGCGCACTTAATGAAATTACCTGCAACAATGCAGTTCGTGACTGAAGTCTCCACGCCCTGTTCTCTAGCACAGATCCACTCTGCGTCAGCAAGTATCTAAGCCACAATCCCCGCCTCAGGCGAAATTGCACTTCATTTGCGTGCACGCCGCTTCCGAACCACTACAATGTTCTCACGCCCTTCGTCCAATCGCGAGGCTATAAGGAACGCCATAACGCCTCGCTACACTTCGTATTATACTAATACAGTATTTATCTACTTACTACTGACCGCCGAGGCATTCATTAATCTGTCAGTACGTAACCGAATATCTATTAAAATATCAAAGTCGTTTTGCTGTATCATCCCGTTAAAATCTCACGAGACGCGAGATAACGTCGAGTCGAAATAGAACCGGGAATGTTTTGTGTTCTGTTGTTCTCCGGGGATGTGGTCCACTCAAATAGGCGTTATATAAAAATACGAGACCTCGCATACAAACGTGTTTAATGGTCGAGAGTGGCGATGCAATACGGGTCGGATCATCCGCGCCTTGAAAGAGAGAGAGATACGCTGAGTGCACGTGACGGCAGGGATGAAGGATGTGTGAGGTTAAGATGACATAATTAAGACCCAAACTGACGGCGGGTGAATAAAAAATGTTTGGACTATGCCCGTTAATGACTACATTTTTAATAACGCATTCAGCCGTTAAATACAATTTGGACGGTGTGAAGGTTTTAAATTTAGATACGCTTCACACATGGAGAGTTGCATAATACTTTCAATTACGTATCTGAGAAAGTTTTGATTGAATTGTCTGTTGTACCTACGCTTCGGAAGTTCGTACGTATGGGATTTGCGCGATCGCAATTGCGCTTTAATTTCGCCACTCAATTTGTGAAACAGAATTTAGACAGCTCATTATAAGTTGCAATGACTATTGAAGTTGACATTATTGAAGTGTGGAATTTATAATAAAAGGGGAGTGGATAATAATTAACGGGGCTATTTGGCTCGTCTCATTAATTTATAAGTAGTGTGTTTGCGATGCAAAAGGAGCACTTTCTCGCGTTTGAAATTTTTGTATAATATTGTATAAAAATGGTAGTTAATTTGAGATGTCGAAGGTCACAATTGGAGTGCATAATTATAAATAGTTTCGCAAGGAGGCGAGCGGATGCACGTGTGCGACACAGTGCGCTCACTGCTCTCGGATGCTTTTTATTGCGCTCATGCCTGCATCTCGGCCCGCCCTACTTGGACCACAGCTAAATGTTAGCAGTTAATCAACGATTTAAAATAGACTCCAAGCTCCGGTTCGCATAGAATTGTAATGTACTTTTGTCGCTATGAGTTATTGACATATTACGCATTTGGGTCGTTTTCCACGATGTATGTGTACATTTTTTTGGCATCTTAATAATTCTATTTTAGTAACATAAATATGCCATAACCGTCAAAGAGTGTCTGTGTGATTAAATCTATGGTTTCCATTGTCCCATTGTGGAGCAAATATTAATCCTATTATGTTATTTTAAATCCATAAAATAAATCCGAACACGCTCTACCCTACTGTTAATGTATTTACTTTGGCTAACGGTTGCAGTGCACCCGCAGAGTAATGAACAAAAAAGCGACCCGGCAATTTGCCTTTGTTTAATCGATTTTGATTTTTAAACACACTCCGTTAAGGGAATTAATGTTGCTACTCGTTCACATAGCGCACGCGATCTCTCCACGTTAGAATGCCATTACTTTTGTGAAAATATTGTACTTATTCCAAGGTTTGTTTTGAAAAATTTAATAATAATTTCAAGTGCTTCTGTTCCATAGTAATAAAAATAGCTATACAAACGTATACAAGGGAAATATTATAAATACCTGGTTTTAACAATATTAACATATGAAGCAATTAAAATTAATCAGTCACTTATGAATGTTTTAATTAACAATTATCCAATTTCACGAGATCCGCAACGACACTAATTGATTTACATTACATTCTATAACAGGTGAACTTTCATTAAACATCACACAATCTGCTCATCGGTATGATTTTTTAATTAAAAAACAAACTGGTATAAATACGGCTCGTGCAACGGATATCTGCTGTTCTTTTATAGGCGCTCCCTTTTAGCGCTTTGTCGAAATATTTACGCCCCATATTGAACGTGAAATTCCAAACAATGCGATCGGTGGAGCGCCTGCGCAGCACCGCACGCCGCCGCTCGTACACACGTGCTCCCGCCATAGACTATTGATGTAAATAGAAGCGACATTTGTAACTAACATGATAATCACGTTTGGGAGTTCGCGATGTGTTTCATTTATTAGATTTTATTCCAGGTTTTTATATATTTAAATTGCAATTTTTATTGAATCGATGTGAGGTCGTAAAGAAGTACTAATATTCGACATTATTTATGAGCCATGTTTAAAAACTGAAAATTATGGACTTAGTATATATATTTCTGTATACATGTATCTGACTATCAATAATTTATTGTTGGTCTTCCCTTACACTGCATGAGATCATCGGAGTATTATTCATCATATTGTTATAATTCTGGTCACATTTTTTTACATTGGGTGATATACTAGCATCGAATTTAAGCAAATATTAAATAATTAATGAATATAATCTATTACCCATCATATTTACACACATAATCACGACCCCACAGATAGATACGTATCGTGAAGTGATTATAACACAATGACGCGGGACTTTTTGGTCCCCACATTTTCTCCCATAAAAATTTGCCACGGTGCGGGAATCAAAACCGTGGCTATCGCTTCTCAACGAAGTGTCCTACAAGTGATTGTTATTACTATACGGCTCATTGAGGTTTTTCTCACACGTGCTGTACAATATTGAGAGAGCAGTGGCCTATTACGTATTCATCGAGTTACGATGCGAGCTTTCGTTTATTTTCCTGCGTAGACTTATTGTAGATGAGCGGCTGTGTTAGTGGGCGTCAGCAGGAAATGGAACTTGAATAAATTGAATTGTGACTACGATTGCTTCAGTATTGAAATATCCACAATGCTATATTTCAAATCGAGTTTGTGTTCATAGTTGGGAGCGGGAGTTATTTTTTTGGTTTCCATACACATCTACTGTTGGAATGTTACTTAAAATAATCATATTGTGAATCGGAGGTCCTTGACTTTTTCTAATTTAAACTATAATTGTTGGGTTTTTCGACTCGGTAATAATTTGCCTGAAATTGTGTTAATTTATAAATAATCTTTTTGTACGGCATATACTTATTATTAGATGCAATTTGTAGATTGTAGTTACTGTGTCGTGGCTGTAAAAAAGAAGATCATAAATAAATAATTTCCCGAAAGGGTTGGCGTCAAGCAGGCAACGGGCCGTAAAATTATAAGCGACTCTTTTGCAGCTTCACTAAAAAACGTCGCGCCGACCGTAGATGGATGATTCAATTATTTAATTCTGTTTCATTTTGTAGTAGATCTAGATTACTGAGCCCAATTAGTGGACTAGTCTGTAGGAGTAGATAACATTGCTCAGGTTACAGTTTCCAATTAATTGATTAGAATTTGCTGCTCTATTTCATTAGACGCCAGACTTACTATAGAGTAGCATTATATTTCTAATTATCTATCTTATTATTCATTCTAAGAAAACAACAACCAAGATTGGTAATTAAATAAAGACTGACATTCCAAAGCCGTACAAACAATTTCCTTTGCTATAAAAATAGGAATGTAACATTATGATATTTGGTATAAGAATCGAAGCACGCTGTGACCCGTCAAAAGAGGCAGCGCTAAAAGGCGAGGGCGACATTGCACGGGGTCAGACATCGATCGGGGGCGCGGTGGTGGTACATGTAGGCACGGGATAACAATTGCTCGATTTGGACACCCGTTTTTTGCTAAGCGTATAATGTGTCTTTTGACTACTGTTTTTGCCAGATGGCTAACTTTTGGTTATCGATTTCATTTAGTTTCAATAAATACCGTAATCATCAGAGTAGAGTAAATCGATTCCTAGCGCAGCGCTGGATAGTACCAAAATGACGTTTTTTATTCTAACCCAGAATTTAAAATGAAATCGAGCGGCTTAAGCACATAGGCCAGCAGATATTGTTGATGGCTTTAAATAATTATACTTATAAAAAAAAATATAGTTTGACTAAACAATGAACATGCAACACCATAAATACGTTATTGTTGGTATTAATAGTAGCAAAACAAACAATAGTGTTCCAATATTGACATGAGGAAAATAAAGATAAATATCTCCGGAATACCAACAATCGGAATAAATACTTGGGCAACGTAGTTAATATTTGGTCAATGCTAAGGTTGAATTCGCCTTATTTCTTACCCTCTGCATAACAAAGATCGTCAAATTGCCCTCAAACATTTTTATAGTGTTATTGAAATGTTGCGTTGTTTCGAAAGTCCCTATATCCGTTAAATGAATAATGTATCGCACAATGGGCCGGTAATTGACTTAATCAACGAGCCTGGCCGCAATTTCATCTAAATTGACTTCAATACCTATGCGTGGAAAGTGGCGTCACGTAATATTGTTAAAGT
The DNA here is from genome assembly GCA_033459515.1 of Theretra japonica. Lineage (NCBI taxonomy): Eukaryota > Metazoa > Arthropoda > Insecta > Lepidoptera > Sphingidae > Theretra > Theretra japonica. The sequence goes on from CM065930.1 coordinate 8,857,062, forward strand.
GAATCATTTGAGAGCGTTTTTTTTTCATCCCGAGACGATTTATTAGCTAGGAATAAATCACGTGGTAAGTTTAATTAAATGCAATGACGTCGACCAATGATAGCGTGGGTTCCATCAATCATAATAGCTATGCTGGTTTAAAACTCGGTTGGACCTAAAAATGTATATGTATTTGGTAATGAACTTGACCGTACAGAATTATGTTGTAGTATAATTCAAGTTACTACACTATACGACGTTGTATGGATGTTGACATACACCCGCAATTTGGACGAAAGGTATGACGAAGGTCGAAGGAAATAGATGTGTGTCGAAGTGATATGGCGGCTTTTAACAGGTTGCTCTAGAGATCTTTGGGGATAAGATACTTTTTGGTTTATGATGCTACGTGACGCTGTTACATCAGATCGCCAGAGCTAGTCTATTCGTGTTGAAAACTAGCTATAACGCGATATTGACACTTAAAAAATCTAAGGAAACGTTTCAAATACTCTTGGATACTGCAGCTGTATTAATTATCCTACCTAGAGTGGGAGCTCGAATTTTACAAAAGCATAAATAGGTTCTTATCCAACTTGTTTTCTAAAAATGGTCAAATTCTCCTTCTTTAGTTATCAAATATCCTGAAATATCAAAACTGATACAGATATTTCGTACATTTCAAGGTCGATGCCGTGTTTACTAAATGAAATGTGATCGATGGTCCCGTTGTCTCGCTGGATATTAGCGGCCAAGTGCAGGAAGGAAGTGTGCGGCTCAATTACTCCACGTTGTCGGCGGTGTAGCGATGTGGTCACATGGAAATTGAATGCGATCGATATTAACTGTTTGTGCTCGTGATTCGGACGGACAATTCGAATTAACACCCTGTGGTGTGAGGTGTGAGCCTGCCCACGGTTCACAGACAAATTGGATGGAATAGGAGTGCCAATAAGTAAATTAAAAATCTGTTTCGAATTCCAAACGTGCATTTGAATTGTGTTTGTACTAGTAGTTCATTCATTTATGGACACTGAAGTATGGGAAAAAATATTCATGCGTTCATATTGTTTCCTTTTTGTATAGGTACGCGTATGTTTTATCATTCACTGCGTTCAATTCCATAGGCGCGTTGGTTTAGAAATGACTTTCTGTGCGGAGGATTAAAGGTATGATGTATAAAACAGAATATAAATTTATTTTATATTCTACCGCTATTTATCTAAACAGGCCCGGGACTTTAGTTTTGAATAAAGTTATTCATTATTATTTCTCGGTAAAATCTGCTGGGAACGTTCAGTAGAATCATCCTTAAATCCTCTTGGCTATTTACGTTGTTCTAATAATAGAAAGCAAAACAAATTGTACACATTTAACGTGAATTCGCGGAAAAAATAATTTCACTCGGCAGTAGACGAAGCATCTTGTCTGGCCGTTCCCACAATACTTAGATCGTGACCGCTTAAACGATCCGGAGTGTAGATAACCACACTCCGCACTCACTTTAAGAGTTAAAACTTATATCGTGAGTAGAATTAATTGTGACTGAGATGATCTACGCGTGTATTACAACTCCATTCTTAGAACATGACTTAGTTTCGAGCATGATATTCGTAATTATGTCATTTTTTAATGCCTGCCTCTGCAGATAAGCGGGCTGGCTAGGGGTCACTGCTACTCTTGGGCTTTGGCAATGCCAAGGGACAGCCGGTGCCTAACATGTGGCGAATGCTCTCTTTAAGCCTCGTTTAAAAAAAGGATCGATCATTCCGCTCGGGGAATACTGCGGCACAGAGTTTATTCTTGTCCGACTATGTATCAGAGTCAATATACGGCGCAGGTTTGTAGCTACTGTATTTTGTGAACCGTAAAGTATTGGGTTAGATTCTCGGTTTAGGATTGCACTTAGCTTGAGATTTTATATTTGATAAATCTCATGAGTTGCGAAGGATGTCAATACCTTTTCACATTATGGGATGGAAATAAAGAAACAGACTCGACGAAATGCGAGTAGCATTAGTGATACCCCCGTCTACCACATTAACTGACTTCTATATTAAAGTGAAGCATTAAACCTATTTGAAGGTGTCGTTAGGTGTGTAGTAAGGTGTCGTAAGTTGTCTCTTATTTTGTAGTTTGATACGACTCATCTAGTTCGTCGCTGTTGAGTGACGTGTGCTAATTAAGATGCCGTCTAAAATATGTTACAGAAACAAATTTCCACAACAAAATACAATAAATAATAAACATAACATTAAAATATTAGCTCTTTTTTACGTGTGTTAACGTGATCAATACGTATACCCATGCTGATTCACAGCTTCTATTACCAATAGTCTGAGCTAAGCTGCGGAGAGTCAGATAAAGGAACCAACATGGCTCAACTAAAGCAGTTTATGTTAACAACGAAACCCTAAAAACTAAAGGCACTTTAACACCTCATCCTCAAAATTTTACAGCATCTCTCGGTCATCTTGATGGTATAAATGCATTATCTGAGGTGTGAAAGCTTAGGTAATACAAAGGCTTACAGCGGTACCACTGAGGGACAATATCTACCCGTGTAATCTAACTAAAGTGGTGTACACAACTCGCACCTGTTCTGACGCATATTACATATGCATGAGTGAGTTTTCGAACTAAAATTTTTGTTTCATGATCCCCTATTGTGGGTACGAAACTTATTTTGAAATGGTTTTGCTTATAATGTGTACGGCGGGGGCGTTGGATACAAAGAGATTGTTTGCTACTAACAATTTATGTGCGCACTAAACGATATTAAAACATAATTTATGTTCTGAGAATCAAGCATAATGTCTACGTATTTTGTCTAGAGTTCGCATACTTGCTTTTAAAATATACAAATACAAGATAGAAATGGAAGTGGCAGACTAGATGCCTAACTTTACTGTGAAGGTTCCACCATGGAAATAGAGTTATCTCAGGGAGAGTACGAGGACGAAGTTCGCAAAAGGCATTAACTAAGCAGAATACGAAGCGAAATCGATCCGATATATCTAATATATTACGTCGATAAATAAAAGGCCCTAGTGCTGGTAGGAGCGTCATTAGTTAGAGGGTTCCGGTAACGCGCTAACCAACACGCCTACTCAGCGTATGAGCAAATCTGCCTTGATCAACGTTCAATAAGGTAATCTTGAAAAACCAAATGTCTATGAATGGATGAATGTATATATATTATTGCAATGAATGACGAGACGAGCATGCCAAATCAAACAACACCATTAATTACAAAGCAATGCTTGGTATTCCAATGCGCTCGCCATCGTGAGACTTACACCTTAAGTCATTATGTCCAGTAGTTACGCTGGTTATAATGTTCTTCAAACCGGAACACAACAATTTACACTGCTGTTTGGCGGAAGAAATAGACATTGCGGTGGTGCCTACCCAGGCGGTGTAGGCGACTCTCTCACATAAGAGACCTACCACCAATATATGCGGGTAAAGACTGTCCCCCCCTCACACCCGCCACTACAACCTTAATCCTAGTTTACTTCTGTAAGCCAGGATCAATAGTGGCACGTATTTTAATAACACGGGGCACTGAAACTCAGCGCCTCTCCGAGAATGTCTAGCTTGTCTTAATATCATACAAATAAATTTTTAAATATTTTCAATTTGTCGCATTGAGGTAATAATGTGTTTCTTTTATATCCTCTTATCCTCCCACTTACAAGTTACAACGGATAGACGTAACATATTACATGTTGTGACTTATGATCTTATTACTGACCGCCGGCCGGACGTCAACCTTTAAGGTAATGCAATTATTGTGTCTAGAACTTGGGTGTCCTACGATTTTATTGTTTCGATGACACGTGTTGTGTTTATGGCGATAATTATCTCTTCTTAAGCTAAGTAGCTGCGTGTATAGGTGTGAACCGTGGGGTCCTTGGTTCGCTTAACAATTCAGTCAATCCATTTGCACCACTGGGGCGTATTTAACACCCAAATGTTTCAAATATAGTTCTGAGCACATATCAAGATAAATAAAGTATTGTGTCGTGATCGAACCCGAGCTCTCTTGTTTTATAGCCGGTGTCTAACCAACTATGCCACGGAGGCTGTTATGACGATGAGATGGTATTCTTGCCTTCGCTGCTTTCCACTTCAGGGATATAGACGTGGGCGTGAATGTGTGTGATTAGTAAATATGATTAATTTTCATGCAAAAACCAATATATTTTAAACAAATTCTTTCTACCGTCTCGCTTCATTAAGCACCTTGGCACGTGAAGGCTGTAAATTAAAATACCTAACTTCGCGACGTTATGAATAAACAGTATGTACTGTAGTTTCAAGAATATAATGTATAAAGTTTGTAACAGGGATACGAGGTCGGTAGGGAGCGAACTTAGAACAACATACACATGCCAAGTTAGGAACGAAGGCACAGGCGCGTCTACGTCAACACACCATGTCGTGGTTTGTTTGACGACGGCGCCTGAGGAAACGGATAATGCGACATCTAAGATGTCATTTGCATTTCAAGGTGCCTCCATCCGACTTGCAAAATAAAACAAATTAATGAATTACTTCTAGTCTTGTCATCATCAAATAGTAGTTTGGTACTACATACACGTATAAAGTTGAAAGATATTTTCTACAATAAAATAAAACACATTATTTAAAATTAATGAACATTAAAAATATACCAAATATTTTTAATGTGAACGTCGTACGTCAAATCGGAAATACTCGTAATGAACGATAATATCTTTCCGCAACAAAATATTAATGAGACGCGATCCGACGATGTGGTGGGTTATTGGTTTGGAGGATATGCCAGTAATGAAACCAGCTTTCGCGATTTTCCTACAAAACTCGTAAATTATGTGAAATGGTTTATTGCGCACCGACGGTGATTATGCCGATGTTTTTAATGCAGATTCTAAGGCCGATAACAACGGGCGCACGTGTGTAAATTGTATTCAGGCCAAACTCAAATGAATTCGTAAAATCTCGACGGTAAAATTTAGTTGAATTGGAATTTTTATTCGTGGAAATCATGAATTTTACAGCGGTGTGTGTTAAATCCGCAAATATATCCCTCATTATGGAAGTAAATAAAAGCAATTTGGTATGAAAAGCAATTTGTTTGATGAAGTTACCGAAGGTTTCGATTCAATATAATGATCAGACCATTCAGTTCTCAGTAATACGTGTGCTCTTCCCGTGTGTATAAATAATAAAGGGGCACTTGATAAATGTATGCAGTGTTATTGCTGGCTTAAAAATAAACAGCGAATCGCGTTGACGTAGCGTCGCGTCGCGCACGACGGATTCGTCATAGAACAAGAGCAGTTAACGCCTAGCGGAACTAAGGTATTAGGTATACCTAAGTTTTTTAAGATGATACCAACAGAAAAGATGTCTGAATATGTAATGATGCAGATATATTGATTAACTTAATCTTTTGGTTAACGAATGATTAGCAAGTGCGCTCTTTAAAGACTCGATTTTTGAATTGCAATTTTAAAAATCGTCTGCTACTATTTACAACAATACCCAGCGTTATTTTTGATATCTAACAGACGCATCTTTAACAAACAATTTAATAAGGAGCTACTCGTACTACACAAAAAAACAATTGTTTTAATGTTTTCGACACGTATAAATTTTAAATGCATATTGTTGATAGATGTTGTTTAGCGACGTTTAACTTTGTATCGGAATGTCATTACTTTTATCGAAAAATCATTACTGCATCGTATTTGACGATCTTTGCAAAGATATAAACAAAATAGAAACGGCACGGTGGATAGCTGAAGTTTTAAAATATTATAGGATCCACATTGCGCAATTAATTACGCAAATTTTCTCAAATAAATATTAAAAAATATCAAGTTAGTGTCTATTGTCGTTTGTTATGGCGCAGTTTTGCAAAATCCAACCGTAATACGAACTAGTCCAAGGCGACTCTATATATATACGTCACCCAAATAGTTTCTGTGCAGAGTTCATTGGTGTCTCACCCGTCAGGCCGTCAGACTTCACAGAACGTTACTATGCTAATTCTCTTGCCTTACCACGCGTTGTCTTGTACCGTGCATTACGGACAAGCTGTTTAATTATAATACATAGATAACATACATATCAACTTACATAATTTATGCTGGACACGAATTTTGCAGGATCACGTCTGTTATTTGAACATGAATTTTATGTTCATACATGTATGCTTAAAGCTGTATACTTAAATTTTAAAATACACTGTGTTTGCAAAACAAAATACATTCATAAACTTGCGCCTTTGTCCCACAAGGGCAGGCAGAGGTGCTACCAGCCTTGCGTGTGCCGTCCCACGATGTGATAGGGAACGATCTTATCGCCATACTCGCAAATTCCTGACTCCGGGCTGGTTATGAATAGAAAAATCCAATATCACTTTTATACAATATATGCACCAAACAAAATGCTTGGTAAATATTTTGTGAAATATATAGTATATCCATACTTTGTTAAAATGACTGATATTTGAAAGCTCGTGCTCAACATTATGCCGTGGATTTTTGTGCATTATCTAAATCTAAAATGTGAGTGCAGTATTCGCCAGCATCCGTTTGCGCGTGAATGCGTAGGGAAAAAATCCAATGGGATACATAAACACAGTGCGGGAGATTCGTGTCAACGGCCGCGGCTTTGTACTCCGCCCTGCGCACCCCGGCACACCCCTCAGCAAGTCCTATGCGGCGGGGAAGCGATTTCAAGGGTGGCTCGGCTAGCTGTTATACTTCCTCCCGTTCGCCGATAACGTTTTAAGGCCGCCGAGACATATCTTTTATCGTCTTCAGCTCTTATTAAGATCCCAATTTATAGTTTTATGAACTACTTTGCCAGTTTATTGCAAAATAATAATCCTTTAATGTGAGGGCGAAGACCAAATGTAAAAAGAGACTGGATTTGGAAAGGCTTTCGTCGATATGAGAATACAAGATTTATTCCAAACTATTTTGTCAAATGTTTGCTCACGCACGTGTTTTGAATGGAATAATGTACGACCGCCCTTCGTCTATGTCCTCAACGTTTTAATACTAAAATATTTTGTTGAGTTTATCATTTCAATTTATCGGTTGTAAAGATATGAATTCATCATAACTTTATAACTAAAACTCATCTGGCTGTAAAATGAATTTTGGTGACGACCGTATGTTTTATTTGATTAAAGAGCGTTAAAGGTAACCTTTTATACTATTTGAATGTTTGTGGATAAATTAATACCACGAATAAAACTTAATTACATGGACGAACCGACAATAAAGTTAATATCAAGTGTATAATAATTCTATTGTTTATCAAGGGGAGTTTACGTTTTAATTAATGCGATTTAAGTCCTTTGTTGGTGAAGAACGTTAAGTATTTAATTATGAGCTTAGTGGCTGCATTCCGAAATTCGCGCCAGCTACGTAATATTCCCAATTATAAACACACATTATATCATAATGCGTATATGTTATGTAAAATGTGAATTATAATTTACATACTTACGCATTATATCATAATGCGTATGCCTACATCAATTGTGTACTATTTATTGAAGTGATGTGTATTTTAAACTTTTATTATAGGTAATTACGTTAAATATACTGCATTAAATAGAAAAGCTTATTGTAAGACTACAACTGCATTATTCCCGCGAACAGTATACTGGGTGCGATAACTCCTCGAAATATATTCTACTTTTAATTTCTCCGGTTAAATACATTTTTCCAGTTACGTAAACATTGAGATGAGATGCGTAAGTGGCGCTCAATTCCTGTTTATTTATTTAATTGGTAGGAACTACTACGCGAATACCTCAGAGATGCATGGGAGGTAATACATATAAGCGGACAGAATTATCACATTAATAATAATATGAAAACAGGTTTATGCATTTTGGACATTTAATGTACAGACGCTAGAGAATTAGAGATTTTGGTAAATTATGTAAGCAATCCCCGTTGGCTCCTGAATTAGTTAAAACCAGTATGCAATAAAGTGAATATTAAAGCAGTGAGTTTAATAAAGTGAATTTATAATTGCGTTCTGTTCAATTTTGCGCTATGATAGCTCCCTTTGATAAACTCCGACGTTATTCCAGAAAATTTGCTGGATGCTAACCCCAGCGATGTCCAATCATTGGAAATAGGAAAGTTACCGAGGGGTGGCTCCGTGGGATGTTTTATATGGGACAGTTCGTAAGAAATATTGTCGGGAATGCGTTACATAAGTTAAATCCAGCGTTTCAAATCACAGAATAACCAATATATCATTTGAAACTTTTTGATATTTGACAAGATACAAAAATATTTTGCACGCGTTTTTGCCTATTTAGTAAAGTATCAAGAAAGAGACTAAAAGTAAAATTATGTCACAAATATTTTCGGCTATTCTTTAGTTGGATTATCAAATCCATTATTATTATTATTAAATCCTAACCGACAGATTCTTTGTTGACGTTTTGTTCAGTTTTCCTCGACTGCGAAATGGTACATAAGCAAGTTTTGACATTGCCAAGGCTACAATTTTCTGAACAAATATTTGTGCTCTCCGTTATTTATCTAATATGTATTGTTTGGAAGCTGCAAGTGTGAGTTGTAAACGATATCATCAGTCCTAGGATCTTATTTTAGCGAGTAGCTATTGTTTGCGCCGGACAAGTGTGTTTTTCATTTTATAGCAAAATGTTTCACGTGTTTGCAGGAACAAAGCACTGCCTTTTCCAAGACTTGCTTAATAAAGTGAGTACTACTGCTTTAATACAGTGTTAGTTTCTTTTTTATTTTACTGAAACAGGCAACAGCCAGTGCACACGTCCGGAGCTCGTGCAACATGTATTTTCACAAACTCGTACGTGTACATGAGACAAATTCGCCGAATTTATCCAGTTTAAATTCGAGATATTTTGTGTCATAGATAATCTTTACGCTTCGTTAAAGCTGTCATAGAACGCTACTTCAACAATAGGAAACGATTTAATGTGACCGTCTCGCGTTGTAGAAGTGAAATATAGTCGGGCGTTCCGCAATGCAGTGCATAGGGTAGCTGGCCAGTCGTGCGACGAGGCAAATGCTATGGGAATATTAAAACGTACAAACTTACAAAATTATATTATTTTAGAAGCATAGTTTGGATGCTATTTTTGTCTGTTTTATATAATAAAATATTAAAGCTTGGACTCCGTTGTACTAGCTTATTTATTTTTGTTTGCGCGTATATGAGTATAAATTTGCTAATTAGACTGAAATATTATTATGAAAATCATTAATACAACAGAATTAGTATGATCAGTGAGTAATATATTAAATACAAAAAAAATATCATTTATATACTGTGCAATAATATTACTACAACCATTTTATTTAAAAATAAATGTTAAATAAAATATCCCTAAGATTAAAAAAAAAATAGCAAGTCAAGTTTCGAAAATTATAATACATCGAATTTCCGCTCGTGGCGCCATCTACACAATATTGAAGTAAAGTAATCCGTCGTATTTTTAAACAACTCATTTGCCGTGGATGGATTGTGAGGATGTAATATTTCAAGTCCAAAGGCAAATTGCCCGGAGATAAGAAACTCAAATGTCTTGCGAAATTTTATTTCATTCTCAACTTGATTTTCTCTCTTCCTCCAATATTGCTGAGTTGTGGAAAAATAGATGTAAATAAAAGAACTGGTGCATTTTATAATCTGAGATTTCAACTTGCATTAGATGGGTGTTGGGGAGACGTAGACGGGCGGATATCGTCTATTTAGCTGTGACGCCGCCGCTCTCGGGTTTGATTGTTCTCGACACTAAAATCAATAATAACGATTTTGTTATTGTTGACCGACGCGACGCGACCCTCGCTTGGGTTCATTTCGACAACAATCCAAAGACAGGTTATTGTTATTAGATGTTGAATGTGGAACATCAATATTAATACAGCGGTGTTGGTTGTATTGTTGTATGTTTGAAACATGTTTCTGTAGTCGATTTAAAATAGTAATTTGTGAGTTGACTAAATTATTGATTTTGTCCTTGTTATTTTGTTGTCGCTACAATACTGTCATTTATCGGTTTATGAATAGTGACGCCCTTTATCATAGACAGTTTTAAACCCTATTTTAGTTCTCGGATGTTTTTTCCCTTTAGAACGACTTTTGAATTTGATTGAGCGAAGAAGACAAAACATTCTTTAACTGAAATAGGTGTTAGGTTTGTCTATGCATAAGACCGTGAAAGTTTAGATTCTACAGCACGAAAATTATATTCAAGCAAAAAGTCATGTTGATAGAATGCTGTGTGAAGAAAGGACATCCAGTAAATACATTTTTGTACTTATAATACGAAGGAATCGTTGTAACATCCAGATAAAAGTTTATTTGTTCATTAAATCATGACAGGTACGAGGAAGAACAAAATTGTATCTACTAATTACATTGCTCTCGACTACGACCGCGTAATAACTTGTACATTGCTCTGGGATTAAAGGCAACCTTATGTGCAAAGACAAGCACTGTTGATTTAAGATATTACATCTAAATCCAATCAGTGCGGCGTGAGCATACATCAAAATCTTAATTATGAGGAGCATTTCATTACCAAGGGACGTATTGTTTCAACTACTGTGAAAATGAAATTATCAAGCGTCAGTCGCTGCGGTGGAATTAAGCTTGTCGCGCTACCTGCTACAAAGTATCATAGTTTTGATTAACCGCCATTGTTATCTCCCTCATCTAGTTTGTGATGTTGCTTCTCATAGAATATATTGCGTGCTCCGTGATACTCCTGATTATTTCCCGGAATACCCAACTAGTGACACGTTATTACTAGAACTCAAACTAATTGGAAATGCAATACAAGCCGTATCAAGCGTAAAGTATCTTTGTTGCAGCTGCTATTTGCATAACTTATTACACTTGCATGCTCACGAATGAAATTGCGAAATTATTTGAATTTCCTTAAAAATACTGCATGTTGACCGCATAATAAAAGGGAAGTGCTTCTGAAAACTGGCTTTTTTGCGATAAACCGAGCCAGCAAGTGACTAAAATTTACGTTTACGATATAGTAAACTTGAACTGTTGCAATGTAGTTTAGAGTTAGACTCGCCCGTTGGTGCTACTGTAAAATATATTTTTCGCCCGGCGTTCGCGGCTAAAGTAATCTGATTTGCCCCTCCAGAGATGATCATATTTGCTCTAACTATTGTAAATTTGTTCATAACTTTATTTCTTGTTAACATTTTCATTTATTTAATAAAGGATACCAAATATTGCATCGGTTTGTAACAATTTATGTTTTGAAAATACTGGCTTCAGTTGAAATTGAAACAAGACATAAGGAATGATAAATGTATACACAGTACATTTATCGCTCTGAGAAAAGTCCAAGCAGTTGCGCAAGTAAACCTTTGTTTATATTTTCGTTCCGTTGAAAGTAAGTTTATTGCCTCGGCTTTGTCTTTGCTGCCTGTTACGCTGGTGTAAACTTTACCTAAGAAAAACCTGAATGTATTAGGTTTAAAAGATCCGAATACCCTGAACACAGACGTACGCATTTACTTGTGTGTACGTATTTTCAATTTGTTTTATTGTTATTCGCACGAGTGTAGTGGTAAAGTACGGCAATATTCTGTTGCGTACCGTTTTCCCGCCGCCCGAAAGGGTTAGCTATATGAAAAAGGGTTGATTTCGCGATGGAAAAAGTGGAAATCGTGTCCCTCAAGCTCACTGCGTGTATTCTTTCTAAAACACCCTTTTGAGACGTCTGGGAGGGTTGGCAACTCGACACGAGAGTCCACAATAGATGGTACTTGTGAATTGTGAAACACTCATATGCTAAGTTTTATGACGTCACAATCAAAAATAATTGAAACTTATATTCACGTTTAAATTTCTCATTATTCTATTTATGAAATAATATTGTAGAGTTTTGAAATATTGCTATGAACTAAATAACAGCGTATTAAAATAAAGGTTGTACTATCAAAAGCACTAACAAGACGGTTAATTGGGTGGAGGCGGCACAACTCGTCGCGGTAGCACAATGCGGATTGGTGGATGAATGAACATGCTTTAGGTACTAATGGCCAGTTTATTACGAATAGTTAGTATTTTTATTTCTTATTGCTGCTTTCCAGGAATAATTAAACGTAATATTTTGTTTAACAAAGGCCGTAAACTTGAATAGCGTCAGAAATTGCGTAAAAATTCTGATATTAAACGGGGCGTAGTGTTATAAAAACAGTTCTTTCGCCAGGTCATTTCCAGCCATTGTGGCGAACTATGCTTCAAATCATCTTTTATAATATGCAAAGTCCTTTTTCAGCAGGAATATAAAGGCCTATACAGATATAAAGAACCTAAAAATAAAAATTACAAGCGTAAAAATTACAATAACCATGATTGTTTACATAAGCAATTAATATACTTAAGTAGTATTTATTTATTCGACTGCCTCGGTGGCGTAATGGTACTGAGGTACGATTGCAAAGCTGAGGTCTCGGGTTCGAATCCCGGGTCGGGCAAAGTGGTATTGGATTTTTCTATTTATTATCAGCTCGGAGTCAGGAGTTTGTGCCCGATATGGCGATAGGCTCGCCCCCTATTACATCGTGGTACGGAATATACAAGGCGAAACGTGGGTGTTCTGGTAGCACCTCTGCCTACCCCTTCTGGGAAAAAGGCGAGTGTTTATGTATGTAGTATTTATTTATATTAAACCATTCACAAGAAGGACTCGATTGATGTCGGTCTGACTGATTATGTCGCTTATACTTTAAACACACAGATGTGATTAATTAACTCGCCACACATTATGCAGATACATTATCTATTCATGTCACTCCATACAACTGTCACTGCTGGGGACGGGTATCCCCTCTTATTATGTAAAAGATCCTGGTGTCTATAACCCACTCTAATCAATTAGTAGATGAATGGATTTTATCATATATTTTGATACTAGACTAGGTTCAGACTTGTCAATTCAGACTAACGGCTGATGCTATTAGTAAGGTGGAAATTCGATTTTGATGTTTAAATCTATGTACCATCAAATATATGGAGGCAGTCGTGATTTTTGCTACCAATGTAACAACTCCCAATTTATCGAAATCACTATGGCGCATAAATATGAAGAAGGCGAATGTCCATTATCTTCTGCCAACTAAGCTTCTTGGCGCAATCACGACTAGTACATAATTTTCAGATAACGCTAATGCAAAAATACCAACTTTATATCTCGCTCGCTTTCATGAAATGGAACACGAGGTCGGTGCAATATAAGAAAGTTTCCTCCCGGCCAAAGCTTCGGGCGTGCTCAGGGGCCCCTCTTATGAGTTTACTAAGTTTCTCCTTACCCGTATGTTTTGTTCCCAGTTGTGGGTGTGTTGCGCACGCTAAATGCTACGTGCATCGCCGTCTACTGTCTAGTATCTATATGTTATCATATAGCTTCACTGTGGTTGAACGTGGAATTAATATATGTGAAGTATTTGTACATGTGAAGCTCTAGTAGTGTGAATGACAAAAAAAACGGAATATTCAATCTCTCTTAAACGCAATTAGGGGAAAAAATCTGACCGTAATAGTCACTGAAGTACGTCACCTTGGCAAAATTTCATATTTTAGACCGATTCTATGCTGTGCGTCTTTTCACAGTAGTCTTTTACGCTTTCAATTGTTACAGGCAAAACGGTATTTGAAGTTTGTTATTTTAGGTGTTTCTATATTTTCCATTATCAAATGGAATTAAAATTATTATGCACTTCATAATGGGATTTGAAAAAAAAATCTATTATCTTGTCTAGACAGAGACGTCTAGATAAGTTCAACGTTCTCATACACGCTATCTTCACCTCTGTCTTTCGTGGTAACAAACTCTGAAGTTTTATACTAGTAATATCGCTAACAGCCAAGATAACTCTATAAAATGTAATACTTTTAAATTATAATTACAATATAAATTGCCTTACGTCCATGTTTTAAAAATATTTTTGATATTTTAACGAAACGTACGTATAATCTATAAAACCGGAGATAATCTACTCAAAAATGCATTCAATGGCCTTTTCATTATTATAAGACAATCTTTCCCTGAAGATTGTTTATTTAATCTCTCCACGGATATTGGTTAAAGCTATTACAAAAATCGTAAACAAAACCCATACACATAATATAACATTACTAGGGAAAGTCACCGAATAGAGTACAATAATTAAAAAAACGTTACGAAACCGTATTTTAAGATTTACGGTTAAATTTACTCGGTCCTGGCTGTGGAAACATGCCCGAGGCAACGACTGGAGACGAAATTATTGATTTCAGCCCAACGAGCGCAAAACTTTTGCATTCGCTTCCTTTGGCACACAAATTGCTTGTCTTTGACTATTATTTTTAACGTTTTATCGCCTTATCTTGTTTTTCTGTGACCGCTGTTGTAAGCTACGCAACCTACATAATTTATGCCAACAAATATTTGTATTTCTTATTTGTGTTTCGTGAACGAGCTTTTGTATTTTTTTGTATTTGAGTTCCTAATACCTTCGGGCTAAAGTAGGTGTGACCTTTTTAAGCTTAAAGAAACATTACGGAGCAGTTAACACAGCGGGTACAAACTTAGCTAGTTTAAATAATGCTTTGGGCGCATTTTTAAAGCTAGGGTGGCCGAAAGGCGATTGCAGACTATCGTGCCGGCTACATTGCGAACTTCTTGTTAATGACTTCAATGGCTTCATTAAGAGAGACGCCGATACGTGACTGCAAATGCTAATTAGTTTAAAGCGACTAACTCGCATAGCGGCTCCAGTTTGAATCTTGCTTTTTCACGTAATCGTATTAGCGTTCGGTTCGTAACGAGGACTCTTTTTCAGTGAAAGGTCATAGTGTAGTTACACATCGGAGCGGATGCATTGTTCGTACAGTACGCTTACACATGTGCAGCGTGTTGGAGTACAGCATGGATGTGTTAAAAATAGAACGAGCCGGACATTGAACCGGTGGCTCCGGACATCGTCCTAATGAAAGTGTCCCACCATTTTCACTCTGTATTTTCGCAACTGAATCAACTTCCCACGCGACGATATCATTCTGCCTCTTGTGGTTTTCACGAGCACACTTGCACACGTGATTTCATACTTCGTGGCTGCGTTCTTAAAATATTTGTTGTATTAAATTTGATGGTTTTTCACACACATCAGCATCTCTCCACAGATTATAAGTATTACAAACCATTTCCCGATACGAACTGGTTGAACATCTATTTTAAAATTTGGGTCATGAATTTTAGCCGGTTAAGATGTGAGCTGCTGATATTTATCGAGTGTTAATCATCGGACAGGGCGATAAACTGAAGATGAGCGATGTAAAGCTCGCAGAAGGAATGCCAATTCCTTATAATATGCATGTTTGCGGTATTATAGAGTCATTATCCGTGAGTATCGGCGAGGTTCCGGCGTGGACCGTTATTACTAGGCATACATTACTCGTCGGATAATAAACGGGTGGCGGTATTAGTGCGACCAGCAGCTTCTATATCATTAGTCGCGCTGTCGGCACGTGCCGCGTGGGCTCAGACAGGTGCTTCATTTTGTAGCGGAATGGGCAGCGTGTACCCGTAGCGTTATTAAAGTATGCAATAGCGTCACGGCGCGTGCAAATGTCGCGCGGCAGTCGGCACGCGTCACGAATGCTCGCTATCTACGCTTCATGAGTGGATTGGGGCAGGTCCGCAGACAATACTATTACAACGAGCAGCGACCTTTATGTCTATATTCATTTGCTTCGTACGTCTATGCCCGCAAAAAGGGACAGTGTAAAATGGATTTGATAACAAACTACGTTAGCTTGCATATATTAAAAGTTTCTGCAGTTTGTCATATAAACCAGATGTTATATTCCACAAATAAGGAATTGAAAAATTTGAATATTGAATAATTTAATTCTCATTCTCGTAATAGAGCTTCATTTACAATTCCTCCGCGATATGAAATGCGTTGAACTAATTTCAACATGTGTTCGGTGCTTGTGCACACAGTTTTTACCGTGTTCATCACGAACTAATGTGTTCTTTGTTACTTTGAACACAATACAATACAAGCATAGTCTGTTAGTACTTTTAATAAGAATCTCTTTGTTTACCGTGACGTGCGTGGGCTTTGCCATTGACAGAATTGTTGCATTGCGCCTTTTGATAACGTAGCCTGCGATATAACTTTTCTCACGATTTCAACCATTTCCGTATAAATAAAATGTTATTTTGAATAATTTATAAGCGGCGAATGAAAATTTATATTTATAATATTTTCATGCCGTGCCAGTAGCGTTTTTGTTTTTAGTGTAACTTTGAATTACAAGATGTAAAGTACAAATTCGTACTGTACCAAGTAATTATAATTAAAGTGGCTTAATTTCATAAACACGAATACTCGTATTACACACTTCACATAAATGTGTCATGGTTTTATTCTCTTGGGTTTGATGCGAAAACGAATCTTTTTGCCACTTTCAGCTTACTTTTTTGCCCATGTTTTTGCAGTTTAACCCGACTTCAACGCGAGCGCAATATTAAATTTTATAAGAAATTAAATTTCGCTAATACTTTCGCAAACTTCGTAATGAAACAAAGAAAATTGATTTTTGTTTATAAAGTATTTAATCAAAATGCTATATTAAATATAACTAAGCTTCCTTGCCTACAAGTGAGCTGAATAAAGGATTCGTGGGTATAAAAATGTGGATTATAGGGCATCAAGTTGCGCTTTATTGCGATGTGGTGTAGGTTTTCCTCGCGGAATTTCACTTTAACGAGCAGCTCGCCGACCATTTTCAGTTTAGATTAAAAGCTTCGCGAACTCAAAGATTACTCCTACTCTCGCTGTCCATTGTTCAATAGAATTTTCTTATTGTAAGCGAGTCTTTGCTATGGAATTAACAATTGCGAAGCTTTTGTAAGTGGCTGAGTGGCGGTATCGTGCCTAATGAAGCCCTACAACTCTGTTTTAATTGCCCTCACAATGTAGCCCGTATTCCACACTAGAGCCCCTAAATGACCCAACAAATTGACCGGCTCACGCGATACATCGTGCCTATGTATTTACTTATTCTGACGCCTTTGTTACAACAAATTCAATATTTTGTTATGAAATTAAATGGATATATGTCGCGCCGGCTGCTCAACTTTCGACTTTGGTAAAGTTTTGCTCATCACAAACGTTTTTTATCTGTATCTAGTTACGAAACTCATAACGATATCTTTGAAATTGTTTTTAAGTGGATTTAAGAAATGATTTTACAGTTTATAGCTACAGGGAGAATATTAAGTTACATTTTGGCATGAGCGGCTGCCGTGGGTTAATATGATTTGTTTGATTAACACTTGAACATGTGTGTAATATTCAAAATTACCTACATCATACGCTCGTTTACAGTGGCCTACACATTAATTAACGCTGCCGTCGTCAGTCCCAATTTCAGCGACAATCCCGTTCTATCGGCACTGTATGAAATGTCATGTGCCATATTCATAATAATTGCACGGAAAATAGCCACTTGCTCACTATATAGTGTTTTAGTTCAGTGACCGTGCAATGTGCAATTTCACAGCATACGCTACAGCCTCTGTAATTTTACGACTGTTATTCCATTATTATCTTTAATGTACACACTATAGTGTCATTTCCTAGCAGGTTAATTGTTTTCTTCGTATATTAAAATATTGCCTGACTGCCTCGGTGGCGTAGTAGTACTACGGTATGATTGCAAAGCTGAGGTCTCGGGTTCAAATCCCGGGTCAGGCAAAGTGATATTTTATTTTTCTATTCATTATCAGCCCGGAGTCAGGAATTTGTGTCCGATATGGCGATAGGCTCGCCCCCTATCACATCGTGGGACGGCATATACAAGGCGAAACTTGGGTGTTCTGGTAGCACCTCTGCCTACCCCTTCTGGAAAAAAGGCGTGTGTTTATGTATGTATGTATTAAAATATTGCCATTCTTTATTCTTATGACATTGAACTTTGCCTTTCGTTTCTATCCAAAACAGCATTATAAGGCTATAGCTATCTTACAATTATCGTAATTCAATTATATATTTTTTCCCATTAAACTATTCATATATGAACTAAAATGTTAAGGGTTAAATGGCAATTGGTAGGCTTCCTCGTGTATTTAAGCCCTGCTGAAGTCTTTGACCGATGCGTCCTGCTAGTCTTGAGAACATAATCCGTATTCAAGACATTAACATGGTTGAACTAATCGCCATTAAGTCCTATAGTGGACTAAGTTTCTAGCTCATTGTAGGTCAGCTGCCTAGCTATCTTCGAGATTCCAATCCAAATTTTATTGGTAGTAGGTCTCTCATATGTGAGAGTCCGCCTGAGTAGGTACCACCGCAATGTCTATTTCTTATGCCAAACAGCAGTGTAAACGCATTGTTGTGTTCCGGTTTGAAGGACGTTGTAGTCAGCATAACTCCTGTACATATTGACACTTCACACCTTGTGTCTCAAGATGGCGAGCGCAGTGTAATGCAAAGTATTGCTTTGTTATTCATGGTGTTGTTTGGTTTTGCTAATGTCTATGAGCGGTCATATCGCTTACCATCAGGCGAATGGCATGCTCACCTCGCCATTCATTGCAATAAAAAAAAATACACCGCTGTTGTTTATGAGATAGACGTTAGGTCAAAATAAGATGATTCATCATCGCAGTATTTTATATTGTACAATGATCATGTCCTAATTTTTAAACCATTAAACCATTTAAATCATTTATTTTTTCCACACACACAATACAACTAAATAATAATATAATACAAGGAAAAGGTCAGGTCTACATTAATATATATACGTCTATAATAATATTTTTTGATACGATTGCCAATAAATAAATACAAAGGGAGCCACTGAAAACATTCTTTATCTATATTTTTTTCTTCCCATTGCTCAAAAGAATATTAATTTAATTATAAGAGATTACGTCCATTTCCTCGATTTTTCGTTTAATACGTCAGGAGCTTCACAGGGAAAAAGAGATTTGATTTTGAATTATGGTAATACTTCATTGATTTGTCAGAGGAAATAAATTGTGTCCACAGTCAACACCCTCTTATACATTTACTATGAAAATGCTCGCAGATCATTCAGTCATTGTGCTGTAGCAACTTGGGTTGGATTTTGGAATACGAATTGTCCGCTTTTGGTGTCAAAACCCTGTATGTGTGTCCCTATGTCACTTGTTGGGCCGTCGAGTCAGATGACAATTGTCGACGCCGATGGTCTATTGTGATTCCCAACCCCCGAAGGGCTACTAATATTTGAGACGAAACTTGTTTGCACCACCTCCTGTATTCAAGTGTAGGTTTCTCCAATAAGGTATTATCAGGAAAATTTAACAACTAAGCAGAAACTAACAGTTATTATGTTCTCGTCCCAGAGTCTTGAATTGCAGGAGGCCGTTGCCTAGCAGTTGAATATATTTTACTTCGTATAAAATGTAATTTGATTAGTTATAATTACCGATTAAGGACTATATCGTAATACGTGTTTTTTTTTGTTCCAGGTATGCATGGACTTCTTGATTTTATCAAATTGAACATGAAGGTAAAGAGAAAAAACGGCATTTGACTTCAAAGTTTTATCGCTCTGCAATTGTTTATACATAAAAGATCAATTATACAATCGACAGTTTTATTATTAAACCATTCGCAAATAATAAAATAGAAATACTAAATGAATGGTAAAATATGTAATGTTGCGTGTTTCCCGTTTGCATAGATAATAAAGTTATACCAAACAATACCGTGGAAAAATGTTTTATGGTGTTGCATAATATATGTGGTTCGTTTCGATAATGTGTACTCGTATTTATGAGATGTCTACTGTTGGTGCAGCTTAATACCATCTGCTGATTATTTTTAGTTTTCTCTTTCTTTTGATGTCTTTTCTCCTATTATATTTTTAGTAATGAGATCTAGAATCTTTTGTTTATCATTTCTAATGTTCTACGTTGTTTAAATTAACATGTCCATAATCGCGACTCCTTTATTGTATTGTGTTGCACCGACTTCATTATTTTATAATGGCTTGGATTACAGCATCTTAAGCATCTTCGCATGTATCTAGATTGACTAAGTATTAAGAATGGTACAGTTGCCACAGAGATTATCATTTTCGCGAGACAACATTATAAAAGATATCGAAGTAATATTTTAGAGTTTTGAGAAAGGAAGATTGCTTACTGACAACCGAAATCTATGGAGAAAAGAACGGTGTCTGTTCACTAATTTATATTTGGTATATGGTCTATCATAAACATATAAAATAATACAAGTCATAATACGTCAGTAGATATGTGGGTTGTGCAGGAATAAATTTATTTTATTTATACAATTTATATTATTTTATTCAGTTAATGTAATATACTCACATACAAATTGTAAAAATGGTCTGCCAAATTAACAAAATGTTAACGCGTAAAGGGTATAAAATACTCGTTTTTAGCGGTCACAATTATATTAACAGTCAATTTTATTCGCACGTAATTTACGCGGCATGTAAAAAGAACGTTTTAAACTGATTAAAGTTTCAACGCTTCATTGTAAGGCTGATGCAGTTTCCACTGAGCCCATATTGAGTGGTTGAGGAGTAATACCCATTTTGCATGCGCATTTTATTCCACATAGCTCTTTGAATAAATGTCAAACGAAATCAGCTTTTTTAAAAATAATGAGAAAGTTAGAACAGGTAAACTTTGAACAATGTTAAATTGCTGAGGTAGTTTCCATGATAAATTGTCGATTTAATCATTAAACCTGGTATTTATCCTGTTTCAAAGTTTGACAGATAACCATTAATCTGGAATATTAGTTGGTTGTCGTTTTTGAAGGCAGCGTGGGTGCTAGGCCGGCATGACGCTGTGGCTCATGTCACGAGGCAACCACGCGGTCGTAGTGTACGCATGCGTGGTACGTGACGGGTGAACGGTCGCTGCTAGATGTGGGGTGGAATACACCCTACCCCCGACCCGCCACCCACCTGCCCTGTACCTTAACTTGCTATATTTTAGGGTTCACACCAACTGTCAGTAATGCCTTCTGCGAATAATCTGGAGGCGAAAAATGTAATTAATTGCCAAGAATTGGCAATTATAATTTATGGGTAAAATACATTGGCTATTTCTTTCGTGGTTTGCCAAGTTCTCGATTCAGAGATTTAACAAATTGAATTTTAGTTATAGATGTGTTTTAAGGAAAGTGGTTTTTGTCTTGGCACTAGCTGATATTATCTTTGATTGGCCGATGTCCAAATGTGGCATTAAGGGTTGTTGGAAGGATTACTATAATCCACAGAAATCTGGTTTCTGCTATTGCTCCCAACTTTAATCTTTTACATCTTAATGAGGCAATGTTAAGAGATCCTATTAAGACAAAAAAAACACAAGCAAAATTGCTTTTATTTAACGAGTATGAGTGTAACGCGGTTTGATGAGGCGCAAAGTAAACAAAGCAACAATAATAAAGATACCCATGTCTCCAAATAAATACATGTCTACCAAACTACTACTATACTGTGTATACATAACACATTGTAGTATCAAAGATAGTGGAGTAGGTACGTATGTCGTGATTTTGGCGAGCATCCAAAATTCGTGTAACTTCCCACAAATACACCCTTATTCGGCCATTCGCTTTTGTTGTAGTTAAAGCTTTGAATTATGTATGGTTTTGTAGGTATTTCACTTTATTTTTTCAAGATTGCGTACTGAAAATGTGCAGAGACTGCAGAGCCGGGGTCAATGCATTATAATTTTAAGCGGCGTGAAACTATACCCTGAAGTTTATCCGTGGAATGGGATTACAGCAAACGGCGGATTTACACCACGGATTTAGGAAAATCCCGCTGACCGAAAAAGGGATATCGTTCTAATACACCAAGGTTTGAGCCAATGTTTGATAATAACATTGGTGTACGGAAATTTGTATTTAAATCTGAATACAGCCTAATATTAAACTGTTACCATCAGTTGATTGGTTATATAAAATGCCGATTTTTCTCATGAATTATAATGTAATTATAACCAAATATTTGTATATGTGTAGCTACAATTACTATCACCTGACTAACATATTAATACTATTTCTTTTCATGCTCTCCTAACAGTTGCTTTGAAATGTAAGTATTAACTTGAGTTTAATAAGAAATATCATCCGTATCATCGTTTTTATTCTTTGGGTTCAAACTTAATACAATGTTTTGGCCTGACCCACGTCTTGTTTAAAGTTAATATGACAGTTATGTTTCCTATTATCACAATTTGTATGGTAAAGTTAGTTTTGATACTTGTCCTAAAATTTGTAACTTTATCTCCATGTATGTTTATATACATTGGAAAAGAAGGATATTCGTAAATATACATTGGAAATCCTTTTTTATTTGGATGTAGTCATAGTATAGTGTTATATATTTTAAATAAAATTTTAATAATTCACTTCAATAGAATCGACCGAAGTAATTGAAGAATAAATTGTTTTTTAGATTGGTTTTGTAAATTGCTGTCAATCAAATCGCAGTGCTGTCCCCAATAAATTAGTTTTCATAATATTTTTTAACAGCTGTCCGAGTACTGTACTTCTCAATTGAACCTTCGAATCTAGCATACGTCAGATCCATATAAGCATAACCTTCATTCTTCCAATACCTATTCCAGACACGGACAACCAACGCGTGATCATCCACGTTAAGGATGTCAACGACGAACCTCCTTACTTCATCAATCGCCCTCTTCCTATGCAAACGGTGGTACAACTCAACGCAGCGCCGAACACCCCTGTGTTCACGCTTCAAGCCAGAGACCCTGACACAGACCATAATATCCACTACTTCATCGTTAGAGATAGAACTGGAGGTCGCTTTGAAGTGGATGAGAGGTCGGGCGTTGTGCGCACCAGGGGGACAGACCCCTTCCAGTTGGATATGGAATACGTGCTTTACGTGAAAGCTGAAGATCAGGTAAGGATTATTTGGAGAGTGTATTTTTGAACCTTGCTTCCGTGGCGCAGTTAGTTAAGCTCGTTATGAAAGAGACCGCACTTGATCTTCACACTGCGGTTTTCGTTTCGGGTTTGAGTGTTTTGAGACGAAAAATATGTCTGTAGTAGTTCTTGATATTCATAACACAAGACTTAGTATAAACTAGATGTCAGATGTTATAATTATCATATAAGTAATCTTTTTTACTATAAATTTACTAAAAATCTTTAGAATTATGAATATGAGGAGCTTCATTCGTGATGTTGTGGACAATGATAAGAATATAATATTTTTTACTTACTTAATGTTATAGTTCTAATGGATTTCATGAAAATTGGTTTTGTTGAACTATGTAATGTTAAGAAAATATCCTTAAGAAAATCTAAGGAAATTGAGCACGAGAGTACAATGTCGAGAGTTCGTGAATAATAGTCGACATGTATCGGTTTCGTAGTGACTCGATCAATATAAATTACATTAACCGTAACCCACCGCACAATAAATTAAATTAGACCGACGATTAATTTGGACTGCTAGTTTGGATTATTATTACTCGCGGATTTATTCAATTAAATCTTTAAAATCAAAAATGTTAATTCGCCGTTGTCAAAGCGCATACACATAAAAGCCATCAATTAATTAATTAGGTTAATTAGCCGCTGCATATTTTACGCCTGGATAAGCTATTTTTAATTTAAGCTTTGCCTAAATATCGATATATTTATTGTCACGTGATTGGCACACTTTCATCTGTGTATATTAAATTCATGTATTTCTAATTTATTAGCGTATTCAAGTTGATGGCCGTACTTTAACATTTTAATTATTTGCTGCTCAATGTAAAGATTTCAAAAGCAACAAACTTGAACTTTGTACGTAACGTTTCACAGAATGAAACCATTGACGATCGGTAACTCAATATTCTCAACATACGGCACTGAGTCCATAATTTATGACTCACACCAAAAGACTTTACAATCCATAATAAGCTTGGAATAATATCGCTCCATTTTAATTTCGTCCGAATTAATCATTCAGAGTTTTGAAATAATTTAAAATGTAATAATTTCAGAGTGGCCGCGTAGACGAGAGACGATTTCAATCCACACCGGAGGAACGATTAAGCATTGTCGGCGGTAAACGCGCCCCGCAATTTTACCTGCCAAGTTATGAAGCTGAAATAGCTGAAAACCAGAAGAAGGATTCTGAGTAAGTATTACTGTCGGTAATTTAATTAACTTCGCCGTCGCGAGAAGATATTGCGAAGGCAAAATTCAAAGGTGATATGAATATGAATGCAGTCGTTTCGGCAGCGATGTTCCACGAGGAAGTTCGGAATACCAACTAAAACAATGCTATATTGAACTTTTGAATAATGTTTCCATAGTTTTATTTCGAAATATGTCCAGCATGTATGAAGGACGTAATATCATCATTCCTTCAGGAATGAGCTACTGAATCAGCTGCATACTATGTCAATTGTCACTTGCTCAGTTAAGTTTGAGAGAACTGTTGGTCTTTCGTTACTCATAAATTAATTAAAGGGAGTTATAAAGCGACATGCTGACGCGTTTAATTGTTGAATGGTTAGATTTACGGCTTCCCGATTTTAATTTTGGAACGCATATGCGGTTGAAATTTAAAAATAATGTGGGCATAATTTTTTTTCCAGTAAGATATTATCGTTTATTTAAAACGAAAACATTGTTAAAATGTATAAAATTATTGATTTAAAAGCCATTTACTTCGCAAAACTACTCGTAAAATTTTTAGGGATGGTTTATTGAAGATTTTGGCTTTGATTAATAACTCATTTACATGCGGAAGTTATCTGTTTACGCACGCGAGCCCATAAGTGGAAACAATTTAAATATTAGTAAATGCGGCCCGCATGCGGGATGTGGGAAATATTTTGTTACAAATATAAATATTTAAAACTATAAATATATTTGAAATGTAATGTTGTGTCGGTGGAAACACTCCGCATTCTCAGAGTTACTCAGTGAGGAAAAGACACATTGGTTTTTGACAAGACCCTATTTACATTGCATAAAATACTCGATCTAAATGTTACAAACATGATTTTTCCTCAATTTCAGTATCATATCTGTGAAAGCGAAGTCTTTCGCCGACCGTGAGATCCGGTACACGCTAAAGGCGCAGGGACAAGGCGCAGGAACTTTCAACATCGGCCCTACTTCTGGAATAGTGAAATTAGCAAAAGAACTGGATTTCGAAGACTTGAGACAACCGCACGTTTATTCACTGGTTGTCACTGCGACTGAAGACTCTGGTGGCTTCTCGACCTCTGTTGAAGTGAGTCATTTTTCTACAATATTTTCAATTTAATATAATTTTTTGAGCTAAATATTTACTGGCGATAGGCTCGCCTCCTATCACATCATGGGACGTAATACACAAGGGGAAACGTGGATATCCTGGTAGCACCTCTACTTACTCCTTCTGGGAATAAGGCGTGATGTTTATGTATTTATGTAAATATTTACTTTAAAGGATGAACATATTGGCTGAGATCACAATTTCGTATCCAGATTATAAATCTTTAGCTTTTCAGAATTGAAGGCGAATTCTTAATTAAATATTTATTGGTAAGGAAACCCGCATACTTAAAAATTCTTCATAATCATTTCGAAGTTATGCGAAGTCCGTAATAGGCCCGCTTATTACGCTACAGTCTACCTCCGCTAAATTATAGGGAAGATGCGTAATCCGTGGTGGAATAATTCACTTACACAGCTAATATGATTATTAATCAACTCTAATTTATATGCCTTGATCTTGTCTGAATTGCGAGTTGGCGCGTGTTTGCATATGAACATATGACGATATAAGAGTACGCTTTATTGCGTTATAAGTGTGGGTTATGGGTACCTAGACGCATCTAGTATTACATTAATGTATGTTAATTTGTTTAATGTAATGTTAAAGAATAAATGCCAAGAAACAACCAGTAATTGCAAGTTCATAAATGTTATAATTGTCTTTTTTCTTGATACATATTTTAATACTAGCTTCTGCCCGCAAACTTCATCCTGCGTGATTAACTTTATTTGAAATTTCCCGTTCCATCCCGTCCTGTTATATCCCGCCCTGACCCATCTCATTCTCACTCAAGGCATGTAATCCAGTCCCATCCCATCTCATTGAGTATAAAGGAGTAAAAAATATATCGGAATTCCTTCCTCATCCCACTGGAACACCACATTTTTCGGAATAAAAATTAGCCTTCGTGTTAATCCAGAGTGTCAGCTACCTCTATACCAAAATTCATCGCAATCCGTTAAACCGTTTCTGAGTTCATCGCGCACAGCCGCACAGACAAACAGACAAAAATTATAAAAATCCTTGTTTTTAAATCTAATACAGTCCCCCACATATCAGTTTTTCTCATTTATCGTCTATGTACAGACATAGATCGGTTACAAATTTATTATACGCATAGATATAAATACCTCATCTATAGTTAGGTATACTTCAATTGTATTTAATCTACATGCTACATTTTATCGCTTACAGACCTAGGATTGTAGAGTAAAGATTATAAGTGGGCTGGAAAGACACAATCGTTGTAAATCTTAATGGTTTAGTAGAAACGATTAGTTACGAACGTGGTTCGATCGATAAACTTCAAACAGTGGCTTCGTAAGCCAACATGGTTCTGTCAAGGAAAACATGATTAACATGGTTGAACTATTCTCACATATAATACTTTCTGTTTTGGAGCATAAATTTCTTTTCATCCACTTTCATCAATCGCTTAATCCAGTCCTGTTGATCCAGGACACTCCAAACCAAACTCCCGTATAAAAAATCTAATATTGAATTCTTACAGGATGAACATCAATTTATAATATTATGCGATTCCTTTCCAGTTAACAATCCGAGTGACCGACGTCAACGACAATGCTCCTAAGTTTGAGCTACCCGACTACCAGGCGCACAACGTCGATGAAGACATTCCTCTTGGCACCAGTATATTGAAAGTAAAGGCTATGGACGCTGACTCTGGAAAGAACGCCGAGATCGAATATTTAGTTTCAGGTAAATTTCTCTTGGTTTATGTTGCCCTGGTATTTTTTTAAATACATTATCGACTTATAAAAAATTTGGAAGTATCAATATTAGGCGTGTTCTTCAAGAAATAAATGTGCCTTATTCAGGGTATTTTACTATATGACATGCCGGCCATTGAAACCGAGGTCGCTTTTTGTAAACAATAAATATGTTAATAAAAAAAATTGCTTATGATACATTATGACAAATGTCCTGCACATTCGTAATATCACGTTTCCAGAAAAGAGTAATATGATATATCCACTTAAGAAGAGGAAAAAATAGCAGTGTTGATAATGTCAATACGAATTGTATTACGTTTTTAGAGCCGTGAAGCTATTTAAGCAGGAAGTTGTGTAGTTTGAACGCATCCAATTTGCAAATGTGTCATGGATCTCTATTAAATTGTTGATGCCTGATTATGCTACGGCTATAAAGTCAACGCTCTCGTTTAGATGAGTAAGCCGAATTATAAAGGTCATTCTGAATTGTTGATTTTTTTACGAGAACACTCGTTTTATTTTACTGCTATTATCATAGATGTATTTTCTTACACAGTTTATGAATTGTACTTTTATTGTTAAACATCTCTAATAAAAATATTTTATTATATTTACAGACGATCACTTCAGTGTTGACTCCAACGGCATCATTACCAACAACAAGCTTCTCGATGCGGACAATAATAACGCTTATTATGAGTTCGTCGTCACAGCCAAGGACAAGGGTGAGCCGGCTAAAACAGGCACTGCTACAGTCCGAGTTTACACCAAAAACAAAAACGATGAGGAACCCAAATTCTCCCAACAAGTATACACTCCGAACGTCGATGAAAATGCCGGCCCTAACACTTTAGTCACAACTGTAGTTGCATCCGATAAAGACGGTGATAATGTACGCTTTGGTTTTGTTGGCGGAGGTACTAGTTCAGGCCAGTTTGTTATAGAAGAGATAACTGGTGTAATCCGACTACATAATAAAGCTATATCATTAGATAGAGACAAATATGAACTAAACGTAACTGCTATGGACGACGGAGCATGCTGTGTGAATGGAGACGCCACAATTCATACATCAACAGCTGTCGTGGTCGTATTTATAACAGACGTGAATGACAACAAACCTATATTTAAAGATTGTCCAACATATTTTCCAAAAGTTGAAGAAGGTGCGCCAAATGGCAGTCCAGTCATAAAAGTTCACGCGACTGATGAAGACAAAGGCGTGAACGGACAAGTAAAATATTCCATAGTACAACAGCCTAATCAAAAAGGCACTAAATTCACGGTAGACGAAGAAACAGGTGAAGTATCGACGAATAAAGTATTTGACAGAGAGGGAGATGACGGCAAATTCGTATCGGTAACTGTAAAAGCAACTGATCAAGGCGAACCGTCATTGGAAGGTGTTTGTTCCTTCACTGTAGAAATAACAGATGTGAACGACAATCCGCCATTGTTTGATAGACAAGTAAGCAATCTACTACTGTAAATATAGCTAATAGTTGTAGAGCACTTTAGTGCATGCTATCACGGAGTTTATTGCATGAATTTCAGCCGGCCATTGTTCACTGTAATTCTGGTGTGTCTTGCAGAAATATGTGGAGAACGTTAAACAAGATGCCAGTATAGGCACAAACATATTGCGAGTTTCCGCATCTGACGAAGATGCCGATAATAACGGCGCCATTGTATACACATTAAGCGCACCATATAATCCCGCCGACATAGAATATTTTGAGATTCAGCCCGAATCGGGCTGGATCGTACTAAAGAAGCCGCTCGACGTAAGTGTGCCTTTTATTTACGTTACCCAACACACTCACAACCACATCGTGTGAGATAATGATAAGAGAGACGAATGAATGAGATCAACTTTACTAATAAAGTTTGGTGGATGAGTGCTACCTACAGGCCTTAGGATTGAATTGGCACGTACGTTTAAGTTTTTACAATGTAAATAGTTGTAAATTTGCTGCTGTAAATTGCCTCGGAGGGTAATCCTGGCTGTGAGGAGTAGTTGTCCATTGAACGGGCGTGCAGCGCGCGGGCGCGGCCGCGCTTGTTGTTCTTGCAGCACAATTAGTTTGAGTTGCCGCCAGCGCCGGCTCCGCACTCAATCTTCGTTAACGTTTATTTCCGCACCACCATCTTGCATTAACTATGTCTTACAGATAAATGCGACTTGTGTACAATACTAACCTTGTAAAGGATATAATACTGCTGTAAATATTTCACCGTCGAAACCTATGTTTAGTTCTAAAACATGTACAGTTTCTGTAACAGCACTTCTGTATATTTCGCACAAACTAGTTTCGAAGTTTATTTTATGTAAGTAATCGATTAATTGATTTGGAAAGCTTTCGCTTTGAACATACTTATCAGTATTATATGTATTATGTACATGTTTTGTTACTAATCTCAATTAGCTTCGCGGGCACCTCCGCCAGGGGCGGTTCGATCTCCGCCCTCAGTGTATTTTCCAGATGCTAGACGACTACTCATGCCACATTATCATCTGTGATTTACTACGATAATTTTTAAATTTTTTCCAGGGTGCCAGTATTCTATTGATATTTATATATATTTGTATAATATTAGTTGATAATCAAGATGGGCAGATTGCCTCTAAGGCAGTTTGGCCATCTCGCCAGTTGTGACATATTCCTTCTGTGAAAGGGGCAACGTTCTCAAAAACAAAATTTGTACAGTTTAACCGTAACGTCCATCGTTTGTAATATATTCATTTAAATGAGTGTCGTTTCGTTGTAGACATTACGAGGTCACCAAAACATTCTTATGACAACTTGACCTTTCCGCCATGTCTTGTATGCAGAGCTGCATGCATTTGCCTGCTTTTTGTTGAGTTATTTTTTTTTTACATTAGTTTAGTTACATTACTGTAAAAAGTACTTTACTATACCTAATGTACAGTTTATCTTTTTCTTCATTGTACAGATGAACTTGTAAAATACGAGAGATATTTTTGTTTCCGATTTATTTTCTTGCACCACCTAATATTGGCTACATCAAGGAGTGCTACTGTAAGTAAGTGTGACTGGTGCCTGTATGTGGATGTTGATGACAAGAAGGAACATTATTTTATAACTGATTCTGTGCAATGATTTTCCTCTTCTTTTAATTTAGCTTATAGAATGGAAGATGGACGCGTGCGAGGTATCAGTGAAATACTTAATCTTAACTTTATACTTAAAGAGTTAATAGAAGTAATGTGGAAGTGGAAGAGACTTGTTTATTTTGTTATTTGTTTGTTAGCCATGAGTATTTATGTGTTTCTATTTAGTTGTGTTATGTTTTGTTTTCCCCGCTGACCTCTGACCCGTGTATCTGTAGCGGGACAGGTACCGACTGCGCGTGCGCGCGTCCGACAGAGGCGACCCGCCCTCCTCCGCAGACGTGGACGTTGAATTAGACGTGGTAGACAGGAACAATAAGCCCCCCATCTGGGACATGACCACGTATGGCCCCGTTCACATCAAAGAGAATGTCACAGTGGGTACCGTAGTGACCAGTGTGAAAGCAAGGTTGGTATAAGGCGCAGCGGGCTCGAGGGCCCGCCGCTCCTCCACTCCTTAACACTACTAACGACGTGGTTTTGTCTGTTTCCATCGACTCTTTCCCCGATAGCGAGAAACGTACAAGTTGGAGGCTATGGCTCAAGACAAGGGCTTCCCACCCTTGTCCAGAACCGTGGAGGTCCAGATAGACGTAGTGGATCGCGCAAACAATCCCCCCGTGTGGGACCACACGGTGTATGGCCCGATCTACATTCGAGAGAATTTGCCCGTGGGCGCCAAAGTGGTGTCCGTGAAAGCAAGGTGCGTGGGTAACTGTTCGGCACGGGCACCGCACGCAGCCCCGACACCTGCACGCAGTGTGCCACGCCGCGCCGCGACACCGCCGCGCGCTCCAACACACTCACTACCTACCACTTCCCATCACCGGCTGACCAGGATCCCGTCATTTATCTAGATGGAAATTGGAAAGTTATCGGCTTATTTGAAAAAGGAAATATTTCATCATGCGTTTTGCTTTACCTAGTTGGAATTCTGACGTAAAAGTAAACCTCATGATAACATCAAAATTCAGCAATATTTTATTTTTTCATCGCGGACGGTGTGTTAGAGCGCGAGGCGGTGGAATGGTGCGCCGCGGTAGTGTTAAGATATCGTCTGCCTCTCACTTGGTGATCTAACTTCGGTGTTATCATTATTTATGCATATCGAATGCATCGTCACGAACACACGGAGTTTACGTGTATCACCAGCGTGCATTGTAACGGGCTCACTGCTTACGTGGAACGGGGAACACAGTTTATTATGCTTTTGTTCAAAAATATCTATTTTTTCATTAGAACCCTGTTGCAGTAGTTAAAAACGATATAGATATTTTTGAACAATGCGTGAGAGGTGTCAAGTTGATACTTGTTAAGTCTATGTCCATTGTACCTGCATGTAGGCTGAGACATCAGTGCATTATGAGTCGTTAATTTATCACAGTTTTATGAGGTTATGAAGTAAGGGATGATTCAGCATGTTAAAGTTTACCTCAGTGTATTAGCTCGTAGTAAAATGTAGGCAGTACGTATTGTCCAGTTCATTTTAAATGACGTTTATTTCGATAAATTATGATAGTGCTTGCCAAAATGTTTTTTTGTTGGCATTTTATTTATTCGCATATGTTTTGTTCTCGTTTCGAATACGATCAAGCTTTTCTAATATATGAAAGTTTTGATTGGAATTGAAATAAATTGTTAAATCAGTCCAGTTATGCCTAATAAAGTTTTTACTACAGACCATTTTATTTTCGGTATTTGCTATCCTTTGTCACAGATCAACATTTTTGTTAAGTTCTTGAACATTTTTCTTATGTACGGAACGGAACGTAGATTGTAGCATTGGGTTTTTATTTTATTAATTTAAATGGTCTCATCATGGAGTTATTTCATTGGACATTTTGAGTAATACTTGATTTAATTATTTCTGTCCTGCTTGACTCCAAATCTGAAATAGGTTTGATAGTATAAATTGGTTATGTAAAACGATAAAAAAATCCTATTTAAAAGTAATAGGTATTTATAGAGGAATTTTGATAATGGGTCAGAGTAGAAAAATTATATAAAATAAATTATTACATGCTATAGCAACCGACATTCTTAAATTGCTGATAAATAAATAGATGATTCTTTGACATACCAAAAGTACTTGAATAACGATTTTTGAATAATAATAATAATTTTGATACATGTTTTACACTAGTGAAATATTTTTAAGAACGCCGGTTGAGTTGGAAAGTTAATTTTTGCAGTCGAGGAAACTCAGTAAGTATGTTCCTGGGAGATAATAGCCGAACAAAAACCTAAACTGAATGTGCATCACTTATGTGCCACGGGCTACCGATTAGTTTGTTATTGCATCGTTATTTTACTTTCATAGTGCATCTATCACAGAGTGCAGGCCGATGGCAAGTCTGGTTCACCTCTATTGTCTATCTGTTCGTCCTAAACAACACATTTCAAACTCACTGTAATGTTAATGGAGACGAAACCATTACTAATTCACTTTACTAACTCTATTTTATTATTATTAATTAACGAGTAATTCATTTACAAAATTGTATTTGTGTATTCGATATTTAAATGATTTACGAGTTTATCAATGCAAGCATGGAAATATTTTGGTTTCAGGGTATTGTCTATGTATTTTCATCAAAGTTTTGAATTATTTATTATTAGTTTCACATTGGTGGAGTTTTATTTCTCTCTAAATATAGTTATTTAGATCGTCAGTTTTTGGTTTTACAGATACTTTAGTTTATTCAAGAAAATTACTTGTTCTTATATTATTTTAGGAATGTTTTGTTATGACATCATATTATAATGTCAACGCAGTTTCAACTTATTAAGGAGCCTCCGTGGCGTAGTTGGTTAGAGGCCGGCTGTAAAACGAGTGGCCGCGGGTTCGATGCCCGCACCGAGACAAATGTTTGTGTGAACGACAAGTATTTGTCTCGGGTCTGGGTGTTTGTGAGACCAAAAAGTCTCTCGTAGTTCCTGATACCCACGATACAAGATTTGATCTTAGTGTGGGGTCAGGACTATGTATGTGACTGTTGGGTGTTATTATTATTTATTTAACCATGTGCGTTTGTAAATGCCTAATACCACGATCTCACTTATCGGTTGTCGGACGTGATAAAATGTCGGGTGGTTTAGGAAATAGTATACTAATTACATTACACTCACCTAACTTAGGTTTATTATCGGTTAGTTGATGACAAACATTGACAAGTAGCTTACCACTAGACAAGGCCGATAAAAATCGTATCGGATCTATCTAGTCTACGGCCTTTTATGACGTTATTCACACTTGGTGGATGTGGGGCAATAGATTCGCTTAGGGATTAAAAAAAATACCTACCCTTTTAATCGAATCCGTTATTTCACTATTTCTTGAGTCAAAGAATATCCACGGCTGAAGTCCACCACTCATTTCCCTCGTGTAAATAAATAAATATATTGATATCCGATTAAAATCTGAATTCGACACCCGATAAGTCGTAACGTAAAATGGTTTCCCAAATATTGTCTGAGTAGTTTTGGATCTTAATCCACCGTCTTTGGCCGGTTAGACGAAAGAATAAAGGTTTTTGTACAAGTGAATCATTTAAATCTCTAAGTGGGACTTGAAAGACTGCGTCCATAATAATATTTTATTCCATTTCTTTTTTTCTATAAACTGTGTTAGGCTTTTATGCAAAAAAAAAGCATATTGATCTTAATAGTGAAATCACACTTTTCAAGCATACCGTTGTTTACTATATACTTTTGTTGTCCCATAAATTATTTTTTTCAAATACTGGTATTTTCATAAATTTAATTCAAGATAAATCTCAATACATTATTTGTAAATGAATTGCTCTTTTAGAATCAAGAATCTTTTTAATTAAATTTTCTGAATATTTAAAATACAATTTATTTTTTATAAAAAAGGCGACGAGGCATTTTGTGATATGCTTCAGTTTCAATCAGTATTTTTGTAACCTTGATGTCGTCTTGTGCCGTTGTTAATCGTTTTTAGTTTGCTGGAAAGGCTGCGTATTACAGCGTCGTTTGTGTTTGCAGCTCGGGCATCGAGAACAACCCCACCGTATTTTATCGATTAATGCCCGGCTCCACCGCGCAGACCAACAAGTTCCATACGTTTTACCTTCAACAAAGAGCTGACAATGGTTTTACATGGGCCGACATTAAGGTCAACCACCCCCTGGACTACGAGAGCATCAAGGAGTACAACCTTACTATCCGAGTTGAGGTAAGTTTCTTGATTCAATATATGTATAAACATATCACGACTATTTATAAAGAGTATATACTTATTATGGGGCCGAAATAAAATGAAATAAATAAACGCCTTATATTTTTAGTGAAAATCACACTATATTTTACGTACTCTATTTTTTAATTACTAGTTAATTAATTATATTAAAAGAAAAGTATTTTTAAATGCTGCTAGGTGCTAGAACCCCTGTTCAGGTGAAGGCCTCCTCCAAAGAATTCCATTTGATTTTGTCCTGTGCCTTTTGGCCAATTTAATGCTGTCGAAGCGAAATATTCCTTTCCTTGAGCTTTCCACCGTAATATGAAGAAGCAATCAAACTGGACGGCATAATAGTGTCTATTGACGAAAGATTAGATTAGATTGTCTGTCGCCAATCCATAATGTTTAATTATTTTGATGTGTGAAGTTAAAAGAACCTCATGATGAACCCTATATTATTATAATCATTACAGTCATAACTCATAAGTATTTATTTTGTGGCTACAAAAAGATACATGATCTTGATTCACTTCACAGTAACTTTTACTCCTAATCGGGTTTCGAGTAGCTGTTCCGAGCCAAAATGGTACTCAAGGGAACACTGTACCGGTAATTCGAAAACAGTCGACGGTAACCCATTGGCTGGAGCCGCATTGAACAAATTTTCTTTATGTATCACGAAATTACCTGGAATGTTTAGTTACTCATTAATGTTGGCTCAATAATATATCTGTAAGTAGTTAATGATAATATTTTATTTAACCAAAATGGGAAATGTTACAAAATTTGATTAACGTCACAACTATACAAAAATACCTAAATTAAAATATTTTATCGGTGATCTCCGCACTACGTTCGGGCTCTATTCTATTATATCTTCTATTTCGAGAGATATATATAATAAATATCGATTAGCCAGCATACTGTGCGTATTTGATGAATGACGCTTTCGTACGCTACCGATAAAGGATTTAATTTTTTATCTTATAAACCTTGGAAATTGTAAACTTCTTGTTTAGACTAATTTTGTAATCACAAAGTATCTAATACTTCGGAAACTTGAGCATAGCGGGGTAAATTTGTACTAATTTCTTATGAAGAGTTCATTAAACTGCCTGTTGAAACTCAAATTTATCTTTTGATAATTAGTTTTTGAAGGTTTGTTAGTACAAAATGTCTACATTATAGTACGTACGACAGTCTCCGTGACGCTGTTGGTTAGACGCCGGCTGTGAAACGAGAGGTCCCTGGTTCGATCCCCGCATCGAGACAAACGTTTATACGGTCTACAAATATTTGTGAATGATAAGTGTCATTGATGATAGTGTTGATTTTTAGAAGTGGAAAACTTATAACTTACTTCGGACGTTGTCGTAACCCCCCAGGATTATTTATTTAACCTCTTTCATATAATTAAAGTGAGAGCTTACATTAATACTTATGGTAGTTTAGTAATATTTTTCGCCCTGAATAGGTCACCGTACATGTTGAAAACGGGTATGGTGATCCACGTAACTATGTCTTGTTTTGGTTTCACTCTGTGTGTATCCAGTTATGAATTTGCCGACGTAGAGACGATCATCTTTCGCCGTAATGTACTATTTGTATTAGCTAGCAGTTATTTTTAGGGTTTTTGTAATCACTTTATCGTGTCAGTATAAAAATGGTCGTCTACAAGAACGAATGGTTCTATAACTGATGTTTTTTAACTGTTAGGAACTAAAACTTCTTGCTTAGTTCAATCTGACTTTTCAAGAATATCAACCTGTCTACTTCAGCTTAAACTTGTGTTTCTATTAAGATTATTTTAGTTTATTGGATTTAAAGGGCTGAGTTAAAGTAAGGATAATTTTAAAGAGATTGCTTTAACGCAACAACAGTGAAGAGCGTATATTACTACTCATGATGTCGGGTAGTGTGTAACCGTTAAATATTTATCCATGGTATGATCGTGGTTCATTTATAAATAGTAAATAGTGTTGGGACAGCTCACACATTCGGTTGTTGATTAGCTAAACATTTGTTTTGTTGCAATGTAACAGACCGAGCATTCCACATCGCTTGTGAATAAACAATGCTGTGCATCATTTCGAAATGAGCTGAAATTAAAATTAATTTTACGATAGAGAAAATATAATGAAATTCCGTGAACACAATGAACGGTAGCGGGAATAGCGTCCAATTTACATATATTTAAACCCGTTTCCGTCGTTTGAGCCGTTGTAATACTTTTAATTCCCGTCAGTTTCACTGGATTGCATCAAACAACTGTGTTTTGCAATTGTAATTGTTTTGTTAATGTGTTTTGAATCGTCACGTTAAATATTTATTACAAATATTAGCTCATATTGCACAATATCACAATATCAACAGTAGCGTGCCGATGTTATTAGATACAAGTTTATTCAACAAATGTTTCCTGCTTGTTTGACCTACACCAAATTAGTTTTATATGGAATTTTCAGTCGAGTAATTTCGTGATATCTAAATTCGCTAAAATATTACTGCCTCGGTGGCGCGGTTGTACTACGGTATGATTGCAAAGCTGAGGTCTCTGGTTCGAATCCCGGGTCAGGCAAAGTGATATTGGATTTTTTTATTCATTATCAGCCCGGAGTCATGAATTTGTGCCCGATATGGCTCTGCCTACCCCTTCTGGGAAAAAGGCGTGAGTTTATGTATGTATGTATGCTAAAATATGACAAGTATACTTAACGGTATGTATTACCGATCTTAATAATGATGCAATAATTATTTCTTATACTTACATAAAACGATGTCCATTCTGAGACGGGCAGAGACTACAGAGTCCCAAAGGACACGTTTTAATACGTATTTCTCAACATGACATTCTTTATTAACACTAAAATTTCCTCGTCTTTTTCTAATGCGATAATTTCCTATCTCTCCCAATAGAACAATGGAGCTCAACAGTTAGCCTCGGAGGCGACGGTCTACATAATGTTGGAGGATGTAAACGACGAAATTCCCCTGTTCACTGAGCGGGAACAAGAGACGGTCCTGGAAGGCGAGCCTATAGGGACGAAGGTCACGCAAGTCAACGCTATTGATAAAGACGGAACTTTCCCCAACAACCAGGTAAGAACCTTCAATGCTTACAAAACTTAACGAATAGGTATACAAATCTCTTTATATTTGATGTGATTGGGAAGTTTTAGCTAGGAATGGAAACGAAACCTATGTAAGAGAATTTCATGATTGATGGATTGGTTTTTGGTTTTACCTTTTAAACTTTGATTCGTAATATGAATCTATCAAAAGATTTTACCATCAATGTGGGTATTGTAGTAAAAATTTTGTACGTATTTTGATAATTTTATTTGGTTGGTCTTGATCTAGAGCCTATGACATGTGAAATGACACGTTAGGTTCTGGATTCGATTCCCAAGTCTAGCAATTCTTTATTGTTAATTATATGGTCTGACATTTTTTTGAGGCTGGTATTCGCACCCAGGACGGAAGCAGATAGTTTGACTATTACATGTTAGCTTTGGTGACCTCTGAGTGGCGTTATTGGTATCTGCCTACTCTTTCAGGGATACAGGCGGAAGCGTAATATGGTTCTATGGTGGTGATAGGTTAGTCGTAACTGCCTGCATTACAAACTGTATACATTTGGTGTAAAACTAGTTACAATAGCTCGCGAGAGTTTGCGTCCAGTAATCACACAGTGCACGGTCATTGTCTAGTAAAAATAATTCGGCATATTGTTTTCTCCAGCCAGAGATTGTGTCGTCAACACTCTAAGGGCCTTATAAATAAACTCGGATGAGCGAAGAATTAACTTTAGTATAAGGCTTTAAAATTGATTTGACTTTGATTGATGGTTATTTTCACTATACTCCTAATATTGAATAATGTAACTATAATAATATGGTTGCCTAGCCCTCTATGCAACTCCGTGTTTATTAATAAAGTAGTGAATACCTTGCTATCCCAAATAATCGAGTCAATTTTAAAGCCTTGGACTAAAGTTAATCCTTCGCTCATCCGAGTTGATTAATAAGGCCCTAAGACTATTGCGCTTGCAACAGTGCAATCACAATTTTGCGCTAGTATATAAAGTGAAGTTTACTCATTTCGTAATCTATACATTGTTATTGTTTAGTTCGCTAGCACTCGTCTTACTTCCTGTCTCTCATTCTGAGTCCTTTAGTCTAGGTGTGCGACGTAATTGAACGGGTGGCAGTAATTGTAATTACAACAAATTATTATCTTTTTCTACACTCTACTCATTAGAAACTACATATAACTTTATCGCACTATCAAACAATAAGGACTGATTTCACCACTTCAACTAATTAATAAGTCAATTAATCAAATATATTAGTTTTGTCTGCACATGTCATAACATGGTCAGCCTCAGGCTATGGGCTGAATGGTTTATGTAATTATAGTTAATATCTCGTGATTATTACGCAGTGGCCTCGAGCGGATTAATTATGGCCGCTCCAGACATTACTAATATTCAAGATATAAGATAATCGTGGATTTCAATTTTAGAATAGAATTTAGAATATATGTGGTAGAGTCACGCTGTTGTCAGCCATGACTCAGCATGAATGGGCAGGCTCGTCCGGGGTGGCACCACTGTCTCACAGAAGATCGACGTGAAGCGATAGCTATGCTGTCGCGTTTCGTTCGGTGAGTGAGACTGCCGGATGCCCAATACCCCTTTCCTCTTCCTATCCTTTATCCTTACCGCCCCCCTCCCGATCTGATGAGCCGGCAACACATCCATGATCCAAGTGTAGTGGATGTTCATGGGCGGCAGTGATCACTTACCATCAGGTGACCTGCTTGCTCGTTTGCCGGACCTACGCTATAAAAAAAAAAAATAAAAAAAAAAAAAATCTCGACTATTATTCATAAGGGTCTGTCGGCATAGGTTTGGACCGTAGCTCAATTGGTATCATGTACTTTGAGCAATAAGGATTATTGGCAATCATCTTAAGACATTTTTTGTAGTACTTTAGTTGTTCCCAATTTTTTTTGATAACGCTAGACTTTTTTACGTCAAATGTATAGTACTCAACCTTACTTTACAATTTAATATTTATTAGATGATATTATAAATATTACTGATCGCCAATCGGACTGGAACCCAATATAATTGTCCTCGTTTTCACAATGATTGAGTTTTATCACTTCTACAGTAAATATTATAGAAATACCAATATATTTAACATATTTTAAAATGTTCGTTCACAGACCGAAAAGTGTTGTTAGATATCGTTCTATCAAATTATAAATTCGCGGCTAGGAAGGCAACCTTAATTAAGATGATACTTTGTTTATCTCTCAACAACACCGCGCATTAAAACCTCCAAGTTTTCACTTTCTGAATAAATAATCAAAGCTAAAATAGATTTAATGTTTACACTAATTAAAACTGGCTGTAATGAGGTCATGTTATATGCGTAATCATTTACTATCCGTTCATAACTCTATGAATTCTAATGA
This sequence comes from Theretra japonica, assembly GCA_033459515.1. Taxonomy (NCBI): domain Eukaryota; kingdom Metazoa; phylum Arthropoda; class Insecta; order Lepidoptera; family Sphingidae; genus Theretra; species Theretra japonica. The sequence continues at coordinate 8,896,963 of CM065930.1, forward strand.
TAGTAATTTTATTGTACGTAAAAAAAAGGAATTGTAATGATTTTGTTTCCTTATTTAATTGCTTATACAAACATATTACAACTATACAGATTATTGAATCATAAACTCAACGCAGCTTTACCATACATCATAATCATCGGCAATATTGTGAAAAGACATTATTAATAAGTAATAACATCAAATTATGTTTAGGGTAGCTAACAATCTGATCTCGTGGCTTGCTCTTGACTCGATTTCATTTGAAATTTAGTATAAAGTGACATGGATGTTGGACAATTTGACGCTACAATAGAGCACGATTTTACTTGATTGCGGTGACGTTAAATAGAACTAAATGAAATTGAGTGTCAAAGGTAGGCCCGCTGGGAACACTTCACCTTTTATGCCCGTACTTCGAAAATCATTCGTGGTTAAGGTACAAAATGTTTTGTAATTGTGTGAAATGCTGATATAATTAAAAGTAGAGACATTTTGATTATTGTTATCTTTATCGTTAATCGTGGGATAAGAAGCTCGTTTGCATTTTAAATCCCGCTTGAATTGAAAGATATGAATGAGAAATGATTGTTCAAAAATCAGTTATTATTTAGCAGTAGGTTGTATACTTAAATATCCATAGATTGCACTGCATCAAATAGTATACTCTGCCGTTTTATTAATATGGAGTATGGCAAGTGTGTTGGACGTACCTATGACGAATGATCGGCTCTTCGCTATTCATCGCGGCTAATGACTCGTGATACCTTTCATAAATTAATGCCGGCTTCAACTCGCCTCGGAAAGTCATGGAAAACTTACCGGGCCCGGTTTATTATACGACCTAAATTATTCAAATTTTGCGTATAATATAGCTGACATTAAAATATATTTTTGTGTGATAACATTTATTGACATATAATTTCGTTTATTAAGTTTAAAGTACATACAAACATGTCTATAGACTAGAAGTAATAAGTACTAATACACGATTCGTAAACTAAACTGCTGTTACACATATGTCATACACTGTGGTCAATCAAAACATACATTAATTAAATTTAAAAAAGTATCAGAACTATTGTACTCGTCGGTGGCGAATAATATATAGTTTTAATATAAGAAAGGAAATTATAACAATTATAGGTAATCTCATTTTTTATAGAACTCCCCTTAATTAAACATGTAAATCGCTACATATTCCCAATTGAAGGAGCTCTATGTGTATATATAAATGTATGCTATGTGAGGTTATTTCATGGCAAGTTGAGAAACTAAAAGCACCTGTAATTTCTTTATTTTCCTGATTGGAACGCTAAAGTGCTTGTCAACTCATCCGTGAAGTTGTGAAAGCCATCAGAGACTCACGGCAACAAACATTCGGGAATGAAAAAGAATTACCAACTGTTTTCAATGTGTCGATATTGTACAAACAAGAAGAACATTCTTTAAACTTTTCTGTGTTGGAAACTCGTTGGGAAGTCGATAAAATACCACAATACTTATAAACTGAAAAAAATATACGTTTCTGCTTGTTGTGTTAAATTGTTTTTAGAAAAATTTCGTTTGTTATAAACACGTTAATCTTCGAGAATAACGTAAAAATATAATAAAACTAATTGGAAGAAATAAATGGCGACAAAAATTGTGAAAGTTCGGAGATAATTTTGTCTATTCTGTCTCCCCTTCAACGTAGATAGATGTTGAAAACCACATCCTTACTATATTGATACAAATACTAACATTATAACGTGTAAGGGAACACTTAATCGAGGGCAAATATTGTTCAAAACTCAAATATGTAAAGTCGATTGAGAATCGAACTCAGGTCTTTATTATTAACCCTCTAAATTACCCTTAAACCCAGTGGACTTTGAAATATTTCCCACTAATATATATTTATTGGTCTGCAGTTGTGAATAGTGAGATCAATAAAATTAAATTAATTTGCTTGGTCAACCCGTTCAGTTAGCAAAAGCCACGTTGAAAAAGCATGGTTGATGCATGATGTCGTCCGGCCCGCGGAGTCCGTCACGCAATACGGCGATATACGAGTACGCCGCATCGTTTACATATCGTCAAATGAATCTTCCATTGTAATGTATCGACTGTGTCATAGTTGATTTACTTGTCTGATATTATAAATGCGATGTATACGGTTATAAATATGAGCAAGTCACAACGGCTCCACGCATGCCAAGTTTTGTGGCCATTCATCCGCTAATCGGTTGCAGACTTCAAAAGGAACTAACAAACCGATTTTTCCATTTAAAATGCATTGGATGGAATTGAAAACATACGGTGCGTTGATGAGCGCCAGATATCGACGAACTTTTCACTCTGACACAACATGTAAAAAAGCAATTATAAATAAATCGTTTTATTGTTTTAAAAATGCAGGCCAGTTCCTTGTCTCCATAAATGTAACTATTGATTGTACAGATTCTATTCTGAGAATACTTTATTTAACACTAGCGGTCCGACCCAGTTTCGCTTGTGTGCATTAACTCCATCCCACTCTACTCATTAACGCCAAGTTTTAAATAATTCTAAAAAAATTCTCACATTAACTTTTCAACCCCTTTCTTTCTTTAAGGGTTAAATTTAATAATAAAAATAGCTAAAGTGCGTCTCCAGGTGCCAGACTACCTTCATGCCAAATTTCATTCCGCCGGGCTCAATAGATTACCTTAGACAATGTAACACACGCTTTGTATTTTATAAGTTCTCGTAACTTTTAAACTATATGTCCATGTTACTTAATGTATAAGACAAAGTTTAGCAACTTTAAAAAACATTTACAATGAAGTGTGTATTTTAGTCTTCAATTTAAAATATATTTGTGGTTCACTATTCTGCACATTAACCACATAAAATATACACGTAGCCGCGTAGTTTTTTTTATGTGTTTAAGAGAAACAACCCCACAATAATTTTTTTCATTAACTTGAATAGTTAATACACTCCGAAAAAACTCCGAATTGAATGCAATTTATATTGATATACAATAGCAGTATTTTTGTCCGGCTGGCTTGATCATAATAAAACCTATATATTGTTCTGATGTATACCGTAAAGTTCCAATAAAACACGTTCATACGTGTTTGCAAGAAAAAGTAATAAGATACATTGATCTATCCATGGAAGCATAGATCCTCGCAAAACTTTCTCATTTACAATATAAAGATGGATTTTACCCAGGTCAACTTTTTTTTTCTAGAAAAATGAAGGTTATTTGTGAAGTCGTGAAACGTTTTTAGTCTCAGAAAATAACACAATCATTTTAGTACACTGTTTTTATGCTTTGCAAATTTTTTATTACGATTTTTGAATAAATGCGTGAATGCGATTTTTTTTAAAATGTACTCAACACTAAAATGTTTCGTTTATTCATTCACTTGCGCCGCCATAAATAATCCACGATAACATACACGGACACGAAATAAACTACAAAATGTATATACGTTTTTGTACAAATATGCAACGGTTGCGATTTACTGTGCCTATAATTTTCGTGAACGCCAGGGAATAAAAATGCAATTTTCGCCCGTTGTGATTGCACTTTGGATTGGACTGCAATTGTGAATAATTAAATAAAATGCCTTCATTCTAGTACGTTAACTGCATTCATATTATTGTGCAAACATTACATACATCTATGTCGACATTATTACATTTTTATAATAATACATTGTCACAGATTAAGATTCCAATGTGAATGTAATGTAAACGACATTTTACAAATACAATTTTCGCATGCACACACAACTTGACTTGGCTCAAATATTTGAAAACCACACTAATATTTACTCCTCATGGATTAAACCCGCCACTTTAAATGTGGATAACTTATGACTTAGTCGATGTGTCGATTAATAATCGTATAGTTGTAACATTTGTTATTTTCGTATTTTTATATTCACTTACTTCGATTGTTTGTAGCGTTGTGAAAAATATTTGTGTTGCAGCATATTCGTATAGAGTATTTTTGTTTAAAAAGCAAGATATTTCTATGAAACAAATATAGCAAAGTTGTCCATTGCTACTACACGCATTTCCTTTTCATTGCATCTGTATTTATGCCGGTCTTTTGTACAGTAAAAGCAAATGGCGTATTTCAGTTTCGAAATATACTCACGCTGCTGTGGGACTGCGTGGAAATTTATTTCCAGGTTACGAAACGAGTGCCGTCCATTCAATATCAATCATATGAATTTCCAGTTGTTACTGTTGTATCGCCTAGAATTTTTACTAAGTTTAAACTATCTTTATGTCACGGTTGGCTGAAATATAAGCAAATGTTATTAGGCTAAAAAGTCGGTTAGATTTTTGATACCTGGTAGGTATTGACACACAAGACTTGAATAATTTCAATTGGGGCGGGGCTATTTGTGTGATCGTTTGATATATTTATTTTATTTCCTTAGTTACGTGGAATTGGCGCAAAATGATTTTTGTATATATTGAAGAACGATTTGGTTTTATCCATAATGTTTATAATGTTACAAATTGATTTGCTATCGGTAAAACTTTAGCCATAAAATTTGTTTTCAAAGAATAAACCAATTGAGAAAGGAAAATATTTTTAAGCCGTCATTATGAAGGCGAGCGTTGGGAACTTACAACCATCTCCGTTATTAGAATCGCTAATTGGCTCGACGCTATTATTCAGAAGTTTCAAGTCAAGTTTGCGTAAACGTTTCATCTTTCAGCGAGGTTGGTTTCTGCAGTAGAACACCTGTTTGGATTTGACTCAATGGCAAGATTTACTTAAGCTTTCACATTATGTGCAGGCGGAGCTAACACGGCTCGCCACTCGCTACGTATCACAAACTACTTGCGAAGTCTTATACAGCTTGTGAATAATAACTTCGCCAACACGAACTTGCTACGGCGACGGCTAATACACTATTTGTGGTCGATTTAGTAAAACATTCTTGTCGACGGGATTGTAGTATGTACCGAGTGCATGAATAATGTGGACTATACTTTTGTTGTTTATAACTCGGTAGTAATTTCGATTCGCAATACTTAGAAAATGAAATAAATAGGAAGTATCTACGACATATGTAAATGCCACACAACTCGTTTCATACGAATACTTCGCTGTTACTTTTTTCGAAATGTTTGAATACTCATTTTATTTGTAATATGGGTTCGAAAAACTAACAAAGGCCGCAAGGCGGTACTTTAGGTCGGTTTTCTGTGTGACAGTACCTCCCAGGTCGAGCCGGCCCATTCATACTACCTACTGGGTTTGTTCGAAAATCACGCCAAAACCACTAAATCAACGTAGACGGTACTTGAGCAGACTAAAAGCATGGAGTCAGCCTTAATAGGATAGAATCAGTTCAAATTGGATATAAATTGGACTTTCTGCACTCGCACTTGTGCATAATCCTTTATTTTTAGTTTCACTTTTTTATACCGATCTGAGCAGCGAGTAAAATCTAACTACGTTTTGATATTTTGACGATCTTATTCATCAATTGCCGCTGTGGGTGCCTTTTGTTCTAATCAAATGCTCGTAGTTTAAACTGAATAAAAGGTTAAAATGCAGATACGATAGAATTATTATTATTATTATATTTATGGGCATGTATGTGCTATCATAAAATGAACAGTTGGAAACACCTATTAATTAATTGTCTTTTCGACGATAATGTCGAATCTATTTGATTAGACGGCAATGATGTAGTCAACTATTTTAATTTATTTTAGAAGTAACTTATCTAATGTTAAGTCAATAAAATATTCCCAAAACTTTATCATCCGTTCAGTGATTACAAATTAAAAATAACAAACGAACTAGATTGATTTAATATCAAGTCTCAAAGATAATTGCAAAATACTTCCTCACCAATTATTGAATTCCATTTATTACAGTACATTTAGTACGTTTTATTAAAGTTTATCAGATTCTTTCGGTTATCCGGAAAATTATTTATTAATTTTGATTGTTCCATAACTGATTTATCAATATTGTACTGGTTATTACGCAGGTAATATAATCAACAGTGGGGAATGCTTCTCGGTGTACCAATTAAATATGAAATGTTTACAATAATATGCTTTAGTTTTGTAATTTTCCAAATTGCGTTTCGACCTGTGTAATAAACAATAATTCAATATTATCGATTTGTCGATGCCAGCGATTGTAAAGTGTGTTGCAAACTAGTTTCAATATTGGCAGTGGAATGTTAAGTTCCATCAGGATTAATTAAAAATCACTAAATATTTTTTTTTATTGGTTCCTTGCTTATCTATTACTCATTGTCTTCATACCTCAGCGTTCCAGTGACTTTAGAATTCCTGATGTAACTCGACCACATTGGTTCTTGAATCGCATCAAAAATTGATGACAGCTAGTCGTCTATCAAGCTGCAGTGTGGCAGTGTTTTGAGATTTTCATAATAGGAAAGAAGCTATTATTCTTGTAAGGGTTCTATTAGATACGTATGTATTATGGCTTGCCTCGGTGGCGTAGTTGTACCAACGTGGGTGTCTTGGTTGTTACCAAGGGAACCTATGCCCATCCCTTCCGTGAGTTTATGTATGTATGTATCATGTACGTATAAGTTTACGCTTGGGTCCCTGACGGGCTAGCCAGAGGTGACATTAGAGCCATCTACATAATAGTTGATGATAGTTTGGGCATAAGTTCAAATACCGGGTGACCCATTATTGTTTTTGTTTGGGATTTGAACCCAGAACTCCCATGGTCCACAGCACATAGATGTTGTCACTAGGTCACTAGGGGTTTGAGACATAATTTAGGCTTTGTATGGCTATTAAATATTTTGCTGAAACTCTACATGATATCGTATGAACACTTCATGACCTTAACTCTTTTTTCAATTTTCACTATGTAGGCTTGTTTATCCATGTTTCACGCGTGGTTTTGAGATTTTTACTGTACAAGTTTGGTGCTTCACATCGTTTTCACCTGTTTTTTTTTTCTGTAAAAAAAGTTGCAAATCTAATTGGACACGTGTCAGATATGGCAGTGGCAGGCATCGGAACGAATGAATTTTGTATTTGGACGACTTTTACTCATAGATATTTTTATACTTTATACATACATTTTTTGGTTGACATTGATTGTCTGCGCATTATTCGACGAATGTTGAATAATTCTCAGAACTAAATGATTTCAAAAGCAAATTTAACAAGTAAGATGTTTTCATAATAATTGTGTTCATTCAACAAAATGCTACACATCTTAAAAATGAATGCCGTATAAATTCTCTATTCCAAAGAAATGCAGGCAAATAATTGAAAGCTTTAGCGGAGTCACGAACACGAGTTTGCCTCGGTAAACCTTGCATCCTTTTTAAAATCGAGTTGTATCGCATTTTTATGAACGTAATATAATTTTTCTCGCAGGTGTACTACTACATCGTGGATTCGCCGCGCAACGAGGGAAAGGACTTCTTCGAAATCAGTATGCAGACCGGCGAAATCTTCACAAAAGTTGTATTCGACAGAGAAAAGCAGGGGGCGTACGCTCTGGAGGTGGAGGCGCGTGACGGAGCACCTTCAGCCCGGCCTAATTCCGATAACCAGCCCAACTCAGGTAAGGTGTATTCATTTACATAATACACGCCTATTACACTAGATACAGCCGGCTATTCACAGTATAAGTCTGACAAAAGGCCGTTCTCTGAGTATACCAGCACGACGTCCAACTCAAAGCTTCGGTACGGAGATTCTGGCTATGTTCGTACAATGCTTATTAATTACGTTTCATGGCATGAGACACGACTGTAATGCGTTCAAACATTACGTACTCTGTTTGTGAACGTTTGATTTGTTTTGTGGTGTACGAAAATATCAAACGGGAAATACGTATCATTTACGTTGGCTCAAAGACATTTTGCGTCTACAATTTCCATGTTTGTATCAACTACACAATGACAATTATGATACTAATTCTTACACGAAATGTATTTCTTATTGTTCTTATAAAATCGAATTCAAAATATATAACAAATTATACTATTATGTATTATATTCTATACGTATTGTATAAAATATAATAATACAATTAGTTGTGACATTGTTGTCGAGGTTTGTATTCATTACCGACATGTTGTTTGTGTCTCACCTTTATTTTATTGGGGCCTCAAACCTAAATTTAAATGTTTAGAAAGAATGTATATACGGAATGTCTCTCGCCGCTCGATAAAGGAATCGTTCAATTCACGTGCGCAGATGTAGGACCGTGGGTCGAAACGCGCACGGGTCCTCGGGCTAATCACTGCCACGACCCGCATTTAAATGTCTTTTTTCTCCCTTGTAAATATACGTAATGCCGAAACTTTCTTTGTTGACCTCCATTAGACGTAGGTAACGTTTATTGTGACCATGCCTACCCTTGCCCCGACCCTCCTCGCCGCTCGCGTTGACGCGCCTCTCATATTTCACTGTTTCTTCCTTCGTTTCGAATTGATTATATCGCCACGTGTGACGCAATAAATTGTCCGTTTTCGATGTAGTCCTCTATTAGCAAAGCAGGTTTGCCTTACCGTATCGCGTCATCGTAAATCAAGGAGCGGAATAATCAGACGCCGCCCCGGGCCCTAATCCGGTTAAGCTACTCATCCCTATATCCCGTCGCACCTACACAATAGGAGGTTATATATATAAGTAACAGTGGCGTGCCTAGGGTTTTGGGGTAGGGCAAGCCCAATATTTTGTTTTATGTTTAATGCATATTGATTTAGAAGGAAAATATACTAAGAACAAAGAAAACGAATGTACGTCAGCAGACTTAACACATAATCTATACAATATAAGGATTAATACAAATATAGATTACTTGTGGAAATGCAACCGTAATTGTTTATTGCTATAACTGCTGAGCACTTCATTTTTAATACCCGACATTCCGCTAGCACAACGATAGCAACTATGGTGCCGTGTTTGACTTCGCAGTTATCCGAAAATGCGGCATAAATTATTATTATTATTAATTCATTAACGTTAAATTTTTAAGAATGACAAGTAATAACATATTTTTTGAAAGAGCCACCTAATTTATTGCAATTTTTATATTTTATCAAACTATTCTAATACACAAGTGTCGTTTGAAAAACATAATATGAAACATCATTATTTAATATCCTATACAAAGGGAAGCATGTAGAAATCAAATTACGTAGTTTATTTAACTGAACTGATAAAATACCTCTCGTGATTTACCACGAATATAAGAAATACACAAACCCGGCGTTGTTTTCGCTCTAGTTTCTAATTCAATATAATTGAATTAAATTACCTTTATACCGGCAACGAACACTTTCATCATCACACTAAAACCATCACAGGAAACAATACAACTCATTTTAGTATCAAAAAGCTTCAATAACATAAAACAACTAATAATTAACCTATATTAGAACTATTTACAATAATTACACAATGACAAAATACTTATGAAGTTAGTACGAATTCGTTCAGAATTGCGAAACGAAACGTAAATATAAACATTACTATAAATTACAAACTGCAATTATAATTTATTAAAAAGTACCGACATTACAGGCACATTTTTAATCATTTAATTAAAAATATTTTAAAATGCCAAACAAGTTAATTTAATAACAATAAATATATTTACTAAACAACAATAACAAATAATAACGTGACAACCGTGAAATGTTCACCACGAAGCCGGGCATTTCGTCTCGTACTGAGAGCTATACAAAAATAGCCATACCTATACATTCGTAGCGTCTTGTACACCATTTCACCCATACGTGGGCCGCGTTGCCGAAAGCCTCGTAAAAGCACACGAGAGAGAAAAAGATAGATATATGTGCGTTGTGCCGCCTTTTTAAGGGAGCGCGTGGAGCCACCGTTTTTTGAGTTTTAATATCATTGCCTATGGAATGAATTTCGCGCGGCGCTTTGGCGCTCCGTCTCAAGCGCTGTATTTAGACGAGCCGCGACAGGACGCGGTAAATTCAAAAATTGTAAATGTTTTCTAATAAATGAATGTATTGTATTTATTGTAATGGTTTATGTTCAGTATCGAGTATGTACGTATTAAGTAGGGCAAGCCGGGCTTTTGGGCTTGTATGGAAGTACCGCCACTGATAAGTAACCATATGAATTTCCATAATGTGTTTGCAAATAGACAATGTAATCAAAGGACATAATAAAATGTGTAGAACAGGTTCTGAAACAGGTCTGTGAAAATTGTTTTCATTTAGCTGGTGTAGATAATTTCGTCCTTTGTTTCTTTCACAATCGTGGCGTAATTAGTGACCGGCGCGATGTGCTTGCGCTCGCTACTGTTATGATATTATATTGCTATTGCTCGCTATAAACGTTCCGAATGTGTATGTATTTTGTCCCCGAGCCACGTACCAATTTCAACATATTGCAGTTGGTGGTGTATGGAGACGTGGCGGCGGTATGTGCGCGCGGGATTCGCATACTGATCAGTTTTAGTCCACGTGGGCATGCGTCGTGAGGAGGAATCTTACTCACAAGATTTCAACAAATTAGACGCCGTATTATTCGCGAACGTCGTGGAAAATGGGATAAATAAATAAACGTTGGAAGCGCTCGATATACGGATTCCATTAAACGATGATAGAGTAGCCGCCACTAACGAGGCTTCAATTAGCTTGCTGTCACAACTGTATAAGTACATTATATATAGGGCGGAGTGGTCGGGCTTTCGTATCAATCAACACCAGCCACTTGATGCTGCGATCTCGATCACGTTGACACGGCACGTGCTGTAATAATCTTATAAGCCTATTAGCATAACTCAACAGATGCACCCGTCAATCTTAAGATATCCATGTCGTTGAATAAATAATCATTAATGCGTTCGCGGCCGCTGTTAGAAAATTTAATATACGCTTAATTATGAATTCCCTTATACTTTCAGAGTAATAATTATACAGTGACGTTAACCTGATTATGTACAAGGCGAAGTTATCGTTTCCCTGTTGAAGATTATTAGAGAAAGTTATTATAAAGGCTTAATACGCGTTTATCACTCCTGTCAAAAGGCTGTTACTAAAGTTTAGACGGTGTATAAATTTAAAGTGGCACAACAGACGTGAACAATAGCAGCGCTGCGAGAAAGATGTTCAGTGGCAGACTCGGCGCAAGGGTGGAGCGATGTTGCTTTAAGTCGTCTATTTCAACTATTTCCAATTACTTGGGCTTAGGGAAGCTGTGCAACGTCGCCAAGTGACAAAGCAATATTCCGCTTGGCGGACGGCGAGAACTTGGTGTCCCACATTTAACGTAGTGCCCTCGGGAATTTGTGATGAGGATCCGCCCGAGTGCACTGCCTGTTGAGGATTAATGTCGCTAAATATTAAATATTGTGCGACTCGATTGCGATCTGCTCTATGCACTTATTCTAATTATGTGTTTCACATTACCTCATACACTACTGCACACTTAGTACCTTGTCTATCTAATACTTTTCTTTCTTCGTCATACTCGAATATTGCAGTCATGGTCGGGACCATTTTATAATAATAGCCCACCATTATTATAACATTTTTCGTTCTTGCAAATTATATTTGTGTATTAAATTGCACTCGTTTTACAAAAAAGTCACGTACGTGTACATACAAATGTTCTTTTCCAATAATTGTAATACAATCTCATACTGTGCAATAGTATTTGTGTGACATTTCTCACTTGTCTTTGCTACCCTAGTTATTCCCGATACGACTTAAAGCAATTTGGAGAATTTTAAGACGAGACGCAGCGAATTGGGTCGCACCACGAAAGTTTGCTATATCATCAAGACGATACGTGAGGTTTTATAGCCGCCATCGGTTTCAGGAATCAGTCGCTTCGGTTGTCATAAAAATCTCTCTTCCCTCATTACAGCAAGCATGTTAGCTCGTACGTATAAATTGGGACGCCATGATGATGTTGACACCAAGCAATTCGTGATAATCGCGTTCGTACCGTTGTCGAAACGTCAATTATTCATATAATAGTATAAGTTCCTCGCCTGACAGAGCTGTTGGCACGCGCCGAAAATTTTTATACAAATTTTATGTCCACATTATACGTAACGAGTTTTGGGTTTTCAATGAAAATTCCTAGTGTAGGGATAAAGGTTATTTGAATTTATTCAAGTGGGTCGTATTTGTCCATCGGTCATAAGATACAAATGGCTGGCTGTGAGCGGGCATTAGGTGAGTTTAATTAAAACTGAGCATCGTCCGTCAGACGTAGCGCTGCATGCCGCGTCGTTTCGTGTTCTGCCTACCAACAGTAGGTTCTGTTCAGCTTTAATTGAAAACAATCATGATGTAATTGATTATCGCACCGGCATTTGCCATAATAAATGGCTTTATTCTCTGTTGCGGGGACACTTTAAATCCGTAATATTTCACGATACAATCGTTTGTTGTCTGGTTTGAATAAATTGGTAAAATTACACGAACTATAGAAAGTTTAAGTTGTTTGAATTCACCAAAACCTTTAAAACTTTGAAGTCTGACTTTTCCGCAGTTATCGGGTTGGGAAGAACTTGGTACAGTGAAGTTTCGAGCTGATCGAACCGTTTGCTGTACGTAGATATTTGTGAAACTTAAATCGTTTGTAAGTTATTAGAGGAAACTTGAAAATTTTACGATTTAACATACAAATTGGATGTTTAAATAATGAATGTCATTATGTTATCATAGTGTCAGGGGACTTTTCGACTTTTGCATTACCGTTGTCATTATGGTTTCGTTTCCGTGACCAACATGGCAGTACCAGTGTAAGAAGTTCTCCGCTAGTTTTTCCTTAATGTGGGTAAGCTTTGGGCTATCACGTTTACGTTTGTTTCCATATTGTCTTTGAGTGTTAATCCTCGGGGCTCAACTTCGCTTTAACGTCTGTTACGTGGATTAATTGCCTATACAACTCATATCTTTGTAATTATTAGTACTTACATTCCCGTGTAAAAATTCTAGAGATGGCTCGAAAATTCTGGCGATAGTCTAGCCAACAGTGTAACAAAATCAGTTTTTAAGGGTATTTGGTTCAGTCATGTTTAGGGTTTTCGATCCCTGGATTCTGAGTATCGGAATCCCAAACTATTTTTTGATACTTAGAATCCCGGGATCGAAACCCCTAGTCATGCTGCGCTGACCCCATGTAAGCATAGTATAAGAGCAGATAGACTGAAATAGAATGTAACTTATAAAACCTACCGTAACAAGATATTGCGATTTTACTACCAATCTAGCAGTCATTCATCATTTGTTTGACAAGCTATTTATTCGGGAGCAGATTTCATATAATCACAGACGTTTAATTGTCGTCTTCGAAAATTTGCTTTGAACTTATCAACAATGCAAGGAATAATAAATTTATCTGAATACCTACAAGATAAAATAAAAGAAGGTCGTTTCGAAATAAAAGCGCCCACGAAAAATAGGTTGTCAAGCGTCTAAGGCTATTTGAATTGGTTGAATTTAATTCTTGCGAACGACTAATATACATACATACATACATACATAAAAACACGCCTTTTTCCTAGAAGGTAGGCAGAGGTGTAAGCAGGACACCCACGTTTCGCCATATCGGGCACAAATTCCTGACTCCGGGCTAATATTGAATTGGAAAATCCAATATCACTTTGCCCGACCCGGGATTCGAACCCGAGACCCCAGCTTTGCTATCATACCGTAGTACAACTGCGCCACCGAGGCATATATCTGATATCTTACGTCTGATATATTGACAGAAAATGACCTAAAGGAATAGTGTATTCTTTTACATTATATTTTTTGAGGGGATATTACAAAGTTATTGTGAAAGTGGCTGAAGGCGAGCGTATCAGTACTGGGCGTGTCCTCGTGACTAATGGAACTTGGAGCTCGCACGAGAAGGGTCCACTTATGTCACCCTAAATAGTATGATTGATAATGCTACCTCCAGCAAAAACATTGCTCTTTTGTAACATAACCGAGCTGCTAACATATTTTGTAGAATAAATAAATACACTAACAGTGTACTGAGTTTATGAAACTTTACCATTGTCCCGCAAATTGAATGCCATATTTTATTACGGTGAGCTACTGACAATGGGCCATATTATTTAAACCGCAACGTGAACATAACCAAATGACAAGGCCGATGTAAATGTAACTACGCAATATAGCCGTATTCGTGAGCGATCGTAGCAACATTCCCTATATTAGCAAGTGTTTAAAGTTTTCAAGGTTCGGTTAATTACCGTGGCTGTGAACGGGCGAGAGTTCTCTTCGATGAACGAGTACTTAATGGCTTGTGAAGGAGGCTGTTACCGAGCCGTCTATGTAACTTGCCAACAAATACGACTTCTCATCTAATGCACTGTGCCGTCATTTCGACGAAACAAAAGTTATAGGCGCTTCTCGCTGAGCTCCGTGCGATTTCCTTCGTCCAAATAAACCCAATGGACGTATTTTATTGTCTCAAAATTGAACTTGTCGAGAGGCACCCCAATTCACAGTTATTGTAGGCATTGAATAGACATTTTCTTATAGACTCTTCTAAGTAATAAGTAAAGCAACTATTTATTCGCAACTCGAAAACTTTTCTTTCATTTCAAACCCTTACTGAAATTAACCAACAAATTCCAATTTTAATATGAACAAATTGAAGTAAATAAAGGCAGAAAGCCCATTTTAATGTTAATGTGGTTTTAGACTCGTCTCGCTATTATTATGATGGCGATTTGAGATCACGTTTCGTTCTTAGTCCCGTCTTTCTAAAGTAAAATTTACTTTTAATCCTTATAACATTTTAGCCATGAAAATAGAAAGTTCAGCTTTTGTAAGTCGACAGCCTCCAAAGTCCCTTTTATCTTTGAATGTTTAGTGGTTACCGATAAAAATATTATCTTTTCTGTTGAATATTGTAAGACCGTCAAAAATATCTGTAAATTGACAAAACCTCTCTAGTTATAAAGACATTAAAAAAAACATTTAAACTTATTTAAAAAATTGTTGATCAATTTTCATATCAAGACGTAACTCAAATTAGAAGGTATCAGTTTGCTGATTACAGTGTCTTAATGATTATTCTCGTACTACTACTGGTTGTTGCTTATGTAAATATAACAACTGAAGTTTGACAGTTGATTGTTTTACCTACATTTCAATTATCTTTGAACTAAAATATTTGTTATTGAATATTGAGATCGAGATCTGCATTATAGAAATAATGTGTAATTCTGTAGTTAGTTGGAAAATATTCCTTTATTATTATTTGTTTTTTTTTTCATCCATCCATCCATCCATCAGCCAAAGGAAGTCCACTGCTGAACAAAGGCCTCTCCTAATGATTTCCACAGTGACCTTTTGGAGGCAGCCTGCATCCAGCGACGTCCCGCGACCTTTCTCAGGTCGTCTGACCACCTAGTGGGTGGACGTCCCACGCTGCGCTTTCCGCTTCGTGGCCTCCATTCGAGAACTTTTTGTTTTTTTTTACTGAGCCTTAACTTAGTTTTACGAAAAGTTTTATTGAATTAGGTCATTATTTTTTCAAGAGTGAACCTCTTTTATTATGCTGAAGTGGGAGGGTAATGTTTTTCGTGTGTTTGTTTGTACGTAGGTACTCAATTATGTATAATATGTGGATTTCTTTGTGGGCAACTGTACGCTATAGACAGGTTTACGGATTTTATAGTATGTTTTATTAGCTCTGTCTTCGCCTCGAAGCTCACTAAGGTTGTATTTATAGTTTATGGGCCCACTGTGAGTAACTTTAGCTGCAAATAACTAACATTGCAAATCGATAATGTGATGGATTGTAAAAAGTGAGGATTAATTTTTATCATTAATCTTGTAATTGTGTTGCTGGGAATTTGAAGCGTTTTTCTTTCGCGTCTGGCTATTTCTAAATAGTAAAATTATATTTAATAATGGTATAAATTCATTTTGTTTTTTGGTTCAAAAAGTGTTACTTAAATAATTGCTCAAGAAAACTTATACAAATTATAAGGTCCATAAATAAGGAAGTAATTACCTTTTAATATAGTTTTTTTCGTTTATCAGATAGGTGATGTTAGAACACGTTTAGAACGTGATGCAAACTCGTTCATGTAATACGCTGATGTGCGCGAATCCCTAATCAAGCATCGACACTCATTCGAGGCGGCTTGCCTTCGTTATATGATATGTTTCGTCACGTTCCCGCTTAGGGAAAAAAAGATTCTGTATCGTTATGTAATGTGCTCTCGAAAAAGAAAGACTTATTCACTCCTTTACTTCATAAAATTGAAATCAATTTTAGATAACTATGTCTGATACTAAGTCTGGAAAATGCTTTTTAGTGGGAGATGAAGTTACCTAATAGACTTTGATTACTTAAAATTACTTATAGTAAGTCTATTAATATAGACAAATTATTTTAGATTAGCTGTAAAATCCAACGCGTATTTCTTTGGATAATTTTCTAATGAATAGACGAAAGAAACTTTCATATTTAATTTGGAAAGGTCGTTTAAAAGTGAAATTAGGTGAACGGAAGGCTCCGCCCTAATAGTAGATTGGAACTGTTTGAAGTTTCATTAATTAATGAGTGTGGCCTGTATAATGACGACGCGAATACTAATTATTGTGCGCGTGCAGGAAATACAACTTTAACCCCTCGTAATAACTTCTTCAAATAAGATTTATTATTTCCCCATGAAAATAATGTACTTTTAATAATACGTTGCATGCAGTCTCTACACCATCGCGTTTTAAGTGCTCAAGTTCCTGGTTCTACTTGCAAATGACATTAATAGAGTGTATATGTACGTAAATTATACACTTCCCTTAATGAAATTAATAAACTTAGTTTACTCTAACTAAAGTAAACGTAAAGGCGAAGTTTGCAAACTTACACAAGCCGTGTAATAAATAATACGTATTTATTAATTTAATGAAATCTTTTTGATAAGGCTTGCGAACGCTCAGCGGTCCTAGATTTATGCACAAACAAAACCTTGTCTTGACTAAAAGCGATCATTAATTCAAAGCTTTTAATCATTCTGAACATTTGGAATTAAATTTAAAAGGAATGTTTGTGCTGGCTGAATTGCTCATTACCTTAACGGGAACATAAAATTTTACAGTTTGCAATCTCTCGAAGATTTCAGTTAATTTTGTTGAAATTCGCATTTCCCCGTACCGCAGCAGGTGGTAAAATATATAGGACGCAACTCGGCTGTCTTCAATTTACCCACTTCCTGTTACAATTTCCAGCTCACGTGCAAGTCTAATGTATTACGTAACTGATACAAAGTAAGTTGGAATGCTTCTTCGCCAGTGTTCGTGTATCGTAAATCCAAAAATTTTGTCACAATATAGTCATGAAAATCCGCATGCAAGTTTAGTGCAAATCGAATTCTCCTCTGTAATTCCTGTATTTTCATACCGAACTCGTTTAACCTTAACTAGTCATTCCTGCTCGCAGTGCACTTGCAATAAGTAAGTACAAACTTCACTCCGTACCAAAAGGGAAATGCATGATTTTATACATTCGAGAGTTGTAACAAAATTTGTCATAAAAATTCAGTTATTGGCCTGTTGACTCTAGTAGCACCGAGTTTATGATTTTTTTTTATTTTTTCTGTTTAACAGTTTTTTCATATCAGTTGCCTGGGAGTCATGTTTGGCATGACAATAGGTTTGCATCCTATGACATATTGAAACGAAAATAAACTCAGTGAAATAATGTTTAATATAATTCACTTCTAGTTAATGAATTCCTAGAACTTATTAGCAATTCTTCCTACTTCCTCGACGTTGCGGGAGTGAACGTATGTATGTAAAATTTCAGTTTTATATTTCCGTTGATTAAAAAACCTTACTAGTGTAGAATGAGCTGACCTTAAACATTTCCTCGCGTAGCTGCTCGCGAACAAAGTGATAGATAATAAACACGTACTGCTGTCCCGATGCGGAGATAGATATATTCCGAAAACATGTGTAGGCGTTTTACGACAACATATATCAAGGAATGTTCTGCCCTTTCACACTTAGCTGGATTTTTAAATCACTTGGCCCCTCTTTGTAAGCAGGTGTGCGAATAAACGCTGTCTACTCCTTTCAGCTCACGTTCTTACCAAGTCGTAACACCAAGGCACTTTGTTCATATGAAATACCGCGTTTTATGGTTACTTATTGTCACGAATATGATCGCCATACGGAACATTTATGTGTTTTTTCTTTTGTTTTCGCATTGTAGAGCTTGGTTTTATCGCGTTGTAACAATAAATTTATTGATTGCAGATATTCATGTAACGTCGCGTGTAGTGAATATGTTTTTGTATTTGGCGATTTACATTTACTTCGTAATATTAATGTGGATGCCATTATCTACATGTGATTTATGGAACAACACTGATGCATTTTATGGAAACGTCACAAGCTATTTGAATAATAGATGTGTTCTAATATTTAATGATAAAATTTAAGTTAAAGAGATTGCTCCCTTAACTATTGTCAAGTGGTAATAATCGTTAAACCTTATCAAGAATTCTGTGGAATAATAAAATAATTTCGGTGCGCTAAAGTCTCGTCTAGTTTTATCCGCCAACCTCTCCTATTTGGGTCACCAAATGGCAAATCCTCTTAATGAATGAGCGACTGCAGTTGGATTTTTTTCGTGCGCGATATCGATGTTGCATAAAATTGAAAAGATTTGTGAAAAGAATATACATTTTTGTATTCTTAGCGTGCAATTTCGTTTGTTGAGAATACCTCAGCTCTAAGTGTTATGTAACCAAAGGAATAATATTATGTATCCTCCAGGCTACCACACGACACCTCTGCAAAACGTTTTATGCCAAGAGAACTTGTCTTCCTGGCGTCCGCGTCATGTTGAGTTAAACGCTTTATAAATATTTTAATGTTTTATGTATTTTTCCTTGCTTGGGTACAGAGACATATTCCAATACATATAACATTTTAAACAATAGGAATTTGTACGAGCTAACACGAACAATTACCATGCTTTGCTGCGTCAGCAGTTTACGCCAATATTAATGTAGGAATATAAATAGAATAATATAGAAATATCAAGTTCAGTTGGCAAATTCAATCGATGGTGTTAGGCCGCGCGTGCTCATAATATCATATCTATCATTAAATATAGGTGGTTTTAAATATAGCAGAGTCAATTTTCCGTGAAAAATACTTCTCTAAAGTATGGATAGTGATTTAATGTTTGGCTCGAACTGAGTTAAAAGAGTCAGTATTAAAAAAAGCAATCTAGCTGGCTGGCGTGTTTGGATGAAACCGAAAAAGGTTATAGAAGTTTTTTGGCGCAGGTCACCCTTATGTTTGTACTACTTTAGGCTTCGATCGGGCCCTCGCCAACCATAGGGAATTGTTGGTGTAGAAATTGAAAAACTGTATCGCTATGTTCATTTGACATGGGTCTAGTTTATGGTCAGGTTTCTAAATAGCCTTCTGGGGATAGGACTATAACTTAGTAGTTTAGTTTTACGTTATGTAACGTAATTTAAATTTAAAATGTTTTAAAATAGGAGTGCTTGTTTTATGTGGTATTACGGTGGAAGATGAAAAAAAGAAAACTGTTATTAAAAATAAGCTGGTTTATTTTGCAATAATATTATATTGGTACGGAAAGTTATTATGTTCTTAGTCTATTGTGTACTTAAGATCATAAAAAAAAAATCGGATAATCATCCGGGATAACCCGCAGATCTTCGGCAAATTATAGCTACAACAGCTATTTCAAGTTGCCATCATAGTTTGATACGGACTGCATTTTGTATGCCATTCCGCTCATTCGAAACGAATCGACATTTTACAAAGCTCAGTGCATTTTTCGCAGTGAATATTTTGGGTTCTGTGTTAATCCTGCGTATACATCTATTCATCCTACTGCCTCGGTGGCGCTGTTGTACTACGGTACGATTACAAAGTTGAAGTCTCGGGTTCGAATCCCGGGTCGGACAAAATGATATTGGATTTTGCTATTCATAGTCATCATAGCTTTAAAGTCATAAATTTGTGCCCGATATGGTGATAGGCTTGGCCCTTTCACATCGTGGGATAGAACACAAGGCGAAACGCGGGTGTCCTGATACAGCCACCTGGTACGCCTGGTCTCTGTACTCTACGTACCTCTTCTGGGAAAAGGCGTGGGTTTCTGTATGTATGTATTCATCATATTTAATCAATTCAGCCGCTAGGTGATAACTGAGCGCCAGGCATTCAATTTATGCAATATATAATATTAAAAAGATAATGAAATACAAAGTTATACTAAAACTTTGTTCATTTAAAACAATGTTGTCGTCGAGCCACACCGTAGGTAGATAAATGTTTCATACTCTGCGAAGTTATAATTGCGATTTATTTTTGGACTCATGTATATATTGAAAAGTGAACACAATCTAGCCAGTGTTTGGCGACTTATTAGCGCAGGGAATAATCATATAACTTTAGAAACCAACATATAACTTGATTGTTCAATGTTCATATAAAGAACATATTAGAGACTTAGGATATTATAAAACAGACAGTTGTATTGTCAACTTTGTAGAATTTTATTACTTTTATATTGAATCACTTAATAATTTAATCAGAACGATTGGTTTGAGTAACTTTAAATATTTTAGCATACCTATACCGGTTTTTGTAGTTTGTTTACGTAAACTGTCCTTTTATTCAACGCATCCGCAAAAACAATACAGTTTAGGACGAAATTGTATTAAAAAGATCCAAGTCTTAATCATACTAAATTATTGAATCTAAATGATGTTGAATATTTTAATTGATTCAATAAATTATTTTCATTTTCATTTACTCGTATTCGCGAATAAGCTGCATACTGACTACAGCTTTGAAAAGAGTTACTTTGGATTTGAGTTGGAAACTGGCTAACTCGCTTATAAGAGTAACACGGCAGCAATGTTTTCGCACTGGCCTAATCTCTTTGAGGAATCACAAAACCATGAGGTTAATAAACACCACCAGGCGACGCTTGTTTGTAGATGCATATTTACTTATATTAAAAATGAAAGTAATTCACATTTGAATCGTCAATTAATTATGTTTAAAACTAGGGAGAAAAAAAAATAATCTTGTCAATTTATCGGCGTATCTCAGTTTATACCGGTATAAACATCCAATGAGCTGGATAAATAATAAAGTCTATTGGTCAATAGTGAGAAAGCTACTGTACTGCGCATACATATGTGTCTGCCCAGCGTGTGAGTATATTGCCTAACCTTTCTTGATTAATGAGGAAAGACATAATCATGAACAGTTCCCTGCTGTGAAGGTACACATGCATGGATCAATCGACATACACCTTCTATAGGTGGGCCTCCCTCCCATTTGAATTGAGGAACGTAATAGGAGTTCAAGTGTCGGTTATTTTCAGCCTTCGATTCTGTTCACCGGCTGTTATCACCATCCAACAACGAAAACCGAGAATCAGACTTAAAATATTTTTCGGGGCGAAGATTCGAGATTTTTACTATAAAACGTCTTCGCACCCGTTGTGGATTTAAGCCAACGTCACTCAAGTACAGCAGTATCATGAAAATGCGTTCTACCAACCGCATTACGTCTTGAAGTGCAAAATGTTTTGCTCTTGTAGCAGTACTGACATGTGTATGGACTGTTTAATGTAATATTATTAATAGAGTATAAGACTAAGTAAACCTTTTCCTATATCATTAATTGCACCCGTGTTAAAAATGGATGGGAAAAAAGTCTCCAGCTCTTGGACTATTCCATCTACTAAGACCAATATAGGTGTTCATTTATAACTTCTTATCCATTAACTTTACTACGACATACTGATATATTAACCAAAAAATCTTTCCCCTTTCCATGTAGAAAGCAGCTTAACTTTATTCAATACAATTTCTAATTGCTTAACCTATTTACGGCCAAAGCGTGATTTCACACAAAAATATTCTGAAACCTAGAGAATTCCCAGTTAAACCCCGAGCTGTCTCAGAGGATGCCGGAGTGTTTTAAAATTGCCATTTAAAGCTTCACCTACATAATACCCGCACGACTGTGGAGGGAACGGCTGTTTTTTACTCTTTTCCACGGAAATACACCTTAATTTATTTGAAAGTTGAGTTGCAAAATAAAAAAGTAATAAGTCTTTTATTTGAAAGTTGTGCAAACTTTCCAATTGACCTAAGGACGCGTTTCGAATAACGTTCTGCAAATACCTGAATCTTTTAATTTACGCTTGTAATGTTAAAAATAGATTCTCGAGATTTCAGTTTTATAAAATATTTGATTCTAGACTTTCGGAATGCTTGACTAATATTTCATAAAACTATTTCAATTGGGCGGTCTCAGCCAGTTGTTAAAATAAATAGATATTGGAAATGGGTGATAGAGGTTTTAAAACAGACAAACTGTTTTTATGGGCATAGCAGTAAGTTAAAAACGGTGCTTAGAGCGTTCTTGCTGGAAGAATTGTTTCACTGAGATTTGTGTGACAAATAAAAAAAATATTATCTCGATACACTTATGCCCCATTTACACGGGGAGAGTTTCCCGCCTCAAAGATACGATTATCGTAAGGTCATAAAAAAGTTGCATCGTGTAATCTTTGTCAGAACACGATAATGTTATGGCGGTTATGTCATGCGATAATCGCATACGATTCTCGCTGCGAGAAACTCTCTCCGTGTAAATGGGGCTTTACTCAATATAATGTACAAAAAAATATTTTCAAGCTTCAATATTGCCAAGCAAGCAAGAGTACCTCTGTAAATTAATAATATAATATTTGCGTATTGCCTAAAATGAAAATCATTCATAATTAGAGAGCATTAAATATTCTGTTCGTGAAAATCTCCAAATATTGGGTGATTGTTCCTCTCTCATTAACTGTATATTATTCCAGACATATTGTAATATATTTGCTATTGGCTATTTCTGGTATTTGCAACGTAGGTAGAAAATCATGTTGCTCTGACCCCATGTAAGAATCAGAATTTGTTCTCTGATTATAAAGAGGCTCCATGTAACCAGGAGATAAAATAAGGTCGAAAAGGGCATAGTATAAATGCATTTTTTATTGCATAGGTCTGGCAAACGAGCACACTTGCAACGGCAAAACTTGTGATCTACATAACCGTTTGTAACAGTTCGTGAATCTTACGCGCGGCCTCTCATTTCATAGCAGACTTCTTAACCAACTGCGTCACAGCATGCTACTTTAAATCCATAAGCTATTTTCGTTTCATATTCCAATATATTTTTATTCCGCTCGTAAAAATAAAATAGTCTCAGTATCACTAACGTACACACAATAAATACAAATAGCGTTTCTAAGTAGCCTCAAAGTAGATTTATTTGTGGAGCAAAATTGTTCCATTCGCGTAGGGGAAAAATGAAATAAAGTTGAGATGTAAGGTGAAAACACAAAGCAATAGTTAGAAGCGGGGTCCCTTGTGGCGAATGCTGTCGACAGGTGTTGAGCGGGCCGCGATGTGCGCGTGACTGCCTCACAATGACTTACAGGAAGGATACTATCTAACTTTATTTTATATTGTTTTTGCTGTTATAAAACGTTATTTGTTGTCTGAGATGTGTGGACAGGTGATGTCTGTTTATCAAGATTGTTTAAGCTTGTACACATGCTTAATGTAGACGATGATAGAGTATTATGAAACATAATGCAACTTCAAAGAAACATAACAAACATTATCTCTTTGTAAGATGCGAGAATTACTAAATATGAGACAAAATTCGATGTTAAAACTCCTATAATAATAATCCACAATAAGAAATCAATATTTCTAAACTAATTATCGACTAAAACATGTTAATTTACAAATATATTTATGCGTATCAGTTGGGGGAGTATCAATTGAGCACGGATAATGTGGCTGGAATAAACTCAAGCAGCCATAAAACGGGATCATTTGGAAGTTTTTCACATTGTTTTATGCAAATAGATTCAATTGTGGCAGATAAATCTGGTAAATTGTTATTTTTGCTCAGTAAAGTCAGATGGAAATGCCTTTACTAAACTAAGCTTAGTGTCACATTAGGTTATCGATGTAGTAGACTAAAAATTGCGATATTTTCTTATTTTATAATTCAACAGCTTTACTGTTGTATTTACTAGGCCAGAATGATTGACTATATGGTCTAACCCTTCTCAATCGGACTCTTAAATGTAGAGGAGGCTCGTGCCCTGCAGTGGGACGTACGAGTCCTTGTATATGGGCTGATGCAGTACTGTTGCATTTCCGTCGTGGGTGAGATTGTCAGAGAACCCAAATCTGGTAGCAACCTACTTACTCGGTAGTGGAAAACTAGTTGTGTCCTGTGTATGTATATTCAGGTTTTATCAGGCTAGTATATTATTATACAATAATGTCGATCCCTGAGATATAAACACCATAAAAATAAAAATTCTAAAAGCTCTAAGGCATATAAAAATAATTATCATATTGTGAGCAGCTGGGTCCTTGACATGACAACTTATTAGGTCTGCAATGTTGTGAAAGGGCATGTTTAGCTTTGCATTCAGAGCCAACGCGTTCGTTCTTAATAAATTGCGGCGTCATTAACATGACAAGCCCTCATCCTCTGATTTTGTCAAGTGTGTTAATTACTGTTTGTATGAGACGTTATGCTGAATAAATATTTTTATGTATGCCATTGCAAGGACGTTATTGAAGTTAAAAAATGCAAGCTCACTTGTACTTTCTTTTCAATATTTTGTTTCATACAGTGTTACTAGTATAGCAATTTGTTTCTAAACTTTGTTCGAAAGTTTCGAGAGTTTTAAGACACATAGAAAACTTAGTATTGAAGTAACCGACTTCAAAATAAGTTAGATTTAATCTTTATTGTAACACCATGTGTCATAAAGCTTTGTACTCCTATAATTCGGCTTTCGCACAGAAAGCTGACGTAAAATGTAAAGAACAGTATTATATAATTTCTTAATTTATTATTAGTAGGTATACAATACATTATCCTTTCCTTGGAAATACATAGTACAATTAATTTCAAATGCCTGTATAGTATCAACGAACATAAAGGCCCGTGTATCGAACGGTTTCCGAGAATAATATTTTGTAACGTAGTCTGGAGCTCCTTCTAATTGACTCAAACTTCCGCATGAGTTGACTTGATATATTGATTGGGGAGGTGGCGCCTCAGTGTGTAGTTGCCGCAGCTAGGAACACCGAAACTGCGGCTTCGGTACAACCATTATATTATACGATCGCCCATTTTCGATGTCCGAACACTCAGTAATCGCCGAACTGGCACATTAAAAATCAGCTCCGCAGTCTAATTGTAATTAGTAAATGGCCGCATAAAAGGTTAAAAGATTTGAAAGTATTGTAACACTGCAGAGATATTCTTGTGAAGCAATCCCGATTATTCTGTGCGCGCGTGATTACAGTGCATCTGGCGCTTAACGTCGTCTCAGATTATAGTTCCATTTGGTTGCTAGTTTTTAGTCCACTGCCTTCCACGAGATTATCGCTTTTATTAGCTGTGAGACTTTTGTTGCGACGGAATAAATGCTATCATATTTTGTTTTGTTTTTGTTCTACTTCTGTGCTGTATTTAATTCCACGTTAATAGTGCTCCTTTTTTCGCCGAGGATAAACTGAAAATGATGATTCTGTAGTGTTTGCGCATTTTCATAATTACTGAAAAAAATCGCAAGCTTAAATTTTAACCAAAAAAATACGAGTACATGCAATAGTAAATGCACGTTCATTAGTATAATACTAAAAAAGTACTTCTACTTTAAACGTATTTGAATCTTAAACCTCATTTTAAGAAAAGCTTCTTTCACAAAGAATATATTTTTAACAAAAGCACTTTTTGTATCTACTAGAGAACCTTTTACAACGGTGTTAAATTTCTTATCCTTTTAAATATCAAATTCTTAGAGTTACCGCCAAGGATACCGATGGTTATAATTTTCTAGAACAATAGTCACCAATAGGGATGTTGACTCATGTTACAAATAAATTTATTTTTTACACATTAAAGACAGTATTTTAAAACCTAATATATTATTTTGAGAGCCTTATTGTTCGTAAATACCCATAAATTGTGTTATTGATTACCCATTATCACGTGACTGCAAACAGCGATCGGAGCGCGCTGACGTCTCGGGTCGGGTGGCAAGTTAAAAGTATCACAAGTAAATTATTTCTCTCGATAATTTGTTACAACAATGGTAATATTTTACGATTTTCACCACAATGGAGACTGGCTTCATAAAAGGAAGTAGTTATATCGTAAGAACTCAGTCAAAACCAGTTCATTTTGATAGAACGCGAGATCTGTTAATGATTAAACTGTCACGTACATTAGTCACGTGACAGTTTGGAGCGTTTAAGCGGGAATTTTGAAAACTATTTTTATTTCCGTATTTTTTAATGAAAATTTGTCTTATATTTCGTAAAAAAAATATTTCGTAATAATTACAACTTTCCTATTCTTTTTGTGCTACAAAAACAATATTTCCTTAATTTTATAAGGCTCTTAGTCTGGGGTCAGAACTGTATATGTGACTGTTGGTGAATTTATTATAATTTTATACTGTTTTGTAGGTAAGAGAACTGAAAATAATTTAAGGAAACAAGTAAAAAAATAGATGAGAAATGTATCATGACCTTTTAGAAAATGTTTCTGTTTTGTAAAAAGATATTTTTAATATAAAGTGAAAAGTTTAGTAAGCTGAAAATATCATTAATAATACTAATATATCTGCATATACTCGTATGTAGATTTATGAGATTATATATATTTATCAACATCATCACTACATCTTATATTTTCTCTTTAACCTGTTATACCGCCTTTTCCCTGTATTTCTGGGGTGTGCAAGGATTGTACGTACAGTGAATTTGTATTCGAAAATATTGCTCCCAAATGGACGAGGTACATTCATGGAAATTATTGTCGAGTTCCAGAGTACTGTATATCAACCCATTATAACAATTTATGGATTAAAACAAACCTAAATATTATACAGTGCAGTGTGCATACAGTTGACTTAAGACCTTATGTGTGTGAGCGATTTAGTTCAAGTCCATCTAGGTCAAATGCAGTTTAGTGGATAGTTGAAATTTATTAAATCCGTAGCCATTGTAGAATCAGAGTCACAACTACAATTTGCAGTCAACTCTAGGTTTTCCGAGTTTCTGAAGACTCCGAGATGTTAACAGTTTTTATGGTTGCTCCCATGCATTCAAATCTGTAATCACCGCTTCTTGGTCAGCGATTAATTAATGTACTTTCTCAACAAACCTATGAGCCCTTCTAACTTATTTTTACGACATTTTATTCTTCGGAAGTTGCTCACTTATTTTCACATTTTTATTTGTTCACGACAGTAAACAGTAGATTAAGTGTAACGTAAGTAAAATACTTTTATTTGGCGGTGACAATGATTCAAAAGCCGTGCCTGACTTAATTTATTATCCTGTTTTGCTTCGTCCAGGCAATAAATAAAGAGTAGACAAGTACTTAAAAGCTAAAGTGGGAGCCTGAATAATACCATTAGAGATAGGGAAAGGAAGACTTCATTTTATGCTTTGTAGTCGTTTAATTATAATACTCAATTAATTTTTGCACCGTCTCGTATTATTTATCTATAAAATACCATTAAGTCATTAACGGTTAAGTGTACTGTTGAATAAGCAGTCATATCATATTATTATTAATATCAACGTAGCGACTTCAAATCATGATGCAAGTCTTAATATCGTGGATACCAGACTTTTGGTCTCAAAATATACCTACAAAAATATTCGTTTATCTCATACAAAATTTATTGATCTGGGGATCCAGTTCGCGGCCTTTTATTTTACAGCTGGTATATTACCAACTGCGCCACAAAGGCTGTCACTATTACTCTTATATTACTTGCACTTGCACCACTCGGGATCGCCGTTACATTATTAATGTTGTTCAAGCTGCAGAAAGATTGAGTTCATGATTTTCCGCCCAGCCGTCTGACGTCAAACCTTCCGGGGAATAATCCAAACAGAGGCGAAACCTTATTCTCGAAACACAAAGAGGATTGCTTGTTCGATTTTTAAAGTGGTACGTAGTGCCTACGCTACATCTAGTTTTTGGCTCCAGCATGAATGGGTTGGCTCGACCTGGTTATCTGCTTCATAGAAAACCTACCTGAAAGCCTGGTTGTTGCGTTTCGCGTTTCGGTCAATTTTTCAGCGACTTAATAAACCCTATACAATTCGTCTCGACTCTTGATGGTCTGGTCTTCATGCTTCCATTGAAGACCGGTACTGCAGCGATTATTTTCAAGGCTTTGTACATGTGTATTGATGACTACTAACCAATTGATACCACATAAACTCACGCCTTTCTCCCAGAAGGGGTAGGCAGAGGCGCCGTCATGCCACCCACATTTCGCCTTGTATGTTCCGTCTCACGAGCCTATCGCCATATCGGGCACAAATTCCTGACTATCAATAGATACCGTTGGCTTATTTACCGATCTTATGCTAAAATGGTCGTAAACGAACTGGACGTTTATAGTTTCTCAACGCATAAATGCTTTTACTTCTGTTCGATCTTGTGCTGTCGAATTTGAAACTTATCTGAACTCTGGTTAGTTTTACAACCTATTTCTTAAAATGAATCTCAGTGGAAAATCTATCTCTCGTAAACTAAGACTGTTTTACTGTGCTAAGAATATTGGGACAATAACTTCTGTCGGGTATTAGTTTAGTACCGAGCGTAAATAAGTTGATAACTCATTAAGATTTACTTTGGACGTCTCAAGTTGTTCACGCCTGGTATCCAATTATTTATTGTACCCGTATCATTAAAGTTGTTGAAATATTTTATCAGTCCAGCTGTGTCGTGTTATTTATTAATATAATCCTTTGGCACTGAGATTATGGTTCATCGGTATGGTCGTAGTACCAACGGGGTGTGGATTGTGCGAATCAGGGATTGAAGTATCGGGAAAGGCACGGTGTCAGACAAACAGCAGTTTGTTCAATCATATTTTATATAAATTTGCAATGTATATGAATGGTAGATCCCATGTGAGCATCGAAAATTAGCAAGGAGAAGAACTAGTAATATGAATATTGGGTTTTTTATTAAAAATGTGAAATTACCTTGATAATAGCGTGTCGTTGAAAGAAACATTTCAGTGCGCGAATTTTTTTAATTTAATAGCTGTTTGCATATTCCTTAAAAGAGGAATATTTAAATGGGTAACTAATTAAGCCGCATAAACTACGAGTTGACGTTTCTTGAGGAAAAATACCTCACAATGTTCCTTTAAAAGTATAAATTAAGTTTTTTATAAGTTAATTTGCTTAAGTGTTTCTCCTTTTCTTTCAGGTAAGCTTGAAATAAATATTGCAGCGGAGTCATAGTAAGTCTTCGCTAAACTTAAATTTAATTCAGCACTTGTACGCTCGGCGTCTCGATCATTTCATCCGGATTACATAGCCTATAGAAATGTCTGCCGATATACACGATAAAGACGAAAAACTCTCCGCTTTTTTAGGTTTTAGACAAACATCTTTCCGGCCTATCTGTTTTTAGCCATTTTATTTGTGATTGAAAAAACGTGCTTGACCTTGGTTTAATACTATTGCGACTTTATTTAGATAAGGATCTCGGTAATGCTCGGGAGCCCGCTACCTACCCGGCCCGCTTATCGTTTACCTACAACAAATGACTTTAACATCCGACTTCGCAATTCTCTCAGAACGTGACATTGTTTTATCATATATCAAGATGAATTACTGCAAATATATTCGTATTATATCTCCTGTGGCCCCAATGTCCATTACATAAACATTTTAAAAAGCTTATGCGGGATACAATAAACTCAGTTTTGCCTAACACGTACGCTAACGTAATGGCCAATTCAAATGGCATCAAAATGTTAAAGTGAATTTGACATAAAATGCATTAGGTTATGATTCATAGTTTCCCGATGGGCTGTGATTGCGAACATCGATCACGGTGTGCCGTTTCTCGCCGAGCCGAGATCTGAGAGTCGCAGGGGCAATAAAAATAAAGCTGGCTATAGGGCTTGCGTGGATTGTGCGTTGAAACTCTAACGGGTCGTTTATATGAAGCCATTTCGCGCTTCAGATGTACGGGACCACTTGAGTGAAGTGCCTAATGATGGGTTACGGTTTTCAATTGTCTATTATGGTGCCGATGGAGAAGTCTAATCACCCTGAATGGTTTATGATAATGCTAAGGAAACATTTTTTTTATCCTAATGTAACAATTATTGTGGATATGTAAGGGTTCCTTTTTTATTTTAGGGCTTTTTTCACTAAGATACGGAAAGGTTTTAGGGACGTTTTTAGGTAGTGCCTTCGAAGCAAAATAGAACAATGACTTGAAATTTATTCAAGTAGGTATGTAGATAAACAAAAGTTATAAACAATGTTCATTTGAAGATATCTTTATACAAGCAGTGAGGGAAGTATTGTCCTCTCGGTTTATGATTGTAGGGCATCGCTATTTAGAATTTAGTCAGCGATGCATAAGTCCACCTAATTTTTCATGCTTAAAATAATAATTAAAAAAAAACATAATTTAACGAGTCAGATATCATTAAGTCGCAATTGTACTCGTACATATTCGTATTACACAGATATTCAATGATTAAAAAAGTACGTTAGAATATTTCTGGCAACAATAATTCTTTATTCGACTTTTTATTACACGACTCTACGGAACTCCTCGTACTTTTCATACTTTGCTAGTTTTTTATTTCCTCCAATTGAAATCTCATTGTGTTATTATTTTCGACAGCTTCGCTCTGTATGAAAAATTAACTTCGCAGCGATATCTTGGTGTACGATGATATGAGTATAGTACACTCTTTTACAGTCGTTCGTAACAATATGTTATGAGAGACCATTTGTTAATGTCGAGTGGAAATGCTTAATATGTTTTGTAAATAGTCTAGGCGTCTTGCCAAAATGTTAACAGAATGAGATACTTCTAACAACGCTCGTGCACTAGTTGCTACAACTTTTAAGTGCATCGAGCCTTGCTTTGTTTAAACATCAACGCCGTATTTATTGCTGAAACCTAGAATTAATTCGTTCATGAACGTCCGACACAGTTATTTTCCGCTAAAAATAATTAATCTAAAATGATTTTTTATATCGATTAACGATATCTTAATTGTTTACACATCAAGAACACGATCTTGAAAAATCAGAGTTTCTAAAAAATGTGAAATCATTGCGCGATAATAAGTCCTTTTAGCAATTCACTGTCCATGGGTAATAATTAACTGCCTGACTCGACATAAAACGAGGCATCCGAGTCTGAAAGTACAAAGAAGAAGTATAGCTGCGATATAACTTGACCCTGATTTTTTCTTATCGGCGTTGTTAATAATTATTTAGTGAAAGATGCCAGTTTTAACAACAATCCTAAACATTGGGTATGGAGTTAGACTGCCTGATTGTGCTCATTACGATCGGTGTTGAACTAAGCTTAGGATTCGTTTAAACGTAGTTTGTAATTTGGCCGGAGTGGGTTCCGGGCGGCTTTCAACGCGGCCATCATTGTTTTGGGGCGGTAATTTATATTGTGCTTTAGGAAATTAGCGCGAACGCCGCCACAAGCTCAGGTGCCACCGCGCCATTACCGCCCAGATTTACTTCGGAGATCTCGGCCTTTTACTGAAACGAGTAATTTGTTGTGTAATTATTACATCTCATTAAAAGTATATTAAGTGGACTCACTTTGCCAACTTTTAAATGATATCTTTTGTTGGGCTCGGATTTCACGTTTACTTTACTCTTGGAACGTATTTTATTCGCTGAGTGAAAAGGCATAAGTTGAAATAAATTATCCACTCTGTTGAGCAACGACTAATTAATTAGTGAGCGCTGCCTGATTTATTGTTGTTTGATTTATATTCCAGTCATTGACAGAAAATTGGTAATAAATTGAGTTGGCTGTTATTATATACGAGTATAACGCACAGATATTGTTCAGTTGTATTTAAACCAGCCATTTACGCCTACACTGGAGTACTAGAATTTATTTTAGCGTAATAATGTTATGAGAGCGTACATTATTTATTTTACCTTTTGTACCTCTAATGTAATAGGTTATGAAGGACAGTGCCTACGTGTACATTTCAAACCTTGAAAGGGAGTGGGCACGCTACCTATCACGTCTGCGACTAAAATAATGTTTTGTTGAAACGTGACCTAAGACATTTGAACGAAATTATATCAAACGCGTACCTTGTGAAATATAAATATTTTTCGTGGTCTCCCTTGAAATAATTTGTCACGAAATTAAGAGGGAAGTGGAAGTTAATTGTCGGGCAATATGCAGGATAATTAGAATTATGAGCGGGGACGTTTTTTGGGAAATGCGGCGGTGGATGTTTAAAAAAAGTTGGCGTGTGTACTTTCCCTTTGTGCGGGCGTTGTGATGTCATTTTGTAAATCAAAACGTATTAATGTGGATTCATTTCCTCTTTGATGACGTGCAGTCTAATCTTTCAGGCCAACATTTGTAATGAGTTTTAATCACGAGCCGGAATTAGTTATAATACGCGTGTCCGCTCTCGCTACAGTTTTATGTGGTTATTAACTTGGGCGAGTCTCGCGAGTCTACACATCGTGAGCGAAATGAAACGCTCTCGACGTTGACGTATGATGGTAATCATGAATGTTATCTGTATGAATTTATTTGTTTTGTTCCATCGTGCTTGTTCTTCCTGATTGGCTTTAAGGCAGTTTAATAATACGTATTTTTATATATGTACATGTGATTTTCCAAATTACCTTTATTTTATTTACCAAGTGTCTTTCAAATTATTTGTTTTACATCTACTTCAGTAATAACACAAAAAATATTATAGTTCTTGTTGTAAGCGATAGTTTTAAATATGTAGGTCCCGTAAAAGAAACTTGAGCCCAGGAACTTTTTAGATTGTTCCGCCAGGTTAATGTGTACGTTGTATTGTCCCTGAAAAATAAATAATGACGTAATATTTCAATACAAATAATGAGGTAGGAAATAAAGACAATTAACAGTTGTAATAAATTATATCGATACTGAAACTCATGGTATATTAAAAAGAATTTGTAAATAACATAAATAAGCTGAAATAATTATATACCTTAGCAATTTTACAGTTTGTAGTAACATTTAATTTTTCCATTAGTATTGGACCCAGTACAAAATGTTGGCACGGTTTGTTCACAGGATAGTTCCATAACTTAGTTGATGTTTTATTAGTCTGCATTGTACTTATTGTTATTTTAGCCTGAAAAAGGAATAAGTAAACATTACGAAAAGGCACATTTCCAAACTGTATTCGTAAACTTTCATATTTAAAATATCATCTCATATTTTATATTTTATTGACACCAGCTAATGTTGGTTTGGATTCGGGAAAGTGGTTTCCAATTAAAATCCAGCTTTCGCCTCGCTCCAAAGTTTATGGTCAAAACGAAAAACCACGGTTTACAGATAAATATAATCTCATCGTCAAATGTTTAGATTGGTAATTGGTATACTATATTCACGTCTTTAATTTATTTTTTTGTAATAATTAAATTTTAATTTACCCCAGTGACATGGCAGTCCTTAACGAAATCCAAATTAAAAAGAACGTCGGATGTATTAAGATGATTTTGCATATCAAATTTTCCACACTCTTCATGTTTTGGTCCTTTACATGCTTCGATTTTTTGGTAGACAAGTTGGTACGGGCCCTGCAAACAAGACATGTATATGAAAGAAACAATTACCTACTATGTGAATATGCCAAGTGATACTTACATAATTATTTGTATCTGTTTGGCTGATTCCAAATTGACATAAAGACAGTATGACAGCCACGTACGCGAACCACATTCTGAATGGTAGCTTATACAAGCTGATATTTTCGCGATAACCGATTCAATACTCCACAGACCACACAATATTTTTCGATGTAGGCAGGTGACGTTATTTATAAACGTAGTCATTAAAAAATCTAATTTCCGGCGATGTGTTTGCGACGTAAATTGCGTTTCCTGATACGGCACATCAGAGGGAGACCTGCTTCATTATTATGGTTATTGAAGCGATAAATATTATTTATTATAGCGACTGAATAAAGATGCGGCACTTTCTGGGCGATCTTTAATACAAACTTCGTTCAGTATTCAGCACACATGTTCTTTGTCCCGATAGATAAGCCTTCTACCGCCTGATAATGTTAATGTACCGAGGAGGCGCGAAGGAATCATTTAGCATTAATCGAGAGGGGTCGTCATGCGAGCGGAGCTCCAACATTAGTGCATTTTATTTCACGAGTCGTGCTGCGCCCCAAAACCTCGTAGGTAGCTTAATGTGTTTTCCCATTACCTGTCACCTCCGACATCCCCCATTCCTTTATACTTAGGCGATATTGTTTTCTGCAGAATAAAGATGGCCGACACGAATTTACCCTATGAATAGAGAGCTCGAGTAAGATTTAATACGTGGCGAGAATTTATTGGCCCTGACTGATGAGAGGTTCATTGTTTATCTCCGCACAAAGGTATATCGTACAGTATTTAGAAATGTTTGTAAGGGTTTTGTTTCGTAAATATGCTTCTAGTTCATGATGAGACGGCAACCGGCTTTACTCATTATACTTATTATACTGAAGCTATGGAGCATTTGATATTACCACAATGCGTACAAATTGGATCACCTATCTCAGGTGGGTGCAATTATCGTCTTCGAAATCTGATATATACAATGTGAAATCGAAACCAACGGATTTATGTAGCCCACTATGATGAATTTCCATCAGCGTGTAGGACAGGCAATATGAATTATTCTTATCGTATTGGAAAAATATTCCATCAGAAATTCTTTTGTACCATAGTAAGCACACGCTTACTATACAGTACACACTCGTAGTCTTAAACAATGCTCTTGTTTTAACCAAGGCAACGAAGTAACTTATCTAGTAATGTTTTAAATCTTTATTCCCAATTTTGCATACATTTCTGATGTCTCCAACCAATGCCATCATGAGTAATTAGGTTTGAGAAAAAATGTGTTATATCCTAGTTTAAAACATTTTCAATATCGAAATATAATACAAAGTCATACGTGAAAGTTAGTTGGGAGTTGTTCATATTACAAGTATGCCCGTTTTCTTGTTCAGTGCACGTCAACCACATCGAGTGGGCTGCGGGCTGCGATGCTATTTTGTTATATGAGAATACTACACACTGAGTACACTCCACTACTCGGGCTCTGTTTCTGAATCTTCCCGCAGACCCTCGACCTCTCATCCGACGGAATATATTGGCATCGTTTGGCTTAGTCTCGATAGCAATTAAATCAAACTCGGCTTTTACGTGTGTGTCAGCGAGTCTTGTAAGGGCTTTCATCCGAGACATTCGTTTAGTCCACTGTCTGTAGCCAGTCTATGCATGGAGTAGCTAAACAGTAGTTAGGTATCTATTTTGAATGCAATCTTTTAAGTTAATTTTCATATGTACTATGTTTATTAGTATGTTTTACATGATTGCGGGCAATTACGAGAACCTGATATTAAATACATGGAGATAATTTGGTGAAATCGATCTTGCGTGTTATGTATTCTGCAGCTGCCAAGTTTAATAACGCCTTTGATAAAGACGTGTATTCTGGCTGGGTTTGGATAAATGCGCGTCCCTAATATGCTTCGCCCTCGTCGCGGCGTCGACCGCTGTCGGCGTCGAATATGGGTTCTCTCATCATATTCCCCGCACCTCGCGCCCATTCATATGTATAGTGTGGCATAGTTTACATATTTTGATGCGCGGTGGCTTTAATAAACCCATTAATTTTAATAATCTCTCGTACACACATTTAACATTTGCGCTAGCGGTATTACCTAGTTTCTCATTTACTTGTCAGTTGATTTATTTTAAGCCCGATATATTGAATATTATCGTGTACAATTAATAACGGTAATACCGCGCTATCTGCGAGGTTTGCGGTCCTAAAACTTATTGTGAATACCGAGCTGTTGAAATGGATAAATATGGCTGCTCGCTGATAAAATTATTACTAAAAGATGACTGTGTTACTTTTATCCTTGACTATTATTCGTACATTATGGCCTATAATAAACTGAATAAATTCCACGTTAGTAAATTTATAATTGATATGCCGAATACAATATAAGTTATACACAATACACACTTGTATGTTTTGAAAGAAACCATAGCATCTGAGTAAAGAAAATGCTATGAATATCGTGAATATTAATTGAAGTGTATTTTGTAGTAAGGTTATATGACTGATCGATCACAGTTCTATTAAATAACGTATGTCAAGAATTTCATAAGCGAGGAAAGCATTTTGTGCGAGTTTTTGTTTTAAAACATATAATACGATTAGCTTGGGTTTGGAATTTGTGCCTGGCACGAGGACAGGTTCTCCAACTCAAGTTCTGGGAACGGTGGCATCCTAACAGTCCTCTTCGAAGTCTTTGGGTACGCTAACCTGATGCGTTGATCATCTTTCCTAATGGACACGAAACTTTGGAGTTGCCACTTGATATTAAACTCTTCATCGACCAACTTTACTATTTCTTGGTTGGCAGCGCTTACTATGTACATAACTAACTTAGTAACTTAGTTCTTAGTCACACTAAGACTTAATTTACTGAACCAGGCTTTAATATGAATATCCTTTCAAGATAATATTAATGTTACCTTCACATTGCTTTTCTGTAAGTAAAATAAATACAAAACTATTTTGGCTATTCAGAATCGGTCCATTAACAAATAAACGAAAAAAGGTAGATGGAATTATTGTCGGTCTTATCGCTTTGCGAAGCTTCGCAGACAGCCTTGGAACCGGTGATAGATCGCCGAACAATTAAACAGAATTGTGCGTTAATTTTATCTTTTTTGCAAATAGATATAATTATACATTTACTCTCCGCGACTGTAGTTTTATTGCTTCTATTTATTTCCTTTCTTCGCGTTTAACTTGGGGGTTGGACAAGTTAATGTATCCAGAGACGACAAGCTTCCGAGCTCGGTGCCAGTCGCAATGCGTGTCACTTTCGATCCCGGCTTAAAGGAGGTGCAGTTCTGGACTAAGTCTCTGAAATAAAACAGAACTATTTAATTAATATATTATGTTTAATCTTTTGCTTTAAATAGTGCAAAAGATACTCTCGTAATTATCCGTTTATTTAAATATACGTGTCCGCCTTATAGTTAGATAATAGATACAAAAGGTTATGGATGTATCCTTGATTGCAAAGGCACAGTTCAGCAAATATGTTTTGGTATTAAATCTAGAAATGTAAATACAATTCTTTAAATATCGTTTGAGGTCAGCAAACTCTCTTCCTAATAGCAGTTCCTTATAATAATTACTTACTAGCCCATTGGTACTTTTGATAAGTGGATAAGACAAAAGCATTTCCCTGTTCCCTGTGGAATAACATTCCTGTGTCCGCCATTAGTGATATTCAGTGAGGCCCATTACGAAAAATATGTGTGTCCATAAAAATCATTTATGAGATTTGCAGACATTGGCCATGCCTCAGCACGCTTAATAGATCTGTTGACAATTTTGAATTTATTGTCAGTTTCAAATATCACACGTTCCATATTGAAGCGACCGTATGGAAAATAAGTCTAAAATAAGTTGGATATTTTCGAATCATTATTTTAAAATTATTGAAGCCAGTATCTTACTTTCGAGGTTTCAACTTAAAAAAAATCAAATAATACAATCATTTTCACATTGGCGTCCGAATAACATCCGCAGTCCTTATCGCAAATTGTTTTTGCGTCTTACAAAAAAAAAACAAATTTGTTCACTTCAACAGGGCCTAATGTTTGGACGATTCGAGTCCACTCCTTGTAAGACTGTTTATGAATGGATATAGCGGCAGGAGTTGATTATAGCGCACTAAAGCACTTAAGAGAGCTCGAAGTGTGATGAATGAGAGTGTTGGGCGCGGTCGGCGGCGTCGGCGCGGAACAGCGCGCCCGCTGCCGCTCATGATTGATAGCGGTTTATGTTACATCAAATTAGTTGCAAATACATTTGCCGCCTATAGATAAAATCATTTAACAGTGGTATAGGAGATTTTTTTTTAAAAAGAACGCCGATACTGTGTTTCTGTGCAGATTTTGTCTTATGACACATTAGTATGTTTTATCCCTTTATATATAAATATAAGTTTTAGGACACATAAATAACTAAAAGTAAAGCCGGTGGGAATCGATTTATAACGACGTTTTACCATTGCCGTTTAGTAATTCGTGAATTTATAGACAATTCACGAAGAAAAAGATTATTTCGTAGCACTTAGCTACATCGTAGCACTCTAGTCAGCCTACGCCAACGGGCCACAGATGTGGGTTCATGTCTATACATGTAAATATGTTTATACAATCGGTTCGTACAAGGCCGTTTGGAATCAAGTAAGCTGTTCGATCACTGCGCTTAAGTGATGTTAATTCCTTATCCCGAAATGGGTCCAGATTATGGCTTTAGTCTCGATTTCCTGCATTAGCTATTGTCTAATGAGAGTTACGTTACGTCGATTTATATATAGATTTAATGAGCTCCTATTGGATGTTGGTTACACCCGATAACTATTATGTTTCATGTGGTACAAGGTGTAAATACCTCAATGTGTTTGTAAGCATAAGAATAAGTTAAATATATATAATAATAGTTGTGAATGGAGTACATTCAAGTTAGGCAACGAATATTCCATGGTTTCACGCTAAACAGCGCAATCTTTATTCCATTAACGCAGTGAAGTTGGTCGACTCACCCTCTTGTTGAAGGTTGTTACAAGCTGTTGCTGTATTAAGATCGGACTCCGCCTAAAAAACTCGGACAATTTCCTTCTCCCAAAGATAAAAGCTAGTTAACTTTTTGTTAAAAGTTTTCACAGAAATACGCTGTGTAAATTGCATTAAGAGGAAAACATATAATTAGTTGTCAAGAGGCGAAAAATGTTCGCAAAACCACTAAGGCTTTTGTACCGTAAAAATTTAATTTTAAGTTATATTGTAGCAAGAAACCCCTTTACTAAGATAGATTCCGTTTGGATGCGTTTGGTGCACTCTAATGACGATCGATTAGAGCAATGGCTGCGTCCGTGGCGCAGTTGGTTAAGAGTTTAAGACGCCGGCTGTGAAATGAGAGCCCGTCAGTTCGATGCACGCAATTAAACGAACGACAGTGTAATCCAAAGTCTGTTGTAGTCTCTGCTACTTATGGCTCAAGTAAATTAGATAATTAATTAAATTAATTAATTTCATTTAAATAAAGATGTGGGGTCGGGAATTTGTGTGTGCTAGGTTTTTTTTATTATGGCCAAGTTAGTTTGCAAAAAAAATGTGATCGTAAAATATATGTAGGGGTAAAGTTAAGAAATTAAAAACGCAAGAGTTTACTAAGCTAATGATAATCGCTCACATCGACTGACTCATAAAATAACTCTTTTTACTTTGTTTCTCTCATAATTCAGCGACTTTACATTAATTAAAAGCGGCTGCCTGAAAAAAGCATGTCGCGGTTTTGGTCCTTCGTTTTCCGGTATAAGTGGGTCATGCATGATAATATGTATACGTAATTTATATATACGAAATTTGGTGGTTTTTTACACTCGGAATTTCCTGTCAACATAATTCTCGTCCTATTAATGTATATTCAAATGTGTACGCATCAAAAATACGCGTGTCAATTATTTATGTTACTCTCCGCCTCATATTGCCAAAGCTAAGGAGGGCTATAATTGTAGTTATTTGTTTAAGATAAACCCTGATCTCTCATATCTAACAAGTTCCAATAATATTTAACATTTAAGGAATTCATATGTCTCTTGACTTGTATATTTTCATAAAACGAAATGAGCCTCGACCGCCTCACGGGTTAAATTTCAATAATTACAAATCTGTGCCATAATTTAAGTCGGCCGTTCTGAATTACGATTCAGTAAAACATTTTTATTCCCTTCCATTCCATATTTTAAGAAATGTTTAAAGGTCGCCTTATTGTGATTAACTCATTTATTTTTCGAATTGGAACGCTCGAGAAGTGTGGACCCTTTGCTCGTTCCTGTTTACTTCAGCGACAAAATTACCGAAAGGCCGAGATGTTTACAGTAGACACGTGTCGAGTGTTTGGGTTCGCCTTCGCTATTGCGTCATTAACTTTATATTGCTACACATTGCTCCGAATATAGCGGAAAATGTACTGTAAAGTTACATATTTAACCGCCGACCTTACCTGATTGGTCGCCTCAATTTAGAAGCCTCAACATTCCGGTGTTAGCCTCCGGAATATCGGAATAGTTCTCATTCCTGACCCGACACCGATGTAGGAGTTCTGTACACGGTATATACCTGTATACACCAGACACAATTAGAGCATTATAATTAATTCTTAGTGTTGTTGTTCAATTATCCGCGTATTGTTATTGCAATTGTAATGTACAAGTGTACTGTCCTGCAATTTGTCCGTTTGATTATACGATTTAGTAGCTTAAATGATTCATATTACACAACCTTTCATATTTTAGGCATATGTTTAAAATTGCTTCCTCTTGCGATATGTAGGCCCAAGCGTTGGACGTAAATAGGCTGATCATGTCAGCATGTCAAAGATATAAAAAGTAGAAAATTCATCGCGCGCTCGTATCTGGATCATGAATACGAAACAGTATACAAAACGCCATTTAACTCTCGGCCTGATTATTGTTATTGTTTAGGTTAACAAGGCCATACATAATATGTATATTCATGGCTGTTTGTCCATGAGTTGCGTCTGTTTTTTATTACCTGATACAACTCTTGTCAATGTCAACGTACTTGTTTGGAAGGCGTACTTAAGATTGTTTTTGCTTTACGACAAAAGTTATTGTATCGTGACGTAACCACACGGGCCGATAAATTTTCCCCGTTTATGTACACAGTTATAGGCGCGTTAACAAACAATGTGTTAAGTAACAGCTACAAACCCATCAGTAATTAAACCAGTGTAGATTGTAATTAAAAGAAGTTGATTTCGTGTTTAGTCACCAGTATTCTCGTTAGGCAAAATGAACGGAAATTAGTTTTCATTTCAAACAATCTATAAATATCAATTGTCTTTCGTCTTTAATCAAGCCTTGGAATTGAAAACGTTTATCGAAGCGAAAATTCGGGTACAAATTGTTGTGTTCATTGTCGACTTACACATTATGTAGAGGTACCCTTAATTTTGCCATGTCATGGTTTAACGAAGTGCTGGAGTGTTGCCAGCAACAAACAAAACTGTCGTTTAGCATCTTATGGTTTGTTGCCTCAACAGGCTCGTGTACCGAACTAATGTATGGCTGGTGTGTTCCGAGATAGGAAATGCCAATCGTTACTCTTCAGTAATTAGTAGAACAAAGAGGCAGTACGACTATAGAGGAACAGTCTAGACCTTATAAATTAAATTGCTA
Organism: Theretra japonica; assembly: GCA_033459515.1. NCBI lineage: Eukaryota > Metazoa > Arthropoda > Insecta > Lepidoptera > Sphingidae > Theretra > Theretra japonica. The sequence goes on from CM065930.1 coordinate 8,938,384, forward strand.
ATATTTTCATGCATAAAATTTAAAGTGTCTTAATTTTAGGAATATAGAAATTCTACATGATTTATATTTTAATAGGAACTGAAATCCATATCAGCGCTGACGAATTATATTTTCAGAACTCTTGTAAAACGAACGAATGAAGACCACTTCATAGAATTAAAAATCAATTTTGCCGCAGTTTTTGTGCCACAGATATACGATTTCCTCGAATCGTGATTTAGTTTTCGGTGTAGTCCAGTCTACAATATTGACATTGAGTGAGTAAATTCGCACATTGGTCATCATTTTAAACAATTTTAAATTCATAATTTTCGTGTCGATATTTTATTGATCTATTATATTAATTATTATTTAAACTGTTGATAGTATAATACGGTCACTGTACATACTGCTGGAAAATTTGTCACACCTCACACAACTATCTCGCGGTTCAAATTCTGTTTGTGTAAGCTTGATGGCTACATTGTGCCAGTATATACCACATTTCAATTGCACACACTTACCATCGAGTTTGTTGTAGTCACTCTTCCGTTCCACCAAAATAGACATTACGCTTGCCTTCATAGAAATCCATTATAACTAATAAGGTCGTACTAATCCTGTACCATGTATTGGCATTCTCGGAATTAACATATTGTGGAGTGTACGTAGCAAAACAATTGATTATTACGGCCTAATATTAATTATTTGGTTCGCTCATGACATACATTTTACAAACGTACATATACATAACGGCATGCCTGTAGCCTATAGAGGTAGACAGAGACTATGGATCTTCACTTCGCACGATCCTGACAAATCACTTTTGCTTCATCCATATTTATCAATGACCTGTCCCTTGTTTAGGGTGTCACCGATTTAGCTAGCATAGGTTTAGTGCGGTCGACCCCTACCACCTTTTCTATCCATGTTCGCCTTGAGTATCTGTTTTGATAGTCCCCCAACAGCCATCTTTTCTTCATGCACAAACCATCTTGTCATTCTTTCTTCAATGTTCGACGCTACGTTATCCTTTTCTCCGCACAGTTTTATTAGAACATTATTAAACACTTTCAAATATCAACTTAATTACGAGCAAATTCAGCTTATTGTATATCCGCATTGCCATGTTATAAAATAAGACAACGAGTACTCAATTCCTCACGAAAATTCTTATAAAAGTTTTGAAAAAATGAAAACCTATTCATACTGTATAGTGTTCTCGAATAAAAGAAACTCTTTAATTAAATTATCTCTCCAACTGCTTAATTTCATAACTAAATTTGAGTATATAATTAGTTAAACGTTTCAAATGACACGAACTTTAGTGAGGAACTTTAAGTAGCCGAGCACGGATCGCACTGTTTCCTTTAGAATTTTTTTTACATCGTAGGATTTAACCGTCTTGATCTTTATTATACGCTTCATGAATCGCTCGACCGGTAATGGAGTGAAAATTGATTATCAGTCTCTTGGCTGCTAGTTTGAGAGGACTTTATAAACTCGTGATATAGTAGTGGCCCGTTTGGCAGAGATTCTGCAAGCGACCCTTCGGATATCGCCCGTTACAGACCTATCTTCATTTACATAATTAATTTAAGCAACCAGTGTAGTGTCTGATTCGTAATATTTAACCACTTGTAATATTAATCGAATTTAAATATATTTTTTATTAAAGTTCAGAGTTCAGACATTAATCTTCGTGGTTAAAGGAGAAATTATGAAGTAAAAAAAGATTTTTATGGGTTTATTCATAAACAGTTTTAAAACCTATTTCAGTTGTCGAATGTTTTGTTCCTTTCTCATGACTTTTGAATTCAGTTTGTGCGAAGAAGACAAAGCATTTGATAGCTAAAATAGGGTTTAAAACTATCTATAAATAAGGCCGTTTCACACTAATACTAAATTTATGGTATCAGACAGTATGGGGCAATAGCTTTATATACCTCTAACCGCATCCGTAGACCAGTGGTGCTACCCGAAACGTGACGAGGGCCCTTCAATTAAAACCCAAGTTTGTTTACACGTTTGAGTCACTCTTCCCGAGCAAGAGCTACTGTTGGGAATGTTTCCTAGTGAATTATTAATAGTCCGTCGAGACTTTCTGCTGTTCCGATGTAAGATTTGTGAACAATAGGGGTCGGAGTTTACCCTAGTATGTGTAGTTGTAAACAAACATCGTATTGTCTGAACACAACGTAAGTTTCAGATCAACGAATACAGTTACGTAACGCGATTGTCGATAGTTTAATGGTATTAAGTTGTGGTTGCGCGAGGTTTAGATTTTACTTTAGGACGGACAAAGTTGTGAGTCCGCCGCCGGTTTGGACGTCTCATTTCAGTCACAACTCCTCTCGGATTAACCCTTGATGCCAACTAGTTGGCCGCTATTATAAGACCTAGTCAGTTGGTGCCAAGCGTTTATTTCACGATTAACTGGATAATTAATTTATGTTTATGACATAGATAGACCCTGTACTGAAAATTGATTCAAATATTAACGATATCTGTTTACAATAATCTTAGTAAAAGCAAGATGCTGGCTATAACAGATTCTCAGAAAAATATTAAAGAATTTGAAATCTCAATCACTTTATTGTTCTAGTAGCAGATTTCATACACTGTCATACGGATTCGATTGGAAAATCCACCACATGAGATTTTCATTTCATGCGTAAACAACGCGTCTACAATGGAATGCCCCAGCCACACAATGTGATGGGAATGCTTTGGGAGTATTCGTTCCATTTCTGCAAACCCATTTGGGACAAGGACATAACGTCCCACTACCTAAATGGACAATGGATCCGATCAACAACAACAAAAATTATAAGTCTAGCTCAGTTATTTTGTTCATAACAATTAAACAACGATTATGTTAAAAATACTTGGCGATAAATCTCTGTATTCATTGTAGCAAACAAAATCTTATCTAAGAATTAGTCATAATCCAAACATGGTTAGGCAGTCAGCGCGAAGTCTTCGGTATTTATGTAATTCTCGAGTAAGCCGTTTAATCGTCCATCGCGTACTTAATGTTTGAGCTTCAAAGAGACGGAGGAGACGGCACGGGCTAGGGGAGGGTAGAAAGGGGGTCTTGGGGCCGACCTCGTTCTTGCTAACAAATCGCTTGCCCGCACCACTCACAGGTAGTGTCACGGCTCATTACTCCAAGTTTATGTTTGCCAAATCACTCCAACGTCATGAATAAACAAGACGTAGGCTTATGACCTTCAGGAACTGTCGCGCTGCTGTTTGTTTGCGTACACATGTATTCCAATACAACATTCATGCTGTCAAGTCACGACACCCTCAAAATAGAGCATACATAATCATTTACATTCATACTACACATATAACTAGCAAAGAAATAATACTGTAGTAATGACGTGAATGAGCTCAAATCCTTATTTATAGTAAGTTATTAATTATTCGGTTTTGGGATAAACATGGCGAAGATGGCGCTGCGCAGATTGTATTGGTATTATTAAAGGATTATATTGCTGATAACTTTTTTGACCCGTCTTAAAAACTCCGGAGGCAAGTTTAATTATTAAAATATTGTGGGTCGAGAATCTCTCTCAATAGACGTGACTTGTAGATCTAATTGTGCAGGATAGTTCACAAACAAAAACTTCTCCTTAACATGCTTTAGATTAAATTATTCCTCTTCGTAGTTTTCATAAAATAAGCGATCTCAGTTATTCTGCACTTTTGTTCGAATACTTTAAAGTTCTTCTCTATTATTGTTGTCGGTATCCCTGAAGTGTTCGAGTAAATATTTTATTTTAAAGGGTTTTGTGAGAACGCATCTCGCTTGCAAAGAAAGAAGGTTAAGTTGGTATTTCCAACTTAACTACTTGAAATGTTATTTTTAAAATATTTCCATATCTTTGGATACATAGTACCTACCATAGTATTATTCTTGTGACAAAAACCATCTGCATTCTGTAAACAGCAGGAAGTAATAATTGGTTGTTACTTTGCAAAAAGGTATCTAACAATATATTTGAACAAATTACAGATCTTATGATAAATTATCTAAAAATAGTACATTTGATAAGTTGAAAAATATTTGTGAATGTTTTGAAAACAGGGCTTACATTATCTTTGCACAAAGCGGTATGAGTAATCTTTGCAAAGCGTAGACAGTTAAAGCAGAAAATCCGTCTTTCATAAAAAGAACACTCGTGGGCCAGCTATTTGAATAAATATCAGAAGAGGAAACCATTTTTCAAAGCGCTGGTGATAATAATGACGCTATTTATCAACGACTCGAAAGGGTGGGTAATTATTAATGTAATATTTTGGCGGTTTCGTTTGCTCACTTACAATTTTGGGACAATATTTTTGGCTGTTAGCGACATAACTGTTAGGTAGGTCATTTGGCGGCTGTGCGAGGATGGCTCCGAATGATTTATTGTTGCGTTGAATATGCATGTCGAGATGAAAAATGACGGGAAGCGTGCGAGTGGTTAGCGTGTGAGGATGATGGAATCGGCCTCGGTGCGATCGCACTGGCTGCGGGTTGTTCCCTGGACGATGCCGCAGCCCGCCCGCGCCCGCCGCCCACGCCGAACTGCGCGCCGAACCCGTCACACTGTGGAAGTCGTTAACAAGATAAATCGCAAACCACACATGACACCATAATCCTTTTAAAATATTTAAGTGAAACCCTTTTTTGCACTACTATCCTTTTATGTGTCGCAGTGTTTCCCAACTTTTGTATCTTCATGCAATAAAAATGAGTGTTAGTATTATCAGGTAGAATGGAACTTCGCAACCAACCAGTGTTTGCTTATTTATCATGACGTGTGGGATAAGTTGTTCTCTACTTCATAATATTCTTATGGACCAGATATTCATAACGAAATCCTGAAGTTTTGTGTGAGTTTTGAGATATACAAAATTTACAAAGTGTGAGAGACATTTGCGAAGTGCATCCGAGACCAAACTTGCAGTGTATATAGAAGGTACCTCAATAGTTTGCAAAACAATAGTGGCGAAGTTTTACTCCAGCGGCGACACGGTTGCACCCACCGCTTTGCTTTGGTACGCGTCTTTCGTTTATTAATACCGCTGTGCTATAGTGCGCTGTTAGACGCTAGGCAAACTTACATTTGCTGACTACATGGCACAACTCGGCTGTTCCCGTGTTTATCTTCCCTTGCAACTAAAACTGTTTATGTTTTGATATTTCCATGGAACTGAGTGTTTGCGATAAATTCAGTTGTACCAAATACCTAGAAAGTCTAGCTTTTATAATATTTTGCTCTGTAATAGGAAGCGTCGTAGATTTTTTTATCGGGAAAAATATAATTACACGAACGTATGCAAGTCCATTATCCACTCATCCATCAGCCTGTAACCATCCATTGCGGGACATAGACCTTTTGAAGATTACTCCTTTAAACGTAAAATATATATATATATATATATATATATACACAAACACACTGAACAGGCGGGTTGTTGAGTGCAGAACCAGAGCTCTTTAATTACCCCGCTGTCTATAGATCATTTAAAATCTATTAGGGTGTGGCTAAATTTGGAACTACAAATAAATTTTGAAAAATATATGTACACGCATAGCTTGAGATAAGTTTTCACTTCGTTCTGGGCTACTTCGCTTATCTCAGCCATATTAGACATAATGTTAACATATGTTACTTGCAAATTATAACAAATTATCAATGAACTGCTCCGATTTAAACCAACTTGTCACTTTTGTAATAATCACGATATTGTAAACTGGTTTTGAAAAGAACAACACTAGAGTTTCTTAAACGTTCTTCTCTAGTGAAAACCGTTTTCCGAACCGTGTGGTAGATCAAAAAATGACTGAATCTAAATAACGTTGAATTTTAATGGATTCAATAAATTATTTTCATTTCCATTTGCATTAATAAAAAAAAACATTTATACTCACAATCTAATACTATCAACATGTCCAATTTAATAAAATGCGAAGAGAGAAAAACTATTATCATTTTGACAACAGCGCTTTCGGCGACAGATCATACACGTCGTGTACTTGTAGACGTTTTAATGTATCTGTCAGGTAAATTGGATGGTTGAAACGCCATCAGCTTTGTTCTTGGTATTCTATTAGATTGTTCCCTTCCGTGAATTTTATTTATCTCCACCGGATAAACTCGGATGAGTTTGCGAGAAATATGGTCATGGTACAGTTGAGTCTGACATCGACTCGTCACCCAAACCTGTCAACATTTCATCAATTTGATCGTCATTTATAGATTTTATTTTTTTATTTTATTTTTTATTTTATTTTATTTTTTATCGTCATTTCGCGGGACGTCGCTAGATGCAGGCTGCCTCCAACAGGTCACTGTGGAAATCATTGGGAGAGGCCTATGTTCAGTAGTGGACTTCCTTTGGCTGATGGATGATGGATGGATGATCGTCATTTATAGATAATACATGTCAGATGGCTGCCTCGGAGGCGCAATTGTACTACGGTACGATTACAAACCTGAAGTCTCGGGTTTGAATCCCGGGTTGAGCAAAATTGTATTGGATTCTTTTATTCATTACTAGCCCGGAGTCAGTCATTTGTGCCCAATATGGCGAGACTCGCCCCCTATCATATCGTGGGTCGGAATACACAAAGCGAAATGTGGCTGTCCTGGTAGCACCTCTGCCTACCCTTACGGGAAAAAGGCGTGAGTTTATGTATGTACATGTTAGTTAGATATCAAGCCAGTTGGGAAATATTTATTGGACCCCTTGATTGACCCAGGTTTTTCGTAGAACTTTCACAAATCGATTGCCGATCTGAAAATCGAACCCAACACGAGTACTTATCTGTCAAACTACGGTTAAAATTTGCACGAGTTTTACCTCACAATGTTTAGGATAACGGTAATATGTGGCATTCATATTAATGATATTGGTGTTACTGTTTGCACAGGGTTCTCCGCAGATCTCGTTTGCGCCGCCTACTAATGCGGGGAAATTTCAGCATTCAGATAATTAAAAACGACGCCTGCGTCGCTCATGTTAATTATATTTTTCTTATCTCTCAGGAATTGTTTCAAACTCTGGGTAAATGTTAATTCGCAGTGAGCAGATACGTGTATTGTTGTCTACTTTATTTCGAATATAAATGTCTTTGTGTGTATTTGTTATTAACATAACAGCGTTTTCGTAAAAGCACGGTGTACAAAACGGCGAACTTCGTGCATTAGATAGATTATCCAATTTGGTTTTTTATTATAAAATGTTAACCTCATAATATTTCCTCATTTTATAGGTAATGGGAAACTTAATGAAGAAACCTGCATGACTTATATCCTCTCAAAAATGTGTGATATCTATCAATCTACACTAGATCAACGTGGGGGCTAATTCCTAAACCACTCATTTGTAGAAGAGTCTCGTCCCCTATATAGGAATATATATGGCCTGACCTTATAAAAACTACCAAAGCTATTACAACGAACAACTGTAACAGAACTACAAATTGCTTTGTAAATTAAACATACAAATGCAAACAAAATATTTGCTGAAGTCAACTAAATCATATATGGCATTGTTAAAACCAAACAAAAAGTATGGAGCTGGACGTAACACAGAAAAATGTTTTCGTTCCATCTCAATTTGATTTTTTGCCGTTTTTCACTGTACGGTTTTAAGTTGCCAATCTGCAAAAGGGGAAACGGAAAAAGCTTTGTAATTAAGGAGTTGATTCGCTCAGTCTCCGAGAGCCTTTATGGAACCAATTCTAAACTGCTGTTAAGCCTGTTAGGGATTCATTTTGAATATTGCATTATTAACAATACCTGCACCTAGCCACACTGACATTTTGTACGGGCTTACACACGCATATTACATTATCAATCCATGTGCTTCCGATCCAATGCACAGAAACAGTCGCCCAATACAACTATATGTATGCGAGTCTCCATCGCATTCAATTATATTATTTTATATCCAATATTACGATCGGGCTCTTGTTAGCCGTGTTGCAAAAATTGTCCGATTTTATTTCAACAATAGAAATATTTGTGTGCAGAGCCTATGTATTTTAACGAACAAATTTACACAAGAGCAGTAACGATTGCTAGTTTGGAGACTAAAAGCAATATAGAATTACTGGGCGGCAGTTTTGGAATGTGATGTTAGCCGTGTCGAGAGGTACGTATGTTGTATTTGGCATAAGTGCTATCAAATAACCCTCAATAAACGGTGGTATTGTTTTGCCGGTTATTGCGATTCCGTTGCCGAGACACGTCCGGAATAAATTAAACTGCAATTTGGGGCCTTTAATATGGAGTGTTGTTCGCGCTATTGGCCCATCGTGGCGTGTGGTGGCGTGTGGTGGCGGGGCGATATGAGCGGCATTCGAATGAGTACACAAAGGGGTCCAGTCGCGCCTGTTCCACATTGGTAATGCAGCCGGGCACATGATTGCTGCACCACCGCTGCCCAGGGACTTGTTATGCGCACATTCACCTATATCATCAGTTAGCTGTCAAAATTATAACGCGCCCTTACTATTCTGCAGTATGTTTTTATGTGCGGCCTACGAGGGCGCAAGAATACCTACGAAACATATTTTGCAATAATTTATACTTCATTTGAAATAAACGTTAAGTTAAATGTAGATTGTTTAAACTCAGCATTAGAGCTGCAGGTTTATTTTGTATTTCTTGAAATAAACAACGCTTAATGAGAGTTATGAAAGTTATATTGTCTGAAAAATAAGAGTAAAATTGTTAACTTATTTAAATGATTCATTGTTACTGAATAAAAAAGTTTGTTAAACTGGGATTCATTTTCGCGGAATCAACACGAGTATAAATGGGGGCGATATCTAGTTTAAAATGAAAAACAATATTTATTCAAGCTCGGAAGTAGAGGCAGTACAATTATAATGAACACTGAAATATAACGGAAAGTGTTTATTGCATTTGGCGCATTCCATCGGGCCATTATGGTGACTAGCGAGGCGTAAGGTCCAAAAGCGGCCGCTCAATTTGCGGCTCTCCCTCTGAACTACGATCACATAAACAGCCCTACTACCCGCATATTCCAGTACCGCACAGGTACGCCCATTCCAACATTTGTAACCGTAAACTTGGCCTAAGAAAATCGCACACGCAAACCTGAGTTTTCATGCTCTACATGTTTTTCTTTCATTTCTTTGGGTACTGCATTTAATTTTTCCATTTTGAATACTACAAGTACACTATTTTATACAGGGTAAACCCAAACTACGACCGAAATCGCAGCCAATCGACGAAAACGAACTGTCGCTTATTTGAGAAATTTGTAATCATTATAACTACCACCTGGCTTCAATTTCGGTCGGTCAATATACCCTGTAGTTTGTACTATGATATTTAAGATATCTCATAGAAATCTATTACTTGCAGAATTTCTTGTTCATATTGTGATGTTAATGTATGTTCTTATTTCGCAATAGTAACACCACAACAGCGCTGTATTATTCTGAAAAATACAATACATTTAATCGTAACACTAAAGCGCTCGTGAAAAACAAGTTTGTAAACTGGTGCAACTATTGCATCATCTACAATGTAGGTATTTTTAACTATGTTCCGTTCACTGCGTACCTCCCTAATGAGATTCTATCTTAATTATTTTTCAGTGTTCCTCGTAAATTTTCCTCCGGAGAGTTGCTGAGCCATTTCGTGGCAGAAACATTCCTCTCTAGCTTAATTATTTCCTTTTTTACTGTGTTCAATATTCATTCCGATTTTCGTCCAGAAGACATTTAAATCATAACTCAGCTGTCATATTCGACAACATCTGGCGCTTCAATATTATGAGTAAGAAAATTAAACATGACTTTATTCAGTGGAGTAGTTGGAGAGTCATTAAACCTTAAGACGTACCTGTATGAGCGAATTCCACTAGACGAACTGTAGTAGGTATAAAATAAAACCGTTTAAGAACCATGCTCTCATATAGAACTTTATAAAACTTGAGCAATTTGCTGTTTTATTTTTTATATACGTGCGTTATGTACAACTCCCGAACCGTGTTAAGGGGGAAATTTTCTGCTGACGGCTAGTAATTTTCTTGGTGAAGTAATCCAGCAGTCTGTTCGCTTATTTTTCGGTGGAGCGCTGTTTTAATACTGTTCTCGCAGCATAAAAATGCCTATTACGTTCACTCGATTAAAAGTGCAATGTTTACGAGTCGATGGACTATAACTTTTAAGTGTTCGGAACCAAAGGTATTGTTTTAGTGGTAAGCCCTGAAGTGGAGTTTTATGGCTCGGACAATCTCGTAACGTGGGGTGTTGTTTAATGCCACCCCGTATAGGTGCATGCGATAAATCCGCGGAGGCAGGCCCGCCCACTGAACGTCGCCAACTCATAAAACTACAATCGTAAATAAACTTGGAATATTAGGTATATACTGTCCTCGGCTCCACGTGGAATAGGCAGATTGTTCACATTCTAGGTATAAATAATTAACAAGTTGTGTTGTATTATTCGCTGGAAGCAGACCGCTTCCAATAGCTGGCGGTGGTAAAGCTTAGAGGTGACTGCTGACCTATATTCTGCACTGGAAATTCAGTGGGTGAAAATAATTTTAATGGATATGTACCTGAAATTGAAATTTCAATATGTACCTACATACCTAATATTGATATATTTTAATATAATATTATTTTTTATCATATTATCGTGAGGAAACCTGCATACCGTAGCGATTTTAAAAAAATTCTACGGTGTGTAAGTCCGCCAACCCGCACTAGGCCAGCGTGGTGGACTATATGGCCTAACCACTCTCAATCGTACTCTCGATTGTAGAGGAGGCCCGTGCCCTGCAGTGGGTCGTATATGGGCTGATACAATACAATACAAAAAAAATTTTTTTTTTTATCAGCCGACGCTTGTGTCCATCTTTTAGGCAAAAGCCTTCAAATGTTCTATTCAGGCTTTGTGGTCCTGACAGTTGATTATCAAACCGTGAAAATCTAATCTTAGTTTATTTGTGTAGAATTTGATTTTCCAAATACATGTTTTCTAGTTTATGATTAATATCCAGAAAGGTCCGTCCAAAGTTAATATTTTGGACAGGCCGATTGAGATTACTTTACCAAGTTTTAACAATACAAAAAAGTAATAGTTTTTGAGACCATATAGGTGGGAAAATTTTTAAAAGGAAGAAAATATTAATTGCGTAATTATGCTTCTTTTTACAATATATGAGCTGTAAAATATAGCTCAATCAAATGATTACTGCACACACATCCTTTGAAGGATATTATTAAACACATACATAGCTTGTAATTAAACACGCTGTTTGTTATTCAAATGTTTTAAACGGTTTTCTGCAATGTCTAATATTAGCGTAAACATTCTATTCCATAACATGCACCCGTACATTTGGATTTTATTTGAGCGGAGCTATGAGAACTCGAGCCCTGGTATTTGCATACGATTTAACGACTGCAGTTAACTTAATGTAAAAAAATAATTTACATAGCGTTTTTTCTCAGTTCACTTTAACATAAATGGGCAATAAAATGCACAAAATCCCATTGAGTTTCAGTATTGTTTGATTCATTCGTGCGTAAGCTTTCGCCAATGCCGTCCACTAATTAATCAACATTTTGAGATACGGAATTGCAATGTAAAACATCCGCCTATAATTAACAGTGACTCGCAAATTAAATTACATGTATGCAGACTTCACTTTAATCAATACGAAATTTTGTAAATTGAATTACTTATTGACAATCGGATTTTATACGTGGACAACACTGGACTGATGTTGGCGAACAACATACAACTTTAGGAGTATGGTCCTCGTAGCCAACTGTAACTTAGTATATCAAAACCGTGTCAGGAAAAATCAATTCTTTGTGCGATTACTATATAATGGATACTATAGAATAAACTAGACCGTTCCACTACCAGCCGCTGGCGATCTATAGTTCAAGACTATTTTCTGTGGACATGGACACTCGTTGTTTACCATGTCCCGAATGCGTGATGACCGATTGACAGCCTAAAACAGATTTACAGGCGGTGGTCATAAGCTCATTATTATAACTTCCAAATTTACGTGTAATTTCATTTTCCGAGAGTCAGTCACACAACGCATTCGTATTAAATGTACAACAGAATTCTCGCTGGTATTGTGGTATATATACTGAGCCCATCGCCGTCAACTGCTGGACGTAGGCCTCCCCAAGTAATGTGGTATATCGTCTACCTATGTTCATGAAAGGGTTGACGTTGACGCGGTCGTCTGAAAATCTATTGCCAAATCATTTTGGTGAATCAAAAAAAGAATGGGTTGACCCTAAACATTTGGAGTACAGGCAGGTAAAATTGCATACAACCGCAGTTGAAATATGTCGTGAACTTGCTGCATTGTAGTTTCACAGCGATTTCGGTTCGCAAGAAAGAAGCTGTCGATTATAGGAAAAGTGACTGCTAGTGTCTGGACGTTTGATACTAAATTACATTTTCTGAAGGCGACCGATTCTCAAATGCATCGTTTCACTTTACGGGAATTTGCAATACACTTCTCGTCTGACTTAGGGTTCCGAAGGTTGCGACGTAAGAAGAATTTACCAAACACCTAAAAATATTAACTACAAATAAGGTACCTTTAAATTCGCGGTGCTGAATTTAATAGCAAATATATATTTATCCATTACGATGAATGACCATTAGCCTAATAACGAGCCAAGTTATTATATGGAACCCTGATAAGAATAGTCCACTTTTTCTTCGCGAGTTTTTTCCCTTTCGCCTCCACTGAGATCCGCGTTACATTTTTATTTTACTCCTTTCAGTCTAATTTAATATGCGGCCTCGTAGAAGAAATTGCGAGAATATATTTTCGCATTTGTTAACTCCACCTTGAATAAAATCAGATTTTACTGGCGAATTTATGTCGAATTGTGTGGGACAGGTAAAGAGGAGCCCGTTTCTCCCATTTTATAGGTGTATAAATAAATTATGTGTTACACATGTAAATCGAAATTGTAAGCACCATTGTATGTAATTTTCGTGTTTTAAATTCGATTTGCTGAGTTTTTTATTGGTGACGAAGGCTGTCGAGCTGTAGGCCTACGTACAAGTAAATAGTACCTTTAATAACGCAAGGTGCACAGTCTAGCTGCTAGCTTGCTTTAATAATTTCTAGATACTACGTTCAATGAAAGACATGTCATAAGATAGAGGAACATCAAGGGAGTTCCTTCCAGATCGACACGTGCGTCGGAGAAAAATCTCGAGAAATGTATTGTACTAGTTTTATATTAACTACTCGAAAAATATCGTGAGGAAACCTGCATACCATAGCGATTTGTATAAATTTCTATGGTATGTAAAAAGTCCGCCAACCCGCATTAGACCAGCGTGGTGGACTATATGGCCTAACCACTCTCAATCGTACTCTCGATTGTAGAGGAGGCCTGTGCCCTGCAGTGGGTCGTATATGGGCTGATACAATACAATACTCGTAAAATGACGAAAGGAGCAAGTCGTTCACCTCACACTGATGGTTCATGGTATGTATGACACGTGTCAAATAACACCGCTCAAAAATTATTACTATGCACTGTGGCATTGCACTGCGCTCATCGCCCCGAGAAATTGCGTAATAAGTCTATGTGCAGTAAGAACGCGGTTACAACGGAGAACGAATGAAATCTGCTCTGATTATTTTTATTAGATGCATTCAAAGACCCTTGCTGTTATTTAATAATAGAAATATTAGAAGCAGCTAAAGCGTTTGTACTGGAGTTATTTTTCTCAAACGGAAATGAAATGTGTAATTCAAAGCGTCGGCTACATTAAAGTTCATTTTACCTGGTCTCAGTTGGGTTTGAGACATGCGATTTTGTTTTTTGCTCGGGGTGGACCGCAACATGAATATGCATCGTTTTGAAATATTAGTGTATAAAGTAAGGAATAATTTTTCTCTTAGTGTGACAGTTAGGCGGGTACTCGTCAAATCAAGTACTTTTGAAATCCTTCACGTTTGTAGCATTTTAAAGTGTCGAGTAAGGATTGCATAAATAAGAGTATAAATTAAAATAGTTTGGGTACAGGAATCCAATGTTCTGCAAATAAAAGAAGTATGAAAGTTGAAAGACAGGAGTTTGTTGAATATTTCATGCGTATTGGACAAATAAGTGTTTGTACGCAAGCAGTGGCTATGAAACGACCTTAATGATGTTTGTCAATATCTGAGCACCGTTAGTTCCTTTGTATATATAACAAGAAACGTCAGACACATGACTTTGGGTCAGGACGTCTTGCGTGAGTTTTGGGGACTATTACAAAAAGTCTAGAAACTAGACTAAATACGTTATGTTTACGAAGTCTTCTATTTTGTATAACTTTACAAGCAAATTATATTACGAGGAAAAACTTAGTTCAATTGATCGTAACAAGTAGGTCGCGCTACAAGCGTGATCGAGTTACGTGGGTTCGAAGCCCGAATGTGGTGCCACTTCGTACAGTGGCGGAAATCTCTAGTTTCTTTGTACTGCAGGGAGAACGTTAATCCGTCCGCCCCGGCTGGTGTTAAATGGCAGTCGTCGTTAAGCCGCGTCGAATACCTATTGGGTACCAAACTCTACTAGTCTAAATAAACACTCGTCCGTCCACTAACAACGTGCGCTATAAATGCGAATACTTCCCGGAGCCTTGCTTATGTAACTCTTTAATTAATGTTACGTCTTTCTGACGCTTCTTGTTGTTCAAATCAAATACAACATACAAGCCACAAAAAGCGAATGGGATTTCATTAAACCTTCTTTCAGAGGAGAAAGAAAAATCTCGTCCTTGCTTGGAATTTAGACAACCGTCTATTGCAAGGTTTTTAATTAAATCGGCTTTGATCACGAGACTGGAATGTCTCTTCGGTAAAACGATTAAAATCAGCCTTAAACGGTTGCTGTGTAATCGCTTCGTTTATGTAAATTAAATATGTATCATTAAATTTGCATACATAAATAAATATTTTTTGATTAAACAATTTCGTTCTCGAATGTTTCACTTTGGTTTTTATGACGGTGCCCTAATTGTTTTGCTAAAAATTTGAAGCAGCAGCCGTCTCAATTTGTAACTTCAATATAAATTACGTTTACCCTTCCCTTCACCGAGTGGAGACAACGTTGTCTGTCGTATTGAAATTGTAACGATGAGTGCGTCTTCGTTAGAGCAAATATCAATTAAGGTCGCACTACGTGCCGTCGATAGAAGGGAGCTCGGAACCTGCCGCCCGACCGCGCGGCCGACCGCTCGCCCGACCAGTCGGCGGACCTCGGCTCGCGTATTCCCCTTTCCCACACTGCCTTCGACCCTCCCCATGCGAACTTAAACTACAAAATACAAAACGTGCTATTGCCTAAATAGCCATTTACTTAAACTGTACCCTGCTGTACGGCCCGACCTGCTGTTTACTTGTTTATTAATTAACATTACTTACTCAAGCTTGCAGATTTACATGTGGGATCAAGCCGGTACTTGTTTGGAAACACTTGATTGAAATATAAAAACAGCTGTAATACTTGCGATTCTATATTTTATGAAGGGTGTTTTTATTGTTATCGCATTCATCATATTTTTTTACCAGTTCTTTGACTTAGATACTGCACTTTATTCCGTTTTGGTTAGAGTTTTATGCCGATCAATCATTGAAATTGAGTTATAAAAAATTAACACCAGCAGACTAGAACGGTATTAAAAGTCTGCATTTTAGTGTTAACAAACACGTATTCTATTTTCTTGTATACAATCCGATTTCTAATAAAGATAATTAGATTTTCTTGCCACCCGCTAGAAAACAATGCCATTGGCAAGATGGTAGATTGCCGTATCTTGCGGCATTAGCCCACGTGTACGCTACTTGTGCTGTATTATGTAAATTTCTCTTAATACTCTTTTATCGGGTCTCTATAAATCAAGTTTAATTACATAAATGTATTTAGACTTAAAAAATTAACATAACATACATATTTAATTTATTTGGCATAACTCCCTGGCTTGAATGAAAAATTTTCCATTTTTTAAATATTTATGAAGTACCGGAATGCTTAACGACTTTTAATACTTTTGAAATATTCGCATATTCTTGTCTGTAGAGATCCTATTTCCTGTATAACTCGATAAAAAAATGCCTTGTGCAAAGTAAAAAATATTTTTAAAGTGAAATAATAATTTGCTGGATATTTATGTAGGCAATAGAGTGAAATGTAAGAAGTGGTACGGTTCGACAGAAGATAAATTCATTTTAAACGTGATGATTTATCAGAGCTCGAGAAGGAGGGGGCGCGTGCGGCGTCATCGTCGCGGCTCCTCTCCACAGACATATCTCTGTGATAAATTGCAAAGAATCTGCGAAAGAGGTGAATTTCTATAATAAAATGATTCCTGAACAAAGTATATCATATTTTCAGCGCAAGATGTGATATTCGTTCTTTTGCGTTGGCTCAAGTTTGCGGGCTAGTAAATAGTGAATACTTCGCCCGTAGTTTCCACTTGGCGGTTTAATGTTGTTTTGTGTAGATGAAGCGAGCGCAAATTTAGTTGAGATACGCCTGTAGAGATGTTTTCAGGTTGATTTGGGTCGATCGGCGGGGATATTTTTATTGGATATGAGCGAATCTCGTCAGAATTCGACCGTGCGACAGCTGCTGTTGACGTGCCTCAAGCGCCTATTATGCTCGCTTTCCTTTTATTTATGATCGAGTTGAGCGGTGCTTATTACGACTGCGGGAACAGGACATGTTTCATATGCCAGCCTTGTTCCTACGTTAACTCCCGTTCTTGACGCTTATTGAGCTATTTGCACAAAATTACCCGTCCTCACAGCCAACGCTGAAGGAAAATGTCGGCCAAACGCTCAAAATGGGCGCACGGTTCAATATTAAAATTAATTGCGCTTTGTAAAGAGTTTGCTCAATAAAAACTCGTGTGCAATAAAAAAGATTTTTCCGACGATAAATATTATATATTATATTCCAAATATATTACTTACTGGCCGATGTCCGTAACTTTGCGTGGTTTATTTTATCCAGTGTGTTTACATTCGTATATTTTTTATTTACCTCTCGGTATGATGACACCACGCTACACGCATAGAGCATTTATAAAAATCGTATTTCGTAAAAAAAATTACACTTTATGTGAATTAAAAAGATATCATATTATATTCGTTTAAGGGAACAGAATATCATGATATTTTTTTATAGCTTAGGTACCGGAAAACGAGCAAAGAGGTCACCTGATGGTAAGTAATCACTGCCACCCATGACCATCCGCAACGCTTGGATCATAGATGTGTTGTCGGCCCATTAAATCAGGAATGGAGAGTGAATGAAAAAGGAAGAGAAGAGGAAATGGGGATTAGACATCCGGCAATCTCACTCACCGAACGAAACGCAGCAGCCAAGTTGTCGCATCACGTCGTTCTTCTGTGAGACAGTGGTACCTACCCGGTCGAGCCTACCCATTCATGCTGAGTCATGACTGAAAACAGCGTGGCTCTGCCACGATAAATAAAATATTGAAAAATCGTTAGAAACTAAAATAATTAAGATTCCACAAGCGGTTACAGCGGTATATCCAATCAAACGCAGACGTCTATCATTTTACTTATATGGGTACATGTCGCCTAAGCCACAGTCCTGTACTTTATTACTTAGCTGCGTTCTATATGGCAACGTTTACGTGAGTGCTATTAATTTCTCGTTTTAATGTTCATTCTTACATATATCCCACGTGAAGTTTGACGGTATCCAGCAACAGATTTGCGCGACTTAGCGTGGCCATTGTTATTCACAGCGTATCTTGAAACTCCGCAGTGATATGTGTTTCACTAAGCCCCGACATATATTTGGTCGTTTTTGTCTATCACTTGGCAGCGACTTCCCCAATGTTTTCTCATTCGCCCGCAGTCTTCCCGAAAGTTAGCTCATTCCTGTCACGGCGGGTGCCTCGCGGAATTACGAACTCGGCACTCGGTCGCCGATGCGTGTAAAATGTCTTTACGATTCTCGTAAATTCTGAGATGCATGCATCACCCCCGCACAACGCTCCCCTTTTTTAATCAACTAATTGCTCTTTAGGAACCTTAAGAGTGGAAAAGAGTCAAACTTTGTCGTTTCGTGTGCGACGCCATTGCAATCCTATTTTAAGTGAAATACTTTTCATTATTATAAAACATTTTGATGTAATTTACTGATGTTTGCTGCTCTTAATTAATGAGTAAGATATAAAATAGTAATGTTAACTACGTAATAACATTACCTGTGGTAAAATACTTCTAGCCTCAAATATTTCTCGGGCATAGTATAGCGTCTCGAGCAGAACGTGAGAAGAATCAGACAAACATTTATATATGTTACGATGACATTACTTCTCTAGGGATTTGTCTAGACTAGTTTTTAATTCAATTTGTTTTCCCTAGGTGCTGTTTTTTCAAACCCGTATTTTATTATGTCACGCAAGCCACTGGTACATATTCGAATTAACTTATACCCTTATTTTATGTCACATGTACAGCTAATGCTTATAGCAGATATTTTATGTCAGTATACATTAATACTGCGACTTTAACATTGAAGGGGACCTTCAAATCCTTGGAAATTCTGAGTAAAATCTTATTGCGAGAGTTCAAATCGCGCTAGTTATTTGCCATCATAGTTGGAATTCTGATAAATATCAAAGATATTCGATATTATTTGTGACATTACTTCGTACGCGTAGTATTATGTCCATAACGATGTTTGTTACTGTTTTCCAAGTAATCAATCTCAGTAGCAGATTATTATTTATGATTTATAATTATTTATTGTTATTTGTACGTACTACAAATTTACCATTGTTGGACACAAGCATATGTTATGATGTCTTACGCCCAATTTCTGCTCACTTAAGAACTAAAAATAATTTAAATAAACGCGGTTGCCACCTATCCTAAGATAAAATACATTGTAACAATTTGCAACAAACCCCTAGACTTTTTCAACTAGTCTATCTAAACTCAAACTAAAAATGTGAAATCATTTATTTATTTGACATAGCTACTAAGAATACACAATATTTTGTTCTGAATGTTCAACGATATTCCCATATTGATACAGATGAAGTGAAATCGAAAATATCTTACTTTTGTTTATTTAGATCGGCTACGGCTGAGCGGAATTGCGCCCGTGTACGTAATCTTTTGTTTTCACGTCGTCGACTATGTCAAGCGAACATCATTCGACATTCAATTGACAAGCTTAGACCGAAAATATTTTTCTGCCTTGCGTGTTATCCGTTTTGGCGTTAGTGTGTGCCGTGTCGCAGCCGTTTAGCGTTGAGATCTCCTATTTTTATAGCAGAGGTCCTCGATTGCAGAAGCATTGTGGATGCTTTCCTGTTCTTTTAATGATGTTGAACTTTTTTGCGAGAAACGAGCCAAACGAGTACGCTTTGGCCAGTACTAGCGTGGAAATATTGCATAGAGAAGCTGGTTTTACAAATTGATCTAACATACAATGCATTGGTAATATAGTAATCAACTGCAATACGTCACCTCTTAAGTTTACTCGCGAACAGTCTCAAGCAATCGTTATAATTTCAAATAATATACGACTACGCCTATGTTAACCAATCGTAGCTGTGAGTTCACGCCTACATTCTCTGAGACAATCGTAGCGCTACGGTAAAACGGTTCATTGAGTACTCGAAATGACGTATCGAACCGCTCTATCGGTTATAGTGTGTTGGCGGACGCACGAATCCACGCGTTTAATTATTGATAAACACGTGAAGTTAGTAGGTGGTTGCTAGATGTCGCCACTTCTAACTACTTGTTCTAGGAATTCTTGGAACAAACTTAGAAGAGTTTGTTGAAGATGGAAGTGTAAGCCCGTCCAGAAAAGCATTTTCGCCGTGTGATTGGTTTTCGATCAGATTTTTTGCTGCTTTTGCTATTATTTGCAGTGGTTCACATCATATATATTTATGTGGCATAAAAGAGAAAAATGCCATCAAATGTTACTGCCATGCATCGGGAAATGCAGTTTCTGATATGCTTTTTAAAGTACTTACTTCATTAGATATCAGTGGCTGGCGACGGGAAACGACCGTCGTCGTCTGCATAACAAGGTTAACATCTTGCAATTCTATCAAAGTCTTATGTAACAACGTTATCTGGATACTTCGTGCAGCCGGCGCGGCGTGCTGATGTTAAAATCTGATCTCGGTACATAAACACTAATTAATCTGTTTGTTCAGTCCGAGATTGCTTGATTGTTTGTGTAGACGTTAACATTTCACGGAGACTGTTTTTGGCTGAAAAGAATTCGGTTTACAAATTTTGTTTGGCTTAATTTGAACAAGTTAGAAATGGAAAATAAAAATGATTTTAAAATCTCGACACGCTCCGAGCTGTCAACACATAAAATCGCAATTAGTGGTATATAAAAATACTCATTCATCGCCAAAAAAGCATGGAATTTGCAAATTCTTGCTCTATAAATAAATAAAGAAATATATTAACATACTTGCGTCTTAAACTTAGATGTCGTTTGAATTCTCAGTACTAGGTCACATTAATTTGTTGAACAAAATATCAATATCTACTGAACGCTCACAATGCTCAACAAGTTATACTTACGGCCTTATTCATAGACAGTTTTAAATCCTATTTAGTTATCGATTTGTCTTTTTCAAACGACTGTTGAATTCACTTTGAGCGAAGAAGACAAACATTTGATAACTAAAATTGTTTTTAAAATACTCTATGAATAAGGCAGTTAGTATTTAGTAGGAAAAATAAGGATACTTCTACTTTATTTCCTTACGTGAACCTAAAATAGATTAATAATAAACTGTGTCACCTTAATACGTTCACCTTGGGGTAAATTTTCTCCGCAATTATTCACAAATAAGATGCGAGCTTGGCTTTGTAGAAGTAATTTTTGTGCGTTAACAAAGCATATGTCAGGTTTAAATTAAACTGAATAGTATAGTTGAATATACGACACACGTATTAGATCGTGTACGTACGTGATATAGTGACATTTGCCTAAATTATTCAGACAAACGCTGGCTGTGAGATCTGAAGCAAGACGCACCGCGTTTCGAGATGTGTGAGATTTATTTCGTGTAAGTCGCTTGTACTTACAGCGGAGCGGTTTGGATTGTCTTTGAGTCTGACAATAACTAGTTGTAGAACGTAAACTAGATATGAGTATTTAATATCTGAAGACTTATTAAACGTGTCGGGATAATATTCAAGTTAGTGTCTCGTCTAAGTAATGTTTGGAGTTCATTATATTATAAGCCCTTACTTCGGAAATATTATTTCTATTGTTAAGTTCATATTTTTCCCACTTAGTAATGCTGCCTCAATGCTAGATGTTTTTTTCTACTCACTGAGCTAAGAACGTCTCTGAGACAATGATGAGCATTATGAGACGTATTGGCGGAGCCATACGTTTATAAAAACCGCACCCACTATCCCGTTCAGAAACTCATGGATCAAAAGAAAATTAAATTATAATTTTTACTCAATTGTATAGCCACATGACATTTAAACTTTATATACTTCTCTACTAAACATAATTTTCTCATTCATTGGCTTTTTAAAAAAATTATATGATAATTTTATATTTTAAAAATATTTTGATTTATCGATTGAGTTGTAATTAAAAAAAAATCATGTCTCCACGACCCTGTATAAAACTATATGAAGTGAAATGCATTTCATTATCCCATGCTACACGTAAGTTGGCTTAGCCTTCGAGATATTAAAAATACATATTCATGAATATTGCCGCCTAGTTTTCAGTGCGCACTTTACCTATGCTTTTAGTTGTGAACAAAATGCACCAGGAGCCATATTTACTTCTTGTTAACTCTAATGAGTGACGAAAAACTAACACTTGCTTTTTGAGCAATTTAAATGCTGAAAACCACCTCATACCGAGAAAGTAAACCTTGTTATCAAAGGGTGATTTATTAGTCAACATATAATATTAAATAACGAGTAATGCGTTAAGGTTTCTTCGTGATGAATTATATTTAAAGCGGACACGGCTGTTTGACAATTTGTTAGGAGAGGTCCTTCACAGAACTAGGGCAGCGTTGTCACCTAGCCACTGTGGGCTGGACATTCGTACCGCGTGGATAGATGACCGCCATGCACACTAAAAACTTTAGAAACTGCGCCGTATTTACCTCTATGCGAATCGTAGCCATTTCATCGTGCCAGTGCCCAAAAGAGTCATTTATTAAGGCATATTTATGTAGAAATAGGTAACCAAAAATGCACTTTTATAAACACTCAATAGCTAATAACAATGATGTAAAATTGTCACATAAATAACAAGAACAATGAAAACAGTAAACACGAATTGATAGATTTACGAACTAGTGAAATGTGTTACAGCAATAACAATAATAATAAAATAGATCATAGATAAATGGAGCTGGGGCCATGGTACAGTCCACAGTTCAAAGTAGGATTTAGTATGACAGACGGGCCGTCTTAGAACGGATATTCCGTGCGATGAAGGAATTGAATTCGGTGGGCAGCGCTGTACACTGAGACACTGAGAAATAGTGTCATTCTAATTGAAGTGATTTGTGACTGTGATAAAGCATTCTTGTTCTAAATCCTTGGTAGGTATCTGTAAAAATATCAAGAATAGTTTGGACGTTTTACTCTTTAAATAAATTTTAAATTTGAAGTGCAAATTCATACACATTTGGAGTAATATAAAATGAGGAAGCGCAGTATTTCATTCGGTATTCAGTAATAATAACCAAAATTAGTAGATATTAAATGGATGGGAAATAATTTATCATATATTGTACAAATCAAATATCGTTATCTAAATTAGGTTAAAATCTATGAATATTCGATTTCTTTCTATTATTTATCATTAATCACAAAAACTGATTCGCATTGTGAGTGCCAATGATAATATGTAGGCATTATTCATTTGAAATAAATATTTTACGTTTTATGCATAATATATAATAATAATAAATAAATACACCCAACAGTCACATATAAAGTCCTGACCCTACATTAAGATCAAGTCTTGTGTCGTGAGTATCAGGAACTACAAGAGACTTTTTGGTCTCACAAACACCCAGACCCGAAATAAATACCTGTTCGTTCGTTCGTATCAGCCCATATACGTCCTACTGCAGGGCACGAGCCTCCTCTACAATCGAGAGTACGATTGAGAGTGGTTAGGCCATATAGTCCACCACGCTGGCCTAGTGCGGGTTGGCGGACTTACACACCAGATATTTTTTTTTAGTTTTTTTGTGTGAACCAAATACCTGTGCTTGACACAAATATTTTTCTCGGTGCGGGAATCGAACCCGCGGCATTTCCTTTCTCAGCCGATCAATAGACGATGTGATTCTTGAATATTTATTCCTTTATAGTACACACAGAAACGGACATAACAATATATGAACTACAGTTATAGTACAAATGGCGGTCTTATCGTGGGCGATTTCAGACAATCTTGGTTGGAATATATTGACTAAAATTTTACATTAGTATCATAATTCCTATGTAATTATATAAAAGAGCTCAATAATATGACGGTTATATATAACGGAAACACAGTTATACCTATTACTTATAAAGCGTCATAATGTTGGCACCAAAGAAGATTTATTACCATCTATTAATATTTTAGATGTTATTGCCACAAATTTTGTTTTAATAAAAGTTTGGAAAGGGTTGGAATTGCACTGCGAGCCAAAATATGGCGGCTCCATGAGTCAGCCCTAAGTTCCGGAGAGCGGGCATTGAGCCACAGATCCGGCCTACGTTTCTTTCGAGCTCGTTAACGAAACAATAAATAATGATTTGGACGTCTCCATAGCGAGCTATTGTTCGGCCATGATATTTTCCGCTGGGCGGTGGCATCACGCCGGTGACGTGACGTCCGTCGTCGCAGCTTCCTCGCCGCCAATTTGCCGGTGCACCATCCGACCGCTGTAGTCGCATTTGTTACCAAACTATTTTTGTTAATTAATTTATTGGCGAATTTGTAATATTCCCACAGATACAGCGGGACATTAATTCATTATAACTTCACACACTTGTGTCTTATTAATTACGTCTCTTTAATTATATTACGGATTAGTTCTGTGTAATATTGTTTGCTCATTCTATATTAATGTTCCTTTTGTTTTGTTACAGGTAAGTGAAGAAATATATCTGCGTTTTTATCGTCAGTGCTACGAGTACTATCGGTAAGATATCCATTTATTGTTCTTCTTTCACGGTTTTTGAATATACGTTTTTCACCGTAGATACAATAATAATATTTTCCCAACTACATCTACTGTGTGAAGTGAGGTGCCTACGAAATAAATAACGATAACACTTAAACAGACCTTTCGATGTTCGTTACAATAACGGCTCTCTTGCTTGTTACCGCGTCGAGTCGTAAAAAATGATTTATGACACCAAATAACCATAAAAATTCAATAAACCTGTAAAAATTGAACCCAGAATTGTAGATGAATCTTATCGCATAATGTTGTATCAAAATCTGGGTATATTTCACTTGCCTTTTATATTGGGTGGGCAAAAATAACTAAAATAGTGCAAATTGTTAGTGAACTGCTGTTTATAAAAGATTATAGATGTATTAAAGTTTTAATTATGAACCTATAAATGCTGTATAGCTCACATCCACCGCAAGTTCAGTCTATTATGAGTAACGCTATAAAGTGTAGAAGTGTGTCGATACGTGCGCGGTTTTAACTTGGCGAAATAATCTAATCAAAAACTCTTTGAAACAGTATGAAACTGTTTATTCTTTTATAAAATGTGAGACAGTTATCCAGAAAATTGCCTTCTATTGTCTGTCTTTCTAAAGTAAAGTAATTAACTGAATATTGTTCCAAAAGAAAAAAGAAAATTTAAAAAGAAATTATTGCTGTATTTAATAAATCGAGCTATCACAAAACCAGACATGTGATATTTTTTCAATAGCTACAAATACAAAATCCAGGTAACTACGAGTACAGTATTGATGTATGTTCTAGTTATTCTAAAATCTTTTTCGCCGCTTGTTGGCAGAGCTCATAACAAATAACTCCATACTGTACAATGCAACTGGTTTGCACCAATTGTTTTGGTTTCTAGTTTACTCTATAGGCCTCGGATTGGAGGGGCTATTGTGTGCAGGCATACAAACCAAGCAATGGACAGAGCATATCGGAGCATATCATTCAATGTTTGAAAGCGCAGCAAGGAGCGTCCGGCGTTGTAAAAAGCGTAAAACGCATTGTTTTCGTCTGTGCAAAGGAAACGTCCGCAGTTGACAGCAGGAGAGATGGTCAGGTCTAATGGACCGCTATTTACTTTGACTGAGGGCTTTTACGACGGAAACAATGCAATATTCGCCGAATGCGTGTTCCATAGAGTTCTCTAATTACTAGTACAATAGCCAGCACTAGTACGGCTTGAAAACTTATTACGTGCATGTTAGTAATGACGCGGTGGCCATTATTTGATGCCGAAACTAATCAAATTTCATATTTATATCGGATGTCGGAGTTTCATGTTTATTTTTTTTTATGATTGGTTACACAGATTTCTTCGATCATCTTATAACACGTTTGTGATCGAAAAATACTTGTAGATTCACAGTATTTTATTGAATTTTAATTATAATCTTGGTATCATTTTTCCAATACACTGTAAAGTATTTTATTTGATTGCCTGTTTGATACTGTTTTCCTTAATAACGTCGCTTTAAATTTTGTAGCAGCCCATATTCGTCCCACTGCTGGGCACGGGCCTACTCTACAATCGAGAGAATCGATCGTGGTTAGGCCTTATAGTCCACGACGTGTCTTTAGATTTTATATTAAAAAAATCGCAAATACCTAATTCGTAATATTAGAATTCAATTACAACTGGAGTTAAACTATCGACGTGTATATAGCTATAGGTAATATAGCTATATACACGTTATATGCGGTTGCATAAGATAATCCCTACTACAAGCAGCACACAAAATCATTGTGGCTCGTGTCGTTAGCAACAAATAACCAAACACCATTACGCCTGTCTACTATTCGAACATACAACATTTACAACATTGGCCTGCGTTTCCATTGTATTTTGCGGATATGACATGACCAATGCTTTCTAAACAATACATATACACACGTATGTCGTATATACTGACAAGCGTGCCAGATACGGCTATCTTACCGGCATTACGGCGCAAGGTTCATCGGAATTATTTTTTTTTCCGTCGACCCCTCTCCTTCAAAAATGGAATCGAATAAGGATTAGGGCAGACGGATGAAGAGCGGCGGCTGGTGTGTCCACTACAGTAGCTTAATCCGGGATACGGATCCACTTTTCCGTACAGGTGGCGCGTGACGTCGCACAAAACATACTGATTATTTTCCGACAGCAACCAGGCTATGCCAGTGCACGGAGTTTTAATTGTATTTCTAATTTATTGAAGTAAAACTTCTTTACGCACGCTTGGGGAGTAAGCTGGTGAATTTCTGACGAGAGCGTTACGGAAAGACGTGTGATCGGGAGAAGCGAAAGGAAGTTCAGAGGTAGATATAAGATAGTGAAAATAGAAATAGTTACGTTTTGTATATTTCTCTAGGGACAAGAGAGAGAGAGAGAGAGAGAGAGAGGCGTGAGCACACATTTTCTTTCTCTCTTTATCTCATATTCTATATTCAAAGTGAATCAAATTCTAAATTAATTTCAACGTTTTTATTTTGTGAATTATCAATGAAAACCCATGAGAAATTTGAATATTTGTAGAAAATTAATATATGTAAATGTATATATTTTATATATATAAAGATGTATGTATATACATACATATAGTTGGAGCTAAAGAAGTTTTACTTCAGTCGTGTGATGTAAAGCACACTCGTTTTTTTCACTCAAGTTATTTTGGATGAATATGTCACGTAAATAGCTTAGAATAGGAATACGAGTAGAATAGAACTTTAAGTTTCTTCAACCTCTTACCATATCCTTGGCATTGGATAAACCTTTGCTTAATAAATAATGAGTGTTCGCAAATTCAATCCGAAATGCGTTTTAAAAAACATTTATAGTGCTACTTAGTTTTAAAAAATCAGAAGGTTGAAAAAGAAAATAAACGTCACGGCCTGATTAAATTACGTCTACTGTCTTGGAGGTGCCATTATATATTTTACTGACGTAGACGCGTTGCAGGGTTCGTCGACCAAGGTTCGATGTACATAGCCGACCTAGGATACTACGTAATCGGTTTAATAATAATATTAAGCTGTACGCACCACGATTACATATAGATTTAAGAGATTTATTTATCACTCCTATAATAATCGGGCGTCTTGGTAATAGCAATTGCTTTTTTAAATGTTATTTCTTGTTTGATTTAGTGTTAGAGTTAAAAAATTATGACCAGTCCACTTTGCGTATCGGTATATATATTTTTTTTTTACTTCTAATTAGATTATTGGGTTTGATTTAAAAATCTGTAATGTGAAGGTATAAGGTTTTTTAAATATTATTTGTATTTAGATTTAGTGTCAGGGTTAAAATCTAACGAGTGATGTGGTGAGGTCCAATGCGCGTGGCGTTGGCGTGGCGGCGGCGTGGCGGGCGCGGGCGGTGCGGCGCCGGGACAGTGGCATGCCAGCCCGCGTCGCGAGTACGCGCTCCGCCCCGCCGCCGTTACTCCCAGCCGCCCGCCTAAAATCGCGTCTGCCCATAGTTTTGACGATTGAACGCAGATACCCGATAAAATGGACATTTAAATGGATCGTTCAGTGACGTGCATTCAGTGATATTGTGTGGACTTTGCGTGATAAGTACGTTTGACTTTTATAAATTGTTTTATAAAAAACACGTCTATACTTATGTATATATTTTTAAAACTTCTATCACTTATAACAACATAAATTTTATGTCTCTTAAAATATATTTTACTTGAATTTATGACGTCTGTAACCGTACTGTCAAATCAATAAATTAATAACGCGAGCGGACAAAATAAAAAAGGCATTCTCGTTAACGATTTTTTTCTTTGAGATGTTTTTTTAATTATAATTAGTGCGACGCTGGAACAAAGAACTATCTTGCAGTGTGTGCAATATTTTCCATTTCACAAGAGACGTATGAAGTAACCAGAGGAAATTCAATTGAATGCCTAATAGGATGCATTTCCATATTTCAAACTTGCAAACTACAAAAAGATGACTCGAAAAAGTTTGTTAGGTTGAACGGAGTGTCAACTTTATGGACTACAATTATTTATTCATATGAATTAGATTTATATGCTTAGTCGTGTTTTTATAATGAAATTTATTTTTATTTGTTTTGTTGAGCGCGTTCTGCCATGCACAGTATTGTACTTGGCGTGAGTAGTTTTAACATTCTATATATTCTGATAAGACCTTTAACAAACTGCAAAGAAATTAAATAACGTTAAAACTATCCTGCGAATTTGATAGCTTAAAAGGAATATTCAAATTTTTGAAACGCTTCATTAACTACTTATTTAAATACAATCTGAGCTCAAGAAATTACCATTTGCAAGTTGAATTCTTAAAGGAAATGCCACGAAACAACTGCAAATTACTGCAAAGTTTAAACAAGTTTGCGCTCCTTTGTTATATCTCCGTGTATAACCCAAATACTATATCTGCATTAAAGATATTTGATAGTAAATACTTTGCAGTGAAAATAAATTTAACTCTCGAAATTCATTTTCATGCAATTCTACAAGCAAATTTCTCTCTGGTCTCGACATTCCTGTGATATAAAAGATCTTTTTCGCGTGACTACGTCGGTATCCAAAGTATAATTTAAACAATTCACTCGATGCTAATAGGCGTGCCTACAACTACACAACCTGCCAACTACATTACGGATAATCTTCGAATTAATGTTCATACGCCGCGCAATGTTGCGGTGTAAATCTGTAAGCCCGCTTCAAGGTGTGCACGTAGTTTCAAACAATGGATTCAATAAATTGAAACTGCAATTGTCTTATTAGGCGAACGGTGCAGGTGAAAAGAATATGTGTTTTTTTATACTTTTACATTTCCCCTGCGCTTCCTGTGCAGTTATTTACGTCTTTGTGCATGTTCACTGATTCCGAATGTTTTTTCCTCTTACCGTCTGGTATTACTCCTTTGATCCGGTATTTTTAATTTTGTCTTTGTAACAAAGCTCTCTTGGGAAGGATTAATTATCCAGTAAAGTTTTGAATCGGAAATAAAGATTTCGAAAACTATTTAAATGCACAGATACCTTTGTTATATACGTGAAATTCTCCTATATATACAGCTTTCATCTATAAATAAACAGGTAGAGAAAAATGCAGCAAATTCGCTCAGTTTTCGGCAGAATTTCGTCAATAATGTGATATGAGACGAGCATGTCGTCACATCGAACAGAAATCCAATTACCGCGAAATTATGTTCCACGCATCACACTAAAAACTCAATCAAAGAATCGTTTTACCTGACAATCAAACTCGGGACTCCATGGTTCGCACATTTGAAATAAACGCAAATTAATTACAGCGGTGGTCCGTACCTGCTCAAATAATGAATTAACTATTTTAAACTGAGACAATTAAGGTATCTTTTACCGAATATTAAATAAATATTTGGTTTTCATAGTTGAAATATTACGGACCGACTCACATTAAATGTAAAGAATGAATAGCCATTTCCATGGCAAATGATCCATACTAGCACGGTGGAGGTCAACCGATAATGGTGTTTTTACTTGTATACAGAATAGAGAAAAGCTATTTGGAGTGATATTTGGCTGTACCAGCAAATAAGATGGGTTGTAAACCTTACTTGTTAAAGCGAATGGCAAATAACATGCAAACATTTTATTCAACCTATTATCTAGATATACGATTTAGAGTTTTTATCGGTCTACGAAGAATTGTTTTTGTATTTTTTGTTCGTCACATTTCGTCGACGCATTTTTTTCTTTATGATTCCAACCTCCATCTCTTTATTCTCTACGGATAGCGTTCCTTACATTATACATCCTATATGTCAACATCCTTGAAGCGGAGACAAGGTTTATTTAAAAATAACTGGAGAAAATGGAATGTGATCACATCGCATCATATGTGTGTGATAAGGTGGATTTTTGGATTACAAATATCTTTTATCTTAACTTTTATGTCCCGAAACGATCTTAATTAAAAGCGGCGATTGTTTGTGCTCTAATAAAGACGCGGCCAATCATACCTTTCCTATATATCTCCGGCTAACGATTTTATTGGTTTACTTCCTGTTATTTACTTCGGCTTAGTGAAGCTTACGTTATAAGGAAAGCTTCGTCGCGTAGCCTATTTTACTAATTTAGCATGTGACAAAAAGCCACAAACAGAAAAACTCAAATTTGGCAAGTGTACAAGAACAATTCATTTCGCAAGACTGCAGCTGCATTATTTTTAAATAATCACACGATGATTGGGGTTCTTTATTTGTGCAGTGCCGAGATTAAATATTTTTGTATGTTGAATTAATTAAATCCCCAGTGATGTAACGACGAAAGTTATGACGTTTATTTAGTAATATCCAGAATACCGCAGGCGAATAATTTAGTTCACACTTGCAGGTATACAATTACACGTTTTAATGCAAATGTTCGTAATTAATTATTAAAATAATTGTATGTTTTTGAAAATAGCATACAGCAGCTGAAAGAGAGCACTAACAATAATTATTGGAGGCCATTAAACGTTGTTTTGCATTTCAAAATTACTCTTAAAATATTAAATATATTATTAAAACAAAAGGTAGGCGCTCAAATGAAATGTTTTTGTGCGTTACGAAACAGCCCCGAAAGTATTGTTCAAAATTAATTGAGTGATTCATAGGGAATAGTGTGACATTTTAAATCATGCCACCGTAGACCATAATCGAGCAAAGTTTAATTAAAACTCGCTTGAAATTTGCGTATAAATGAGAGCACTTTTTATTTATTATGTAGTTACAGGAGATGTAAGATATTTTCAATTTGTTAAGGTAAATTTTCATGAACAAAACACATTAATGGAGCTGTTGAATTCCAGAACATTACCTAATCATGAATTTCATCAAAGTTTTATTAGTTTAATGGCCTTTTTCACGGTCACCGGACGAGTTTCGGAATTAGATAACTTTTGTAGAAAACGTGTTGGTTAAGCGCATAGTCATCTGTTTCTTTGGCGGCACTCCCTTCAATGCTGTTTTTGCAGAGCATATGTTATTTTTATACGTTTTTATCTGTGGTTTTTATCTCGTCTATCTCGTCGGGTATGTTCATCTTCTGACAGTGATCACGTTTTTAAGCTCTTTTTTTGCTTCTGGTTTTAGCTAATCATTAAACTTAACGATTTTCTATAACATTTGAACTAGTCTTATTACTTTTATTTATTTGTATTGTATTGTATTGTATCAGCCCATATACGACCCACTGCAGGGCACGGGCCTCCTCTACAATCGAGAGTACGATTGAGATTTATTTATTTATTTGCACTTTATTGCACATAAAAAAATACAAATACAATGAGGAATTGCAAACATAAAAAGTATAATTGGCGGTCTTATCGCTCAAAGGCAATGTCTTACAGACAACCATGGGATGGATTTAAGAAAAAGGATAATCAGATTTATATTTTGGTGGTCTAACATGGCGGGGTTAGACATAGGTCTAGTATCAGTTAAGTTCATCTATTTTTAGAAATATCGTGTCTAAATATTTTACGTTTTATGCATCATATATAATAATAATAAATAAATACACTCAACGACCAAGTACATAGTCCTGAACCCACATTAAGATCAATTAGGTCTTGTGTGGTCAGTATCAGGAACTACGAGAGACCTTTTGGTCTCACAAACACCCAGGCTTGAAACAAATATCTGTGGATCGCACAAAGATTTGTCTCGATGCGGGGATCGAACCCGATGTATGAATACATAACTTGAATGTGAGATAATTATGCTCATCACGGAAACTGAAAGAGAACCGATGTAGAAGGTTATATTAAGTATAATTACGTAATACCCCGTCGTTAGTCGGTTAATTAAATCCATTATAGAAGGATGATGCGCGGTTGATTAGCTGTTTGTTTCGTTTGAAAATTGATTTATTGTTTCGCTAATAAAACAGCTATGTATGTGGAGCTCGTGTCCAGCGGCGCTCATCCATCCTGCAAGTTAATATCATTCGTCAGTGGCATTAATAGCCATTTGTCATTCACCATATAAGTGAAACGTAATACTTAATTAAGGCATTCTGTTTGTAATCAGTGATACAGATATTTTGTACTTCTGTGTAACGCAACATTTCCACGAAATATAAAATGATATCTGCTTCACGTGAATTCGTTAAAATTTGTGTGTATTTAGGGCCTGTATTTAAATTTATTATTGTAATTTGTCGTATAACTTGATACGTTGAGGTATAGCATATCCTCTGCTCATTTTGTCGAGTGAAAGGAAACAACGATTTAAATATAGTCCAAACAATGGCCTGGATCCACAGAATGTTCGTAACAACGTGTAATATTTTTCCACGTCAAGTTTGAAAGAGTTAAACCGCAAATACAACGTGCATTTTATTTCATACCGTTACTAATCCTTTACTAGAAAGAGAATGTCAGTGATAAAAGTCAGAGTGAAATTTATGGTCGCGGGATTACGTGTGACTGACAATACTTGTGCAAAAAATGTTTTAAAACAGTATCGCGCACGTCACGCAGGCTTACGTGGTGCAATGAATCTAAATATTCACAGCATACAACATACCTGCCGCCGATCTCATTTAAATACACCAGTAAGATCAGCATACAGTTACTTACGTAATGCAAATGTACCGGAAATACGGGTGTGAATTGGAATAAAAACTGTACCTGTATCTTTTTATACGTTTCTATTCCCCTCACAAGGTTTGCCTTATTGTACTCTAGTTGTATCATACATAAACCGAGGAACATGAAATATATATAAGAAGCTTTTAATCGAATTAAAAAACCGCTATGAGCAAACAGTTATTCCCTGCATTACAGACGCTGCGTTGCCTTGTTTAAACAAACTTGAATTTGGCTTTTTAAAACAGTTTCTCGGTTTTACTAGTAAGAATTTGATAGCTAGTGGCCAATGCATTAGTCTTAAAGGTGAAATAAGTGGACATTTTGGTGGTCCGCTGTGTACTGAATGCAAGTTGTCAACTTAAGATTTTCTTACTATAAAAATATCGCCTATAGCGCTCTTTTTAATTTGTCTTGTCGGATGACCGACGAAAATGTTGAAAAATAAGATTGTTTCTTGTCTTTACGTTAACCGTCCTATAGTGAAAAAGGTAGTGAGACTGAATTACAGGCTCAAAGAAACAAAGGGCATTGTAATCCATATAAATGAGAAATTGTTTCGTAGGATAATGGATTTTGGAATAAAAGAGTTTCGTTTTTATATTTTCAATGAGCACACACAATGTTAAATATAGGTGGCTGTTTACAGCGGTGTGGTTGCGAACTTTTGCGGGTTGTGTGCCGTGCGCGAGCGTATAAATATAATTAAATAAATGTCGGGCTTAACTTAAATTAGAATAGTTTCTTTTCCCGACCAAAGATTTCCGAGAATAGAAACGAATGCAACTCGAGTTAATATTTTATCCAGCGCCGTAGATCGGAAAATACCTTAATACTAAAACGTCTTGAAAACTCAAACTCCCGCATCCCGCACAGTAACTACAAAAGGCGGAGCACATCCGCAGAATTGGCGAGCGGCTCCAAAGCTATCCCTCTGGGAGCCGTGCTTTTTGGGCGCTCGCTAAGGCTGTGGAGGGCAATTTCTGCCTATCCAGTCTCCCACCACTGCGTAAACCCGATAACAGTTTGGCCCATAGTGCAAAGGAGAAGGCCGATCTCTTGGCCGAACACTTTGCCTCGAACTCGACTCTGGATGACGGGGGAGCCACACCGCCGAACATCCCACGGTGTGAAAGTCTCCTGTCTGACATCAAAATCACCCAACGATCTGTCAGACGGGAGCTCATGCTTCTCGACATCCATAAGTCGAGTGGGCCAGACTGTATCCCCGCAGTGGTTCTTAAGACGTGCGCCCCTGAGTTGACCCCCGTGCTCACGCGCCTGTACCGTCTTTCCTATAAAACCAACCGGGTTCCGGCTTCGTGGAAGGTCGCCCATGTACACCCAGTCCCCAAAAAGGGTGATCGTTCGGACCCTTTGTGTTACAGGCCGATTGCTGTCACATCCTTACTCTCCAAGGTCTTGGAGCGAGTTATAAACACTCAGCTCCTGAGGTATCTTGAGGACCGCCAGCTGATTAGTGACCGCCAGTATGGTTTCCGTCACGGTCGTTCGGCTGGTGATCTTCTCGTGTACCTCACGCACCGCTGGGCGGAGGCTTTGGAGAGTGGGGGTGAGGCGATTGCGGTCGGCCTTGACATCGCGAAGGCGTTCGATCGAGTGTGGCATGGCGCCCTTCTGGCGAAGCTACCTGCGTATGGAATCCCTGAGGCACTCTGCAAGTGGATCGCCAGCTTCTTGGATGGTCGGAGCATAAAAGTCGTGGTGGACGGCTGTTGCTCCGAGACCAAAACCATTAATGCTGGTGTTCCACAAGGATCGGTGATATCGCTGACACTCTTTATCCTGCATATCAATGACATGTTGTCTATCGACAGCATGCATTGTTATGCAGATGATAGTACGAGTGACGCGCGATACATCGGCCATCAGAGTCTCTCTCGAGATTCCATTGGGGAAAGACGGTCTCAACTTGTGTCTGAAGTCGAGAGCTCTTTGGGGCGGGCCTCCGAATGGGGTGAATTGAACCTAGTTCAATTTAACCCCTCAAAGACACAAGTTTGCGCATTCACTGCGAAGAAGGACCCCTTTGTCTTGGCGCCACAATTCCAAGGAGTTACTCTCCAAAGATCCGAAAGTATTGGGATCCTCGGCGTCGAAATATCGAGCAGCGTCGAGTTTAGGAGCCATTTGGAGGATAAAGCCAAACTGGCGAGCAAGAAGTTGGGTATCCTGAACAGAGCCAAGCGGTACTTCACGTCGGGTCATAGATTGACGCTCTACAAAGCACAAATCCGGCCCCACGTGGAGTACTGCTCTCACCTCTGGGCAGGTGCCCCAAAATACCAGCTCAACCCACTTGACTCCTTACAGCGACGTGCTTGTCGAATAGTCGATGACCCCAATCTCACGGACAAATTGGAGCCGTTAGGACTGCGGAGAGACTTCGGGTCTCTCTGTGTGTTCTATCGTCTGTTCCATGGGGAGTGCTCCGAGGAATTGTTTGAGATGGTACCAACGTCACCTTTTTACCATCGCACCACCCGTCACCGCAGCAGAGTTCATTCCTACCACCTGGAAGCGTACCGTTCCCGAACGGCACGTTTTCAGCGTTCTTTCTTACCACGCACGTGTAAGCTCTGGAATGAACTCCCTGCATCGGTGTTTCCTGAGCGCTATGACCTGTCCTTCTTCAAACGAGGCTTAAAGAGAGTACTTTCCTTAAGGTAGGCAGCGACTTTGTTGTGCTGGACCCCTGGCACTGCGGAGGTCTATGGGCAGCGGTAGCCGCTTTCCATCAGGCGGGCCGCTAGCTCGTCTGCCTATGAAGGCTTAAAAAAATATATATATATTTATACAAGAAACGACAAAAATACTAAACTGAACTTTGTAGTTAATTTACGTTGGTAACTTTACGATGCACATACTAATATATTTAAACAAAATTGACACTCGTTAAGAAAGTTTACAACGATCGCGATGCTTGGAACATAATAAAACAAGTTTGGTCGTAAAACGCAACAGCTGTATGGGATGTAATGATACCTAGTTATCCGTACCGAACTGAAATGGGATATTGAAGAGGCTATGGATAAGGAAAATACTGGAAAAAATGAAGGAACAATGGAGAAAAATTGCCAACACTACGTTCAATGAATGGACGAATTCTCCGTGTGCTATAGACTATGTTTAAAAGGGTCCTCAGACTGCTCTGCCAAGCGATATTATCGTTTACATACAGTCCGAACAGTCCTTCACAACAGGGTTAATAGTTAATTACCATTGCGATGTGCACAAGTCTTGCGTTCACTAATCTGTATAAAAATATATTCAATAAATCGATCTGTTTATTTACGGACCTTGGAAATAAAATATTCTTTATTCAAATAGTCTTTTATAAAGTCTTCTAAATCGTGAACCAATGCTATCATTTGCTTCGATACATGTTACAGCTATGAAGAACAACTTTTATATAATTTGAAACATAAGCTTTTCTACAAAGCTTTAGTTTATTTCAATTAAAATATCTCCAGGCAGCTCTCTTTACGTGTTTTAATAGTACAGGCCTCTATATATCTTACGTTAAAGAAGTTGGGCAATGGTCGGGCTGCCCAATGCGGGTAGATAAATCAATGGATTTTATTAGACCAGCGGCTAGCTTAGCGTCTAAATGTTCATGTCACATAAGATTTCTTTCGCAGTTGCTCGTAAACTGCGACTATTTATCTTAATAGGATAACCAGGATAGACGATTTAATGTGAAATATATGCGATTTTAAATCAAACTTGTTCCTCTTGGACACGGATCCGCGTCATTCCAGATTTTAAAATAAGCTACCAACTGAGCTATGAATTTTTATTGAATGTGATTTACTTTAAGTTAAACACGTATATTAAATCTATTTTTACAAGGCGTAATATAATATACGTGAGACGAGAGCTTGTCGCGGAACACGACGCAGATAGTTGTTTACGTTAGTTTAATTAAATGCAGAGGTATATCAGAGACAACATACAGCGAACACCCATAGAATATTTACCCTAGTGCCGTTTAAACTATCTTGTTTAACCAGCAGGACGAGGCAGGTACTCCCGTGGAAAAACAATACTGGCCCTGTAATTACACCCTCAGGGTATTTTCAGTGTGCGTAATAAATGCTTGCTTTGTAGGCGTGTGCGTGACAGGTGGCTCTGAGATGATGTCAGCCCGGTACCCCTGGGGCGCTTCAAGACAAATGGGTACCATATACCTACCATGCCGCAATGTACAATACCCGCTGACGTGATACAAAATTCTTTCAGCTACACATAAATATTCCGCTTACCCGATATTGAATGGGTTCTGGCAAAGTGTCAAACTTTTAATTTCTGTATGGAACTATATAATCACTTCGCAAAATTCGTAAAATAAAACGCAATTTCGGCGAATGGCCCGACAATAGCAATAATGTGACTTAATGTACCGACATTTAACAGAACGTTTTATTGGTCTTTTGGGGTGTTTTCGCGAAAGTTTTCAGTTTCAAGCGCTCTTCTCGATCGATAGGTACGAACGAGTTACAATTTCGTTTATGAACTCTGTGTACAAAACAATATAGGTACCCCCTTGTAACGAAAGTTTTATATCAGTTTTTATGCGAATCAGTGTAATATCTCTTTACTATGCATGATGCACTTATGATATTACGACCAGGCGCCTGTCGGAACTCAACCTTTACGGGGAAATAATCAGATACCAAGCAATGTTTTTTTAATGAAAAATCTCGTACCCGGTGAGTTCCCCGGTGTGGGAATCGAAAATAGGGTTCATCATAAACAAACCAGCACATTGACATGAGACAAACGACTAATAAGTTTTCGAGCACCGAAACTGTTAATGGTATAATATGTGCCCAGAAATATAAACGACTAACAGAAACTATTGTGTGTAGACAATTAGATGCAGCATCAAAGTTGGTTATAATTCGAAATTACTCCGTTAAACCGTACTCGGAAAGTACCGTGCAGTCATCTCAAAGCAGGATTTAACTTTATATATTTGTCGGCTCCGGTCCACCCGGCTGTGTTTGCTAGACTCGCGACGCGACACGATTCACTGAACAAATTTGTGAAAATCGCGTTTGAACACGTCATACATTTCTGTTTGTATATTTTATTTTATCATGAGTACGACCCGGGGCCCGTGACATTTTACGGGCCGTGGACAGTGTACACACATGTACGAAAAGCATTTAATAATTGAAAGCAAGATTTTTTTCAATTCAACTTTTAAACACATTTTTGAAGTAAATAAAATTGCAATTCATACGCTCCTGAATGTAAGTTATAAAACGTTTGTTTGAAATATTTCCTGCGCTGATAATGTTAAATATTATTCACGATGGATGTGCGTTTTACTAATGGCTTAAAGTTTAATCAAAATATTAATTAGATGTAAATTGTTAACACAATGTCTGCTAAATTGTGTTCTAACTCCACTTCCTTTAATATAATTACGCACTGAATATATTGTTACAAGAAGTCGCTTTTGTTATGCTTGTTTTCCTCCGCATGTTGAATCGTGGCTTTGATTTATTAGTGCGATGGTATTGCTGGATTTGTGGATTGCAATGACATACATTACTGTATTAATATCAGAATATGGAAGTCACTAAAACAATTCCTAAGGCCTAATTTGTATAGTAAAAAAGTAACGCATGGGCCGGTGATTAAATGTGTTCTTTAAGCTACTAAGTTTCTCAAAACACTTACGCCACTGGAACTGATTCGATGCCATAAGCAAATGCAAGTCACTTTGGCTCCGTACTTATCATGCTATTTTATTAAGTAATTTGAAAAAAAATACAGAGGTATAAGTTTACAAACAAATATACAAATGAAATAAAAGCTCTAGTTTTATAACGCAGCTCAAATCCCATTTGGCCTTCGTTAGTAACTATTAATTAATCCAATATTATTTTGTCGAATAAAACAGGTAGCAGCGAATAACCGTTGTTTAAAATATTTTTAAGCTCAGATCATCTATCGTGTTTTAAAAGCGTTATTTAAATTCACCGAATGTTTTCTAAACAAGAGTCTCATTTTGAATCTCAATTATGATAAAGCAATTTAATAATCGAAAACATTTGTGAGTGGATTCTCAAACGACAAGCTGTGTACTCATAGAATTGCAGTTTAAATTCGAGTCTTAGTAAAACCGCACGTTGTTCACTTAGCATGTGCGTTTGAGTATTCCTGCAAGGAAGCTTGTTCCGCCAAATCTAATTAGGCGGCAACTACGGAGATAGCTGCGATCGAAACTTGCGGCTTGCGACGACCACCGACACTGACAAGATTACCAAACTTTTACCCACAACCTATCTAGAATCAAGTGAATGCTGAATGAAATATGTCACCTTATGCTCCATTTATACACGCCGACGATTTCACCGATCCTTTCCCGAATGCCTTCACAAATAGTGAATGAATAACCCAGGGCAATATTATAGGATTCCGTGTGTGTATTTAATAATTTCTCTTTTATTTTTTGTTTTATATTTATAGTGTGTGAAATACGGGATTATGTATATAATTCCCAAATTACCTTTGTTTAAAGTCGATCCAAAAACATTATTCTTCCAAAACTGGATTGTCCCAAAGGGGTGAATGTCAGACGAGCAGAAAAAACAAGCGAATTACTTCATCATACATCATGCTTAACTTTTAAAATCTTGCGCTGAATTTATGTGTGGAATAAATATTTGGAAGAAAATAAGATACCTATTTAATAAGAGATCAAATGTTTAAGCCGGCGAGATGCAAAAAAAGAAAAATAAATGCAGCATTACTTTCGTCAGACGATTAGTAATAAAAGACGTTGAGAGCGGTATTGTAGCTGCTGTGGTAGCTCCATTGTAAAATTATGGCCACTGTCTCAGACAGTTTATAGTGCGGTTTATTAATTGAGACCGCTTTTAAACTTTTTGAAATGAATGTGCACAATTTGCTACTTTTTCAACATTTGCAGAAAATTTGCTACGTTATTATTGATGCACGAAACTTTTATTAAACATTCACATGCGCATTCCAAACCCCGAGCTATTTATGTTTATCATATTGTCGGTATGTAAAATTCTCAAGATTTTTCGGTCTAAAAACCCAAGCCTGGAAAAGTATTCGTTCATCAAGTCAACATATGTTGAAGTATAATCAAAGTATGATACAACAGTGTGCTATAAGTCGTCTGCTCTCTCTAGTGGCTGCCTGTATTTTCTACATTTAATTAGATCCTACATTTAATTCTCCGGTGGAGAGTTATTCGAATTTCAAAGAATATCATTTCTTCAAGATTGCCTTCTATAGCAATATCCCTGGCTACCTCCTCAGGGAAATATGCGTCATGCAGATTTATCTTTATAGCCACATTTTTATTGAATAGCTAATTATACGGACATGAAGCTACTATATCTATGTTGCAACTAAGCTCAAGAGTAAGGCTACTTAGATATAATCTTAGATATAAACTTAGATACAAAAGATGCCTACCATTCATGCCCAGTGTTGTGGTTTGTCTTGCTTTCACAGGCACAGAATTACTCTTGAATTAGTCTCTAATATCAGTCTCATAAATATTAAGAAAGTGTAGTTATAAAAGCGAAATCTTTGTGCTTAGATGTTAAGTCTGGTAGTCTTAAACATACATACTCACGCCTAAGTCCCATTGGGGTAGGCAGAGACTATTGAGCGCCAAGTGCTACGGTCCATACATACCTCTTTCGCTTCATTAACTGTCATTAATCTCTTCATACACGCTCGTCGGTTTCCAGGACTCCGTAATTCTCCTTATTTTTTACATAATATACGCTACCTAGTATTCAATTGCACATATTTATACGTGTAGCAAATATCTGTTACATTCTAGGCCACAAACACCTAAAATCGTAGCAAGTAGGATCAGTTCTAATTCCATTTTCACGTACATCGGTGACGCACGACTGGCTTGCACGAGAGCGGTAATCGCGGTTTGTTTGGTCGGGTTAGCGATCTTGTGTCAGCCGACTGAGTAGGGAACGTAAAACGAAGGCGGAACTTGCGTCCTTACTCTCCGAATCTTTCCACTTTAAACAGTTCTTTATCTTCGAGCCAAAACAAAACCTTTGTTTTTTCTTTTGTTTTTAGTTTCTTATCGTTTTTCGATACCTCAAAGTATCTTGAGGATTGTTGTGTCATACATATAATTCCAGAGTCTTATTCCTCTTTTACTATTTAACTCAAAAGTTCCCTCTCTTTCAAAACCATCAAGTATCTTCGTTGGAGATGATTCGTACAAGAATTAGATAATATTATAAAATCGAACATCAAACTGCTTATCCAATAGTTACAAATAGTCATTAATATTTCTCTAATAGTAATAAGTTCTTATTGAAATAAATTCATTATTTCCTTTTCTTTGTCGTGCACCGTTGTCTACTTCACTTCCGATACTGTCCGTCCAGAGATTGTTCAGAATAGATTGCTTAAAACGATAACATTTCTTTGTGTTCTGTTCATTATATTGTAAAATCCGACTAAACGAAGACTAGGGTTTCTAACATTTTTGAATGCCTTAAATTCTATACTATTAAGGGGTAATGTTTATTAAATTGTATGTAAAGAGGTAATCTCCAGACCTATTGACAATATTGTACAATTTCTTCCACAAAGGTGCTTTATTGCAGATTAACATAGTATACATGATATTTTTGATATTTAGATAACAAGATTTTAGTCTGAAATAGGTTTTTGGGACAGCGGTGTGTCAATAAAGTATAGAAATTGTACCCGGGCGAAGCTGGGCCAAACTGCTTCTCGCAAATTCTACTTCAACCGAAGTGTCCATTTCAATTGTCAAGCTCAAAATGTTTTCCCATGTGCAGTGTTGGTTAGTCTCAAGGCTTTGTTAGTGACATGTTACGCTGCGCTGAACTTTCTCGGCTTTATTGAAACCCTACGGATGACTTGAAAATTTCACACTACACTGCGATTGTCCAGTAAAGTCTGTGCATATACAAACCTTCATGTACCCTGGCTTTGAACTACAAAATAAATATTATCACACGTGGTATATAGTATACACACTAAAAAATGTGTGTTATCAAATGTATTTATTGAATTACAAGTTTGTTAATAAGACACTGATACATTTATAGTTAATACATTCATCTTAAAACAACATAATTTTGTATGTTTTGATTATATAACACTATCTACATTAATCGATATACATATATATTTATTATAAAACGGCAAATGTCCTCGTCCATTTTTTATTTAAAGCGTCTTGCTAACTTATAAGGCTAATCGCTGGCAATCATTACGATAAAATCTTTTTGTATTTCTGCACAAAGAGCTGAAATTGCTTTTACAGTTGTGTTGGATATCTTATCTAATAACGTTCTATTTAAAAGTCTTGAGTTGTTGCGCTAATTAAAAATTATATTTTCAATATTTTTACTTCTCGTTCTTAATACTTTTTTGTGGGAAGATCTTTGCGGCTGCTTCCCAACATCGTTGATCCGATTTCTACCAATTGAAATACAACGTTTGATTCATCAAAGGAAGGATTATTAAGGCTTCGGAAATCTCGCCGACAGAATTAACCGCGACAACAAAGATGTTGCTACTTCATGTTGGTTTTCAGAGAGATAGCAGCACCGCCGTTAATCCGGCCTCTTCATGCTGT
Organism: Theretra japonica; assembly: GCA_033459515.1. NCBI lineage: Eukaryota > Metazoa > Arthropoda > Insecta > Lepidoptera > Sphingidae > Theretra > Theretra japonica. The sequence goes on from CM065930.1 coordinate 8,980,893, forward strand.
AATCAAAACTAGCTTAGGCGTCGCTCGTGACCTCTAGGAATTATAATACAATAATGACCCGTATACATCTCACAGTTGGGCATAGATCTCCACGATTTAAAGGATTTAGATTGTCATCCGCCTCGCTGGCCTAGTGTGATTTGATATACTTTACATAACTTTGAAATAATTGTGAAAATTTCTCATGTATGCAGATTTCGTCCATATATTTTCCTTCACTTATGAACTTCACCTTTACTTATTCACTGAACGTCGTATTCATGACTATGGAAGCTGACTAAAAGCTGTTTAAAAACTGACTAGTTTTTAAACCTATTTTAGTTATCAAATGTTTTGTCTTCGCTCAAACTCAATTCAAAAGTCGTTCGAAAGGGACAAAACGATAAGAAAAATAGGTTTAAAACTGATAAATAAGACGTTAAGAACGTACGCGCAACTTTGAAGTGTTAGAGGTGTGTGCTCTAGACTCTAACATTCGACGTTTGATTAATCTGTCCACGGGGGTACTCTATGATCCGATATGTTGATTTTTATTAGTGGAAAACTTATAACTTACTTCAGACGTCGAACGTCCGAAGATTCGACTTCCGTTTTGGATCATAGCGTAACCCCCCAGTTGTTTGCCAGTTAGAATATTGCTGTTAGATATACTAGCATACCATGTAGCCACAGTTGGTCCTTAGTTTTCTTAAACATCAATAGGTCCTGTCAGAGCTCCCATACAGTGTTTTGATATATCGGCGTGCTCTATAGAGATTGCCCCCGGCGTTTCTGCAGTGCTCACGTATTTGTCGCTAACTCTCCCAGTTCTCGGCGACCCCTGTGACTTGCCTTTTATGACAAACGAGGCGAACTATACTGCAGCCGTGGCGACGTCATTATGTTCTTGTTTTAGCTGCGTAAACTGTTTAAACTATGTATTTACCTGTATTTACCACTCTCGATTGTAGAGGAGGCCCGTGCCCTGCAGTGGGTCGTATATGGGCTGATACAATACAATACAATTTACCTGTTCTAATTATCACATTACCCGTGACAGACTTAGTAGGGCAGTTGTTGAAGGCGACGGTCGGGAATTCAGAGATAGTAGATTTCATTCACGCATCGAGGCAAATATTTGTGACTTCAATTTATATTTGTTTCGGCTCTGGTATTTTGAGACCGTAACGTCTGAAGAAGTTTTTAACCTGGGTCAGGCCTTTGTGTCTGCTTGTGGGGTATGTCTATAACCTTGGCAACTAAAATGTAGTAAACTGTAAAATCTAACTCAATTATTAAAGGTGGCAAATTGTGGATATAAATTGTTGGACATCACAGAATAATATTAGTTTCAATCAATGAAGAGAAACCAACACCTAAATAATAATGTTAAAAGTTCTCAGTCATTCATTATTATATCCGACAGCCTCAGCCAGCCTTGTGAAACTTAAGGCCGCGTGTTCGATCCCAGTACCGAGACAAATGTTTGTGTGAACCACAAGTGTTTGTTTCGGGTCTGGGTGTTTGTGAGACAGAAAAGTCTCTCGTAGTTCCTGATACCCACGACACAACACGCGATCTTAGTGTAGAGTCAGGACTATTTATGTGACTGTTGGGTGTATTTATTTATTTGAAAACCATGTTTTAATCAATTTAGTAAAGGCAGTACTTGCTTTATAAACTGTGTGTGACTAAAAAATAATGAATTGCAAAAGTTAAATTATATTAACGTTCATTATGATCAACTATGATGGTGCGTTTTACCTACAATATAGACAAACGGCCTTAGTCTTGTACAGTTTTAAAACCTATTTTAGCAATTGAATTTTTTGTCTTCTTCGCTCCAATTGAATTGAAAAGGGACAAAACATTCTATAACTAAAAAAGGTTTTAAAACTGTCTATGAATAAGGCCGTAAGACCGCAGCAAAAAATAACATACAAGAAGAACAGTATTCTTCATTAGTACACTATATATTGTATATGTATAGTACATTGTATATGTATAGTGTTATATACTCGTGGATACATTTTAACACGCATATAACCACGAAAAAGCAATAACCGAATAACTAACAAACACTCCGATTTTAAAAAGTTGATTGAATTTATTAATCAGTTAAATCCAAACTGAAAGCTATTCGAATACGGATGTAATAGTGTTAATTGAAAAATATTTTTGTTAATACAATTTCGAGGGATAAAACTGATTTATATTTTATGAATTGGAAACAAAGGGATATAAAGATTATTGGGATTGTATAACTAATTTGGTAAATAGTTTTATCAAGAGAACAAGCATACATAAAGAGTTGATACAGTCGTCGTGAAAAACAATTTCGAAGAATTGGTACTCGGCACTGCGCTGTCGTTCCTTTCTCGTATTTATATAATATTGTATTTTTTTTTAAATCAGTCGAAATTGCCTTTAAATAAATAATGTATCGGAATAAAACGGGCTTTTCTACCTGTTATTATTACTGGTGCAACGAGATTTTATAGATTTGGCAGCCAAAATAAAGCTGCGATTTAATAAATAAATCTCTTTGAAAAAAAGCCTTTACGGAATAATATTTTTTCATTTAATTCATTACTGAAAAATAAATTAGGACTGACGTAAAAACCGCAGTCCCAAGCACGCAGGCAAAATATTTTAACACAGTGATTGTAATAGTTAGTGAGAATATAACACGATAGAGAAAACCATCCGATCCCTCGCCTCCTCGAGAGTATGTAAAACGGGATAAAATTTCAACATTTGTTCAGCCATGTCAGTTAGGAGAGGCTTAAAAGTTTGATATTAGGCTCGCTACCAAATAGCCTGGCAGATAATACCCAACGCCAAACAATATAAAGATTAAAGGCGGATCTGTGCTCACATAATACGCATTTGGTTATGCATTGGTGTACAGATAAGGTGCATTGTGAAAGTGCACGGATGTTCTCGGGCTATATTAAGCTGTTCCTGAGTCTTGTTCTCAAAACAAATGATGTACATTTGTTCTAGACGGTGAAGCGCAACTATGCTGATCTCCCAAGGCTTCGCGTCGTTTCCTTTAACTACATGTTTACTGGCTCTTGCGTTACAAATCGAACTTGTGTATTGCCAGGGCATAGAATTATTACTCTTACACTGAATCACTCGCTGAAGGACTTTGACGAGTTTCCGGCAAAGAGTAATGGTACGCTGGGGCAGACGTACAAGTGATCATATTATTTTCGTTGTAGAGTTTATGTGTTAAAACAAAATATAGTTGTACGCCTGTTATTGGAACGGGTTTGCGTGTTGACTAAACATTCCATTTCCTATAATAATGTAATTAATACTATGCTGTTGATGTTCGTGAAGGCGAAACGTTGGTCTTGTAAGCACCTCTGCCTACCCCTTCTGGGAAAAATGCGTCAGTTTATTTATGTTCCAAATAAAATAATGCACAAATGTTCTTATTATATCTATGTTTTTATATACTCGTACTCTGTATATTATGTGTAAACGCAAAATTAACGACTGGAGTGTCAATACTGATAATGTAAAGAGTTGTAAAATTAATTAAAAGTATCTTCTTCACATGAGCTGCACATAAAATTTCTTAGATTTTTTAAAATAATAAATCACCTTTCTCGAAGATTTGTTTGAAATCAGTTTAGCCAAAATACACTGTTTTCCTCGTGTTAATAATAAATTTCGAGAGTTTTTGTGGTCTATCTCTACGGCGAGGTCTAAAATACTTAGATCCCACCGTATAGACAGTTTCTACCAAAGCGCTGTTTAGCTCGTCCACTGCAAGGTTTTCTTTTAAACCATAAAAGCGATTTGCCAGCTCAAGTTGAAAGCTTTCGGGGTTTTGGATTGGATCAGATTGGAATAATTTATTATATCACATATTTTATGTGATATAATTAAACATTTGAAGCAAACTGATCTACTTGTAATAATTACAAAGATATTTTGTTGTATAATATTGTGATTAAAATGTTGAATAAGCGAACAAAGGTAGCAACAATTTTCATTGTTAAATTCAATAATATTATTACAATGTAGTTAATTTATTTCAGCTGCAAAATGTTTTTGGTAGTCTAGTCTTCCAACTATACCTTTATTTTATTCGTGCCACTATTCAAAATTATTTTGTTTGATAAAGTAAAGGGGACTCAAAGTGGCTATTAGCTTCAAAGAATGATTTTCGAATTTGTATTTACAGTGGCTTGTTATGGGTAATATAATTTGCCTTGTGATTTTGTACGATTGTGTATTCGGCCTGTGTATTTTTTATTTTGTCAAAGCATATTTGCCGTTAATGAGGACGTGGCCCGACAACGAGGCCGCGCGGCTGTTTTCTTGCTCGTCTCAAGTCGTCTCACGCGTGTCCCGACCGGATGTTTTTCCAGCCCTGTATTTCCGAATCCCTACACCGGCACTCCTGACACAATTCGCATTTTTCCCCAGACCCCTCTCGAGGACTAATATAGAATAGTTTATCACAGTCGGTTTTTTCAAAGCAGTGAACTTCAGCGCTTCACAAATCTCTAGCGAATGCGTGATAAATAAATGATATCTACGAAGCGTTCTTTTAGCCAGCAGTGTTCATTGGACCGGCGTGTAACTTGCTTTGCACATGGCAGCATATTTTTTCTATTTGTATCTTGTTATGCTGCCGCCTCTGAAAACTAATATTTAACTCGGAAATATGTACATTCACGCTCGCTGACTTGCAGGGAACGGACTGGCTGAACTACTTGTACAGTGCAAAATCAATATATCGCCAGTTATCACGCTATTGACATCTTTCATCGGAGTCGTTTATTGCGCGCCTATAAATCATATTACAAAACGTATCTTTATAGACAGTACATTTTGTTGCAGCATTTGCTAAAGGGAAGATGGATTGAACTTTAAGATATATTGTTGGCAAGGAGATTGCGACGCTAACCGCGTACAGATTGTATCCGGACAATGCCTAGAATAATTCCATCGCGCCGGTGGTTGTACGTTTACATACTTAGTCGCGTGATTGCTGTCCCACTTCTTACTTTCATATACTGCCTTGTCGAAAGTTCTCTACGACTTATACTTTAGACGCAAGTTCAAGTGGCGTTACATAAAAGAGCTCATGAATTCCGACGTGAACCTCGACTTTTCTATAATATGACGCATGGCACCGACGTTTATTACTGCCTACTTCGTTAGATCTGCAATGTTGAATATTAAATTGATATCCTTTGCGTCGTGGGGAATCTCATTTTCATCGATTTATTTGGTACGAAATTGGTTTATCCAACTACACGATGATTGTATCGGGTGATTCAGTTTACTGAACCGTGAACTGGAGCTTTGTGCTTATAGGCACTATTGAGGTTGACGGGTACGTGCACGGTGTGCGTACTTATTAATCTCTGCGTCGGTATTTTGTGCGATGTTTGCACGAAAACGTGAATATCGACAGACACAATTCCTAGATTATCCGGCGTAGATTTCTATTTTAAGTTTTTAAAATTAATAAATCTGGCGTGACGCGTCACATCTTTTAGTCTATTGCGAGGACATTTTTAGCTGAAATTCGCGCGTCACTTCCTGATCTAGTTTAATGGGCAATTGGGAGATACATACATACACACGCTTGTTTCCTCCTCTGGCGTAACCCATTTCTGTAGTCTTATTTACTGCCACTAGAATTATCCGTTAACATTCTCCACTGTTATGCGGTGTTGATATTAGGTTAAGTAAACGGAAGCCGTATTTCCTGTGAATCTTGTAAGACTTTAAAGCCCGCAAGATTTTAGAGAGCTAAAATTTATTGTTAGTACGGGTGGGAACGTACGGCAGTTGCCTCACCTCATGATATAACCCAACGTAACAAATGTTACTAGATGAGACTGCTGAAGGCAAAAATCGTCGCCAACATATTGACTCGATTTTAGATATCGTGATGAGGGTAGGTCATTGACTTGCTAAACCTTCGTAAACGTACGGAGCTTAATAAAAAGATGTATGTTACAAATGAAACGTTATTAAGACATAGATAAATAAGAAAGTAATGTAAATGGAAATGCTGATATAGGAATAAACTTTTAAATGATCATAAAATAACGAATTGTATTAAAATATAAGAAAATGTGGGTTAATCGGATATTAAAAAAACGGGTTTCTTGACAAACTATGAAATAATTTTCAAGCTTAAAACTATTTAGCATATTCCTTCACGAGAATCTAATATTGAGCTTAGCTGCCGGAGCGTGGTAGTTAAAACTCATAAACGCGTAAAAGTTTTGCGCACCAACTGCCTCCGATAAAGATGCTCTTTCCTACGCGAACTTACATCATACTCGGAAAATTAAATTCCTAACTAATCGTTTATCCGTCGAATTGGATGCCGGATACGGTTGCCGGTTCACACGTCGATGCAAATTACATTTGGGACAACTGCACACTTGCCCGGATGCAATGTTTCCAAATACGAACACCAGGCGAAGTGGTGAAGAACGCGATTGAATTTAAAGTTCTTTTATTGCGTCCTTATCTAGTTGCATTATTGACAGCATACAGTACTCGTTATTGAGTTCCAACTGGCATTTTATTCGCGCGCGGCGGAAAATTGAATTTTTACATAATATTTTCCCTGACAAATGTGCCCATTTCCGCAGTACTCGGTACGATTGCCTCAAAGTTAATCCACTAAGAGACTGCTCCGCTCTCGTATTAATAAGTGTAAACATATCCGCCGTTGCATCACATATTTACTTTGACTCGAACGTGGCATTGTATAGTTTCAAGAATATTAGTGCTAATGTATGTGATGCACTATGGTAAGCAATGGCTTCTTACTGAGCAATGTATATACCATACGTTTAGAGTGTTCATAATATAGAGGGAGCGTTGGTACTTCAGAAACATAGATAAAAATGGCGGTCCTGGGCCACCTTTTTTGCCCTCCTATTGGCTGATATTTGACAGGTTGTCCAACATGCACGAATTGTTTGTAAAAGAAAAAGAAAATACTTTAAGGCTATTAAATTCCACTGAGAGTCGTTTTAGACGGATAATAATGAACTTTAATTTCGTTCCCAACGGAATTTGTAGATTTGGTGTTAAATAACTGCCTCGGTGGCGTAGTGGTACTACAGTATGATTGCAAAGCTGAGGTCTCGGGTTCGAATCCCGTGTCGGGCAAAGTGATATTGGATTTTTCTATTCATTATCAGCCCGGAGTCAGGAATTTGTGCCCGATATGGCGATAGGCTCGCCCCCTATCACATCGTTGGACGGAATATACTAGGCGAAACGTGGGTGTTCTGTTAACACCTCTGCCTACCCCTTCTGGGAAAAAGGCGTGTGTTTATGTATGTATGTATGTATATTTTTTAAATTTTCACTAATATCAGTTAATTTTCACTAATACCAGTGTTACCAAAATGACGAACAAGAAAATATTTACGTTTCTGAAGACGCAAATGTATGACAGCGCTCCCTCTATATTATACTAGTAAATAGGGGGAATATACAGGATTGTCAATATTTATAACAATAAAAATGTCAGTTACTAGATTAAATCTTGTGGAACTTCTTCATCTTGTGGAACGGAATTCAAGGAATCATATTCAGGAATTATTTTCAACAAAAATTTTGAGACGGACGATTTAAGAATTTTAACCAAAAATTATAATATTAATATTTTTCTCTTGTTTTGGATTATCGAGGGGCCCAAATATTTTTCCTTAATAGAAAATCCTTTATGTTCACCAGGAAAATAAAAGGAGCACGAAACCTCCATCGCTTTAAAGAAAATTACTTTTAATTTTGATTTCCTTTTCAACTTCCTAATTTTTTATAAGGGTTCCAGTTGGAATTCGCTTAAACAAGACATCGTGATTTGATGTAACCTTCGGCGCGGGTCCCTCAGTTGGCGGATTATTAATTAAAGATTATATTTTTTACTACGCTCTGAAGATAAGACAGTTGAATTTTTATTAAAGCAAAGCACTCTAATAAACTTTGCAGTCTCACATAAAAGTTTAACTGTTCCGACTCAAAAGATATTAAATCCGGGAGGGGCAATATCGAGCAGTTGCTAACTGTTGGCGTCGAATGTCAGATGTAGTTAATTTATACAATATTTAGTGTGTATAACCCGAACAACGTCGAGACCCGACCACGAAGCAGCTATTAATAACGCGGTGTATGCCCGTATCATCCCTAACGATTCGGCCGACCCCTGACCCGCCGGCGGTGTCTCTATTGATCACACTCTCGTCATAAACAGTTTCCCTAATGGACTCGACCTCTTCTGTCTTATGTGATGCTATTGTTTTTGCTCGGTGATCATGAACCCGGCCACTCTGTGTATCACATGGAAAACGCGTCGGGAATCGGGCCAGGATATATGATGGCCATCACAAAGGCTTATGCCTTATTTATTACGAGGAACTCGACAGCGTCAGAAAAGTGGTGCGATGTGAATAATACAATCGTAAAATATATGCGGGTGCTATATTTATTCGTGTTTTTCTTTTATATATAACAACAGAATGAATAGGCGGACTTAATCATTGTAACATTTGCTACCTAGTTACATTTGGGAGATAGAGAAAAGCAAAGGACATGTATTAAACACTAACACTGGATATAAATTATTAGATAAATGTAGTTATACATATTTGATTGTAAAAGTGCAGTCACTGAATGTAGGTGACTTTTAAAGGTCACTTTGGAGATCCTAGGCCTCCCATATCTTTAGCTTCGAATGTCAGACACATAAATAATGGATTGATCATATCAATTACAACAGCGCAGTGAATGATTACCATGGCCCTATAAATAACCGTGCCGCGCTGAAATGACTTCTTTCCTTCCAAGAAATAGGGCTTTATGACCTAAAAAGATTACTTTGCCCGGACGGAAACAACGAGATTAAACTCCTTACGCGTTGAAACCAATATCCAGAGATATTTCCTCGTTGTATTGAAGATTGCTAGGTCCGAAAACGTGGAGAGGCCACGCCCTCTAGTGCCGCTCCGGCGCGAGTGCTTCCACTATTCAATGTAACTTCATTCTAAAGCGCCGTCTAGAACACTACATACTATTCACTAGAGTATGGACAATGTATCAATTTCCATCAAGCCAACCTTATTAAATGTTTTTCCTTAAACGTAAGACATTGTCCGGCTTTTAATGGAACGGTGCTTATTTGTAATTTCGAGTGAAAATAAGGTTTGCTTATTACTGGTGGAGTGGGTTCAATCTCTTTTATCGCAGCATTATGCAAGGGCGAATTGAACGCCTGCCGTACGCCCACTACAGTCTCTATGGCCGGCGCCCACTCTCCCGTAAAATTATGTTAAACTTGGCCCGTGTTTTTTACGCCTCTGTCATTATTCTCCATAAGGCTCTAGTTTCATGTATCTCCCATGGCCGATAACCAGATATTGGCCGAATCGTAAAGCGAAAATATAATATTTTATTATACACTTGCGTCTTGCTCCGTTCGCATGGGTACTATTCGTCGGATGTATAGTATATATGTACATATACTAGCAAGTATCAATATAACAGCCAGATAAATAATTTTTCCGATAAATAGAAGTTCTGGGTTTTTGCACGCTATTATTTTGTCCATGTCAAAATATATGCGAATATGTCTATCATTTTACAAGTGTACATATTTTGTGATTTAAATTGCCTCAATAAAACTGTCTCAATATTGTTGATTGGATTCTTATATAATTTTCCTCGCAAAATTGTCACGTGTTTTAGTAAACGGTAAATACTAAGGATGGACATAACTCAAGCAGGTTTGCAGTATTGTCAGGAAGGCTCTTCGCTGACTGGACTTTTCCGACTTAATGAAACCTTCATAAATCATACCACTAAACCTCTTGAATCAGCCTGTATATCGGCGCAAGCTGAATGAACATCTCTAAGGGAATTTCTGAGCTTTGAACATACAAACGTGACGATAGATGTAGATGCGGCGTGCGACTACATTTTATACTATGTAGCGGTGTGCCGATAAACGTTGTTAACTTCATAGTTAACGACACGTATACTCATGCATATGATAGCGTTCAGGCTATCTATAACTTGATCTGGGAGCGTTATATGTTGCATCTCCGGGTATTAAAGAACATTTTTAACCTACATCATGTCGCTTTAAATATTAATATACTTTACGTAACATCATAACGTAACCGGGTAGCTGGATAAAAATTATTTGTTTATAAGATTTTATGACCGCATCGATACTCTATGAAGATTGTGTGCGAACAAATTTAAAAAAATAGCTCGACGTTTATGCGGTGAGCCGAGCCGCGCGGCGTCGTAATTACGGCGTCACTCGGCTAAAACGACGAAATAAATTGAAAACCCGACTCCCGGTGAAAATTCGAGCCGAAAAAATATATCTCGACTATACTTGGGCCCCGCCTGACAACGCCGCAGATAATGTATTTGTTTTTGTCGAAACGTCATTGTTTCTGCCAGTAAATTATTCCCTGTCTGCGATAATTGCATTGTCTTTTTAAGCGATAATTGCTTCATTAATGTTAAGTATATCCGGTTGATGTTGTAGAACGACGACTAACAGGCAACTCGATTCGTTCTGGATCAAATACCTGCAAACTGCCGCACTACTAATAAAACGGAGTACGCATCCACTTAGATAATGAAAAAACTAGAACGCCTACCGGACACATTACTAAAAGAACGACTTTGAAATTTTGTTTCTTCCGTGATAAATCGTTTCTTTTTTGTTACTCAATTTTGCTTTACCCAAATATACGCTTTGTCCAATCCTTTTTACAATTATCATGAATAACTCCGGTTGATACGCAGCAATTCCTTTTCCTTTACGTTTGCAATACAAATAAATAAAAACCACATGAGTATTCTCGGCACAAAATGTTCTGTTTTATGTGATCATGTTGAGCAGTTATCTTTTTGTGCGAGGAGTGTTTGTACAAAATTACGATGTCAAATGCTTATGTTATATACGAGTAATTGCAAAGATTATGGGATGCGTAATTCCGAAGATTTGTTCTTTTTGATTCTTTTACGAATATTTTTTTCATAATTATGAACAATTGCATTGATGAATTGGCGGAATAATTTTGCATGGAGTAAATATGAGGTACATTTATGTTGGCAACTTTTTTATAATCGGCTGACGTCGGCAGTCGGAACGTGACTTAAATTCCGTCGATACTTCTTTTGACCGAAAAAAAAAAAGGAAATTCACTTGGAGCCAAAGGTTATCTGGGATTCTAAACGCGGTTGAGTCTGAATGGAGCAGGTCCGGACAACAATTGTGTGCGATAACGTCGAATCAGTATGCTATTTAGCCGCAGAGCTTGTAATTATTGTCGCTTGTACGCGTACTGTGCTCTGACTAATCTAAATGTATAGAGTGCTCATACGTTCAGCACTGAAACACGTGTGAATTATCTCTCTGTTTTAACATAACTGCCATAGAGATAATTTTAGTAAGTGGTCTATTTAGTATACTTTGTATAGCTGTCAATTTTAATAATGACAGAAAAAAAGAAAAGACGAAAAAGCTTAACTTTACTTAGGAGTATTATGTCATATAAACATTTATCTGGGTGCGGAAGTTGCATTAGCAGCCTATAGTTTTACAGCCGTTTACTCACTCCTAACATAAAGGGCACAAAGTATTAAAAACATAAATTAAAAATCGTATTAAAGTATTTCGACCCGAGGACTAAACTTTAGAATGAGGACTAAACCTTAAAATACACTTCATTTTAATGTATTGAAAATAAAAGAGTTCTATGTGAGGTCAGTGTGGAGATCCTTGGGGGAGGCCTATGTTCAGCAGTGGACTTCTTGTGACTAAAGAGGGAGAGAGAAATAAAAGAGACATCAAGAACAATCTTTTTGCTTGGCAAGTCGCGGTCTACAGGCCGCAAGTCGTTTAGTCTAGACTTCAACATAAAAGCGCATTCTTCACATGTGCAAAGGTAGGTAAAATACGGACATAGAATATTCCAGAAGCGAATAAACGCTTTATGGTGTGGAAATTTCAACGATAAGTAAAGAATAGTTTAGTAAACAAAAACTCGTGCATAAATATTGTTTGCGATCCCCTCTCTAGTATAATTCATTGAGGTATTACAAAATCGATATTTTACCGTGAAAGCTGTTAACACTGTAAGTAAGCTTAACGTATCAGCTGTGACGTTAAAATGTTAATGCTATATCTGAATTTTCGGTCATACACCATTTTTAAACTGTGAAAGCGGTTAATGAGCCCGCAGAGGAATTTCCGACTCGTCACAAGATAATTGAACATGTACTGTTGAAGCGAAGCTTGTTTAAGTTTTTCTTGTATAAATTCAAAGCGTGTAAGTATTTTCAGATTAAGAATCGACGCTCGCACAGTGGAGAGGAACTTTAAACTGTTTAAATATGTAAATTAAGTTAGACACCTTCACAGATTCATAACCACTTCCGGATTTCAAGTGGGGAGTGGGGAAAATGGATCTCGGTCGATGTTTGTATTTGCTTAACCTCGTATTGAATAAATGTGTGGATAATAAACGCACGGGAATTTAATGAAAGAGAAGTATACGAGTATTACGGTTTTTCCAACATAATTTTTATATTTATCGACATTTGTATTGTTCTAAACTATAGATTTGCTTACACGGTAAGGTAACTGATTTATAGATATAAATAAGCGGAATTAACAGCATATAAAATGAGCGGAATTTAATAAACTGCATTCATAACATATTTGGTTTATGGAAATCAGGAATAGGATTTAATTGAGTTTTAATAGCTCCATATTTATTCAGCTTTATGAATAGTTTTGTTTAATAATAAATGAATAATCCTTATATTTCTCTGCAATTAGGTATTATCGGCGGATAAAGCATCATATTACAATGAATTTCAATAAAAGTCAACTGAATGTGTTTGAGTAACACGAACACCATTATCAAATATATATAATAAATTTGATTCCTCGTAATGAAAGCGGCTGTGTATTTCATACAAATAAAACTTTCAAAGGAGATGGAATACAAATTCAAGATATTAATTTAAGTCCCCGCAGATTCATTCTAAATTAATATCCCTCTGTATAATCCCTTTCGAGGTTTGTCACAAAAAATGAAATAAACATGAAATGTGCTTACCCGACTAAAAGACAAGAGATGCTCTCAATGAAAGCCCGAGTGCTAATTTAGCTGAACAAATTGTAAAGGAGAAAGATTTATTTTGTGTAGAGTATATTTCAACATTAGTCCAGCTTTGTCATGCGTGTCATTAATTACGCTCATTCGATGAAAACATTTGGCTAATACATTTGTAAGTTTGTAAAAGTTATGACTTTGAAAAAGACTGCCTCGGTGGCGTAGTGGTACTACGGTATGATTGCAAAGCTGAGGTCTCGGGTTCGAATCCCGGGTCGGGCAAAGTGATATTGGATTTTTCTATTCATTATCAGCCCGGAGTCAAGAATTTGTGCCCGATATGGCGATAGGCTCGCCCCCTATCACATCGTGGGACGGAATGTACAAGGCGAAACGTGGGTGTTCTGATAGCACCTCTGCCTACCCTAGCCCTTCTGGGAAAAAGGCGTGTGTTTATGTATTTATGTAAAAGTTGTATCTGTGCGTAATTGTTACATTTGTAGCGTAGTCGGTTTACCGTGGTAATAATTCTACGTTCCCGTAATAGTGCCGAGTAACTTGGGCGATAATGGGGGATTAGACTCGACGCATTGTATAGGTACTAGTATACAATAATGTTTGCGAAATGGCGAATATTTGCCGGGACCAATTCTGCTTATTGCCCCACAAAATAGATACCTACGTTTTTATTTTACGCAAAACGGCGTGCCTGAGCCCACCACGATAAATTATCCATTGTTGGGCTCCGAATTCAACAAGAGCCGTTTTTGTTCAATTCTTCGTCTCGTCGTCAATGGGAAATTTATTACCGCCTCTGCGCCGTTTAAATATGGCTGATTATATTGGATAATTTTAAATAGGTGAAAACGCGGCTACGTGATAATTTTTTTTGTATAGTTTTTATTTTACGTATAACGTGTCGTTTTGCGCCCCCGTATCCCACTGTCTTGTCTGTTAGTGATAGGCGTTATTCAAATTCGTTATGTCTAGTTTGTTTGCGACGTCTCTGTGTACATACAAAATAATATTAGCTTCTTTGGTAAATATAGTTATCAAAATAAGGAAATTGCTTTTGGTTGCCCGTAAATTTCTCTCTACCTGGCTTTCTATATTTATTGGGATTAGGACCAAAGATATTAGATCCCAAACGAGTTCCTTTGTAACAAATTATACGTTAACTTCTTGGTACTTCGCTGTAAATTGTGATGGCGTCAAAATAATTATTTTGTAACAGACGTCTTCACGTTGTGGAAGTTTGTTCAGACATATCGGTTTCTATGTACTCATATTAAGTGATATATTAAACTTTTAATTGTAACATTTTCCAAAGTGTTCGTCTTACTGGCAGAGATTAAAGAAAGTTCTAGCAAAGCGTTCGTATAATGTGGCCGAGCCGGAGCACTCACAATCGGCGAGAGCTCATTTGAAATCAAAGCGGTTTTTTTATTGATCCTTTGAAGGGCTGAGCGCAGGTTGAATAAAGTTGTGAATGCTGACCGTAATCTATCTGCCGCTCGGTCTCAACAACATGTGACTGCCGTCACCCGGTTGACCTCACACATTTCTTCCATTCGCCGTCGCCGCCGCCGCTCGTTACTTTTGTGAGTGCCAGGATTCCATCTATCATTTTCCTTCACGTCCTATGACCTCTCTTTTGACATGCCGCAGATTCGCGCCCACTATATTCATCTTAGTTTAAATAAACACTTTTTATATAACGACGGCCTTGTCGATCTTTTTATGTCTGAAAATATCAGCCTAGTAAAAACAATACATTTATACCTTTAGAAGAAAAACAAAACACTCGAAAAACACTGCCGCGCGTGTTGTTGCTCTTAAGTGATATTTATTTCAGTGATAGTAATAATATAAATTCACCAAGAGATTATTATATTATTGCTATTTTAACCATTTCGAGTCGGTAACAAACAAGTTTTTATCCGTATTCGTCTTATTCCCAAACATAAAATAACTAAATGAAATGACTGCCTCGGTTGTGTAGTTATACTACGGTACGATTGTAAAGCTGAGGTCTAGGGTTGGAATCCCAGGTCGGCCAAAGTGGTAATGGATTTTTCAATTCATTATCAGCACGGTGTTAGGAATTTGTGTCCGATAATGGTGATAGTCCCCTATCACATCGTGGGACGGAACATACATGGCGAAATGTGGGTGTCATAGTGCCTACCCCTTCTGTGAAAAAGGCGTGAGTTTAAAAAAACTATTTATAGTCAAGTCCCACTTGGTTTTGGTAAACTAAAATACCAAAACATACGATACTATGTTAAATACGATAAATGTTTTCGATCCCAAAAAATATACATCAATAAATATTTATTGTGTAAAAGCAGATTAGACGATTTATGCTTCCGCGCGATATCTGTAGGTAATAATTTATGGCTAATAATGCTCAATGAGAATGATAATCACATATGTACCTACATACATATAAACGCAATTATACCTTACTCATTATCAATATTATTGTCATCAGTGATTACATTAATTATAACATAACCAGAGTTAACCAGGCGTACTGTAGCGGACATTGTTTTTGTCGTTCCAATTATTATTTAAATTTATAATATATTTATAACAATGGTTATTATAAATAGCTTCTTATAAAGCCAAACTAATGTAAAATAATTTATTGCGGTTCTATTACGTCATTGTCAGATATAATCTAGTTGAAGAGGCAGAGGATTCGCATTGTTCTCACCTTAAAATATATTTCTAGCGTTGAGAATGGAGATGTGTATAAATTGCCCGTCTCATTATCGTGGAAAGTTACGAATATAATACAAACATTTGCTTGAGACTTCTTACTCATAGAAATGCTGGGTAACATGAAAAGTACATTTATTATTCCAGAAATACTCCCTGAAATCTCATTATAATCCCTTCGTTCAGCCATTACCGGGAGATTAAGTAACAAACTTTTGCATTTGTTATATTAATTTCACTACACATGGATTTTAATTAAATTTGTTATGATTTCATGAGTTTAAATCTAATTAATATATTTAGAAAATCAGTTGATTGTGTAATGTATACTTTGTGATATTTATGCACAGAAGTGGACTGGTAAATTGTCACCAGCATTATAAATAAATAAAAAATACACCCAACAATCTCTTACATAGTCCTGAGCCCACACTAAGATCGAATCTTGTGTCATGGGTATCAGAAACTACGAGATACTTTTCGGTCTCACAAATACCCAGACGCGAAACAAATTGTGGTTCACTAAAACATATGTCTTGGTGCGGGAATCGAACCCGCGGCCTCCCGTTTCACAGCCGGTGTCTAACCAATTGCGTCGCGGGGGCTGTGGAGCATTATAGTCGATGATGACTTTAAAAAAAAACGGTTTTATATCGGTCTAATAGTATCTCCATCCGTTAGAAGATAAGTGTAATGATGATTATATATCAAAATTATGTATGTAGAATTGTAGCTTAGTGGCTACACCGCATTTTGTGATATCACACAATTGAAACAATATTGTTTCAAGTCTAGAATGACGAGCTTCTACGTCTGTTAGAAACTAATCTAGTTGCTGCGTGTTTCGTTGAGTAAATAAACAACTTTAGCTTATTGAAACAGCTTTTAAGGCGTTTTAGAACCCTTGTATGAAAATTCTGATTTTAAACACGGTACTATAATGTTTATTCGTCCACCAAAAACTATTGGACTAGTTAAAATGATAATCTGTATCTGCTCTTCTTTTGTCATTGCACAATGTATTGCGTTCGAAACCATTTAACATGTAATACAAAATATAGTAGAAAGTCCGCTTTACTGATTACTTTGCCGCAAAATTTACACCAGTCCAATATAAGATATATCTCAATTCGGTTGATATCGCATGTTGCTCATAGTTTATACATTTAGGTACAGATACAATCACTGTTTTATCGTATATCGGAAACGTGAGCGAATTTCTTGAAACGGCACATATTTGTGTAAAGGAAAAATAATATGTAGTTATGCGGAATTTATTCAAAGTGTTCATGTGTGTGCCAAGATATGTCGGTGACATATTATTGCAATAACTTTCAGTCATAATGTTAGAATGAGGAATTTATAAAGGTATGCGAACAATTTGTTATGGTGTGGTGTCGATATAGCAGCAATGTACAGGTTGTGAGTTGTGAGTAATCACGTTTGATCCGTAGAAAAGGAAATTCTCTTTCATCTTTCGATTTGTTCATGTTTTTCTTAAAATTAGCTTTTGTACTATAAATAAATATACGCAAAACTCACACTTTGAGCCTTGGTTGTACCTTATGAGACAGGTTTAATGGCGTGAGCATCAAATATAAATTTATGCCATATGCGGCTCAAGCGAAGATTCATTTTGGAGTGGAGATGAACTAACTGTTGTCTCGTTTTCTACCGGCTCCTTGCCTTCTGAGCTACAGCCGATGACAAATATTGTGAAACAATCTTTTTTAATTTTATCTCGCCCACGATCACTCTAAACTGATTCTGCCGATCCTATAGCAATTAACGTAAATTACATATTGATCCGAATCCAATCTTAAACGTTTACGGTCTGATTAATTTCATCGATTCTATAATCCAGAGCTTAGGTGCGTATGTTTCCAACATATCCTTGGTGAGTTGTAAACAAGTGTAACATACTGAATATTAATTTGTTGAATAGAAGGGCAGTCCCGAGTCCCAAGAATGAAAATAAACGATGTCGACCTCACCCAGCGAGTAATTAATCTACATCCATCGGATCAGAAGTTCTCGAGGCCTCAACGCTTAGCTGCTGAAGTAACGAGCATCAGGAGATTTATAGCCCTGATTGGCGCCTTTAATATGCAAAAACGCTGTGATGAACACTCGTCAAATTTTAATCCATAATAAAATAAAAGGCGGCCTTCTCAACTCATTCAAGATTCATTATTTGAAATTGTAATTAACTTTATTTGTTATCAAAATTTATGTTGCAATAATTCAAATCCTTTTTAAAAGTTTGAATGTTTAATGCGATATTATTTTTCGTACTTTATCGTGATTTTAAAAAGTCACCGTGAAATTTTAAATTCATACCAGTAATAACATTGAGTATTAAACTGCAATTTCCATGAATATAACCATTTCGTAAATCTCACATTCTTCGGTGAAGCTCAATTTTTACGATATCACCAGGCGACTTTGTAAACTCTATTTCACCACGTTTACAAAGTATTACCTGAACAGCTTTGACGTCTACAGCTAAACTCACAGTTTTACATTGACGGCCTTATTCATAGACAGACTTAAAACTTATTTTAGTTATCGAATGTTTTGTCCCTTTCGAACGACTTTTAAATTCAGTTTGAGCGAAGAAGACAAAATATTATAATTATAATATAAACATTGTGTATGAAGTGGTATAGCCACGCTGTTGTTAGTCATGACTCAGCAAGAATGGGCAGGCTCATCCGGTGCGGTAAAATCGACTTGAAGCGACAGCTTGGCTGTCGCGTTTCGTTCGGTCAGTGAGATTGCCGGATGCCCAATACCCCTTTCCTCTTCCCATCCTTTGTCCTTCCTGCTCACCTCCCAATTGGGCCAGCAACACATCCATGATCTAAGGCCGTGGATATTCATGGGCGGCAGTGATCACTTACCATCAGGTGACCTGTTTGCTCGTTTGCCGGACCCAGGCAATAAAAAAAAACTAAATTAGGCTTTAAAACTGTCAATGAACAAGGCCGGAATGTTTTTGTTTGACGCCCTTTATTAACACGGACGCACAATCTACGTTAACGGAATAGGCTTTTAGCTTAACCGTGTCGGATGTTAACCTTTTCAACTCAATTTCTAATATAATATAAACACGCCCAAAACTTAGTATAATGTTTGTAGTTTTGTTGCCGTAATTACGAGATACTAATTTGCCAGCTATAGGCATAGTTTAATTTGTGCACGTGTTTGGATTATATTGTTCGTATATTGAATAAGTTATATTTCCTTGGAGATAAAGGTGGCGTTTAATATAAATGCTGTGACCCCTCGGCTCCCGGGGGACGGAATGTAAGTTTGTCTTTTATCTCCTCTATTAAGTGAATGTCAAATATTTATTCTGCGCCGGCTGTTTCCGAATATATTTTGTATATACGTTTTCGACATTTTTATACGCCCTATTGTTAAACAAAAACTCGTTGAATCAAAAATCCACTGTAACTTTTTGGTCAAATCGGCAGTAGGCATAAAACTAATAGCAATATATGGGTCCCGCTACATAAACAGAGTCCATAATAAAGATTCATAAGACTTAATTGGTGCTAGTTATATTATGACATTAAATTAGCTGTCTGTGCTTGTTATCTACTTAGAAATTAGACACTTACTGAATAATTAACTTTAATTAATTTCCCTATAGGCTCGTAAAATGTTCTCATTTTACGAACATTTTGTCTCCGGCGCAAAATTTCAAAGGGATTGTAATACTTTCGTAGGGACGAAAGTAGGGACTTTACAGTGATATTTTCGTTTTAAATGTTTAAAATTAGAAACGTGAATAGTGAGAGTTTGGAATGATAACAGCGTGGTAAGTGGTGAGGACGACAACTCACCGTGTGCACTGGGCAGAATTCGCAACATGTATGTTCTGGTTCCGTATTTTTGCGTAAAAACACTAGGCATTCAGCGCGAGATATTTCTAGTGGTCACAGCAGTGTATAGTTTGAACTGAAAGTTTACTGCAAACAGACCATGACAAATATCATGCTCAGCTCGTGTTTATGTGTATTGTTGTAGAGTGTGCTCTGTACACTGTACACTGTACACTGCCGTACCCCAGACGGTACACAGTGCACACAGTCACGCGGATATCATACTTTCTTTCTCTTAGTCTCGCGGAATCTCGTAGCTTTTAAATAAAAACCGTTCTCGTTTTAGTTTTAATATTTCAGCGTTCACGTTGTTTTATGTTTTCATTCCCTTTTTTAATTATTTGTCACAATTGGCACAGTTTATTTCACAGGAATTTTCAATCTCGCTGCGCGTTTAAATATTCGGTCAACGGGATAAAGTTGTAGTAAACCACGCGAATAAAATTAAATTTCGCTATTGTTCCAATTTCATTTCATGGCGATTATAATAACAATACATAGTTTAAATGTTGAACCAGAACGAGCCGGAGTGCGCTCGGCAAAGTGTCTAGTGAGCTGTTTTGTTCGTCGGTTTTGGTGGCGCATTTACTATAAACGTACTCACTGCGTACTTTATCGTCGCTGTAGCGTTTACGTGCAAGTTATTATCGAACAATGGCGTTTCCTGTTGGTATTAAATGGGGCGCGCGGATGTCAACATGCTTTATGGAATTTTGACGGGTGTACAAATGCGCTCGACGCAGCCTGTTTTTATCTTGAGCGGCCAGGCGGCGGCGGGCGGGAGCGGGTGTCGGGAGCCGCAGCCTCGTGTCTCGGCCGGCGCGTCACGGCACACCACACAAATCACGATGAGGACGCACCCCTTTTAAACAGTTTTTAAAGCGTGATTTATTTTGCGACACCATTATCCTCACTTCTAATCCTCCGGGGAATTTATTATTCTAAAAGTTTGTTGTGGCCGCGACTTAAGTAATCTGAAAGCTTCTGCTCGTTCCGCTGTGTTACGAGTGAGTTTTTTTCATAATCTACTTTTTCCTCGATTGTTCGCACTTTGCGATTTAATTTGGATTGTTTTCGAGAAAGGTTCTATTGCCAATAATTAAATGTTGATTAAGCGATGTATAAAACGAGAATGTAATTTCATTATGAATATTGTGTTCTTGCACATTGAATACGTCTTGTAAAAGTACCTTTAAATAAGCGTAATATAATTATATTTGTGGCAATGTAGAAAGCTCTATATATTCAGACAAAGAGGGTTCGGGCAGTCAAAAATACGAACCTATGAACCTACTCTTAATGTAGGGTTGGAATCACGCGACCTCGCTCGCTTTGTTCGAGGTCCTTTCAAACTGTACCAGTGCCACTCTAGACGACCCGAGCCCGTTTGTATTCCGTTCATGGACTCTCCGAATATATTATTTCGCTGGGTAAGTACATATGTGGAGAAACTGATTTAAGAGCGCGCCTTTAATAGAACTCTAATAGGAACGGAAAAAAATAATATTGCGAACACCGCACGTACTGTGTGCGGGCATTACCATCCCTAAACCTACGTAGCATACGAAATCGCCATTGTTTCATTACAAACACATGCGAGGCACAAATAATTGAAACGCGTGTAAGTATTTCAATAATGTGAAGTCGTTTGGGCGGGCCGCAGAACAAGGACAACTCTTGGCGCAATAATATCATGAATAGAAGTTGTAATGTAACATAAGTGTGCTTCTCTTTTTTCCTCTTAAGATAGGTTTCATCCTTGGATATATTTTATTAAATTTCACCGCTGTTGTATACTGCATATGCGAGAAATGCAGTTTTATAATATTCCAGATGAAAATGTTCATACGCGGAAAATATGATGGCTACAAACGTGAAACATTGTAGTCTTTTGTGCTTGCTTTACTTGTTCAGCTTAAAATTTTCAAGAATTTGTTCTTTGTGTCTTTGGTCGGATAGATGCAACGTGCTATGCGTACTTCTGGGAAGTAATGACGCGGAAAGCGGAATATAATATATTGTTCTTTTATGTTTTTCAACAATGGGTTAGCGAGTGTAGAGTGTGCGCTGTACGCGTCTGCGTTGCCTATAAATGAGTATTTAGCATTTTTGTGAAGTTTTTGCGGAGCGCTGAAACGCAGTATACCGTTGATCGGCTTGTCCAAACAAAAGAGAACAATTTGCATTTTAACCAACAGATAACTGGACCGACTAAAAGTCGCGCCCTCTAATTTTCTTTGGACCCGTCGGAGACAAAGTAATTTTCTTTTTTTGGCACGAAGTTACAGATACAGAAATACTATTATCTTTTATCATGACAACGAGATAAAAATTTTCTTCCTTTTCGCCTTAGCTGCTTTTTTTAAGTACTGCTGTTTACGAATAATACAATTTTTGTTTCGGTCTAAAATATTTTTGTCGTATTTTTTTCCTTAGTAAAAGTATAATGAAACGAAAAACAAAACAAAGTAACGCATGGAAAAAGAGTGAACATAATATTCCACATTCCAGTATATAACATTTATACAATTCATACATACATAAACATCACGCTTTTTTCCCAGAAGGGGTAGGCAGAGGTGCCACCAGGATACCCACGTTTCGCCTTATGTGTTCCGTCCCATGATGTGATAGGGGCGAGCCTATCGCCATATCGGGTACAAATTCCTGACTCCGGGCTGATTATGAATACAAAAAAACCAATATCACTGCCCGACCCGGGATTCGAACCCGAGACCTCAGTATTGCAATCACACCGTAGTACAACTACGCCACCGGGGCAGTCAAAGTCAAAGTCTAGTTTTATAAAATAGATTGTTAAAATAAAATAAATTGTGTGATGGCACTTAATAAATATTATACTAAGCGTTCATTTTGTAGATAATCTCATTTTATCTTTGCGTTTAAATGGTTACCAGCGTTATCTGAATAAATCACGGCGAAAGCTTGCATTTATTTCGAGGGAAAATTAAAAAAGTTCTACCAATTTTGAATGAGTTATTGTGCAATATTCAATGTTGGTTTCTAGGAAATATGAACTGCGGTTGAACGTATTATATTGCCGAACAATAAGCACATTGATTCTTTCATACACGCGCGAATATTACATTTGGGATTTACCGTAAATTACTAAAATTATGTGAGCTTTGTTTATTATTCCATAACGTAATTATACTCGTAGAATACTCCGTAAGTGCGGGGTTCTGTAAACAAAGTGACTACATTTATATTTTCTTGAAATTTATTTTTCCTACACTAATGTTTTATCAGGCCATTAAGCAAGTTATGTGAGCAGTTTCATCAAGAATATATCTAACAAAAGACTATGTTGTAACAAGGAGTAATTTCAGTGTGTCTAAACAGCAAATGAGATAGTAATGTATGGAAGTTGTTTGTGAACCGTTCCGCATGCGTCGGCGGCCGTGGCGGTTAATGTGATGGCTTCATGTGCTGATAGTGTCGACAATGCGCCCGCGAGTGTGACACATGGCTAATTCTCCGGACTTGGGCCTGCTCGCTGCCAGCCTCCTTCGGCTTATCATCGGTGAGTTTATTGTAATCATAAGAATATTATTAATAATCCAGTACGTCATACGTCTCACTGCAAGGCACGGGTCTCCTCTACAATGGAGAGTCCGATTCAGAGAGGTTAGGCTATAGCTCCTACACGCCAGCTTTATGCGGGTTGGCGGACTGCACATACCATTAAAATGTTCATCACACAAAATAAATAAATTAATACTCAACAATGTGAACACATGGTTCTGGCTACCCGTACTACGATAGCACGTCCTGTGAATAAGAAAAACTACTAGATAACTTTTATTCTAACAAAACCTTCTGTCTAAAGTGCTAGCGCCACGTTGCTTAGCCATGACTCAGTATGGGTAGGCTCGTCCAGGGTGGTACCACTGTCTCACAGATCGACGTGAAGCGAGAGCTTTGCTGTTGCGTTTCGTTCGGTGAGTGAGACTGCCGGATGCCCAATACCCCTTTTTTTCCAAACTCTTTTCCTTCCCGCTCTCCTCCAAGTCTGATGGGCCGGCATCACATCCATGATCCAAGCGTTGTGGATGTTCATGGGCGGCAGTAATCACTTACCATCAGGTGACCTGCTCACTCGTTTGCCGACCTATGCTAAATAAAAAAAACGTATACCTAAAGGAAAGCCTGCTCTCAACCAACTTTGCCACAAAGACATCAAATATAATACATATCCATTATGTAGATGTGGCGTAGCAATTATGCTGCCTATAACTATCGGATAAACAAATTATTTGCTTCATCTGACATTGCTGTCACGAATTTTGAGCTCATGTCGGAAACAGCCATAAACGTGAGACGTGATAGTTCAGTTATGTTCAACTAGTTTCTGAATTTCGACTTTGAGTTGAAATTGTATTACAGATATCGAACATAACTTCGAACGTCTTTTCGTTTCGATATTCAATCGTGTACGATGGTAAGAGTTGAGAAATAAGACAATAATCAAAATCAAAATATTTTTTATTCAAATAGCCGTTCACAAGATCTTTTGAATCGTTAATTACTGCTACCAAATAATATTACTAAATAAGAGCCAGATTCAGAAGGCAGTATTGCTTGACACGGCACGTATAGTGAGGAGGTTCCTCACTTTGGTGTCCTAACCACCGGTGGCTTGGTTCCGAGCCTCGCCACTGAAGGGTATATATATTAAAAATATATATGTATCTTGTATGTGTATTGTACATACATATAACATTATAAAAAAAGACTTAGAAATAAAGATAAATAATAATCTTTATTCATTAGCCAAATTTGTTTAACAACAATACAAAGTTGTGGCTTTCTATCTAGTATCGAGATATTTGTGCCAGTAGACCCGATTAAAATAACTACTAGTGATCAAAAACTTCAAGAAAAAGCAACAAAAGGTGCTTGCAATTCATTTTAAAACTTACCGAGGCAGGTAAAGTTAGACCTTCTAAAAATAAATGGTAAAGTTTTCCTTGTTGATTGTGTTTTTTGTTAAGGAAGGACACGTTTTAGGGGAAGTTATAGGCACGTATACGCGGAACAGGAACAGTGAAAGTGTAGACAGTTGCTTCGCTTCTTTGCTTTTACAAGTTTTAATCTTCCTAATGCGTCGTCACTCGTCTGGTGCGCGAACTCCCGTCCCCGTGTCCGCTTACGGTTACTAACATGCCATTAACTGTCGAATTTTAGAACGTCGTTATGGAATAAAAATATGCTCTTGCCTCGGTCATGTTTTCCTATTAGTAATTTCATAATACTTTGCGGTTTTTATTGGGTATCATACTAAATGTAACTTTAGCAGAGTTTCAAAATATTTAAATACATACAATACGTTAAAATATTTAAGTGCATACATGAACATCACGCCTTTATCCCAGAAGAAGTTGACAGAGGTGTAACTAGGACATCCGGGTCGCCTTGTGTGTTCCGACCCACGAAGTAATAGGTGGCGAGCCTATCGCCATATCGGACACAAATTCTTGACTCCTGGCTGGTAATGAATAGAAAAGTCTGAGGAATTGTTTAGTTTGACCCCCTCCTCTCCTTTCCTTTACAGAACCACGCGTGCTGGCTTGCGAAGCCACAACTTGACGGTCCAAACTATCTTGGCGCGAACTAAAAAGTTCGCAAATTCTTTTTTGTGCCGCACTGTGAAGCTGTGGAATTGTTTGCCGTCACACGTGTTCCCTCCTTCCTATAATCCTGAGTCCTTCCGCCGTAGTGTGAAGAAGCATCTCAGCAGGCCGGCATAATTGTGTCGAATGGCATGGGACCGCCGTCTACTGCCATTCGATACTCTATCTTGACGGCATTTGCGCTTACCATCAGGTGCAGTGCAGTCATTATGCCGTGCCAGTGTAAAAAAAAAAAGTCCGATATCACTTCTCCCGACCCGGGATTCGTAGTTCGAACCCGAGACTTTAGCTATGTAATCGATACTACCCAAGCATACATATGTATATACTTTAGATACGTACATATCAGATTCGTTTGGTAGTAATCGTGAACTTTTGACCGCCACTGATTTAGGTTATGTTCGTACTTACAATATCTTTTTACTGTCCAGGCGGTGGTTTATAGCTGAGACGCTACGATCTGATAATGCCATAGTCAAGTCATTCGTATAAATTTTATATTGTTCGACAGAAGACGTATTTTTTTCGCATCCACAGCACTTTGACTCGTGAATTTCATTTATTATTGCGAATTAGACATGTTTTTGGATAGTTATTGTTATAGTCTGCAGTCTATAAATTGGGAAATTAATACTCAAAGCGTAAATGACGTTGGCTTATTAATGCATGTGCGGAATTTTCGGTAATATTCGAGCTATGCCGGGGTCGAGCAGGTCACATACCTTACATTTTATACGTTCAATTCTGTAATATACGAACAATATCCACATTTTGTCGAATGCACTAATTGACCAATTCGGAACACGATACACGGGCAGGCGTATCTGGAATTTAATGAATTACACAAGATTATATTTGTGTAGGGGAATAGATATTCTCCGACGCCCGTGTTGTGTACTTTAATAGTTACAGACTGGCAAAACAATGTTTGTGTCGAATTATCGTGTTGATTTGACAGCCTGAAGCCGTCGTGACTTGCAAATGATAGTAAGTCCTGTAATTATGATGCGAAGGATTTTATTTTTGTCAGGATTTTCCTAAAATATGTACACAATTATAAAAGGCAACATCTATAATAGACCGAGTAGCGCAATTTCGAGGATTGAGATAACGTGCGACATTAAGTGGAAATCAATCGACTTTCTGATCATATTGTAAATTTTAATTGTAGAAAATGTGTTTCTTAACTAGTTAATAAGAAGTCCAAGTACATTTCTGATGTGTCTCTACTAACAGAAACTTCAAAACTCGTAAAATAAATCAACATCAAATTATTTTTGACCGGCCTCTGTAAATGACAGTGAAAATATTCCATTTTCAATAACGCTTCAACTTGCTCCTCCAATCTGCAAGAAGTTGATAAGTCGACAGAATCAATATCCTGAAATTACATTACGATTTTCTCCCCTTTGTAGTACATTTGAACAAGATTAGTTTTCCTTTCGTTCTGTTACTTGTTCTGTTCAACAGTAAAGGTCAACATTACTCTAAGTTTTTCAATAGCCATTACTTGCAACAATGGGCGGTGCGCGGAGAAAACTAACCATACTGCATTGTTATTGTTGCCGACACGTTTCTCAAAATATATTTGCGGCAATAAACTAGGCGTTTGATTTATCGCACTTTTACCTGTGTGCGTTCATTGTGGTATATTGTGTTATAAAATTGCAATTTTCTCTTTTATGTTGTAAGAGAAGTTGGGTACCGCGATTGTCCCCGCAGGCCGCCGCGGCGAGCGCCGTTGCCCGTGTCACTTCCTGTTTTGTTGTCATGTGGCACTTTTACAGCTGTTACCGTTGACTAATTCCCTCGCATCAACTGCTGTTCCGCCACATCTCCGCGGCAAAAACAACCGTACCAACTCACATCGCGGCTTAAAGTTTGATGTTAAACGTTTTACTTTAGCTCGCCTTTGTTCTGTCACTTCTGTTATCTCATTTTTTGCTATAAAACAGCGTTGCACGGTTTTTATTAATCCCTCGAGTTTATTTTGAGTGTGAAGTATTGTTCTGTGTAAGCTTATCGACGAGTAAATTCCTGCAGACGTATCTTTAGGGACACTGTATTTCTTTTCATTTGCTGGATCTTTAAAGATATATACTGGATAGGTAATCTTATTCTTTACTGATAACAATCTTTATATATTTCGTACTCCGTTTCTTTTATTCTTTATTTTATCTAGAGGCGAAATATTTGAAAAAGCAGAAAACTGTCAAGATATCTTTAGTGCATTGGGTCTAAAAATGGGCTTTGTTAGGTCTCTAAAGCCGTCGCGAAAGAGAGCCCGCCATAGAGGCTTTATTGTATATAATTCTAGCTTTGCGCGTCGTTTCGTTTGCTTTAGTGTTCTCATTTATGTGAATATTCTGAAATTAAGGCTTATAAGCCATGGTTCATTGGAAGTGTATACTGTGTAGTAACCATTGCGCTATGGAATGTGTTGATTGGTTGTTTTCTGCGTGTATATTAACCGATGTACGTGTTTCTGTTGGATATGGACTTCGTGTACATCAACAGATATTAGACCGTAGTGTAAAAAGGCAGATCTATTACAATTTTAGGATCGTCAAAAATAATGTTCAAATTCTTGTGA
This sequence comes from Theretra japonica, assembly GCA_033459515.1. Taxonomy (NCBI): domain Eukaryota; kingdom Metazoa; phylum Arthropoda; class Insecta; order Lepidoptera; family Sphingidae; genus Theretra; species Theretra japonica. The sequence continues at coordinate 9,008,878 of CM065930.1, forward strand.
AGTGTATATGTTTTCTAAAGATTTTGTCCCTTAGTATTCAAAAGTGCGGTTATAAAGAAATAATGCAAACGCTAACTCAACGCACAATATCGTGTGCCTTAGATTTCTTACATATTTTATTCGTCTTGATTTCGGCAGCCTGAACTGGCTACCCACTAAACTATTGGTCATCTTGCTGTTTTATTTTATTTTACTAAATTGACAAAATGTCAAAAGGTCGATTATTACTTTTAAAGACTTTCTCTGAACTGCTGTTTACACGGGGAGAGTTTCTCGCGGCGAGAATCGTATGCCAGTATCGCATGACATAACCGCCATAAGATTATTGTATTCGGACAATGTTTACACGATGCAACTTTTTATATTCTTACGATAATCGTATATTCGAGGCGAGAAATTCTCCGCGTGTAAATGGGGCTAAACCATGAGTTCCAACTCACAATAGGCGAAGCAAGGCCTTATTCAACCATTCACAGCCCTAATCACTTTGTTACTTCATTAAACCACCTTGAAACTGAGGAAAACCACGAAAAACATAGGCAAAGATCGCTTGTTATAAATATATACATTTGATTCGGCACTACTTAACTCTCGGAGTCGTTCCGCGTCAGTTCACACGAACCTTCCTAAACCTACGAACGAGCCCGCAGATAAATGGATCGACGAACTGTTGGAAATGTCCGACGATTGTGAGAATGGACCGCAATAGCGGAGTTTGGTCCATCATTGAAGCGTCAATCAAAATCTGTTGATAATCCCGCTGAGCGAGAGGGGAGCCACTCTTTGTTTACTGCAAACTACAACATACTGAATACCCGACATAATTCTATCAGTTTTAAAAATGAAAAAATGCGACTCATATTTTACTGTGTTTTTCGTTTTGCGGGCTCTGTATACAAGCGCGTATGGAATTTAATTATAAACATACTCATAGCTAAGAGTAATAATGCAAATTTATGAACTTCTATCGGCATTCTAGACACATAATTGCAACCGTAAATTTACTTCATACAGAGTCGAATGAAGTGCCAAACTCAGCACACGAGTAACTTTAAAGTTAATTATTAACTTCAGAAGATAATTAATATCTGTGCTCTTGGTTGTGACAGCGGCTACGGGGGCTAGAATCGTCTGCGGAATGAATCCTTCCATTCAGATATAATTTTTAAAACTGAAGATGCTTTTTAAACTTAGTCATTCGGATTTATGTTCATAAACTTCTTTATGGCCAGCGTATTTTGAAAGCGAGCTCTCTTTATGACTGCATTTTATCAATACTGAATATAGAGGATTTGATAACATTTTAGATGGTAAAATGTTCAATTTGTATATAACAATAATTGAAAATTTTGCGGGTACATAGGGCGCGGGCGTTTCGTGACGACGCGCGGCTCTAGGTCAAGAGGTTGTGACGCATACTCGACCTGCGCCACCTCATGACGGCTTTTAAACTTTTTCGAAATCCTTCACCAGCTTTCATTAAGCCACAAATACTGGAACAACTCTCCAGATGCAGCACGTTTCTTAAAATTTCCGTTTATTCAGCGCACCAGAAAGCGGGCTCCTAGTATCAAAGAACAATAATTGAGTGGATGTGAAAGGATTTCGTGCTGGCTTGTTTAGGTCAAGTTGCTTAATATTTATTCGACGTACACCGAGCTGTATTAATATACGCTTGGGAAACTATAGACAATGATATCACACATAACTACAAAGGCAAACTGAGACAACGGAGCTAGATCAGCACAATTCTGCGCAACACACAAAGCGTACGAGCGAGGACTAACGGAGTGGGTGTAATTCGGCCCTTTGTGAGGTCGGCAGCGGAGTGGTTTGTGTGTGTGCCAATCGTCATCGAGTCCGCTTTAGCTGGCTGCTTGTCTACATAATAAGCGATTTAATAAGAGATAGCGGGGTCACAGTACCTCGGCGCATACCCGGCTACCCTTCGCCCGCATACCAAATGAAACTGATGTTTTATAATGCGAATTGGGCTAAATGTGCTCGGCCAACCACAAGTGTGTCTGTTGGTTTACCGACACGCACATTTTTAATACTCCTATCTAGTGGCAAAAAACACATTGCTTTTTACGACAAGAAATTGAGGCCGACACAGAAGAAATATGTACAAAATTATACAACTTTTATATAAAATTTGAAAGAGTAAAATACATTCAAATTATTTTACTTGGAAGTAGACAACCGTGGCGTTACCTTAAATTGTGATAGCAATTTAAAATCTTATTTTAAATCCAAAGTAATATATACGCAGATATCAAGTACACCTTAATGCAATATTCCTTTTCTTGGCACCGATATCAAAGTTTAATGCTAATCTTATACAACTGTGTAGTACTTATTGTGGATTTATAGATATTATGCTTATTTTTATGTATGTTAACTGTGATAGGGGGCACAACTGAAATGGGCTTTCAAATGAAATTGTTATGTCATTTGACACTCAAAAATAAGTATACGAAATGCTTTGATCAACAATACAACCGGAATGTTGAAAAAATAATATTATACAATTACACGACTGCCTCGGTGGTGTAGTTGTACTACGGTATGATTACAAAACTGAGGTCTCGAGTTCGAATCCCGGGTCGGGCAAAGTGATATTGGATTTTTCTGTTCAAAATCAGCCCGGAGTCAGGAATTTGTGCCTATCGGGCGATAGGCTCGACCCCTATTACATCATGGGACGGAACATACGGCGACACGGATGTCCTAGTTGCACCTCTGTTAACCACTTCTGGGATAAAGGCGTGATGTTTATGTAGGTATGTATGTACAATTACACAATGCAAATACTTTGAAATTGTTACATTAGGTCATATCGTTTCGCGTTTTAAATGTGAAAACATGTAACTGGGTAATTCATTATTGTAATTTAATCATCGTGCATTACTTAAATATAGAACTGATTGTTTTTAGAATAAAATAAAAATTAAAAATATCGTAGTTAATGAATCAAGTGCGTGGTGGCCTGTTGGACGCGACTGTCAACATAACACCTATGACTTTCGGAGTCATGTGTGTATTGATAGTCCATTACCACTATTACGGTGAAGCATCGGACGCCCACTCACAAGGTGGACGAACGACCTGGTTAAGGTCGCAGGAAGTCGCCGGATGCAGGCCGCTTCCATCAGGTCTATATCGCGATCTATGGGGGAGGTCTATGTTCAGCAGTGGACTTCATATAGCTGAAGAGATTACGGTGAAGGAGAACATAGCAAAGAAACTAACATACCGTATCGATTCGGAAGAATTACTATTTGGTATGTAAAAGTTCGCCAACCCGCACTAGGCCAGAGTGGTGGACTATATGGCCTAACCGATGGCGATTGTAGAGGAACCCGTGCCCTGCAGTGGGACGTATATAAGCTGATACAATACAAAAAAGTAAATCAACAATCTCATGCAAAATAAAATATAAACAAATATAGGTATCATCCTATAGAAATTTATTTAGTAAAAAATATTCAGCAGAGATACGGCCAAAAATATTTTTTTTGGATTCAAGAACTGCTGACGTGATAGGCCAATGTGGTTTCAATTATATTATCATATCAGCACTTAATGTACAAACCACGTTTATATAAACAAAATGCATTCACTTAAAATTAATCTCAATGTTTTGCATTTTCATTTAAAAATATGTCCCTGTTGGTACTTCCATTTATCAGAAATGACGGATAAAATGTATTAATTACGTTCCGAATAATCTGAATTTTACATTTGCCCTGATCAAGTCTCTTTGTATTTACTTATCGTAGTGATTCCGATAAAACAGAAATCCAAGAAATTATTAATATACATATATACATACAGACATAAACTGACGCCTTTTTCTCAGAAGGGGTAGACAGTGGTGCAACCAGGACACCCACATTTCGCCTTATATATTCCGTGCCACGATGTGGTAGGGGAGGCGATAGGTTCGCTATCGCGATATCGCACAAATTCCTGACTCGGGGCTGATAATGAATAGAATTTTCCCGGGATTTGAACCCGAGACCTCAACTTTGTAATTGTACTGTAGTACAACTGCGCCACCGAGGCAGTCATTGTGTATTAATATTCAATATATTGGACCTAGTGGCAGGTTTTTGCTGCTTGAAAAGCTTATAAGAGTTGTCCGGCTCTGGAATTTAAACCCAACACGCCGATCTCTCACTATCACATTTTGGATCGGTAATAAGTTGGGTGAATTATACATATCCCATCTGCCTACCCGTTCCGTAACGCAAGCGTGAACTTCGCGTCAGATTACGCACGTAACAACAAAAGTGTGAATATATTCGTTCATGTCCACATGAATATTAAAGCATATGTATAAATAGCGAGGGTTTTGATGTTAATTCAGCGTTTACTGCGAGTAGTACTTGTGTATCGCGCCCAGCAGACATGTGTAAGCCTGGTGAGCATACCTAGATTAACAAACAAGGGTTACCTCTTATATTTATGGTCACGACCAGTTCATGCGCACATAATACAAATTACGAGTTTAGGCGAAGTGGGGAAATACTGACGCAGGGATTCGTGGAAGCGGTGTGTAGCGTTTAAGCGAGTATACGCTCCGAATTAATTAGCGAATCTGGGCACGAGACGCGACCGCAGCCGAGCGTCCGGAGCACTGCGGTCAGAGCTGAGCGTGCTCGTTCACCTGTCCGACCCAAACCTTTGTTTTCCGACGTAATCCGATTATGATTTGTCTGTTTCTGACACAGAAAATAACACTAATTGGCATTCTGCAGCCCCACCACGTTCTGTACAATGCGTGCTCACTGCTCGCTGCTCGCTCGTCTACATCTATACATAAACACGAAACAACGCTCGTTTTACAACCTGGGATACTACGTCGCTTTCAATGTAGCCACGATTTACATAAAATATTTGATTTCAGTAATTGTTGAAGGGTCTCGAGAAATTATCTAATCCGTGTCTAGAATTTAAGTTTGTAAAAGTCGTAAGTTAAGAGGCAGGGACGGAGTAAAATTGTTACACAATTATTTTTCTCTTTATTACTGGCCCGTTTATTTTCATTAACGTTTGGAGCCTTTGCTAGTTAGAAGTAATTAACTTTATTTTAATGTTTAGAGTAAAAGTCCACGTTTTTCACATTCAACAGTCATAAACATGGTACTTACCCCACAATACTATTTTGTGTCAAATAGCAAGTCTTTTTCATGGTGGATATAAAAAGCTGAGATATTTTGGTAGTACAACATCCTAGCCCGAAACAGATAAGTGTATTTTAATTGAACACGCAGCCTTCCGTTTCATAACCGCTTTCCCCAAGTGCGTCACGCAGCCTCAACGCTTGATTCTATTATCCTTGAATATGTAACACTTTCGGCTGTCGCATACCGTATTCAACTTTCAAAGAAACCTTAAAATCCCTTGAGAATAACGCGCATAGCAATAACCATAAAAAGTAAACAGACTTTTCCCTTGGCAACGCCATAGTAAAATATTCTTGTGTACTGTTACTTAAGGTCCCAGCTGTTTGTTTGCACGACAAATTTTATTGAATATCAACATAAATTAAATGTAAGAGCTCGTGAACAAGTTTCCTTATTTAATAAAAACGTTATAAAAAGGCTTGCACGATATGCATAAAATTGTACTTTTAATCACGTGAAGTAAACTTACTTTTCCTTTTTTTACCCGTTTGCGGCAAAATGCCAAATGGACGGGTAATGATTTCAGTAGTCTACTTCTGCATTTACGTATGTTGTTCTAAAAGGCCTAAAGTCATTGATTTAAAAACTAAAAGCTAGGTCAGTGCGCTAGTAAAACTTCTAATTTTGATATTGATAACTGATTTATTAGTATAGTTCTAATGTGATGGAAAATGTTGTTTTAATTAGTCTATACTCTATAGTTACAGTACAGGTATACCCAAAATAAATATATACGCTACTAACTACGGCGCGTAGACTGCACGTCTGATGTTGATCTTTTTTATCCGATACCATAGGTTGAAATTTTTTACAAGTGTATCGAGTGGGATGTCAGATATAAAAAGAGAAAATTCTGAATCCGCAAATAGATACAGTTTTAAAAAATATTTTAAAATTGTAACCGACTTCGGAAAACAAACTAAAAAGTAATAAACAAGTTGTATACGTAATTGGGTTACAGATTTCTACGTCAAAAAAACGATATGGCGCCGAAGCATGGGAAGTTTACACATCACCCGGCTTATTTCTAGACAGATTCGGCATTGGCTAGTGCATAATAATTAATAAATAATATCTATTGATTGGCATCACGAAGACACACGTAATTGTATCTACCAGCGGGAGGTGTTCATCCCTCTTTGCTCGGAGCATTATTTGAATCCTAGGTATTTTGCATTAAACGTCAGGTGCTTGCACAATGCAGCACTGACTATTTTCTAGGATAAGGCGGGTTGAGAAAAACCTCGTCTAATAGTGGCTGTATTAGTCCGTAAAAATGATTTATTGCACGAAGAATACAGCAATTGTTTATGCATAGGTCATTAGAAATAACGCATGTATATGTATTCCTATTTCCTCATTATTTTTTTTTACATTTTCCGCCTTTCTAATTTATTTTTGCGTTTTGTATGTCGTAGTAGCGACATCTAGCGACATACTGTAATACATCAAATATTACATTCCAAGTCTATGTAGCGCCATCTATCTACACGCGTAGGAACAATTTCATGCTGTGAAACCCGCATGTACCGTTGTGGTAACTTACATGTTTACTAGAGGGCGTTGTTGGAAATTCTAAGCGCCATCTGTCGCAACTACAGAATACTATTTAAAAATAAAATTCACTTCGTCCACCAAGTTTAATAACACTGCCACTAGATGGCGCAAAATTTCATTTTATTAGATACTTTTATTGCTCGGTAGATGGCATTTTTACATTTAGGTAGGTATTTTACTAATTTGAATTTTGAAATCAACTACGAGTATAAAGATTGGTCCAATTTTGCAATCCTTAAATAAAACTTTTTCGTGGAATAAATTAGAACAAGACTAACTTAAAAGTAGGACCAATTTGGAGTTAAACTGAATGAAACTTAAAAATAATCATCAAAGCAGGTCCAGAAATTCTAAAAGGGGCCGTTGATTGAAACAAAGAACCATCTTTTTTGATGCGATATAATTAATGTGTTTCCTTTTCATTAACCGTCATAAGGGAAAAAACCATTGTTCCAATCACACTTAAAAATCATGACTATGAATTGTCCATATGCGTAACTTTTTAAATATTACGTACATACATAAACATCTTGCATTTCCCCAGAAGGGGTAGGCAGAGGTGCAACCAGGACACCCACGTTTTGCCGTATATGGTCCGTCCCATGATGTGATAGGGGGCGAGCCTATCGGCATATCGCGCACAAATTCCTGACTCGGGGCTGATAATGAATAGAAAAATCCAATATCACTTTTGACCAACCCGGGATTCGAACTCGAAACCTCAGTTTTGTAATCATACCGTAGTACAACAACGCCATTTTTTAAATATTCGTTGACATAAAACAACTTTATAGGGATTTTATCGCGGACGAAATTCGTAAAAAAATAGTTTTATATCAATTTGCAGCATTCGCATAAATCTAAGAAACCATTTTTACATATAAATCCAATTTATTTTGATTGATAAAGTTTATTTGAACATATTTTACGTTTCAATATACATAAGTTACGTTCTACCAATGTCGGTCCTTAATTTCTGTCAAGGCTTTCACAATCATACGGTATGATTTCGTTAATGTTTACACGAAAATAACTTTTGTTATATTTATATAAAACACCTAACTTACTATTTACCTCCACTTTTATACATTTGTACATTTTACGGTAGAGTCGTTTTTTTTTTCAATATATTGTCTCCCCATAACAAAGCTAACATCGTATGCATAGAAAAAACATGTGAAAAATCTCATTAATACCATAAAAGAAACTGGAACCCACACTAACGAAATCATGAAAATTAGTACATACATAACCACACGCCTTTTTCCCAGAAGGGGTAGGCAGAGGTGCTACTAGAACACCCACGTTTCGCCTTGTATATTCCGTCCACCGATGTGATAGGGGGCGAGCCTATGAAAATTAGTAGTTATACATATAAGTAGGATCTAATGGGGTATTTCACTCAATTTTTTTATTGTATTTATCAAAGTTATCCTTATCCTAAATATAACAAACAAAGAATTTTGTAAATCCGTTCAGAGTTAAACAAATTACAATCGTTTTAAATCTTATGGTGGGAGTAAAAGAAAAGGGATGCAAAACAAATACAACTGACGTCACTACGCTTAACATGTCTGAAAGAGACGGTAAATGTCCGCACTTCACTCCCACTCTTTAATTTAAAATACTAATATTTTCCGCATGTTACTAGCTACTTTAATACTGTTTTGACAGAAATGTTTAATTTTAATGGTAGATATATATGTTTGTACGCAAAATAATACAAAAAAATCGATCATAGTGAAATACCCTATTCTATGAGCGTGTGTTTTTATTTATTGCATAGGTCCGGCAAACGAGCAAACAGGTCACCTGATGGTAAGTGATCACTGCCGCCCATGACCATCCACAACGCTGGAACAAGGATGTGTTACCGGCCGAATTGGGAGGAGAGCGGGAAGGAAAGAGAATGGGAAGAGGAAAGGGGTATTGGGCATCGACAATCCCACTCACCGAATGTTTGTAATGTCAAAGGCCACCCCACCAAAAGAAAGTTAATAACGAAAGTGAAACGTGACATATGTTTAAGGGCAAATGATCAATTATTGTTCTTTGTTTCAGGTAAGCGAACCTTTCTGCTTGGGGACCCGATCAGATAAGTAAAAGAAAAATACGTCGGCCTATTCACATAAAACAGGATTGGACTATAAATAGGTCAGCGTTTACATTGGACGTACCGCGGACAGAGAATGAAAAGTTGTTTAGTTTTTTGCGACTTTTCCTGAAAGCCAATAATCACGGGAATATCTCCAAATCCCATTTACCTCACTTCAAAATGAAATATGATGGCAGTTACATTCGAAGTGTTTTATTTTTATTTTTTATAAAACATATCGAGTTTCTGTTATTCCAATGTGATGGGCTGTATATTATGTCGGTTGAAATTATGTTTTCCCTTTTTATGAGCAGAAGTTTTCATCTAAGACAAAATTACAGAAATACAAGCACGTAATATCTAACTACCTTCAGTGCTTCTAAGATATAATAAATACACCCAACAGTCACATAGATAGTCCTGACTCCGCCCTAACATCGAGTGTTGTGTCGTAAGTATCAGGAACTACAAGAGACTTCGGTCTTATAAATACCGAGACCCGCGACAAATACTTGTGGTTGACACAAACATTTGTCTCGGTGCGGGGATCGAACCCGCTGCCTCACGTTTCACAGCGGGCGTTTAACTAACTGCGCCACGGAGGCTGTCGACATATAACAGATGTTAAGATTTTCTGCATTTATGCAAGTTTACAGCATCGCTGGCGCATTTGGTTGAACGCCGGCTGTGAAACGGGAAGCCGCAGGTTCAATCCTCGCTTCGAAACAAATGTTTGTGTGAACCACAAGCGTTTGTTTCAAGTTTGGTCATTTGTGAGACCGTAAAGTCTCTCGTAGCTCCTGATACCCACGACACAAAACTCGATCTTAGTGTGAGGTCAGAACTATGTATGTATAAGACTGTTGGGTGTATATATTTATTTAAATTCAAATTCATTTGTAGTTGTAAATACGAGTAATAATTTGTCAAAAACAAGTGTTTCTTATTACAAACAAGTTAATTACGAGTTTCCAGTCTATCCAAAAGTTTGATGACAAACTATAATTGTCTACCTTGTTGTTTGTACAAAGTCGCAAGATAATGCCCGCATATTTTACTTGAAAAGTTTTACCTCTTTGAAGGATGAACTTCGAAAAACTTTTTAGTATTCCATTTTTATACGAAATTGTTTCCTCAGTTAACTTAAATTAATTCTTTTGATGATGGAATAAGGCAAGTTGAAACATTATTGTCACCTGCCTGTAAGAGTTCATTAACTTTGCATTTTGTCATTAGTCTCGAGCCAGCTTCCCAGACGAGGTCGTCGCTCCAAATGTCTTGAAAGCAGCGTAACCTAAGTAGAAATGTATGATCTTCAATCCAAAACATATAAGATACTTACAGCAAATTGATCTATTGAATAAAGTAACTAACTCTTGGTATAACTTCATGACGTATTTGTAAGAGATTTTTCAAAATGGAAGTTATAATCTTTATTTAAAAATCGGTGGTATTATATGATACTGAGGCGCTAACCATAATTCGTCTTTCATTGAACCGTTGCCCTGTCCCAAAACAGAGGTAAACAGTGATACTAGGTAAGCATGTCACCACAGCGGCTGTGTTTACGATGTTAATGAGACCTATCGGAGATTAATCGATGAGAAGGCAATGTGTACTGTTGAATACTACCGTAGTAATACCATACTATCCCATTTCAAACTTCGTGGGACTAGTACTATACTGTACTGTATCAGCCCATATACGTTCCACTGCAGGCACGGGCTTCCTCTACAATCGAGAGTACGATTGAGAGGGGTGAGGCTGCATCGTTCACCACGCTGGTCTAGTGCGGGTTGGCGGACTTTTACATACCATAGAAATTCTACTGAATCGCTAGGGTATGCAGGTTTCCTCACGATCCTTTCCTTCACCGATAAAGTGTGTGAATTATCAATACATACATGACTCGGAAAAGTAAGGGGTGTGCCCTGGGATTTGAACCCGCAACGGCCGTGAACATGTTGGCAGCCGCGTCTGGTCCGTTACCAATAGGCCACAATACACATGGAACTAGTACTAACAAATATTAACATTTAATATGTATATTTAAATTAAATTCGTGGAATGGCTACCGTTTTTTTAATTTTACGCGTATTCAATGAATTATCTCAATTAATATAGTTCAAAACCAACCGGCTCTTCTCTAAAATTTCACATCTCGGGATATTAAGTAATATGAAACTTTTGCTCCAAGAATACTCGGAATCTGAAAGATATATGAGGATAATTTTTGTTACGAAAAAAATCTGATCCTAATATTTTCATTACAATATACATCTTATTTATACTTTCCATTAAAATAAATATTAAATGAACGTGATTTCTAGTCGTATCTTAATCCACTCACAACTGGTATATTGTACGGGTAAAATAAGCCTTCATAATCAGAAAATAGATAAAGTATAAAAGTATTTTATTTATTGTTTGCTACATATAATAAAAAATATAATAAAACCAATTTATTCTTAACAATGAAACAATTTGAAACATTCTGAGGCAATATTTATCAATTAATTATTAGAATATAACCATAATCAATGTTCATACTACGAGTATACCTACAACAGATTTCACTAATATTATATCGAAACAATTTCAAACTCTCAATTCTAATTGACTACATCGGACAAGACGTACCATATTGAAGCCAATTCTCAGTTTGATTTGCAGTTTACCATCTAATAGCTACGATAACTCTGAGTGATCCCCGTGGGTACAAGACCGCCTTATTGGAAATTGTCTTATTTGGGTTTGCAATCATATTCAGTAATATCTGTTCCTATTAACTCGGTTGTTGAATTGTGTTAGCTGGATAATAGATAGGATTGTGCTGCATTCAACTAAGCCCCAAAACAAGGGCGCTCATTTGTTTATTATTACATTGCAATCAGTTAACTGTCGTCCGTTGTTGTTATGCAAATCCCTATTGTAAAAGTGAGAGTTAATTTGCAGTAAATGTCCCTATAAAATTGGCGATTACATTTAATGGAACAAAATTGGTAACTCGGTTCGTCCGTCCGGTAAACTGGGCCCATTATGTTTTTTAATGTTGTCTACTATAAACAAGTCGCGACCTGCTGTAATTATATTCGATTTTTATTTATATTGACCCTGCTTTTATATTTTAAACTGTCATTTTGGACACTGGCCTCTTTTATTTGGTCATTCTTTACTCCGTCATAACTTGACTAATGGTCAAACCCAAGTCCTAAGACCGGTTAATCTGTTCGTACTAAACTATCTTTCGCTTGAATTTAAATCAAATTTTCTTTATAAATAAGCGTTTGCTAAAAAAATTTCTATGATATTAGACTTTGAGTACCTACAATTACGTATTCTTGTATACATTTTAAATACATTCTTCAAATGTTATTTTGAACATAGTAAAAAAACGTATACATATTTACAACATCAACTAAATATTTTTTGCCTACGATGTAATTATCGATGTATTACAGAATTTGTATGGAATTTTTTGAGATTTATTTTTAAATATATATGACAGAAGACATTCATGTATGAGCGATACATGGGGCGGTCGTCGGTACCTGTCTTTGTTTAACTGGGTCACGTAAACACCTACTTTGCGTATGCGTGCACTAACTCCGCATAGCGAAAAACTACGGGAAGGGAGCCCACGCTACAACAAAGACGCATGCGACCCTTTCTTCAACACAATAATTAAAAAGGTTTTTCAAATACACTTAGTTTTAAAAGAATATTAATTAGGGTAATAGTATATTAAATAAAACATTTTTACAGTAAAGCTGAATGCTTAATTTTGAAAAAAAAAATGGGCTAATCATTAATGTAAAGATAAAGAGACATATAAATGTTGTTGTTTTATTTCTTCACCAAATAAAGCTTAAAGTATTTTGCTTTTTATATTAAGCTATCGTCGGGGGTGAAATTATTACACCTTTGCACCCTCAGCAAGAAGCAAGAAACCTTGGAAAGAAAGAAAAAAACCTTAAGAAAACTTAGAATTTTAACCTAAAATTTCCAGACTAAGCGGCCAAAAGAAATCCTTTTCTGCGTAACTTTAACACCTAAATAAACCCTAGCCACGTATTTGAAGTTAACAGTAGGTACCGTATCAAATACTTCGCGGGTTGCGTAAAATCATGCGAAATTTTAACTCAGCCGAATGAACGCTACGCGAACATAAAGAAAAACGTACACAAACGTAATTTTTTGTATAATAATATATATATATATTTTATTTTCCACAAGATTCACAATAATAGCTAAGTCCCCTGACTTCTGTGCTGGGTTACAGACATTAGACCACATCTGTAACCTGTTACAGAAATCTGTGTCCTCTTCCTTTACCAAGGTTTATACATGTGTTTATGTCTATACGTCGCTGGATGCAGGCTGCCTCCAACAGGTCACTGTAGAAATCATTAGGAGAGGCCTATGTTCAGCAGTGGACTTCCTTTGGCTGATGGATGGATGGATGGATACATGTGAGAAAAAAAAACAATAACAAAGTAGGTAGTTAAACGTAGAACAACGTGATTTTTTTATACACAAAAAAATGTAGATATATATAGAGCTAGAATAAGATTAAATTAACAGCAGATAAATCTCAATAAACTATGTTGAGTTAAGTATCGCAACGGCAATTCATTACATGTGAGCACGACTACCACAATTTGGATACATATAGTTATACTTTCAATACACTCCGATGTTGCATTTATTCAACGTAATATATTTTGCAACCGTTGTATCCAGGAATTAAAACACAGTAGCTTTGCGCAGTGTAGTAAGAGCGATAAATTACACTCGGCTATGGTAGTATGTTAGTTTTGTTATGTGAAGTGTTGTGTTGTGTTGTGTTGTGCTTCACACACGAATGGCGAGCGGTTGACGGTCGGCGATTGTTGCGGCCGGATGCTGCTACCATTTCCGTGTTCAATGGCGACCATTCACCTATCGAGCATTCATCGAGCCTCGTTATCGACCAACTACCCAGCAATTACCGCATACGACGTAATTATTTTTGCTTCTCTATTTGTTGCGATTCTCATTGTTACTGCAGTCATTTGTGCACTACATGCCAGATATTCTCGATTATTCTTTCCGATGCTTATTGTGCCTTTGTGTGCCTGCTCTTGGGAATATGATTGATATGTGCGGCTTGTATACATTGTTATTAGAATGCCTGCTCTGTTTACCCTGAAACAACATTAAACAAAGTTTTCGCGGAATACTTTTGGGTCGTCAATTTCTTTCCCATGTTTTGCCTACATAAAATCTTTTCTTTATACAAATTGGAAGGCTAAGTTTCTTCGTATCTCTATTGTGTTAAAACAATAGATTAATTCGTTAAAGTGGTGCGGTACGGTAAGTGTATGTCTGTGCCATCCGAGACGCTCAACATCTGTAATTGAGAAACATCCGACCATACACTTACGCGCAGAAAGTAACGTGAGGTCATGTGTTATTTTCTTTTGAACTTATTTGTGTAGAATGCGAGTAGGTAGGCGCGGCGTCTGCTACATGTCGCGGCACGAGGAGACGTTAGTTAAAAATGAGTTTCGGCTTTGCGAGAGAATTGTGGGTGGAATAATTATTTTTTGTGGCGCTCGGCGCGCCGTCCGTAGTCCCATTTATCTGAAGCTAAATGCTTGCATCCAACCGTCCGTTTTAGCGTGTATTTGGTTTTAGGGCACGGCGCCCAATCCGATAAACTGTCGGCAGATATGGCTTAAATGGCTCTTGGAAGCTTAGGTGTCAACGTTGAGTATACTGGGTAAATAATAGCACACACGCGATACTAAACCCAACGCTTTCGATACACCGGCTGCACTCTGTGTACACGGCACATACGCTAGTTTACACTATCGCCTTGTTCCATTATTGATTTTTGAAATAAACGCGAGTATTTGTAAATATAAGTGTATTTTGTTCAAAATTCACAACAAATAATAACTTATATTGCATATTGGTCTGCATAAAATATCGTCCGATCCAATAATATTACCGTTACCTCACGAACCATGTCAAAAACACACATTGCAACATAACAATAAATATTCCACTGCAAAATAGCGTATGAATAAAATAAATTCCTAACATTAATGAAATAGGGTAAATGTTTTGTTAAAATAAACAAGGCATAACGTTATTCACAAAGCGGCGGCCATTTTAAACTTGACCCCTGCTAACGATCAAACGTCCTGACGCATTCACTCGCAACCTTTCCCGCATAATTACCGGAGTGCATTGTGCGAATGCCTCTACGTGCGCCGCTTACTGTCAATTGCGGAAATATACCATGAAGACAGCTGAAATGAAGCCTCAAACCCAATAGACCAGTCTAGACCGAAGCCTGAAGGACATGCCACGTCATTATTCCCCATTTATACTCGCCAACACTGCGCCGTGAACGGGTCTAATTTTATTTTGTTCCACCTTTTTCGTCGTGTAATATTAATCAGTGCCCGGCCCGGCGCTTTATAAAAATATTTATCTTTTTGTAACAAGTCCAAATTTTGCAGTAAACCAATAAACAGGTTGGATGTTAGATTTTTATGATTCATGCAAGTTATATTAAAATCATTTTTCGGTCTTTATTAGATTTGGTTTTCTTTTGTTTTTATTTCGCGTGTATTTCTAAGGTCGTCTGAAAGGAATGGCCGTTATCGGCTAGATTGTATTGTGTACTTGTTTATTTTTCTTATTGTTTCTTGCGTAATTTCTTAGGATACATCATCTTTATAGAATTTTTGAGTTCATTTATTTTGTTTGGCTTATAATAAGGGGGTTTATAATCGCTCTTGTCGCGTGATGGCTTGATTGCTTAGTAATTATCGCCACGTGCAATTAATCACTATCGTATCGCTGTAAAAACTATTGCAAAATACATTCATTCATATACTTAGTTAAATACCTTTTTTAAACTTACCTACAATCTACTTTATCTACAATTTTCGACATCATTTTTCTAAATATCCAGGACCCGGTATAGTGCCAATATATTTTCACATGAGCAAATCACTTGTACTCGTAATATGAAGCCGCTATACATGTTCATCTTTCACCTACTTACGATGCGCGATCCTGGAATGTTCTCAACTCACGACCAAGTTCGCTCTTCCGATATGTATTGGGTTAGCTTCGGCGTAATATAGGTCTTAAGGGTCGCCGGGGTTGAAATCGATGAGAATTACTTCTGCACTCCGCCCATTGCCGCTTGATGAACGAGCTGCGTCAGCAACTCTTACTCTTCTAAGTAACATTGTAATGGGAAGGCTTCTAACAGAATCAACATATAGCTTATATGGATTAATGTGGAATATTTAGTCGGCGTCGTATCCAGGAAATTTGGAATTGGCAAGGTTATCTTGCTAAACTGCAATTAGTGTTTTGGTATTTGATATTTGACTAGAATGATTGCAATCGTAAATTACGTTTAATATTGAGCCGATGGACTGTCCTGTGTATCTTTCACGTTGTATTGCTTCTTATGTATGTACTTATCTCACTTATGCCATTGGTATACTGTTTTTCTATGTGATTCACCTGACTTTATAAAACTGCGAATATATATATATATTTTTAAAATGACTGCCTTGGTGGTACTACGGTACGATTGCAAAGCTGAGGTCTCGGGTTCGAATCCCGGGTCAAGTGTGATATTGGATATTGGATTTTCCTATTCATTATCAGCCCGGAGTCAGGAATTTGTGCCCGATATGGCGATAGGCTCGCCCCCTATCACATCGTGGGACGGAATATACAAGGCGAAACGTGGGTGTTCTGATAGCACCTCTGCCTTCCCCTTCTGGGAAAAAAGGCGTGTGTTTATGTATGTATGTATGTTAAAAAATGAGAAACATATGAATTTTGCCTAATCTGGTTGTGGAACCTAATCAAGTTTTAATAAACACGCTGTCACTAGACCAATGACGATATTAATACTCGTATATCGCATTATACATGCAATCAAATAACGTAATTTAATTTATTTAGTACATTGACCTAATTATATAAATTCGCATAATGTCGATAGAAGATTTGGTTCCACAAACGAGCGATGGAATGATAAATACGTGAATAAATCATATTTTAATAGGTCTATTAAAACATTCGGGCAGTGAAATGAAAATGGTGCTTTGATAACATTTCTATTTAAAAGTGTTATTTTATAACATCTTCAAGACCATTTAAGGTATTCATCTGTAAGTTATATAATTTATTATAAAAAGGTAAAATTTTATTAAAAGAAATGTTCTCAAATGGAGGTCACGTAAGGGCAAATTTAGTATCGAATGGCCAACGACAAGGTACTGCCGACTGAATTTAAGATTTTAGGAAGTCCCTGGAAGCAGGATTCCGACTGGTCTACTGTAGGAATGCTTGGGGGACATCTATGTTTAGCAGTGGACGTCTTGTGGCAAAGCATGACTTTTATCTGTATTTTAAGAGTAATCTTTGAAACCAATGAACTTACTTTAACAACTAGAAGCCTCTATATTCCCAAGTAACAACTTCTGTATTTTATTTTAATAAAGTAAGTTTTAGATAGTAATTTCAATATTGTTAAATCGTGACCTAAAAATTTGCCCTGTTTTCCTGTTTTAACTCTGCGCCATAACCGAATACTAGATTATGCGTAAAATAAGACCACTGTTTGTTTTTCAATAACCTATGTAATTTATATTTAATAATTAGATTTCTTCTATGTGCAATAAAGAAAAATTAATAAAAAATATCTCCATAAATGGTTATTACTTACAAAAATTCTTAATTACCGTGTGCATTGAGTATTACGGAATCATCACTGCAAACATAATCTTATTTAATGAGAAATCGGTTTCTGGTTTGTAATGGTTAATGAGGCAGATAGAATTCAGTGGTGTATAAACACAAACGGGCTGCGTTCACGCGAATATTAAGTAATTACATTATGGAATGTGCTTTGTTCACTCAAAACAGTTTTTAGTCATTTCTTTTTGTACACAAGAAATTGCACTGCATTGTTATAAGCGTGTGGAAATATGAAGAACATGTTTAAAAATAATAAATGCACCCAACATTAACACACAGAGTCCTGACCCCACACTAAGATCGAATCTTGTATCGTGAGAATCAGGAATTACGAAAAACTTTTCAGTTTCACAAACCCTGACCTGACACAAATACTTGTCGTTCACACAAACATTTGTCTTAGTGCGGGGATCGCACCCGCAGTCTCTCGTTTCACACCGGGCGTCTAACCAACTGCGCCACGGTGGGTTTGTTTCATAACAGCACTCGTAGTCCAACCCGCACTAGGCTAGCGTGGTGGACCATATGTCCTAACCACTCTCAATCGTACTCTCGATTATAGAGGCCCGTGCCCTACAGTGGGACGTATGTGGGCTGATACATACATACTCGTAGTTCAGTTAGCCGACGCATATTAATTATACCTTTTCAAACGTGGTCGTATGGTGGCAAATCTCTCTTGTGGCTCGGACACTGTTAAGCCATTGAACCCGGTTATCAACTTTTAACGATAGAACTCGATAAAGCCATGCAGGAATCCAATAGATGCAGTGAGACCTAATGAGTTATCAATGGCATAAAATCCATCCTTGTTACTTCGTATCGTAACGAAGCTATCATGTTAGAACAAGAAATGTGTAGAGAGTATGTCGAGCGATTGCCCAATAATGATTCATAAACGAGCTGGAAAGTAGTCATTTAATTAAATAATCATCTTAGCCACAAAAACCTACCGTTAAACATATGTATTTATTGAGGATTCACTTACTTTCTGCATCCAGTAATTTCGTACAACCTCTATTAAGGTGTCGTTTCATCTCTAAGCTGGAAGTCTGACGCCGAGCTTGTTGGTACGTGGACTACGCGTGAAAACTTTTCGGCTGTATCAATCATTAGATTTCTTAGCTGTCACAACCATCAGCTACAAAAACTTTTTAACCCGGTGCGATATGTCGATTCCTTTTGTTCTCTCATAGATCTCATTTCTGATAAGATCTTGTATGGTAATACCAAGTATTAACAGTAAACGTAAGTTATTCTGCTTGTCATAACAGCTTTATTTTGTGGCGTCATAAACCGACACACAATTCAGGATAGATTTGCGGTGAACGCGTATTGATCGAGTTTCATCCGCGAGTTACGACCGCGTCTGGCTTGTCTCAGATAACACCAGTTGTCAGCCGTTTACGACTCACAATAACTGTCTCTGATAATTTATATTAATGTTCAGTTTTGCATACAAATAACAGTATCCAAAGCTTCATACAAGCGTACCTTGAACAATTGGAATGTTAGTTTAGTAACTTGCTAACAAGCTGGGCGAATGTTGTGATGGGTTCGACTTGTGAATACTACGTAAAGCAAACTGGACGCCTCTAAAAACTATTGATCTAATTAATAATACAGTTGATTTTGTCCAGTAGTTCTTAGTTATTCCTGGAGAACTCGTTCTCATCATAAATGGAATGGTAATTGGCGTTATTCACAACAGCGTGTATGTAGAAGGCGTCAATGAAGGAAAGTTTTCCAACTGATCACACATTTTACAAGTTACTAATGAATAACAAAACCCAGATGTAACTAAAAAAATACTTGTAGCAGTAAATGTCTTTAAAATATGTTTCTTTGGCAAAATCCCTAGTAAATATTGTAATATTGAAGTCTTAAATTGTAATTTATTTTGGTGGAAATAGTAAAAGCAGTTAAGATAGAGAATTAAAGTGTTTGATAGATTGATTTACGACAATAAACCCGAAGAGCACTATATAAAAACTCTGTGCGATATTTCAAAACTATTACTGTTTATTTTTTTACCAGCGGCATAGTTTCAAAGTTATTGCTGGAAATGTGCGAAATAACACTCCCCTCGCTTATCTCTGAACTTGCCAACTAAAGAATCTGAAGCAAACGTTGGTACAAACTTTTGATATTCTACGAGAAAACTGAAACAAATGTTTTACAAACAATAGTTTGTACTTTCTAAGAAAGTATAGATTCGAATATCTTCTTAACTTATAAACTGGCTTGGTGAGTTATGTGCTCCGAATAATATACAACGTTCTGTTTGTCTGTTTTGGGCAGAGTTCTATCAGATAGTCATCAAAATGCAAGAAGAAAAAAAGGATGGTCGTTGTCATAACAAAATGGAAAGAGTTGACAGAGATGTGGATTGAATCGAGTAATTAAAGTGCGGCTATGTCATACTTTTTTTTACGACGAATAAAAACTTTTGAATTCATAGTGATATTCAGTCAAAGAATATTTCGTTGATTTTAGTACAGCGCTGGGTTGGCATTAGTTCTACTTACACTTGAGTGAATTTGTTAATTAACTATGCTCGGCTAAGTCTAGAATTTACATCGGATATTTCTCGACCACTGCGAAAAGGAGGGCAATGTATTGTTCAATATAAATATTCATAATAAAATATTTTTTAACAAACTAAAATCCGAGTAGGCCCTGACCTGCTTTTCGAAAAGCACCTAGTACCTGCTGAACGGCAACTAGGCGTTAATTTGATATGAATATTTATATAGAATGGTAGCAAGACTACGAACTGTCTGAAAGTCTGTTGACAGTGTTCCACTTCAGCATGGCTCTATAGCGCAAACCTACTTCGTTCATTTATGCCGTGCAACTCAAATAAAACAAAGTTCCCTGTCGCTGCTGCATACGACTTTATACACCTACACATTTCGGCGTATGTCCAAGTTCGCCAGGGAAACTTATGCCCGACGACGTGTCGTTCTCCTCAGGAATCAACGTACGGAACTCATATACACCTTATTAAAACTTTGTATGAAAAACGCGGGTTTTCCTTGACCTTTGGTTTTGATCCGCGCTTATTTTGTGGCTCGGTAGTTTTGTAACTGCAGTAAATGCAAAACACTGCCGCACTAAAATTTGTACGTACCGTTTAAGTGCGGCACTTAAGACTAATTGGTAACGTTAGGCCCATAAAATATAAATATAGCTGAAATTCGAAGCGACGTGACGGTGGCCAGTTTACGCGAACTGTGTTCCGCGGCCGAGCCCGCTTCCAAACCATTATTATGAGTTAGTGTGTTTATCAGTGACAGTTTTAAACTCCGTCACACTCACTCCGCGTCCTATCTGATGATGCCACATTTTTTACGCGTAGAGCCTAATGGACATAAAATATGTGTAGGCAAATGCGGCGAAACAGACACGCGAAACATACAATAAATTCAATTCGCTTTACAATAGAAAAGATAAAGAGCAATATTGAGTTCTATGTCGCTATATTTACACTTGGCAAAATGGGTACAATTGTTCTTTTCGGAGATTTCTTTGACATTCCTTAAATATTTTAAATCCCGCGGCTCGTGAATTATCAACCGAAATGTGCTTAAAAGCGGAGGCTCGACGGCCTTTTTCGGAGTCGAAAAATGTTCTACCGAGATTTTACTTTGACTTTTAGTATGTTATTTTAGGAAATATCTGTAACACAGGCAAGTTTTAACTTTATGCAAATGATCTAGGTTAGCTAAACTTTCAAAAATTTCAGAACCATAAACATTAATATCTGAAAGGCAACTTAACTTTGACCGTCGTCAAATTTGGGCCGTCGCTAGCTAGTGTTTTTGCGCCATTATTTTTATTTCTTCCAAAATGTTTTTTATGCCTATTGAATTTGAAGAAGGGAGACGTAGGTATTCTAGAAACTTGGAAACTGGAGTGTTATATTGCTAATGGTGTATTACGCGCACGAAATGTTTTCATTTATTCGGTTTGTTGTTCAAATGTTTTACGCACAATTTTCCCCATTGGTGTAATTATGTCGCTATACTTGTCTGCCAACTTTTTATGCTCCAGGTTGTTATAATGTAATAAAAAAGTGAGATATGTAAATGGTGCCCGAATTCCAAGTTGTTACAACTTGCGGATATATTACAGTTTCTGAATTTTATATTTTTGGGTGGTTTGCGAGTTTCTAACGCCGCCCGCTTAGGATTTGTTTATCATCACTTGGAAAACGCCATTTTGGAGAATCCATCAAAGTGATCGTTACAATCTCGTGTGATTTGAGCAGGCATAATTGTTTCAACTGAATACGACGTTTTTCACCAGGTGAATTGAAGTAGTTATCTTACGAGTACAAAAACTGGTTCCAATTGGGAACGCTCATTAATAATGACAAACTAAGATTACCATTTGATCTCTAGTTAAGCCAAATTACCTACAGAGTACTTTATTTTCTTTCACTACTTTTGTTTTTCTTGTTACTGGCTAAACCAGACACAGGCAGTCTTTATACAAGTCAAAGCATTCTGTATTCTATTCCTTGGTCCTAAGTAGCTAAGAGTGCTCATAATTTTATGCTCGCCTGGTTTATCGAACATTACTTTCCCGAATTATGTTACTAGATAACTTTGTTACTCTCTCAAGCTCGACTTGGTTGAAACCGCATCAAATTGTTCCAACGTAGCTTAATTCATACGCGCAGATACTTAGTTTTAGACGTTTCGTGTCCAGAGAACATATGAAAAGTGGTCTTTAATACGGATTCGTTTTAACTATTTACTTCAACTTTTTCTCATTTAAGAGTTCCACCGATATTTCTTTTAACGTCGCGTCGTGGCTAATTAACTAGAAATATGCTGGTTATTATGAATCTTTTCTCAATAACATAATATGTCGTTCCATTTGGAATCGCATATATTAAAACCTTATTCAGGATGGTTTGATTCGTTCCATGTTCACGTTAAGTAAGTCGAAGCTCGTTTTTACGAGCAGCATCTCAATTTCCCGACAGAGCGGAGCAATTTCCTTGCGTTTGTCGCTTTGCGTCGCTTCTTGTCGTGACCCGCCTTCGTCTTACACTCGTTTCTCGGCTGGTCTCACTGGACTGAACACCATTTGCCAATAACAAAGATGTAATTATTTTTTGTGTCTGTAGATTTAATATTATCGCTTTAAGCACTCAAAGAAGTATTACTTTAAATTGAAATGCGGAGTAATTTTTTTTTATTAAAATTGCTATGCATAAATACGTACTGTCATTGTAAAAGTATAGACAATGGAGAGACGAAAAAACATCACGATTTATACAATCTGTCCGCTGGCCGTAGCGCCATATGGGGCGTGTCGCGCGGTGATAAAACAACGGCTATACTTTGCATACCAATAGCAAGTGACGAAGCGCGTTTTACAACATATTTTTCCATATTTTGTAAAATTGTCGGATCACGCTATCCGTCACCCTTATGTTTATGAGTGCGGCTCCATTAGCGGGTGTCCTTTGACTCGTGGGAGGACCTCGAGTACCTACAGTGAATCGCAGCTGATGCCCCCACTTAGTTGTTTACTACAAAGGCGCCGCCGATATCGCCTCAACTGAAAAATCACTCACGCGAACCCGCGCACGCTCCTGGCATTCTGAATACGGTTTGCGAGAAAGGTATTCTACATCTTTACAACTCGGCTGTATTCTGTATGTGTATGTTAAAGTTACGTGCAACAGCAGTGAATTCTACTAAATAGCCCTCAGTACAGGAACTGAAAGCGAAGTCGCAAAACTGTTTTAATTAGGACACCTTTAATTAGTTCTGTCTCTCTCATGCTCGTTCTTTTTGTGTTTTTGTTTATACTCATTAGTAATGGTCGAATATAATGAGGTGCTACATTATACATTTTATGTGTACCGAAAATAACATTTTTTTACTGCTATTACGGCAAGAACTATTTTTTTTAAAGAAAAGATTATTATACGTACATTTCAAAAGTGTTATTCGTAACGACGGCTTACTGTCTTCCCTGTCCAATTAGAAACTTCATAATGTCTAGCTGAGAGCTACCTTTATTAAAAAAAGGGATGACAAATTCAATTTACTTTTTTAATAGACATGGTAATTAAAATTGAGAATAAATATCTTACAAAAACATGAGTTTCAGAATGCCTGACGCAGATTGTCCTGGGTATTAAAGCCGCTTCAATAATTATTTTAACTATACAAATAAATCATGTAACAAACATATTTAACAGGTACGCTTGAATTATTTTCAATAAATACATGCGATCTATCACTGGCAATCAAGTACATATATTTGTATTAACAAAAAACAATATGATCGAATATAATTTAACATTTACGTATCTCGGTTAAGTTCTCGAATATAACGGAATAACTTACTAATATAATGTAATAAACGGTTCCGCTTTGTCAGCTGTACCGCGATGAGCTTCGAGCTTTAAGCTGCTGGTAGTCGTAAACCAAGAGTTAGATCATATCGCTTTTATGAAGATTGCTATTAAGGAAGCTCTTATTAAGCACCGCCATTTGTTTTTACGAATTGTCGGAGTCATGTTTAAAGATGTTAATTGTGTAAAGCGGCGTTTAGGTAAAAAAAAATATTTCGATGAATTAATTTCTATAGTACTTCTTTTTTTGTGTCAAGAGGAAAAACTGTAAAGCTCCTCTTTCGGCACCCCGGAGGAGGCCGAAAGGGGTATGTCATTGTCGCTGGCCTACCAACCCGGGGCGGATATTGTAGTCGAGTCTCTTCTATAGGACTCCTACTATACCTTTGCATATGAGGTGCATACGTGTGTGATTTGGTGTTGGTACTTATATTTTGAATTTGAGTGTTTTATGCCGGCGCAAAACGTGCATGCTACGCTCATGGTATGTACGTAGTGAGAAACCCTTTAAGACCCTCATCCGCAAAAAAGACAGGGCGACCATCTGTGCCCTAACCATAACTTGCGTCGATACACAAAGGATTCCATTAAAGTGCTTTCAAACCTAATTTATATCTAGTAATGCTCCGAAAGCGTCCCATAAAGCGGAAATAAGAAAGATAACAGCTATAAAAAACATATGAACCGTAATCTTTATTTTTATTGGCTCTATACGAAACGTACAGGACCCGCACATAAATAAAACAATACACTCTGGTTTACTAATTTGTATTTGTCAAGTTTATGTCCGTCTTTATTAGTGAAACTGGGCTGATTACAGTTTTATCACCGTCACTGTTATGTTAATAATTCACATAACGGCCGCACTGGATGTGTTTCGCAGACGTCGGTTATGTATCTTTGAAGTTTAATGCGGATTATAACAATCGGTACGACGGACCAGATTACCCGCCGACCTTAACCGTGTGGTCTAGTGTTTGTATGGAAACACCGCCTGTTAATTAGAAAACCTTCCGAGACTCGCTTTGATCCATACATACTCGAGACCTCTCTACTACTATTACCCTCAAATATACCTATATTTGAGGGTAATAAGTGATATGCCGAAATTGCTTTCCCGTTACATGGTGTGGTATTTTAATCGTATAATCCCGAGGCGGTTTAGTTGAGTTTTTAATAACTTACTGGTGTTGCCAAGCTGTAATATGTACATTTTTGTAAGACGAAGTAAGTAAGTACAAGGCATCGATGTTAAGGGAAAGACTATTACAGTATCCATCAACGAAAGATAATTATCACCCGCTCATCGGTACAATTAACCCGGCAACTTGGTGGATTCGAAATACAATACACTTGCGTGCTTCGTGTACGGACGTCGCTATCCGGGTGGACACGAATACCTTACTACCATAATTATTAATTATTATATATTTCCAAAATAATGCAAATATTATATAGGAATATTGCTTGGAAGTTCGCTGCTGTAAATTTAATTGGGCGTAAATCATTAATCCATTCCACAGTCGCCCTGATTCAGCTTGACGGCTCGTTGTCTCTGTCTCAATGTAGAGAGATAAGGCTTGTGTTTTAACATCAGGGACACAAAATCTTTCACATTATGTAACACGGTTTTAGGCCATGATTCCCATTCAAAATCAGAAAGAACTGCAAATATTTTTCTATAAATATCTGTACCGTATAAAACTGCACCGGTTTCAAAAATTATGGAGTACGCAATTTTTCCGCGTGTACACTATCGAAATTAATTTAACCATAATTTATTTAAGCACTCGTCGATAGCAAATATTTTATTACCGTGGCCGAAAAAAATCCTTTTAACTTGATAGAGCTAGGCTATTCGAATATTTTTTAGGCAATTAAAAAAAACTCAAAAAAATGTGATTGTAGCTTTTTGAAACTTCGTCAAATATGTATTTCGTTGTTTTTCAAACACAATATCCCACATTCTACGAACTGAATAAATATATTTTTTATAGCCAAGTTTTTTTGGGTTCAGTATGCAGTCTAAATGGATCGTAATAAACGTCGAATGCTTTCTTTGTTTGAGATAGATTTCATTGCATTGCGTTGCCAATTTTAAATTTACAAGCCTCTAAATACATCGTGCTGTCTTTTAAATGTCTGTTAATTGTTACCCTGATCTTCATATAACTTTCAGCCTCTATAATATTATGCATAATAAAGTTTAGTTTAAAAGCCTAACATTTTCCATCTACATCCACAAATAGACACCAAAATTTAATTACATATCCGAACGCAATAATTGGTTCAAACATTTTACCCAAATCAAACAAAAAAAACTGCGTTGGACACAGCAAAAACCCAGCAACAATATATATTTACTCCAAGAAAATTGTTTAAAACAACACCAGCTGGTGACGAGGGACAGAATTTTCCGAGCTTAGGTCACAAAAAAAACTTTGTTGAAATTAATACGCGGTGTCAGCTCCAAATGAACCTGCTTTTGGGAATTTCTGGACGTAGTAACGTTTCGTTTATTGGTTACTCTTTTGTTAGATAATCACTTCATTGGTGTAATAACAGCGTAGATAGTGACCGCGCGACCCAGAGTTTGACTTCTAGATTAGATAAAATACTTTGTATGAGTTGTTCGGTTTTAAAAACATGATAATTATGACACGAGTATTTTCTGTAACGTTGACGTCAGACTTATTAACACAAAATCAATACCTATTTTCCTGCATACTTAAAAATCATATTTCCTTACTTATGTGTTAAAGACATTTAGAACAATGTTTAAATCTTGTAAAATTACATTAAAATGCATGACAGCTTGCAAGTAGTTAATACTTAATCACGGATCCACATCGGCACATAGATTCAAACGTAATGCTCATCATTACATTCATCAACAAAGATTAATGCGCCACTATTAGCGTTAATGAGGCACAGCCCGTGCACATTTGCCTCCAGCTCACTCAGAATCTGATAAATCTGCGGGGTGTGTACGCTGCCTTATTTATATATCCACCAGATATAGCTACTGTGTCTGATATACGAAAGCAAGGATTGTAATGGGTTAATTCACCAGTGGTATTTTCGTGTGATTATCTCTATTTCTTTTTATACTCAAACGTTTTGACATGTCAAAGTATCTACAGTAAAATCTTAAGTGCATAGAAGATTGAGTCGATAATTATGCCAGGCAGCGGTAAATTGGATATAAATAAATAATAAATACACCCAACAGTCACATATATAGTCCTGACCCCACACCAACATCCACGATCCAACGTTGTGGAGGTTCGTGGTCAGCAGTGATCACTTACCATCAGGTGACTTGTTTGCTCGTTTGCCGGACCTACGCAATAAAAAAATACCTCTGGATCCACGATTTTTATTACCACTACCATTCAATAACTAGGCCGATGAACCGCTCGACTATTACGTACGTATTTAATGTCTATAACAAGATTATAACAAATCGTAATAAGCTATTCGAATAATACGAATAAACTGAATACAGTCTATTAAAGAAACTAATTTCCTCTCAATATTGGCAGATATAGAATTATAACAAATATATACAATGATAAGAAAAATATATCACTATAACTTCGTTATGTTTTGCTAAAGTATTACCCGAATCAGAATAAGCCTATTTTAAAAGTGTTCCGTGTAAAACAAATGAAATTCGTCGTAATAAAACTTTATTAATATCAGCCATCGAAGGGCCGTTACGCTGGCTGTCGGGTGTCGAAGCCTCCCTTACCATTCACCAATAAAAGCAATGGGATTTGAATCCTTTTACATGTTTCCAGTTGGTAAAATTGACTTGGGCATCTACACCAAGTTTACACAAAATTCAATAAGTGCCCATCAATCTGTCAGCCCCATAACTGATTACAGACCCACGATTTTTAGGAAATGTTGATTGTTTCACTGTGTTAAATTCATTGAAGAATTCAATGTTCAAGTATATAAAACCTAATAAAATATTTCTGCAAACAACGTAGAAAAGTCTTTGCACATTCCAAATGCAAAGATCAGATATGAACATATTTTTATAAACTGAAAAGGGTTAGTCTAAGCCACCGGCGACGGTGAGAGAAATGTAGTTTTTATTAGTTCTTACACAGCTTAGATGTAAAATGTACGAAGAACTGCTGGAGGTTCGTACAAGTGTGCACATAATAAATGGTTTCAACTAGTGTTCTTGTTGAACTTGGGGCACGCCTACATTGTTTATGCATTTTCATTAGCCTTAGTGGGGTTTAATTAATATAAGCACTATTTTTTAATTCTTCCAACCCTCATGGGATCTGGGTTTTGGACTAAGGAGCAATTTTTTTAATTTTATGCGAATGGAAGCCTAATAACCGTGCGTAGGTTGATAGGATATTTTGTGTCCTTACAAATGTCCTTGCAAAATCCTTTGGCCATTTTCCTGCTGGCTCCGATATTCAAAGGCCGAGAGGGCAGTGTCTAAAGATAGTTTTGTTTTGTCGCAACAATAGATTGTGATTAATTTGCCTGTCATGGGATGTTCCGGACGCTAGAAGATAATAATCACGGCGTAACTTAATGGGACCACAACTGAATTCATATGTTAATTATTACCTAGTATATGGCAACATTTCATTAAGCTCTTTAACGAGAAGAATCTATAGTCCTTACTTTTCGTAGGGATTGTCAAGTCAGATTTGTAGCTGTCGAAAACTTTGGCGATTTCGAAACAAATTGATTACTTTATATTCATGGTCACTACAGATGTGTCAATTTCCTTTAATAGTTGTTATCTGGAAAGATCGTTGGTCATGAGGTTTCCTCACAAACCCTGTAAATAGCTCGAAGGTTAGAATTTTACTTTAGTCAAATCGATTTCTCTCTTTGTAGGTACTGGATCGGCGTTGTGGATTACGGTCTATATTCCTTTAAATAATGCTGTGAGTACTCTATTCCCAAAAGGCCCTGTTTGAGCTGTCATAGAACAGGAAGGAACCACAACGCTAACATGTTTAGATGTCTCCAGAACTTTAACCGGAGCGGGAGGTACCTTTACTTAGCCAGGCGATACGAGTATTAACGATACACGAGTAAATGGCGATAGGTATTAGATTTTATATATTTACATTTATTTATTTTAAATAAACTGTAAATATTTGCTTTAAAAAAACTTTATTGCAGTGTATGTGAACAGAAAACTGCGATAACGTGAGTTCAACTCTAGTTGCCGAATCAATTTTATTTACGAGTATAATTGGCCTAAATTGGAAGTGTTGACGGCAAGCGGCCGAACATAGAATTATTAGCCGAATTTTTCTGTAACATGCATACAATTCGTGTTCCCTTGGACCTCGCTCAATATGGAATGGTGGTGCGCAAAGATCACTTACCCATTTTTATCTTCTTTGATGAGATTTATATTTTATCGAAGTTAGAATTTAAGAGAATCGTGGCAAAATTTCGTACGTCTAATGAGCATGCCATTTCTTCCTTGTAAATTTTAATTTGTATTCGAATATCTGAGTGCGTCGCGACGTTTTTCTTCGTATTGGAACATGATGAACAAAAATTCTATTGTAAAGAAACTTTGCTTAATAAGGTACCAACAGTATTCCATGTTTACAACACCGAATATTGCAATTAGAGTGACTCGTATAAAAACATGATTTAGCCAGGTCTTTTTCTTATTCTCAGAAAGGTTAAATGGTAGTTTCTGCCTTCCTCCATAATATCAGTTTACAATATTGTATGACAGTATAACCTTTAACATAACAAAATACCACAAAACATGACTCGTTATATTTACATAATGTAAGCTAAATACATAATAAAACATTGCTGGCATCAACATATTTGCCGGTGACTTTGTACGTTGAAATTAACGAATGCCTCCACGGAGAGAGTATCGTTTGATCTCGTCTCGAGTGCGGCGGATAAGCCCTGCTTAAGATTAAGAAAGCCACTCGTCTCGTTTATTCCACACAATAGTTTGTCACGCTATCTCGAAACGGTGCGTGGATGACAGTTTAACTTTTACACATGCGGGCTGCACGAGTGTTAACTTTATACATGGATCAAATTTTTGTGCTGTGTATGTGCCAGATTTTTAGAATTTGTATGTTTTTGTTTGTAACGTAGGAAAAAAATACGGCAGAGTTACGTTGCGAGTGATAACATACACTTACAGCACTGAAACGTTACAATGGTGTCTTCATAAGAAACCACAAAGTCACTTAACTAGTTATTGAAAGCTATGAAAATATGCTCGGTATTACCCCTTTAAATCAGAAGTGACAACATTAAAAATTTACGGGTAGTAGGTAAGGCGCGGAAAACTGATGACCGATGGGTTCGAAAATGGCAGAGTATATAAAGAAAGTCGCTATGCAAGCCACTTTCAACACGTCGCTGTGAACTATTTTGTGAAAGGACTACGTTTAACAGTGACTGAAAAAGATAATCATGATAGGATAAAAAAGGAACAAGCTGTTCATCTGAGAGAGATAATCAAACTTATAACACCTCTTATTTGCATCAGAGGTTAAACAGAATAATCACGTCGCCGCAACAATGGAAATTGCGTTAGATTATGTTACAAAGAGGGATGGGGAGTAAGGCGCAAGGACTGTTACTCCTCCGGCTGACTCGGCTCCTATAGCTGACCGAACTAAAGTATTTTATTTCAGACTGCGAATAAGTTCAAATAATTTCGCTGGCTACTATTGCTTTAAAATATAAGTTTAGTAAAATTACGTCTGACACAATTGAGAAAGTTATCATTCTGCTAGTCCAATACTGGTCATAGACCTCCCCAAGGCACGCTATTCCGGCCTATCTTCGTCTCGTTTGACCCACTTAATTTTATTCAGTAATAAAGTATTGACATTATTGAATCGCAATAGAAATTCTAATTTGTACTCGTGCTCAGGAATAGAGTTTAAAATGACAAATTGATAAGATTCCACCGTATTGTATTTCGATACTCGATTTGAGGGAATAAATGTTAAAGTATTTATTACAGTATGTATTTCTTGCGCTTGAAACGCGATCGCGGAATCATTGTAGATTTTCCACCTCAATAATTTCGTATTTCGTTACGTAACAAGAAGCTTGATCTAAAGCATATTTGTTCCGAAATTCGACAAGTTTAATTGAATCATCTTATATTTCAATGATGAAGTATAATAAGTTGTTTAACTTCGTGAACCGACCTCCGGAAGTACAGTTATTACGCGTCGTCGATTTATTTGTTTTGTAAACTTTGTTTATGTGTGATCTTGTTAATGTGTTTGCCTTACTTTTACTTAATGGAAGCCTTACCTTTACCCGTTCGTGCTTTCCTTTGTTCATCGAACTTTGGAGACTTGTCAATCTTCTAATAATCCTTTTCATATTGGCGCAGGTTTTCTCATTAGCATTTTGCTTTGTCGTTTATTCGCTCGTAAATACATTGCTGTAAACATATTCGACGAACATATGAGATTGCCGATGCCCAATACCCCTTTCCTCTTCCCAACCTTTTTTCTTCCCGCTCCCCTCCAATTGGGCCGGCAATACATCCATGATCCAGCGTTGTGGATGTTCATGGGCGGCAGTGATCACTTACCATCAGTTGACCTGTTTGCTCGTTTGCCGGACCTATGCAATAAAAAATGTTCTGACATAAGTTCATCATAAAATCCTGTATGTAAGAGAAAACACAGAGAAGTAATAAAGATCACAAGGTTATTGAACTTTGTAGCTACAGAAATAGAAACCAATTACGTGTATTCAATGCTCATGCCTCCCTACTTTTCCATTGCGAGGAATTTATTAGATGAAATTATCTTATAATATTGGCCATGATTCAACATGAATTATGAAATCCTGAGATACCATGGCATCTGCACTTATTACATGGAGTTTATTTTCAGTGAATGCAATTTCGCAAGTACTTATAGAGCAATGGAACAGGAGTATTTCATTTAAGTTTGGCCATGTTGAGCACCACTGACACAATTAACTACTTAGTGCCGCGAGCGTCGAAGGCTCGCCGGCCCCGGAATGAACGGCGAGCACCGCCGCGCCGTGCAATACGCAACATTTACAATTGTGTTGCTCTGTGCACAGTATGTAAACAGACCCGCTTCACCACTATCAAGTCACGCCCGTCTAAACCAACTCGTTTTACTTCCCACAACTTTTGTCTTTTAATTAAAAGCACGCGTAAAATATATTTTACTCGAAATTCTACTTTAAACGATGAGTCAGCAATAATTTTGTACGAGGAACTGCATTTTTGCTTCTACCCCACATAATTAAATTCCGCTGCGTATGTTCGACATATATGTTAGTTTCATACGAGAACTGGAAGCGCGTGCACTGTTTAGAATATATTTTATTAGATCCCTTAAGAGGTGTAATATGAATAATAATATTCCGGTGCGACGTGGATTCTATTTTACGTGTCACTGGCGGATGTCGCTACTCCGGCGTCGGGATGTGAATACGTTTTCATCAGTGGCTGCTTTCACCGATACAAGCCAATCCAATTTTCTGTCTTCGACCGAAAATCCGCGCTGCACAACGACCATTTTACCCGCCGACGCCGACTGACACAGCGAACGCGACGTACATTGTGTCCCGGTCACTCCCTGCTTTACCGACTGACATCTCACTGACAACATTCATACTAGTATAGACTTGTTGCTCCGTCATTTGGCTCGCTGGCATTCATCATCCGTGCGGACACCTGCAATATCACTGTTTTGGCACTGGATGATATAAAACCTATCGAGAGCACACCGCGCGTTCCAACTCCCTCGTTATTTGCAAGGAACATAACTAACTATTAAACGTTTTATTGTTTATTCGCATTGTTGAACTTAAAGCGATTGTATTACTTTGTCTGTGACGAGTTAAAATCCCTTCGCGATTACTACTAAACGGGTGCCTGCTGAGGGATGTATCGGCGAGCCGTTCACATAGATCACGTTTTATGTGTGACAAATAGTCTCGAGTTAGGTTAAATTGCTTTCCGATCCA
Organism: Theretra japonica; assembly: GCA_033459515.1. Taxonomy (NCBI): domain Eukaryota; kingdom Metazoa; phylum Arthropoda; class Insecta; order Lepidoptera; family Sphingidae; genus Theretra; species Theretra japonica. Next base: position 9,041,900 of record CM065930.1, read on the forward strand.
CTCTGACAAATAATGTCAGGCCAGTGACGCGTGACCTTAGTCGTTTTCGTGACGATCACAATTTGCCTACACTCGTATTCCGGATTTGGGGAACGATCTCATTTTGTGTATTCAAATACCGGATGTGTCCGGTTCTTTATTTACAGTGTCTCGTAACTACTTCACGAGTGGAACGGAGGAATATTTTTTTCGTCCTAAGTATTCAAGTTTCCGCGAAGAAGACGCTCCGAAAGTTTTTCTTTGCGCCTTAACTGCTCTGACAATTTCTTTACATAAACTAAAATAGCTTGTAAATATACTTAGATCGTTGTCATGTTCTTCTTTATGTTGTCAATCTGCAAGTTTATATTAAATGAAGAAAACAGTTGATACAATAGCTTTGATTAAGTATTTTTAGAATGTTAAACTTACATACAATAGCGAGTTATAATAGATAAGTACTCCAAGACATAATATAATCTTTTATTTCTTTGGATATTAGATTATTTTCAATATTATTGAATCAAAAACTTGGATGTATAAGAAATTTAATAAATACTTTTGCAATATTATTTGTTATTAATTTCTATTAAAGTCTCTTAAATTGGCTTATATATATTATAATAGATTTCTTTAGACGTTTAAAAGTCTTATAGGTTATTTAAAATGTCACGTAAGAGGTCAAAGCAATAAATATATTTATACATTTTCCCCTTAATATTGAATCAAATAATTAAGAAAACTATTATACTGTATTACTATGTTGTTAATTGGCTAAGACTTTTTTATGATTGAAGTCGTTTAGAAATTTTTTTGCTCGACGTTTGTAGAAAAGGCAAAGCGGTTCAAAAAACCTCTTCTCAACCCGTTTTAGTCTCAAATTGCATAACGAGGTTGCGTCATAATAAGCGGCGTACGAATGAGCTACGAACAAGGCAAATAAAAAGAATTTAACATACAATACAAACTAAACGTGAAATGTTCCGTTTTCGGTCAGTGGGCGCATTCAGTCGCTTTGTTCCTAAAAGCCTGCAGACGGAGGCTAAGATAATCCTGCCCGCGTCAATCATAGTCTACGAATAGCCTTATGTGAGAAGTTTCTCATATTTATTCAGTCTAAGGAAGATTGAATAAATCAACACCACGGTCTGAGTTTCTTTTAATTTCACAAAATATTTCGCAGACGTTGAAAATATTGGAGCACACCTTTAAATTAGATTGTCGGTAGCGAAAAGCAGCTATATAATACAATGCGGTCGCTAGGCCGCTCACTGAATTACAGTGGGTGCGTTGTCGCCGTCCCATTGTACTCCGAGCTAGCCCGGGATAATATACGAATCTTTTATTCAAGTGCCCTGGCCCCCGAACGCCACAAGAAAATAACAAAGATGAAGTCAACATTCATTGTGGCACTCTCAATAGGATTTTGACGGATCTGTAGGGCCCACCCAGAAACAATAATGAATACATTTATATGTATATTCGGTTTGTAATACGCTATTTAAAAGATTGTTTTTGTTTCATATTTTTACCCTGATGTACTACGGATAATGCTTGTTCGTATTATGTGAGCGCAGGCATACCCCGCCTTATTTAGGCGGGATCGACATACTGACAGTATTGTTAGTGTCAATAGATTTCTGTCAATTGTTTTTGCTGTCGTGATCAACGGTTATTGCCTTATTCGTATTCAGGGTGAGGGCCAAATGTAAAAAGGTTCGGGAACATTCAATAAAATTGTATTCAGTTTAAAGGAAAATTACTTAACTCTCGGGGTGACTTGCACTCCAAATATTTTGTATAAAAACAGTTGTAGATTCTTACATAAATAAATTTGTAGCTTGCATTTATTTTACTGTTAAATAAATAATTAGTTACATTAGCAATCCTAATGGAGCATGTTCCATAAACATGAAAATATTTTCATCTTTTCGGACCGCTGCGGGGCGGCCGGCGCCCAGCGGTGTGCGTGCTTCCATCTTTATTTACATTTAAATCATAAAATTGCTTTAGTTACATTACGTTTTCGTATTTTTAATGAAACATATGTACAATAACGGCAAGCTTGAACTGAATGGATAATATATTCAGAAATAAAAAAATTAAGACACATTTGTCTTCAAATTTCAATGCGCCCTTACGTTACAATTACGTAATATGATGATGACCGCATACGTGTAAAATAATTACTATAAAAATTCTGTAGACAAAATTACACGTTTACAATAGTTTTATCATAATTCCCGAAATTTATGCCGTGTAATATAAAGTAAAAAAAATATTTTTGCAAGTTCATTTCCTTATAACCTCTAAACCGGAACCGCCGGGAGTAGGTTGAATACAACCTAAAAGGTCGACGATAAAAGAAAAAGTGTCATTGCATTTCTTGAAAACCTTCCGAATCCAAACGTAAGCAAATGTGGAAAGGTGAAGTTTAATGAGCCGTATGCTCGTCTAGTACCCAACTTTAAACTAACTCGTCCCAACTTTAGATTTTTCCGCCGTTTTAGAATTAACTATCCGGCGCCCCATAGAAACTTCATGGCCTGATAAATACTTTCAATTGTGGCCAACGTTGGAACAAATTTATTTTACACTTCTTTTACAATATTTGTATAGAGGCGGGCTTACTGCCAAAGGCTTTTCTACCAGCCAACTTTGCCATTCAGAGATGAATTAAGAACATTACGGTCTTTGATAGAGACGAAATAAAAATTTAGTTATATTAAGTCATACAATATTCAGTACACTATTTTGGTCCCCAGCAGTCCTGAGTCGGGACGCTTTTTGTAAGTTTACATTGAGTAAAAGTCCGAAGTAATCGATATGCCGAAATATATGATTATCTTGGCTGTCAGTTCAAGATACTCTGTTATCCGGGAATAATACGCGCAGACGGAAGGGTTAATACGCCCGCATCCTTACACGTAATTTGTGCTTGGTATATGATTCTACATTTCCTTTCAGTAATCGATCGTTATTTCCGGTTTCATTTTGCCAAACTCCGCCGAACCACCATTAATCACATATCTGTTATCTTTGTTCCGATGTACAGCAATGAACGTACAGAGTACGATTTAACAGCCGCGCATTATTGTACGCAATATGCATTACATGAAATTGAATAATTTACGACAGCAATGTATGTTTAATGTAGGTACACGTATGCTGGTATAATTGCGTTTGATACGTTACGAGCTATTAAGATATTTGCAGGGGTATTGCGGTGTCTGCAAACATATTACTGTGATGTAGTGGTTGGTGTAAGGCATTGTAAGATGTTTGGACAGCGACATGGCTGAATTGGCTACTTGTTGTTAAAGTATCTTCGAGGACGGAATATGTTGTCGAAGATAATAGATTGGTGCCGCCCAGTCAGCGGAGTAGGCGGTCGGTTTACACTGCACACACTGGATGAACACAATATCGTCCGCAGCGACCCACATACAATAATATATTTTCGGCATAATATTGCGATATCTATGCCTGAGCGCCGGCCATTGTCGTGCTATATTTACGTACTGCAATATTGTAATAGCTCTTCCCCATTGTGACAGTTAGCTACCACACCGCCGCTGCACAATGCTAATGTACCGACCTGATTATAATACAGACTGAATTTATATTAATGAATTATTTATTGTTAATATTACAAGGAATTTACTTACGAGGCATACGATCTGGGAGAATGTTATTATCTGTTAATTGGTAATTTAATATATCATATTAGTGTTTCACCGGAATAATTAAAGGTTTTCGAAGCTATATATTTCCACGAATTTGACGTCTGTCAGGTTAATTTCCATTGTGACTATTTAATTATGTTTAACTACTGGAACAAAAATTCTGAGTATAACGTCGTAGTAATTGAAAGATCTTTATTTCTATTATGTAATTAATAATACTGGGATATCTTTCATCTGGCGAACTTTTATGGCGATTGCTGTAAAGTTTCGGGTTAAGAAATTATTCGTTGGGAGAGTTAATGAATACTTTATAATAAGTAGATAGCTACTGCTTTGAAAAACAGATAAGATGTAGGTGAGTTTTATAAAATTAAAACTGCTCCCTTAATCTTCAGCACAACTGAAGAGAATTTCTCCCTTTCTACTTTTGAAGATTACAAAGAGTTATTTGAAAAGATAATTTAAAAACTTAATTTAATGCTGTTGAATTCCATTAGCTCGTTTGTTTGTGGAGCGTTGCGGTTACACGCAAACTTTCTTTTTATTGAAACTAGCTACCACCGCAGACAAAAGTATTTGATGGAACAGTTATTCCAAATAATTTCGTGTGCTTTCTTTTTCTTTGTACTCGTTTAAATGTATTTCTTATTCGGCATCATTTTATTATTCTTTTAGTCGTAAATTGCAATAAGGGCGCATTATCAAAAACTTTTTATTATTTTATTATTTATTATGATAATTTCTATAACCTCGTGACCCCGTATTAAGCCGAGAACTGTGGCTTTTGTTATGATTATGAGAAATTATGAAATATCTTGCAGTAACAAAACACCCAGACTTGAAACAAATATTTGTTAATCACAAAAACTTTTGTCTCGACGCTGAGATCTATGTAGCTGGCGGTTTATTATTTCACACACGTTGTGTCTACGAAATATCAAGAACAAACATATACTCAGAAGTAATATTATACAATTTATTAAATAACCGATCCATTACGTATTTCCATGAATCACAAATTAAATAACCGAGTTTGATATTTTATAATTTGAGCATTATTATCCCATGCCATGTTTAATGTGTGGACACCTTTAGATTCATTTTCCTTTGTAGTCACCAAATGCGTTCACAGACAAATGCATTAGTGGCGTGACAGAGCATTTTAAGTTTAATTATATCAAGTAGCCGGGCGGTGTCGTAAATTGCAATAACATTTTCATTTCTGCACCCTCGTTACGTGGCTGAACGTGCATCTAAATTAAACTAGGATTTCCCGTAACGCTCGCCAACGATATTGTCCGCGGTTTTGGTTTATGCGCATACCAAATTAAGTCCACTATCTTTATTTTAATCTGTGAAGTGGACGCAACCTTTGTGCGGAATATTGTCTACGGCCAAAGCGCAACAGCAAAGGCGTCTGAGCGACAAAGTGTTCTTCCCTAACTATATTAACTATTGTGCGGATGGAAATTGTTGAAACAGCACAAACGTAATGGGCCGAATAAATTAACGATGGGGACGTGTAACTAATAGGGGAGACGAGGTTTCTGCTCTAGGGTCGAAACTTACTGACCACACTGTTGAATTGGTTTGAGGTGGGGGCCAACCTCGCCCGATATTTAGTTCGCCGTGGACATTGTGCGCACTCCACCAGTGCGCCCAAAATACTTGGCCGCTATAACACAAATATCAGTTTGCTTGACCCGCCCGGACCACTATTCGCCATCGTAGAATTTTATGTGGTCACATAATTTTGGTTCCGCCTGTTTCACATCATCGTTTTTCAGACTTCCTAGCACGCGCCCACCGCACCAAATCTGCAAGATTACGTGTTTACACTCTTTCGCGATATCAACAATTTCATTTACAAAATATTTTCCATTTAAATTTCTTTGAAAAAATGTCGCGAGCTTTCCGCTTTGAATGTTTCAAATGAGGTGTTTTTTTTATTCAATTAACTTTAAGAAACATTTTAAATCGATTTGCGTCTCTGAGGCACATTAAACTTCACAACACGGAAAACCATTGAATTTACATAATAATATGAAAGAACGTGAAAAGTCACGTGTTGGAAGTTGGGCCAGGACGGCACATTAACAAGCTGCATTCCCAGTGAGGCGTCTTGTGTGATTTCTCTTTGTTTTCTCAAGAATAACCGCAGTGACCCGAGGGATCGAGGCAAACGAGCCACGGCGAAATTAGCTGGTAACTTTTTATTTACATTGTAAACAACACCATCGTTTTCTATTCACATTTTTTATGATTCACACAGCGCCGTAGTTGTAAAATCGACAATATCTACCAAAAATCTAGGTCACGCGAATTTCAATTTTTAAGGTATACAATCGTAATAAAACGGATGAATAAAGTTTTAACTACATTTTAATAAACATTGGGAAGGTAGTGTTCTACGGTAACAATCAAAAACGAGGAAGCGTCGACTCATAATGTTCATTTTATGTGAAAGTGAATAGGCATCGAAGTTTAGTTTGTGACGTTGCCAGACAATAATAGCGCCAGCCTCAGTCAACATAAAACCTCTTTATTTGAACAGATCACAAAAAGGCGTGAACATATATTGCTATTTTTTTTCTTAATGTGTGCTGTATAACGCTAGCACTAAGGCTGCTTATGGTGCCATTAGCCCGGATTAAATTGCATACATTAATGCTCAGTTTATTAATGGAAGACAAATAATACTCGCAAATGGCGCCAAATGTTGTGTGTAAGGTTCTGTGTGTGTAAGCATTTGGTTTATATTATCTTATTGACCTTCTCTCACATTGTAAGGGAAATTTGAGGCATTGGTCGACCACATTGTGTCTCTATCAATAGCAGAACTAATGGATATTATTAGTAAAACGTCGCTGGCGTAGTTGTACTACGGTACGATAGCAAAGTGAGGTCTCGGGTTCGAATCCCGGGTCGGTCAAAATGGATTTTTCAATTAATTATCAGCCTGGAGTCACGAATGCTCGACATGGCGGCAGGTTCGCCCCTATCACATTGTGTGACGGATCATACACGGCGAAATGTGAGTGCCATTTTAGCGCCTCTGCCTAGCTATTCTGGGAAAAAGGCGTGATTTTATGTATGTATGTAGTAAAACCTAGGAAGTCAAGGATCTGGATTATCGAGAAACCGATAGGGTTCCTGACGCGACTCAATGATGCTGCCGTTGCCAAATGGCGACCGCATAGGTGGCTTAAAATGCGCTCTGAGACGCGGAGCTCGAGATTATTGCCACCAACTTGGTCGCCTGTCTGGATTACATTCCAAGTCATTCCAGCTCAGCAATACTGCGAAACCGCGTATCACCAATTGAACTGAGAAACCCTTAAAACAAAAGGTATAGCGATCCAGAAATTATCAATAATCTACATACATAGTGATATTGACCAAATTAATTTCTAGGTGCATCCATAGGTGTTATTTGATATTAAACTCAGTATAATTATTGTTACACAATATGTTGCAAGTTCAAGCAAACGCGCACGATTTGCATTAAGGTAAAGTGGATATTCACAGCACATATTGCGTTACTTGGTGAATGTACTTAACCTGGTTAGGGACATGATTGAGTGACTCGTAGGATTATGTACGCGTGTAAGAGTATTATTAAGAGCATTTCTAGGGAATCGCGAAATTATCTTATGCGACTACATGCTTCTAATTAAATGTAACAGGAAACAATCGAAAATCACTCGAAATGTCGACGAACGGGAAACAAACATAGCGTTCCAAAAGCTCCCTTAAATCTGTGCCTTGCTTTTACAGCCGGAATATGGTGGATGTTTAGTAAGCTTACGAAAGAAACCAAAAAATCTTTATAGAATCTAGCGGACCGTTTAAAAGAGATAGGGGTTACTTTTTGATACGAATATTTTTGGATTTTTTTCTAGCTCATTGAACATTTTACATGCATTTGTACCGGCGAGTTGTCCGAAACCAGCGTGTCTGTTGAATGCTCGCACACATAAAATAAAAGCGAGTTTTGTGCCTCGTTACAGTCAGCGTTTAACATTTTACCTAGACGTGCTTTTATAAGGTACGCTTTGATTTTCATAGTTAGCGAGCGCTTAGTTCAACAGAATATATTTTTGCGATCCAACTTTGTTGGAGCGATGTAAATTCTAATCTATTATACGGATGGAGCACGATTGGAAATAAAAAACTTATCTTTCTCGGCGCCTCGGAACGCATGTTAAGCGGTTCGTGGCCGTCCTGTTAGGTGGCATTGCCACAACTGGTTGTAAAGCCACGTGTTTATATCGTGAATTTGACTCTACTTAACACTACTTAAACGTTAGTCGTGGCAAAAATCTATTTGACTACCAATTTGCGAGGGATCAACATGATAGATTACAGCACTTACACCCTACACAGCCAATGTTAAAAGAGCTGCACGAATAGAAGGTAAACGCTGACAAATATACGAAATGTATTTTTGTATTGGGTTTAAAAAGACACTGATTTACTGCACGAACCGTCTGAGTCTACTGCTAGACTTAACCCTCTTTAAATGCAAGCCATTTCACATGATCCTCCGTTTCTTTCATCTCAATAGGATGTTACTTTCGTATAGGCACAGTGGATTTCTCTTTACGTAAATAATTCAATAATTTGTACAGAAATTATATTAAGGATATTTTCTTTCAATATTCGTGTGTATTAGCAAAGTAATTCCTGTCTGTTAAATATTTACTTTAGGATAAAACAGACCCGAAGTAATGGACACCTACGCAATAAATATCTTGTCTTTATTGGTACCATAAGACTTCTTTGTATTTTTGATAATTGGTAAATTAAAAAAGCATAAGGAGGGCTGAAACCGGGTAAGATTAGAGATGTAAATCACTGTCGCCTTTGTTGTTTTTTCTTTCAGTTACCACGCCCTTTTTGTTTTGCATATATTTGACAGTCATAGCGCCGTGACCAAGAAGTCGCCTGTAGAATAACAGGCCGTGGGTTCAATCAATATTCGAAAAATCATGTCTGCCAAATGAATTTTTATACTGGCATATATTTATTTTCTCTTTCTCGAAATAAAATCCATAACTATACCGTTTACGGCCCTAACTCGCAGCTACTAAATTAATAAAGTTACAAGTTTCCACTCCCTTGTATTTTATTCTTAGAATAAATATTATAACTTTGTAATATACTATAGAAATAATTTCTTCCAGACGGTCTAGAAAAATACAAGGCCACAAACGGAATTAAGCAATTATAAGATTCTGTACTTTTACGGCGCAAAAACAACCATAACAGCAGTGGTGAATATTGTAGCGCGGAAGTGTGGATGTTGCTCCATTCACGTCCTTAGGTCGAATACGGCACTACTAAACGATACAACACAACTAATTAACACAATTTCCTGGCTGTTTTTCAACGCGTTTGTATGCTCGTAGCTTGTTTGTAGCCTTTATGAAAATTTGTTGACCTTCTTAATTAATCGTTTCGTATTCAAACACGCGGCGGAACCATCCTTGGCGTTACTTTTATTTTTAATTAACAAAATCCGAAAAACGAGCTTGTTTCTTGCTAGCGACAACAAAGCCGGTTTATCACATCTCCTAGAGCAATCTCCGAGATAATTATGTATGGCATGGTCGGATGGCGCGTCGCCTCGTTGCCGGCACAGAAAGCTTTGCCCTATAGTGGAACAGTCGAGTGCCGAGCGTCCGATGTGTCATTTGGCGCCTTTATTTATGTGCACCACACTGGGACAATCACCTGCCCGCCAGCGGCGCGTCAATGACGAAACACATTTAGTGATTAATAGCATTTTATCAGATTCCAATGGCGTATATTAAACGATATTAAACGAACCGATCGCGGCTGACTTAATCGGACGACCACCCCGCCGAAAGGTGCAAATTAATTACACTGATAGCTTTTACTTCCAGATACTGTAATTTATAGCTAATTGATTATTTGCACAGGTCGCTGTAATAAATAAATCGTTGTTCATTGCATTGAAAGTATTTCAGGCACGAATTGAATTTGTACGTGCATATCTCATACAAAAAATGTGAAACGAGTCGGAAATGTAAGGTAACGAGGACACATATTTTAAAGCATGTGTTCATTTTAGTATTCGTATAATTATCAAAGCTGTTTTTATCTTAAAAAATATGTTCGTTGTGCAACAACGTCGTCCCGGCGGGGTTCGCCGTGGGGCGGGCTCGCCGCGCCGTCAGTTCCACTTGGGCAACTCGGCGTCCGCCCGCCTTGCGCGCGCCAACACTTTCAGTCTCTCTCACTTCAATGATAGCTATTGCCGAACAATCGGGTGTGAAACCAAACGAAACATGTGAATCGCTAATATTATATTATGAGTGGTGATTTTATTAATTTGCGTCAAGTGAATGTGTACGATAGTAATTACGGCCGATAGTTAAAGTGCGCCATGCGGTGAACCGTCGTTGATGCCATCACAACTAGCGCGGATATGGTGGACCCGCTGAAGATATTTTGGGTTTTAACAAATAGCACTTATTTGGGTACGATATTTTCTTTTGTCGACGTTTACGCGTAGGCGGACTAAATGAGACATCATTCGTGGCTGTTGTTATAAAAACCTTTTCTTTTAAAATTGATACTCGCTGTATAAAAATAAATTACATATTTTTTAAATATTACTGATGGAGCCGGCTTATTAGTTTTTCTTTTTTAAAAATATAACTTAGTTTTTTTGGATAAAACACTCAGTGCTATGAATTATAATTTTGTTAATTTTACTTTTTTCTAATATCGTTACCATAATTTAACGTTTGTGTCGTCTTAGTTTAGTCTTCATTATTCGGAACGTTATGGTCTATAATCAAAGGAGTACACTAGAACAAGACTTTCACCTTAAATTGTATTTAATTATCTAATTGTGGACATTTGGAGATTTATAGAATAAATAAATAAAGATATATTAAAGGCATATCTACGCAAAATATTGCAAGGATCTTTCTAATTCGTTTACAATACCACTGAGTAATGTATAGTTGGAATCTAATACGCTTTGTGTAAGGACGGCGGACACTGGCCTTTAATTGTATTGTTTGATGGCGTGATTGTTCTACACCGCGCTGTTAACAACCATTCCTTAAAGGTACTCAGTCATTAGTTCTATTGTCGTCGCCATACTTTGCATCCGCACTCCTTGCATAATTACATGGGAATTTATTTACGTCTAGTTCCTTCCACTTTCCTCTTTTACGCCCTGGCTAATAAGGAAAAAACACTCATGATTTATAGCCGAAATTATCGGTATTTACGCGATATTCCATAGAGTTCACATTTTCGAGGAAACCTTCCCGCGACTACAGTTCAAAGGCCACCAATGGACGAATTTGCAAACTTTTTCGTTTTGAACTCAACTTTGTCTATTATTTTCTTCCGCGAAATTATAATTAAGATTTTCTTTTAAACGGGGACAAAGTGATGTTACAAAGCGCAAGTTTCAATCGATTCTTTGTCGCTTCGTTATACAACTATTGTCGTTTTGCTTGTCAACTCGATCAAGTTCACTACACTTTAATTACCTAGTTTGGTAATAATTCGCAATAATGTATATTTTTTCGATTAAAATCCATCAAAGAATAGGAATACAATAGATTGTGTAAAACATTCTTTATGAGTGACCAACGCTTGGCCGACTTCCGCCGCGTGACCGTTCCGATCTCGTGACATATTTCTTAAGTTCTCTGATGTTGTATTGCGTTGAAACCCTCCACCGTTATTAGGTTGCGCCAGTACCACTGTAAAAGAAAAATCGAATTTTATTCCACCAGCTCTTTGCGTGAAATATCAAGCGGACAAACTAAAAGTGGTTTATTTTACTTTTGTTTTTTATTTGCAGTATGCCCGTACTTCTGGTAAATTTTCATTTACGTCACTGAAATGTTTAGTTTAACTATTAATAGATAGGTAACGTAATAAGAATTTACGAAATATTAGTATATTTTAATAGTCCCTATATTAAGACGTAAAGATTACGTCGACATATTCGTTTTGGTACACGCTGCAAATGACTGTTGAATGTGTTTCTTAGAATTTGGTCCTAAAACTTGGTACATTAGTAAAGGATCCTTGCAGCTCGATTTATTTATTTATTTATTTATTCCGTCCGAAATAAATTAGTGTTGTGCTGGATATAGGTATAAAATGAAGGATTGGAATGTAACAATGAACCTACCACGTGAAATTCGTTATCATGTGAAAAGGCTTTTGTATTCAAATTGAGAAACCATTTTTCTGTATTGTACTCGACATAGTGTTTGAGTTATTACCAAAAATGTTCAAAGTACGATCTAAACTCCGTATAACCCGTTTGTATGCAACTAGTATGGAGAGACTCATCATTTTTTTCAGAGTAAAATGCCTTACATATTTACAAAAATACATACATACATAAACATCACGCCTTTATCTTAGAAGAGGTAGGCAGAGGTGCAAACTAGGACAACCACGTTTCTCCTTGTGTGTTCCGTCTCACTATGTGATAGCTTATTGCCATATCGGGCACGAATTCCTGATTCCGGGTTGATAATGTATGGAAGTGCGTGGTGGCCTCGTGGTATCGGACCAGACTCGACTGCCTACATGTTCACGGTGGTCGCGGGTTCAAATCCCAGGGCACACCTCTGACTTTTCGGAGTTATGTGTGTATTGATAGTCAATCACCACGCACTTTAAAGGTGAAGGAAAACATCGTGAGGAAACCTGCATACCGTATCGATTTTAAAGAATTTCTACGGTATGTAAGTCCGCCAACCCACACTAGGCCAGCGTGGTGGACTATATGGCCTAACCACTCTCAATCGTACTCTCGATTGTAGAGGAGGCCCGTGTCCTGCAGTGGGTCGTATATGGGCTGATACAAAAAAAAATGTATGAAAAATCCAAAATCACTTTGCTCAACCCAGGATTCGAACCCGCCACCTCAGCTTTGTAATCGAACCGGAGTACAACTAAACCACCAAGGCATTTACGAAGTTCGATAGCAATTCTAATTTTCTTTTGATTCATGCTAAAGCATTCTCACGCAGATGTTCTTACACGCTCTAGGTGACATTTGCTTCTTTATACGAAGATATGGAGCGAGATTTATTTCAGCTCAGCTGCTTCTTAAACCTCCTTTCTCTGTGCATTGAGAAAATTTACTTTCAATAGCGAATTTCATGCGAGACATATTTACATTAAGATGGAACTCACATTTGCGTGTGTGGTAGCGGTTCAGTGTTTTGCTAAGTGCTCGGACAATATTTGCGCTGGGTAGACGAAGTTACTCTTGCTCAACTTATGTATTCGTATATCAGAGAATCCCGTCATTACAAATATTACGAGCGGTCTCGTTGGAAATCGCATCTCCAAAGCATTAGTCTTGCTTACAATGTTTACAACGTTGCACACGTTCGCGGCCGTATATCAAAACCTGCACACTGCATTTTTAGACCGTTGTCCATGTTGCTTTTATGTTTTATCTTTCTACATGGTGTGCAGAACACCGTTGCTTCGGCACCGGCAGTTTGTAACGTTCCATACATACTGCATTGACAAACTCGTTAAAAATCTGCCTGGACATCCCGTTTAGAATGTGCAGCGACGCACAACAGACAGCTTAGTCTGCTTGTAAAGAGAAATTCATAGTAACAGAAAATTCCTGCGAAATATTACAAATTGTTTGAAATTTTCCGTCCCGTCCCGTTATATCCCGCTGTCCCTTCTCGTTCTCACTCAAGGCATGTAATTCAGTCAAAACTCATCCTTTTCTGTTTAAAAAAGTAACAAATAAATCGGAATCTCGTCATCATCCCACGGTAATACTAATTTTTTTGGTATTTAGAAATTAACACTTAGGCGTTAATCCAGGGCGCCAGCTAAATCCATACCAAATTTCATCGAAATCCGTCAATCCGTTTCTGAGCTCAAGCACAACCGCACAGACAAACACACAAAAATACTAAAAAATCATTGTTTTGCGTTCTATTAATGTATTCAGTATTAACGTACTGTCCCCCCATATTAGTTGTTCTCGTTTACCTTCCATATACAGACATCGAACTGTTACAAATTTATTATATGTATAGGTATTAAAATTATTAATTAAAAGGAAATATGTTATGTAACACCGGTGTTAAATATTGAATTATGGATTGCGTGGAATTATAAATAATCTGTTTTACATAAAAGCATGTTGTTAATTAAACAGCAGTGTGGCGACAAACATAAGGCAGGGTTTTAAAGAGATTGTAGATGTATACATGTTTGATAAAACAAATGTTTGTGAGGCTTACAAGTATTTGCCTCGGGTCTGGGTGTTTGTGAGACCGTAAAGTCTCTCGTAGCTTCTGATACCCACAACACAAGACTTAATTGATCTTAATGTGGGTTCAAGACTATAAGAAAAAATATAAAATGCACAGGTTTAAAGTATATTGCAAAAAGAGCACACGCACCTGTGCCCAGGGCTATGACGACACGGCACAGCAGATGAGACAACAACTCAATCCGCGAGCTCGGTGTGTGTTGCAAATCTAATCGACATAATCCCGACACAATCGGCCAATCCACAATCAAACCAAATCCGCTGCTAATGCCCTCCTATTGAATACGACCACGTTCGCTTCATACTAACGAGATGGTTCTATTTGTAAAATGCGTGCGGACGGTCGTGTAATATTCTAATCCATACATACTATTCATACACATCTCATTACTCATACTTGCCATCACGCATCGATACTAGCAATAAATAATGAATACATATATAAATTATAAGTTATACAAGTTACGAGTTGCTACAAACATTTTGTACTGATAAATTAATTATTCAACATTTCCAAATTTTACGCTGTGACTCACCTTATTTATCTTTTAGTCGTGTTGTATAAAAACTATGAAAGATAATGTAATAAGAAGTAATGGGCTTAAGGGAAGCCCTTACTTCGTCACATATTTTCATATTTCCTCCTGCCGACCTTAGAACGGGAAATAAGCCTAAGTATAGTTAAGAGAAGCCTTAGCTCGGTTGTTTGTCGTACCGAAGCCCCAATGTCGGCACGGTATTAAAATAAGTTTTAATAAAATATGTGTACTGAGTAAACAAGAAAACACTTTTGTTTAATTAGTTGGGACAAACAACAGAAATACCTGTTCGCAGCGTGCACAAAATGCCAGGAGAATAGCTTTGTCTCTGAATGCTGTGTGTTAGACTCACGCCAATAAAGTTCTATAGAAATGGCTTGTATTTATGTTGTACGTACATTACTATAAACATGATTCTGCCCGCCATAAGTAAGCATTTCTTGTCCATTATCTGTGATTACGTTATGAGCGTCGTTACGCATGTCTCACGGATATGGCACATATATAGAAGATATTCTTATGAATACCTAATGAATGGGATGAACGCTCGTACCAATCACGACCATTACTGTGTGAACTATGAAATGTTCCGACTTTTATAAATGATTATCCACGGATCTTTTTGTGGCGTATTTTATATTAATACACAAACAAGGATTACTCGTTCAGAGGGTGCGTCGCCTTACGTATATGCTTATCGAATATGTGAAATTGCGGTAACTTTTTATTGATTTCGTGGCGAGAACGTTCAGAAATAACAGGGCCATTAAAAAGTCACATTAATAACTGCGGGAAGCATATAATGTATCCATATCGCAAGTTTAACTTCGATTAAGTATTAATCCTTTATATTTATTGCCCCATCTCTTTTAAATAAAATGTTCTCTTTTGTATTCTGCACTTAGGTTAAGTGCAATACTCTCTAGCCCTAGAACCACTGCGGCATTACTGATATTTTCTTTAATACATACAGATCGCAGCAAAAAGTAGGTGACCTCAATAAAGAATCACCTCTGCCCACTCCCATTGGGATGGAAGACACCAATAAATACAGATGTTCATTTCTTAAACGTCCAAGTGGAGACTAAATCGGCCTTTCGTTTGACGACTAACGCGAGAGCAATTAAAAAGTATCTCAAAGGTTTTTCCACGGGCTGAAGGAAACTTAAATATGGCAAAAACAATTCATTCGCGACTCGTGTATATTTTATTAAGTTTAAAGTAGCGAAAGATGTTTTAAGTTGCAAGAATTTCTTTGTTCTTTATGTGAGGCACTTTAAACAGTGATCTGTGTCAGACACATGTTTCATTATTTTAAGGAGTTACACATGTTCCGAGAGGCATACAAACTATGCTTTGCCGTCAGCTTAACTAGCCTAGTTATAAAGCTCGGAGTGATGGTGGCATTCAGCGCACAAAGTACGAATCACTAATAACATCGGTAATTGACTTGCTTTCTCCTACTAAGAATAATGGATTTCTACTTACATAACTTTAGTGTTATAAGTTTTTATATGTTTTGTGTTTCGGTCATTGGTGTGTTTTATAAATAAATAAGTAGATTTGCTATACGATATGCGGTTATTTAATTATATTTTTTATATAACACATTTATATCCCCTTACATAAGAAAGTTAGTGATAAAAGTGTTTACGTAACTTGTTTCGTGATGAATTCTATAGATATCTTGGAATTCAAAAATTAAACACTTTACCTTCAGCTTTGGTCTCAGGTAGATATAACTCAATTCCTGCAAAGGATCCTCGACCCGGCGTCGGTATTAAAAAGTAATAAAAATACTGCGCAATGAGAACCCGTAAACTATTAAATTTAATGAGTTCGTGTCGCGAAAATCTAAAGGGTATTACACTAAGACTTCTGTTTAGGCGTTTTTTGCTTTATTTCGTTACATTTCACTTAATTTCGTTTATATTTCTCACAGGAATTGTATGATATAAAACGCAGGAAAACTGTGAAATTCGGTAAGACAAAAAATACCCAATTTTATTTCGCTTGTTAACAAACGTAGCTATTTACCGAGTAAGATTTGTTTAATTCTGTCTTTTCACTTAAATTGACTATGAACACTAAGGGATTTCTCTAATTCGAAAAGAAGGAAAATTGCTGTTGTAATAATTTTATAAGGTCAATTTTTACAAACCCACTATTTTTGTAGGTACAATTATATTGAACTGCGATACTTACCAATAAAATATGAGCGTATTGTAATAATTAATGACTACACATATTGTATTGTTTCAATAATTTACAATACGCTAATGGCTGCAATTAATCCATATAAATGCGTTAATAACTGCAATCTAGTGAATCATCATTATGGAAACGTGTCAAGAGGCCGTCGGTGGCACGCGCCGCACTCACTTCTTTTTTTACTGGCGTCCGTCGGCGGTGGCACTCCCAGACCACCTTGTTTATTTAATTCGCTTACGTGGACAAACCCCTTAAGTTCCTTGTCCGTTAAAATGTTTTAACTCAAATATAAGAGCTACAGATAGATGCGTAAACATAGTTTTCACGAGATAATTGGATTTATCAATTTCGCCGAACTTAAGGCCGGGTTGTGTTGGAGTTGAATAACCAGCGGGACGAATTGTTGCGCTTCGGTAAACTTCCACCCACAAATTAATTCTTTGAGCAGATTGATAAATTTCCGTCGATGTGGCGCGCGTGTGCTGCTGTATTCATTGTCACTGTGTCAACTAATTATAACATTAGCCTAATTGTTTTCATACAATAATTGAAATGAACAGTTTGTTGTTATTATTTCTTCTTCCTTTAATTTTAATATTAATAAGGGCTTATTATTTTGTTATGCTAATGTATACTAAGAATTGGTCCACTTGAATAAACGAATAGGCTGTACATATATGATTCGTGGAGTTATTGAAATTGTTTTACCTTTATTTATGTTATAAAATTTATTTTGGGGTCATCGAAAATGATTATACTTTCCATGAATGTTATTTACTTTGGAAATGTTTGTTTTATGTCTCGACTACGGGTCGGCTGATATTTGCGTCACATCGCGGTCGTGACAGTTTAGTTTTATACAGATTATAAGTTTGATAGTGAAAATGTTGGATGTAATTTGTATGAACAATTAGTTTTAGAAAAGATTAATCGTATATTAATATAGTTTTGAATAATGACACAAAACATTGAAATATAAATATCTAGAGTACTACAATGTATGTATATAATATATGTAACACTTCGCAAATTGTAGCTTGTAACATATGCCAGTGACACGTGAAACAAAAAAAAACATGAAACGGTAAATTATTAGTCCTCTCAAAATAAATATGGAAACAAAAAAAGACTATACGCTTTTTAAACATGTGCTGCATACATATTAAGTGTCTATTCATAATAAAAAACATTACTTACGTAAGTTATTTAATTCCGAAATAATTATTACAAATACAATTTCTTAAGTAGCTACATCAATATGTAACAGCTATTAGAACGTTCTGGGACATCGATGAGGATAGTGCCTCAAAGTGCTATTAAACTGAAGTGTTATTTGAGAGCTAAATTGTGAATAAATGTAATTCACCTTAAGGTATCATAAACTGTTGAATTTTTAATTTTCAAGGGAATAAGCGGTCAATCCAATGAAGACGGACTATCGATTATTGTTTCTGAGACCGAATAGTCTCTCGTAGTTCCTGATACTCATGACACAATACCCAATTGATCTTAATGTGGGGTCAGGACTATGTATGTGACTGTTGGTTATATATTTTTATTTATTTTTTATTATCATACCTACAACGGGTAGGTTAAGTCTTAAGGTAGGGTATTAATGTTATTGAAATGCGACACTCAGATAGTTATTTCACTTCTATTTTATTTTTTGTGAGATTTTATATCGGAGTAGTAGAACCGGCGTATTCGTGCTGTGCTCTTGAATGGGTGCAGTGACTGTACCATTTACGGAAATTTCCTTTAAAGCCCTACGAAATACCGCGTATTTTGTGACCATTTACGCTCAAGAATACTTCCAAAAGTGGTTTAATACACATATACTTACGCCTTTTCCCAGAAGGGGTAGGTAGAGATGCTACCATGACACCCCCATTTCGCCTCTTATGTTCCGTCCCATGATGTGATAGGTGGCGAGCCTATCGTCGGTGTTAATACTTTACTAATAAAATTGTTGTGTGAAAAGCGGTTATCGGTCAGAAAAATACAGAACCAACGATTTTACAATGCATTTTTTAATGAATTATTATCTAATTGGGTAATGCTTAACTTAGTTAGTCGATTCTCTTTACAAATTTAACATCTGTATTCATTTAAAACTATTATCTGTTATTTCGATTCGTTCTGCAACTAATTAGTACTCAATACAATTTGGTTATTTCGAGTTACACCAGTGCTCTCGCAAACGAGCGAATTGTTTAAATAGTCTAACTGTAATAACTTAGTTACGCAAATTTTGGAATTAGCGCGGTATCGATACCTGAGTACAGTTAGTGTTCAATACAACATTTATGGGCGCACTTGGCCATGCGTCTTTTGGAGAAAAATTACATGAAAACAAACATTTTCATCAGGTGACCGTATGCTCGTTTGCCCCCTATAATCTTTATGTATATATTTCTTGTGTGCGTGTGTATATTACTGAAATCCTAAACGGCTGGACCGATTTTAATGAACTTTGTGTTCAAGGGGATTCGAGAATAGTTTAGATTTACAATTTGGTCGACTGGAAAATGGTTTTTTTTTTAATTTCATCAAAACAGTCCAGATTGTTAGCTTATAAATTTTTTTTTTGAAATTTTCGAATAAAAGATGTGTGTGCAGGACAACGTTTGCGGGTCTACTATTATAATCTAAAAAAACAGCCTTATCGTATTTCATTTGGTGTAAAACAGTACTGCAGGTCCAATAATTCTGCCCTCCCCATTTACTAAGGCAACACACCGGCAACCCCATAGTGTCGTGGGTATTTATGGGCTGATAACTTACCATCAGCTGAATTGCTTGCTCGTTTTTCGAACCTACACAAAAGTCTTGAACAAACCTGGACATTGCACACCGTATTATTTGTACAAATTGGAAATTCCCGACGGTAAATCATAAATTATGTATTTGGTGAAAGGTCGCAGTGGTTTTTTTACATGTCAACAATAAATTGAAGACGCCGGCATATATAACCATTGGCGTTGGGGACATCAATTCGTCTCCCAAAAATTCGACCCATGGGACGAGTTAAAGCGTGCTCAGACAACTTTTAAGAGCCACAATTTGTCTGAAGCATTAAGGATAGGTTGTAAATATGCCCCTACTCATGTTGTATGACGTAAGTTCAGCACTTTTTCATTTGAAACCTAACGACACTTATGAAGTTCTTAAAACGATCTCAATGAAAATATCAATCCAAGTATGTCGTTTGTGAGTTGTAGTCACATCTTATAAACTATTATGTTATTACGTCACAGGGGATTTTTATATCTTAAACGTTTGTAATGCAATTTCCGTTACAATATCAATCTTCGACAGTGTTATATTCTTATCATTACAACCCTTTTCAGCGGCGCCTAAGGCGTTACTACTCGAAAAAATCCGTAACGTTTTTCATATCCTTCGCTCCTCATCTGAATATTATTCGATTGCCAACTGCCAGTGAGGTATTCCAGGAAATTGTTTTTTCTTCAGAAAAGAAATATTGAATTGTACCACTATTTCTCCGACGATTGTGACATTTTAAGATATTTTAACTTGGTCCTTTCGCTTCCCTGCGAGGATTCGTGAGTTAATAAAAGTTTTTCTATTTATATAAACTTACATTGCGCCGAATCGAAAACTGGACTCGGTAAGGTTTTATTTTATGTGCGTACCCTTATCGTGGAATATGTGGGATTAGGTGGGCCTTCATAAATTGGTGTTGTTTGTCTACTCACCTGTGTATCGGCAATCTGTTCGGGACCCGCATCACACTCGGCTGCGATTCCATCTGGAGCCTGAATAGTCGTGGCACATGTAAAATGACCGTGACCATCGGCAACTGTCGCCGCACGCCCGCGCTCCTCGGGGAAATCAACATGCGATTTGTTTATTCGACTATCACTTTTGTTTGCAACTTTTGGCTGTCACCGTCGATATTTGGTTTCGAATTGATGCTTCTGAAGATGACACGTCGAGTTTGTATTTTGAATAATACGAGTAATACTTTGACAGAATAACACAAAGTATGATTGTGTATCCGTTTTTTAAAGTTAAATAAAAATATTCAAATTAGGCAGTACATACTCGTATATTGCTTAAGAATACTTTTGAGATGCAGAAACAATAACATCTTATGACCTATGACCTCGAGACAAAGACTCGTAATAATATGTTGATTTATCTTTTTTTAGGAATGCGTTATTATTATTACAATTTGTGTTAAATTACAAAAAAGCATGTTTTATTAGAACAGAAGCTAAGAAAAATAAAATCATACATTGAGCGATCGTGCTTCAAAAACGTTAACCCTGATTATTATGCACTACTCTAAAATCTTTGAATCAACATAATTAAATAACATTACGTTATGAAGTAATTTACAAAATAGCGTGAATTGTTGACACTTTGTCACAGCACATCTCGTCAATCAAACCAATTAACAAATTACACTCGTCCATTAAAACTTTACTGACCTGTTTTGAAAGTTTTGCGGCATCGGAATGACGCGCGGCGCAACACCCACGCCACGGAACAATGTAGTTTTAAACGGGTTTTGCCCTCAATAATGTGTCTAGATATAAGAAAACACAAGCGAAATTGTCGGGTAATATTAACGTTTCTGCTCAAACGAATATGTATTTCATCGCACGTAATCAATCAAGTGGGGCATGTTCGTATATAATTGTATGTACAACGTGTCTACGTCATGTGCAAAATTGCAAACCTATACCGCTCGTACGTTATTGTTTCCGAGACCATTACGATACACACCGTTTAACGCAAAAAGCGAAATGTTGAATCGCTGAAAAGCCTAGCAAAAAGCTCGCACTTCGTACCTCCTGTAATAATTGAAACTGGGATGTATAATATGTTTGCATGGACTTTGTTGTTCGAAGCGTGGCATTTCGACTATTTTTCATGTGAGCTCTTTTATTAGTTGTAAATACAGGAATACACATACAAGATTTATGTTCATGGAGGTTGTATAACAAAACAGTGTGAATGATCCGTACAGGGTGCTTGCGCCTAAATTTATTCAACACGACACCTCTGTCCAGTGTCTTGTGGGAAATAGTCGGCAACGTACATACAGATACACGGGAGCGTGAAGGATGGCTCTGGCGTTTGATACGGGTCTCAATTGAATAACAAAATATATTTCCGAACTGTAACATTGGTTTTTCAATCGCTTTCACGGAAAGAACAATCCCCATTTATCTTGAAAAGCAGTTCGGAGGATATCTGATAAGACGATCAGTAAAGGGACGTTGGATTTCTCCGGATTCGGCACGGAGGCGTAAAGTCACGAGCTACGCCTGTGCTTTACTCTGCATCGGTCTATCAATAAAGATCGACGGACGGGAAGCCCCGACGATCGCGTGCTCCACTGCAGTCGTGCCGTGACCTTTTAAAATAATTTAATCATTTACGTAACGTCTCAACCTTTACGGTATCAATTCTCCTGAGGATAATTTTATAAGATTAATTTTCCCCATCCATTAATCTCATTCACCATTATGATAGTAACTTGAGGGAACTTGTCTATCACCATTTATCTAGTCGGTTAGACATTTTCAGGCTCGAGCGAGTGCG
This sequence comes from Theretra japonica, assembly GCA_033459515.1. Taxonomy (NCBI): domain Eukaryota; kingdom Metazoa; phylum Arthropoda; class Insecta; order Lepidoptera; family Sphingidae; genus Theretra; species Theretra japonica. Next base: position 9,064,216 of record CM065930.1, read on the forward strand.
GAATCTTGTAATAAAAAGGTTCTTGAAAACTAAAGTAGGTTGCGATTTGTAAGCACTCTGCGTGTAACTGCCAGTGTATAAATGTATCTACATCAGTATGCATATATACATAAGCCAAGTGGTTGACCTTCCCACTATCATCATAGCCTAAAAGCACGTTCCTTCCCGTTTGTACCTTTTTAAGGATTTTATTATCAGCAATCTAGTCATGATTGCGTTCTGCGGATTACTATACAACCTTCAGGTTTTGTTAATCAAAAGCGGTTCGTTGTTAATAAAAAAGTTGTTAACATAAATTCTGTGCACGAAAGTAAACGCTATCATTTCGGTAGTTAGCTTTTTATTTTCTTTATAGCAAAAAAATGCGGGATCATTATTTGGGGAGGTATTAGGGTAAATTACGGGTATGGGTACAGGGCGTGCCGGTTCGTAACGTATTTATAGGTATTGCGTAGCCTCGTGTAGTTTGTTACGAAGCTCGTTACGGCCCTGTAGCGCTGTATTTGATTGCCGTGCAAGGGGAATACTAATGTTGAAACCTGTGTGATTGATCAAACACCTACATAGATGGCTTGATGAGAAATCGCTATTACCTGCCGTGTGGCCGCTACTAATGTTTTTATACCCTGGCCATTCCCACCTAATGTTTTGAAACATTCGAATGGGTTTATTTCAGCGGGTTTATTATATGCTCGCTATACTTTCGTTCGGTAGACATATCGTAAAGTTGTGAATTAGTCCCCTGGTGCGACCCTTTGAATTTAGATTTCTGTACGGCCAAACCCGTATATGTTAAAGTTGTTTTAAATTAAACATTAATTTAGTTTGCGTTTCGGATATGTAAAATAAACGACGTGTCTTCGCGATGTAGTGAACGTTAATGTTTTGGTGCATTGGGAACTAAATTTCACCGGACAACATATTAGTCCGGCTTTGTGAAGCTTACGAGGTTGCTGGTCTGTTGTTCCTTCCTATTAGCAATAATTAGTGGCGCAGATCTCATCGACAAGGGTTATTCAATTACGACTGGGTACGGCAACATCGCTCTATACGAGCGTTGACAGTAAAGTTGACTAACAAAATTGTCCCCGCCAAGTTTGGAAAGCCACCCCTGGCGTGTTTGTCAAAAAGTCACCCCCGGAGTCGTTTGGCGGCTCTTAACGTCTCTGATTAGTTTTTATGGTCGGCCAATACATCTTTACTTTCAAACTTTAAGCGCAAAATATAAGGAAAATGTGGCTTCACGCTAATGTGGCAAATGCTTCACAATGTTTCCGCTCACTAAATCGAATCATAATGGGATAAGTGGAATAGTTTCTTATTACTTCAACCGTAAACGTAATGTTGTTTTAAGATTCTTTCGTCGTGCTTCGCCCTCCCAAATGTTTTGTAACGACAATCTTGACCGTTCTTTTTTATTAGAACCAGTTATTCAGTCACAAGCTCACCCTAGAATTCCCAAAGTTGTAGGCAGAAGGATCAATACTGTCGCCCACGTTTCACCGAACTTATTACCTTTAAATGATATAAATGAACTGAACTCGTTCAATAGCAATTTACTTTTGTGTTTCGCGTTACTAATTCATTACTGATAAACAGAACGTCAGAAGTAGGGGAGCAGCGGTCAGTCACGCGTGGATTTGCCGTGGTCCCGATTTAGTCGGCGGCTTTATGTCAACAGATATAAAGACTAGAATACAAAAGCCGGGCTTTAAAGCATCCGTATGTTGGCTACTAAAGCCGGCGGACATTGCACCCAGAGGGCCGCTAATTTATCATTGTTACAGTGCCTCAAACGAAAGCAATTTTATCTAGTTTTTTTAGATGTGATTCCTCAGGAGAACTCTGATTAAAGCACATTTGCCGCCGGCCAATTAAGGCGCCGCTAAAAGAAAGTTTTAAAGAAATCACAGAAGCCAGTGGGAGATTAGGTCACCGATCATTTGCTTCTCGAGCAATTTTGTAAGAAGTGAATGTTCTAACATGTTCCGCCCAACCTATCCTCTCTTTACAATGTGTGGCACTGCATTCCCCAGACGTCAGTATTAAAGTTAAAGAAGAGTAGTAGAAAAACTGCATATCTTCAAAATGCGATTTTGTATGCATGAGCTCATTCTATTCCCAGCGCGGTAGTACGTTTGCCATTTAACAGATCTACAGATATCTCACTTAAAAACTTCTGTGGTAATAAGAGCAGAAATTGTTAATACAAGAATTATTAACTGTGGGGAGTACGCGACACTAATTAGTATTCAGTACGGCGGTTGTCGTTAGTGAGAGTGTAAGAGCGTGAAAATTATTATTTTTGGTTATTACCACGTCGTAGAAATCGGTTATCAAAGGTGAAATGTTAATTCTTGATTTTATAACCTCTTTTTTAAGGCCAGAGTTGGAACTCATTAATGAAGACGGGAAAGGCTCGGCCCTGATTTAGAATTTACATTACTAAGCATAGGCTTTCGTAAAGACAAAGAACTTTTCTACAATTCGGGTGGCAAATAAACTTCAACTTAAAAACAATGTTACTTTAAAAACATCGAAGAGGCGAATAATTTAACTACATTATTCAAATAGACAAATAAATAAATCTATATTACTTAGCTTGCCTTCTCAATGGTATTCTCGTCAAGAAGTCCTGTATGCACAGTTAAGGGCAATTATGGGCTGTTACAATATAGTACAGTACTTTTATCCTCAATAAACACAAATACAGTCCTGAAACTGAACTCACGCAGCGTTTATCCGTCTGCATCTGTCGCTCGTTTTATATTCCATTAACAAGATTCGATTTTTTTCCAGTGACTAAATTCATCCGCATCGGCATCGCTGACAAGAATGACAATCCGCCCTACTTCGACAAAGAACTGTACGAGGCTGAGGTCGACGAGAATGAGGACATACAGCACACTGTTCTCACCGTCACCGCCAAAGATCACGACGAATGTAAGTACACATGGGGTGAATAGATACAGAGGTGATTAGGCACGTTACTGGTCATCTTGTTCTATGATTAGTTGTTTAATATTTTTAAATAGTCTTGGTGGAATTTTGATTAAACATAATATATTCCCTTTTTATTTCTTCATTATTCGAATGGTGGGTCTGCCTTATTTCCATTAAATACGATAAGATATTCAGGAAACAATATATCATGTAAAATTTTAAAGTTAATTACTCGACCAGTTTTGTTCCCAATCACCTTTGTGTCTTTTTTCAGCCGTAATACAAATTTTTACTTTTTTGTCACGTATTGCTTACGTACCCTATTACGAGGAGTGTTCGCAAACAAGCCGATTGATAGCAACCTCACGAGACTACTTCACTACCGCATGTTCGATACAACAAAGCCAAAAATATTGCGGAATACGTTTACTTGTTGGTTCAGATTTTATCATTGACGTAAACGAAATTCAGCTTTTTGAATACAAGCAATTGCATTATCAATTGTGGTAATGTATCGGGTTATTTTAAAATTAACACACGATATATTAATATTGGCCTAGCAGAAATGATATTTAAGCCAACTCTTTCGGATAAACCATTTTAAATTAATGACGAAATTAGTCATAATTTGTCCGGAATATAACTATTTGTAGTTGGATTAGAGTCAGGCGGCCGATCACAAAATCATGAGCTAAATCCTTCTTGCAACATGCTATAAATATGTTACGCCGAGTCTGTGGTAGTGTGCAGAGATAAAAGCAGAAACAATAAGAAGAGAAGCTACACGTTCGAATCGGAACTGACAACGATTTAATTAGTGCTCATCGAAATTCCAACTCCAATTAATGTCTTTCCAAATGTCCGTTAACGAACAAAGGATTTCAAAAATCCAATATATCGGTTACAGATTTGTGGCATAGGCATTGATTTGAATTGCAATAAGGACGAATTTGTTATGTCGAGATTAAACACAATATTTTATGGGAAATTAAAATATATTAGAAGATAACCCAAATAGTTGCAATATCGCTAGCTATTCGGAGCTCCGCTCGATATTTTTACAAAGAAAATTGCAAAATTTCTTTATTCCCCATACACACGAATGGTAATCGAATAAGTATTAGAGTTTCGGGAAGAAAAATATACCCGTCACGTGTACCGATCCAATATAATTTGCCTTTCAATGTTTACGCGTTCTTTTCAGTCCAAATTTACAACTTCTATTTTTAAATTATTGCTCTAAAAAGAATAGAATATTAAAATCAAGTAGCTTCTTGATTTTAATGAATTTCTGAATAACACGCCAAAGAGAATGGAATACAATTTTTTTATTTATATAATATGCTATTTTTGGACTTGCGATTCTTACTTCTTTTTAAGTCCGTTGAACATTAAAATTATAATTTTGTTATTCTCGCTTTTTATCACTAATTAAAGATCTTATCATGTTGTACTTAAATATACATCGCGTTCTTTATTATTGAAATGTCGTCAAAGCAGCTAATTGTATCTGTGAATCCCTACGTAAAACTATAATTTGCCACTAGGAAATTGAGGTCAATTTTGTTTCATAAATTTTGCTAAAAGCTGGTATTGACAAAGCATTCTGACCTGAGTATGTATTTTCTTGAGCCATTGTTCAAATGCTTTGTGTTGCAAACGCTTTGTCCGTTTTCTTTTAAGGCGATCTAAAAATTGTTGATGTTGTGATCTTTGTTTTGTTGTAACACACAGTTTGATTGTATTTTCTATGTGTTTATAAACTTTTTATAAGTAAGAGAGTAATCAACCGCGAAGAATAATATCTTAGTAACTTGAACGTCACAGACATGCCATGTTGCCCAATAACCAGTTAAAATATAATAAAACTACATACACATACATAAATACACGCCTTTTTCCCAGAAGGGGTAGGCAGAGGTGCTACCAGAACACCCACGTTTCGCCTTGTATATTCCGTCCCAAGATGTGATAGGAGGCGAGCCTATCGCCATATCGGGCACAAATTTCTGACTCCGGGCTGATAATGAATAGAAAAATCCAATATCACTTTGCCCGACCCGGGATTCGAACCAGAGACCTCAGCTTTGCAATCGTACCGTAGTACCACTACGCCACCGAGGCAGTATAATAAAACTAAAAACGATGTTTATGTATATTTTCTGACACACATAATATATACTCGTAGTACTGACAGATGTTAGATTAATGCTCCATATATTTTATAATCTCAATAAATATCGCGTAACTACACAACCTTGAGGCAAAAATTAATGTTAATATTTTATCCAGAAAACATATTTGGAATATTATTATTAAACACATAAATTTAACAGATGTACATTTGAATCCAACAAAAGTAACCTCTGTTTTGTTTACGCCCCAAAAGGATTTTCTCTTGAAGATATAAATAATCCTCGCGTAGACCTGTTTTATACAACGCGGCCAAGTTTGTATACCCATACACTGTGCTTGAAATGTCTAGTCGCGGTTTGTTTTTCCGACTTGTTATTGCTGATGTGAATGCTGTACGTTATTATAACGTTGGCATAGAGTGCTGCATCGCACATACACACACACACACACACACACACACACACACACTATAACATTGTTAGAATTTGATTTAATTTTATGTTATGTCTGCAATTAAATTATAAAACATACATGTATTATGGATATGGAAGAGCGGGGTCGTCTGGCACAAGTATCTCAATAATTAATTGAATTCCCCAACCTTGTATTGTTGTTAAACAAATTTGTTTAATTAGTAAAGATTATTACTTTATTATTATATAGTGTCATAGACGTGAGAGTTTGGCACATGTCGGAAAGTTTATCCCGAGCTGGTATAAACACATGCACACGTAGTCGGTACTCGGAAGTCGGTACGTCATTACCTACCAGCGTTTTCGTTTGATCGATGAGCTCGCACAGTTGCTACGATACATTACATCGGAGAATTTTGCCTCGATGCCAGACAGGCACACTTCGCCCCGACCTCGGGCCTTATTAAACTCCCAACCTTTCCTGTACCTTTTCATAATGACATTACTGTCGCAAATTCTCTCAGAGTCGCCAATATAATTAACTGGAAGCAGGTATAATGCTTAAAATTACTTTCTTCATTGAGCGTTCGACGATCTGTTATGATGAAGTGTCCCGCGTACCTTAAGCTACCCTGGTTTTATTTTACCCAAAGGAATATTTCGGAGGCTCTGTGAAATTGAAGTATTAAATTTGTTATACATTCCGAAGCCTCTATTCAGGGCACATACATAATCGAGTTTATATGGATTAATAATGTTGAATATTTATCCTTATCAGCTCATATACTTCCTAAAAGGCCCCTTCTACGATTAAAGGGATTTAGTCTTGAGTCCACCATACTGATTTAATGTGGATTAGTAGACTTCACACAGCTTAGAAATTCTTGGAAAATCTTCTTTCGGTTTTTCTCAATTTTATCATTATCATAGCGAGCTATAGTCTCATGACTCCAAAAAGTTGGATATGTGTACTTACGTCTCGAACCCACGGCTCCTGTCTCGGCACTCCGCTTTTTATCAACTAACCTACGGCTCACATCATTACTATACCATAGTAAATTACCATTACTTTGTTTTATTTAACAACCTCAATTAAATTGTCGAGGCACATAAAAGTCTTTGTACATAAGACGTCAATACAGCCTGCAGTGACGTACATTCCGGAGCTTAGGTACTTAGTAAACGAAATGAGAGCAGATACCAACAGGCTTCCTGTTTTTATTTCAACGGAAGTTTCCTGGAACCGTTACTCAGTATCCAAAACTACCTAGTATTAAATTGGATACGTAATTAATCAGTAAAATCTATCAGTTATTTAATATTCTTGTACAGAAACAATTACGGTATGATTTTTCTTATTGCGATGAATGGCGAGACGAGCATGCCATTCGCCTGATGGCAAGCGATACGACCGCTCATGAACAGTAGCAAAATTAAACAACACCATGAATTACAAGGCAATGCTTGGCATTCCATTGCGTTCGCCATCCTGAGACATACGATATTAAGTCTCATTATATTCAGTAGTCACTGACTGACAGTGCACTTACACTGCTGATTGAATTTGATTTTAAATTGCTCACTTCGCTACAACCATTCTAAAAATATAAACGCAGTATAATTGTGACGGAATACTATTAATAAAGATTGCAAAAAGAAAAGCTAAGTTATATCCAACAGTAATAAACTTGAAGTTATTTATATCGCCAATGATAAACCGTACCTGCGTAATGTGTAAATGCTGTTATTGGTTACACTTTAAAAAATATTTTCCTCTGCCGTCATATAGTATGAGCATTAAGCACAACATGCATTTATATATGAATGTAAATACAAAAAAAAATACTTTTGATACACCTACCTTCAGCACATTTGGGAAATAGCCAAAATTGTGCAATCAAATTTTTTGAATTATAAATATGCACACTCTAAAACCACATATTTTACTTATAATATTTATTATAATAATGAGACGCGGAATCTTATAAATTTCAAAATAATAATAAAAACTAACATTTTATTTTTTATCTAAATACGTCCCAGCTCTTAGTTTTAATCAAAGCGGTAAAGCAATAAAGGGAGTTATCGGGGCTGACCCGGTGGCCTCAAATCTAAACGATAAAACCCTTTAATAAAACGTGTTACAATATAATCTGGATACAACTTTGTGAATAACTACAGCCGGTACAATTGACGAGAGAGCAAGCAAGATCTCGTCTTACAAAAGTTATAAATTCTATTCGTTTGGTAGAAACTTACCAAGACGTGGGTACTGCAAACGCTTAAGTGCTCTCTTACATCCGCTCGGGAAGAATTTTCAATCTTTTATTATTTCTGTCCTGCTCCACTTCAGATGTTTTTGCAGATATGAGTCTAATTGAAATTTTTATACAAGCGTAATTTTTTATATAAGATTTTACATTCCAACCAATTCAAATTACAATTTCAGGTCATATTATTCGAATAACTTATTACGTAATTATAATTTCTGCGAACACGCCTCATGTACTCAGAGAGAAATTAGTTCTAAAACAACATGCCGACAGACGTTCTTATTTGTCAGCACTGTTATACCTGTGAGAAAGTTTTCTTTGTAATGAGCAAAGACTTTCTGTAAATGAACAATCATGTACAGTTAACGCTCACGCTATTGTTTCGTACTCTGTTGAATCTCGCCTTTGCGAGATTTATATCTTTATATAAATACTAAAGGTTTATTTTTCTATTTTGACGACGATGCGCTGTATCAATAAATCTTCCTTTAATGACGCCGCGACGTTGTTCTGAAAATGAAATAATCCAGCAAGTTGGAATTGTATTTATAATGTCCCACAGCGGACACGTGCCAAGACTGGCGTAAAATGACGTTGCACTATGTGACTATAGTATTACGCATTAGGTTATGTGAGGAGGTTCTGCAGCGCTGCCGCGGGCGCCGTCGCTGCGTTCTCAGTATTAAAATTTCCAAGTGTCTCTAACAGATGTCGCCGAGACGTCCCGATTCAATCCCGCGCTTAAACTGCCTCCGTTCCTCTTTCTCGAGAAAATTAAGCGTAAGCGACAAAATACATCTACAAACATATATACGCCCGCAGCTGTGCATACAAAAGACGCAACGGCCGCGTCGCTGTGACAAATAACAAACTACTTTTTACACTGTCCGGCTTTTTAGTACGTTTCATTTCATTTGTGCGCGTGCAATGCAATACCGCTATTCAATTTGAACTTACCACTTTACCATTGCAATCGGCAGATATTAAATTCCTCGGATGATTAATTTAAAATTGGAGTTAATGTCAGAGTAATCCTCAGTGCGGTTCTTCGCATAGTAATTAATCAAGAAAACAATTTGAGAAATGCTTATCTGTGTGAGCTCGCGAAACTGTAACTTGTTCTCGTTAGGTTAGTTTAGCGAATATGTGGCCGGTTGTCGCTCCCTCGCGTAAATATGTAGTATGTACTGATGAAAAGCAATTAGTGGGAATAAACTTTGTCCCGTTACTTATTTATATTTAAATCGCGCATTTATATTCAGCACGCCGGTTGTTATTGGGAGTATCGGCCGGTTTTATCGTTACAATATCGGAAATGTCTCGAGAAAAGTTGAAGGTCGAGACTGCTCTTGATGTCGAGTGCCGCTTCAGAAAAATTTGCTTAAAGCGCTTAAATATAATTTTTGAAGATTTCGGTCCTGTGTAAAAATAACCAATGCCTCCCGGAGCGAAGATACGTCACATCATTTAACAGAATGTCTGTAAGTAAGTGTCGGTGTCCACGCTGTAATAGATTCCATGTGTTCGTTACACCGCGGTCATTAACTCGAAGAATGGGAGATTACGTTCACTACTCAATTGATTGCCTGCAGTTGGAATAAAGGAGTTGATCTTTAGCCACCCATTTATCTAATTCCGATTTGCAATCAAATCAGATCGTCGAGTTTATACTCGTAGTTGGAACATAAAGATGTCTTAGACTGTGGAAATTATATCAATCCAATTTATACTTTGGATGCAACTTCAAACCAAAACGTTCACGCAAAAATTAATAATTGGATAAATTCATAAAAATAATTTCAAATAACTGTTCGTTTCGTATTGAGCCGCTGTGTTTTTCCGTTCAGCGAAGCAGCTTTCAATAATATGACTCGCATGACACAGATAAAGTTGGCTTAACTCAAAGAAATGCTAGCTGAAGTGGCAGTAGCTTGGCCACATGTGTCGCGCGGCCGGTAATAGTCGGGTCGAACGACATCCCGACTAGACACCACGCGACATACGCCTTGTTTCAGCAAATAAGTAGTCTTCTCATATACTGATGAATAAAACAAAAAATACCATTGTTACCAGCAAAATTCGACATACTAAGCTTTACTCATATACTATTAATAAACACACTGAAACCTTCTCTTAATATGTGCTTAATTATCCCGCAATTGTATGATTTTAAATGGGTTGAAACATTACGTATTTACTTACTGAGTCCAAATATATTCCGCGTTTGTGTTAAGAAACCGATGTTTCATTATGTAGTCTTTGTATTACAATTATGGGAGATATTAATACTGGAAAAACTTTGATATAAAATCACGCAGATAGGTTATCCCGCGTCCAATTAAAGCGGCAATATTAATAAACTTGGGTAAACGTCTCGACGAGGGCCAAGTGTTGCACGCGAGCCTCGCGCCATAATTGCTTTCACATTTATATTAAGGACCTTTTCGTACAGCGGCTAACCACTCCATTCTGAAAACATACATCATCGCCTAGAGACGTTTGGAAACTCGACTAAACATTTTAACCTTGCTTAAATATGTACTGAAATCAAATTCACCAAAATTGAATTTATTTTCATCAATAACTTCCAAATTCTGACCTTTTTTGCGAGTGAACACATACAGACGTTGCCGAGTTGGTCTCGGGGGGTTCCCAAGCTATAAATTAATTTTACGACCTGCCCTTAAAAGCTTCAATCTGAAATTAAATTGCACCAAAGTTATTCGCCGCCAACATGACTTCACTAAAGAAATGGATATTGAGCTGTTTGCGTCTTTCTTTCTCTTAATGGAATGTGTTGAAACTGTCATGTATTTACTGGCTTACAATTGCTACATCGCAGATACAAGTGAGAAATAAAAACAAATTGTATAATTGCAATAATTAAAAGTTAATAGGGCCGTGATCTAAGAGTGTCTGTCGGAATGGGAGTTATAAATCAACGTTCACTATCGGGCGTGCGCGGTGCTCTAATTAATTCTGCACCCGACACATTAATAACGCGCTTTAATTGTGGACGCCTTTCGGCGCTTTCATCTTTAACTTGCGCGATTATATTCAGTGGAGTCTCGCACTCCGACCGCTGCCGCTAATGGATGATAAAACCAACGTCAACGCGGCTAACAACGGTATAAATTAAGGAAACCCCTGAAACTCGTGATGAATAACGTCACGCCTCTTAACATTCGTATGTTTTGACTTAACTCCGCAACGCTTTTAAATATAAACGCTCGGCTTATCTTCGCAACGGCCTCGGCAGTATGTCGGTTGCCTTCCAAATTCATGACCCCCAATCAAAATGAACACCGGCAGTACATATTGAATATAATAATATTCAAATTATGCATAACCGCGCGGGGCCCGGGTGTGTGAATGAATATGTATGTAATTGTTATTCCGATTACTTATTACGTGGTTCGGTTATTAAGTGCGCGGCAGGTCAGTACACATGTAGGTCAACGGCTGGAGGACTCTCGTCTGGAGTGTGGTCCTTCATTTGCGTCCGCTAGGTCGGCCGGTCCATGGCGTCACGCTGAGTGATTGTCTCGCTAATTTCCCGCGACGTAAACGATCAGGGCCCGGCAGCCGCGTCCCTCAGCCCCGCCCACACACCAACACATTGCTCTTCGTCCTTGCTGCCTAAAATCATTGCAGCTCCACCAATTAACTTTTTTTTTCTACACTGTACTAACCAACTGTCGCCGCGTGTAATTTTTCCTTCTGCGAGTGATTTCTATACGGGCATTCATTTTTAGTCATACAACCTCAACAAAAAAGAAAATATTTAAACGCGAAAATTAACGTAAGCATTTTTAAGCTTAAAAATAAAATTACTATGAATTTTCCTCATTACGAATCGTCTTTGATTATATTTATTAAGTTGATTTAATCCTAGGAGATTAATATACAACAAATTCTGATTCGAAGCATATGTATCGTTATTAATAAACGAATCCGATTTTCCTACTATTTCAATTAAACGCACGAATATAATAAATTCAATACGAGCGACAATTAATTAAATTTAAACGGATAAAGTGTAACGAGAGCTAAATACCCTGATGTAAAAATGGATTATTACGTTAAACAAGAGGAGGAACGGAGCTTACGAGAGACACTGAACAAGGGTTTCCAAGTGTTTTGCGCGATGCAAATAGGCGCGAACCAGTCGAGGGCACTTATAATGACGCTGAAGTAATATGCGGCAAATATTTTTATATTAAATACACCTTGGTACAGACATGCCGACATTAATTGAAAACACTTATAGAATATCGCCTCAGTTTAACACAAAAAAGAAATATGAAATTATATGAAACGATGTAGCCACTGCATATTTCTATCAGCTTTTATTTGTTATACGAGTATAAGAGATTTTTTTCTCATACACGTTGTTTGTAATGTTGATTTTTTTTATGTGACGCTTAACTCAATCATTTTAAACGACCTTACTCATAGGCAACCTATTTTAGTAATCAAATGTTTCGTCCTTTTCCAACGACTTTTGTTTTTTTTTTTTTTGTATTGTATCAGCCCATATACGACCCACTGCAGGGCACGGGCCTCCTCTACAATCGAGAGTACGATTGAGAGTGGTTAGGCTATATAGTCCACCACGCTGGCCCAGTGCGGGTTGGCGGACTTTCACATACCATAGAAATTTATACAAATCGCTATGGTATGCAGGTTTCCTCACGATGTTTTCCTTCACCGTTATAGTGCGTGGTGATTGACTATGAATACACACATGACTCCGTAAAGTCAGAGGTGTGCCCTGGGATTTGAACCCGCGACCACCGTAAACATGTAGGCAGCCGCGTCTGGTCCGTTACCAACAGGCCACCACGCACTTTGAATTTAGTTTTAGCGAAGAAGACAAAACATTCGATGACTAAAATAGGTTTTAAAACTGTCTATGAATAAGGCCTAAAGAGTTTTGATTCAGGCGTAAAAATCTTCATCATGTAAATAATACTACCTATACCACCAAAACGTGGATAGGCATACTATAATCAGCTTGTTAAATTACTTTGGTTATATGAATATTGAAAGTGAGGCCTTTTGCAAAATTCCAGTCCGCAGCGATCCTAGGATGATACTTACTTAACAAGTATTTAAATTACCAATGAATATTTATAAGTCGTCAACAAATTTATTTCGTCCACATGTTTATCTTGGCTTGAGACTGTAACTTGATATAATCCGTAGACGCGATTTACGTAATCGGCGGACGAAAATGGCAACAAAACGCTCCCCGCTCGGGGCACAATCTCAGCCAAATGTAATGCAGGCGTTTTGTGACACTTGACAAATTGCGTTATGATTCTGTTGCCGCGCCTTTTCAACACTGTAACTTAATTTTGAATCTACCCGCGTGTTTATCCTAAGCGAGAAAGTTTCTCCAGCTGGCTACAAATACTTTGATTCTTTCTTAGTTAATACAGCGCAGGCCTGTGAACGAGCAAGTTTTGTTTGTAACGAGAGCGTCTACCTCGAGCCAGCCGCACTCTGCTCGAGCACTCGCTGTCAAGCTGTCCAACTTGCCTGGGCACTTTATTTCTTGCGCCTCCCACGTTTTCCTCTGATTAAGCTCTTTGCAGCTTGCAACTGATATTTAAAGCAGTAACGCAAGATTAATGTTGCGAATGAAACTTGAAGCTTATTTAGTCAAAGCTTACTTAATCACAAAGTTAAGAAATAAATCCGGAGTACATGTTAAGTAGCTTAGTATACAAATGGTTAAAGATGTGTGTTTGCAACATTTGTCAGGCCGTACCACACTTCACTCCAAATAGATACTTCTTGAAAGGCAACTGACTTGTGTTAATATGTAATTGATTTTGCACACAATCATGCGCATCTACGCGCAACGTGAGGAACGTCTACTTCTATGATCCGTCAGTGTCATTGCGCAAATATATTTCGTTTTTTTTTAGTGTTCATTATGTTTAAATATACCAAAAAAAAGTCACTTGTTGTTCGAAATGGTATAGAATGAACACCTGGAAATCCAGTGTAAAAATATGGTATAATTTTTCATAGGTAAGTAATATTTCATTTTAATTAATGCACGTGATCGGGGCTCAAGTTATGATGGACTTTATCTCTATGGAAAGTTATCTCTTTCTCTCGTTACTGTAATCAATATATTTGTCTTTTGCACACATCACCTTGGAAACGTCTTGTGAACACGCTTAACACTAGTGTCGCGATCACATGCATTCTATTCAGATCGATGTCCTTAGTACTATTCGTAAAATAATGTTTATTTGTACTTTTTTGTTATTGACACGATTGCGCTCAAGATGAACATCCTGCTTATGTGTAAACAAATTTTAAAAATGATGTAATGTTCTTCTATATACGATTAGTTTAACCACAAATAATGTTATGTTTTGTTTAATGTTTTCAAAACGCGTTGAAACAAAATCATAATAACTTTATGCTACTTACACGTCGTGGTAATGAATGGTTCCCGATCTGTCAGAGTTGTTTATTCAAGTTACTTCTTGGAAGTTAGTTTGATACAGAAAGATATATTACGAGTTCAAGAAACAGATGTGGGCCTAGTTTACATTTACCAATTTTAGTATGTATAATTGTATAGACAAACTAAGTTTAGTAAATTACAATTATATTTTTGAACTTCCTAAATATTTTACAAAAATACTGAAATGCCATTTTTTTATTTCCTTTATAAAAATCATTTACAATATTATAATACCATTACAATAAAAAATTGTTTATCAAAAAATTATATTCCATCTATCGACAAGCTTATCAACATTGTTTTATACAATAATATTTCGTGCACATCACTAAAAGCCGCTGATACGTTCTCCGCTTACCTCTCTTATAGCATAGTGTCATTTTGGAACTTGAACAAAATTGACATTGCGCGGTATCTATTGGAAATAATCTGTGGTCCGCACAAAGCTCCACTAGTGATCTTATATGCGACTAACATTCCGGAGATATTAATCAAAGTTGAGCCAATAAAACGCCATCGAGAAGGCGACGTAGCGTGTTAAAAGACCTCTACGCTGCTACGCTACTACGCTGCTACGGGACTACGCCACGTAGTAGTTTGAAACTAACTCCGCTTTATATTATGTATTTTTCACGTTTTCTCTTTGTGTAAAATTGTTTAACTTCGCCACATAAGTGAAACTATTTCAGCTTCATGTGTAATATAGTATTCTTAAAGTTTTTTAATGTAAAAATCCAGATTTTGCAACGTTGAATTAATTACTTCTTTTAATGATTATTTTATATTAGATCACGCTTCATTAGTCATATTTAAAAATCGGTTGATACACAGGCATGAACCGATCATTGAAGTGTGAATCTTTTACATATTAAGTACGCACAAAATATTTAGTATATTTTTTTTATTCAGGCGTGAAAATTCCACTTCCAATTCTACGAACAAAAAACAAGCCTGTTATGAGAGTATGTTATTGTTACATCGGTACGAATTCCTTATTGAATAAGATAACCGCATTCCCAATACATTTGTAGAATAATCTTTATTCGTGTGTAAGTAGACCGTGTAACGCGATTAGCTGCGTGGCCAGCACTCCCGCACCGTTCAGCCTAGCCCGATCCAATACTATTTTTTACCTTTTCTTTTCATTTCTTTTATCCTGTATTTTATTTTAATTCAAAACAAAATAAAAGCGTATTGATACGGCCTTATTCATAGTCATTTTATAAACCTATTTTAGTTATCGAACGTTTTGTCCCTTTCGAACGACTTTTGAATTCAGTTTGAGCGAAGAACATTCACAACAAAACATTATATAACTAAAATACGATATTAACTGCCTATGAATAAGGCCGTAAGTGTTTTACAACCAGGATTTCAATCAAAACATTAAATAAATACGTAAATTGAATCCAAAAGGCTTAGGGAACAGTAAAAATTATATACTCGGAAAGTCGTGAAATAAAATAAAATAATAGCCTCGTTCCCCGCGAGTTTTGTCGTATTCGATTCGTTCTCTCGCAGTACAAACTCTCCGCATTTCGTTTTTAACCCCAACCGAGGAACAGTCGTTATATTAATCTGTAATCTGGATTATCCCCAACACAATCATGTTCGAGACAAATACGTTATTAGAAACGCTTTATAAGCCCTTTAGTGCTTCATCTCCATCAAGGATTTTTTTGTTTCGAATTTGTAATATCACATATTGAACGGTTCTGATATTTTTAGACATCCAAGAGTCACATGCATAATATATCAAGCCATACAGGTGACTGTTGGCTTATATAAAGCATGGGACTCCTCTGTTATAGAGACCTCGATTGATAGGGCGTAGTCCAGCATGCTGGCTTTTTAGGTACGGTAGGTAACTTCATATCCATATGTATATGATTTATTTATTTTTTATTTATTTAAATTCTTTATTATTTATTCTTTACCAGGAAAAAACACTGAGATTACAACTAAACTTAAAATAAGTACAATCGGCGGCTTTATTGCACAAGGCAATCTCTTCCAGGCAACCTTTGGATGGACGTAAAAGAAAGGAGAGAGAAAGGGCAGTCTGGGGTGATATGTTATTATTTATGATATGTTATTCCATAGTATTTATTTTAAGGTATTCCTTTCAATGTTTTCCTTTACCTCTATAATGCGTGGTATTTGACTAAAAATAAATTAACAGCCAAAAAATTCAAAGTTATCCCATAGGTTCCAATGAGCCTTGATTTACGCATTCTTATTCCAAAATAAAATATATTTGCAAAATAATATTTATATGTATTTATCTTAACAAAAACGAATTTAAGTATTAAGGCCAAGAGCCGCCGAGGCACGTCCTGCCCGCCGTTTAACAAAATATCTGAGCTTAACCCACTTCGACAATCTAGAATATTCTATCGACAGTCATTTTACTGAAGGATACAATTTGCCAGCATCCTATTAGTACTATTGCAGTGATGTAACATTTTCTTAAGATCCTTAATTGAATCCGCGTGTAAGTTTCGACGCCCTTGTTTGATTAAGCTGGATTAAAACAAACTACATCGAGCAACGCAATTTCAAACTTAACTGCCATCACTTGAACTGTTCGCAGTTCTAATGATACAAACATTAAACTTCAGGCCTATTCTCTCGTATTACTCCATTTTAGTTTAGTAAATGATCTTTATTTTGTGCTCAAATATATTTGGGTGAAGAATTTTTAATATCTTATTTACTGTTACATTTTGTCCGAGACTTCGCTCGGTGTAATGTTTGTTATATTCATAGATTTAGGTTGATGGTCAATACAGAAAGCGTTTATGTAAACACGAAAACCTATTTATTTATGTCTTGGGAAAGTCGTTTTTCTGGTTGACAGGAGTCCTAAGTCTTTCTGTGCCTCTAACAACATGTATTCGAAATCTCGATCCCAATATCGTTTAATCGTTAAGGCATGGAAGCGTCAGGAACAAAGTCACATTCATATTTATAATATTAGTGAGAATAAATCGATTGGAAAAAGTCATAGATTTCAGCGATAAGTAGAAAACGATAAATCACGCCTCTCGTTATCTTAACACGCCACACACAGTACTTATAATTAAGATGTTGAAACTTTACGAACATTATCCCGGTAATTAGGCTTACGGGACAGTCGATTAATTCCGGACCCAGGATTTAGGGACTCCGGGTGCGTCCGAAACTAATCGGATATTCTCGGATTAAAAGCCAACGTGACTTATTGGAATTCTTTATCGAACGAAATGTACAAGCTTCTGAATAATACAATAGGCATTCGAGCGTACCTTTGTCTTGTTTAGACATTTTAATTTTACTAACATTACTGAAGTATATATGTACAAAACAACAAATCTCTTTTTATACAGTGCTTCGGAACATTCACTGTCTGTAGAAAATCCGTGAATTTATTCGCGGCCCGTGTTATCATAAATATGAGAATAAGAGGATGATAGAAATAATGTAGCATTAAGGCGTCGGGTGTTGCAGGTCGCCCGCCAAAATGATAGTCGGTCTTCGCGCGGCGCGGCGCGATAATTAGCCGCGTCAATATGCGCTGTGCGCACTCCTCGCCATTTGAATATTTCCCAGTGGGCGAAGTTTGCGGTGTGCTCGTTAGAAATGCCGGATGGAGTTTTATTAATGTCCAAAATGATAACGATGTGCGCGGCGCCACCCGACAGGATTACTGACGGCCGCCCGAATTAACAACTCGCTTACTGACGTCACAATGTACTCTACTCCCTATTTACGTTTTGTAAGGTTTTACATGTCCGGTGTTCACAGCGACAATGCATCGGATTACCGCCGACGCTAGTGTGTATATTGTGTACCGTATTATACGATCAGCGTCGAGTGTACACCCGAGATGTTTACGATAATCCGATCGAATCGTAAATAAAACGATAAAAGGATATTAAAAATTCATAGGAGTGCGAACAAAAATAAAATTATTAATATTTGTTCTATTGTGTACGCCGGAGACGGTAGGGACACGGGGGACCAGAAATCACATTGTGGTCTGATTACGCGTTCGCGTCACTTCCATGACGTCTTTGGCCGAAGATTTATGTGGTTGCAATAAAACCTTGTTTGAATAAACATCCCCACCGCGACGGGCTTGACAAATTGCTGGAGCTCGACGCCAAAAGTCGAGATGAACATTAGCTCAAATAATTCTTTTTAACGGCGACGAGTGGGCCTGACTCTCCGCCTAATTATTCATGTGGAAGCCGGAGGTCGGTGTCTTGCCAACTCATCCGCTGCGTTAAATGTTGTAATCGACACGCATTTTAAACAACACATTAATTGTATATCACTTATATAAGTATCTTCTTTAGTACTACTTCTCGTACACTTGCTGTGTTTAAATCATTTTTAAAAGAATATCCAATATCTTTCATGTATATGTTCGCCATGGAATACGAGTACATAAACGTAATCAACCAATAATTCATATCTCCTGAGTACTTATAATGGTATATTTTTGTACCAAAAAACATTCACACTTCTCTACGCTATACGAAGGACAAAAATCAATAAAGTGGCTCCGAAAAGGCTTTTAAAAATGGTCACACCAGATAGAAATAAGATTACGCGGACAGACGCAGCAGCTCCGATGAAATGCTCCCGATTTTAAAGCCATGGTACTTCGGTATGCGGTCGGAATAATCGAGGAAAGTTTGATCAATGTCCACATACATTTTACATTAGAGCTTCCATTAGTAATGATTTGGTTAAGAAAGTAACGAAAACGCAATGTATGTTAAAACGTTTATTTAATGTTAATATAATCAATTAATATATAAATAACAGGGATTTTTTATACAGAAATCTGGCGAACCTATAATAAAATGTTGATGTAATATTATAAATCAATTGATTTGATGGCGGCGCGGCGCGGCGATGTCGTGTTTGCTCACTCCGCACTCTCTATTGGATTCCATATTTTTTTCTTAAAGAACACACCGTCTTCGGAGGAATAATTTCAATGTTTACAGGAAAAAATATTTCCTCCCTTCACATCATTCGCGGCCTGGAGAGAGAAAATAGTCTCCACGAGTCACTTGACATGTTATTTTTATTGTTTCGGACTCGGAAACAAATAACATTTAAAAATCGGTAATTGAAAGATATAAAAGCGATGTTTAAGTTGTAGCAAGTTTTGCGGTTGAGTAAACCAATTTCTTTAGAGGCGGGTAGATCGTCGTTCGTCTAACAAAAACTAATTAAACCGAACATCGGCATGTGCCGACTCCAAGAGTAATGAATAGGAGAGGGTAGATAGAGCTCACCTCCGGCGCCGGTGCGGCGCGGCCTCCGCCTTGCACAAAAAAACAGCTCTAATAGAAGCAGTGCGCTTTTCCGACGAGATTTTAATTGAATTTCATCTTTGAACCGGCCCGGTATTATTTTGTTAAAACGGATTACGCTGTACGTAC
Organism: Theretra japonica; assembly: GCA_033459515.1. Lineage (NCBI taxonomy): Eukaryota > Metazoa > Arthropoda > Insecta > Lepidoptera > Sphingidae > Theretra > Theretra japonica. The sequence continues at coordinate 9,083,912 of CM065930.1, forward strand.
TTTTATCACTTACAATTCCTTTCAAAATGCTGTCGAAACGAAACATACATTTTAAATAGTTCCAAACGGTAAAGGTTCAATAACATATCCTACTTTGCGAACGTGGATACAACTTCGAAATTAATATTCTAGATTTATGAAGAAAACTTTGCAAAACACTCTTCAAAATGGGTCGAGGAGATTTGGAGAAATTGCTCGCACGGCCATGTTACCTCCTCGTATACGCAAGTGTAATACACCAGCGCCATTCAAGTCGATTAAAATTTAAAGTATCTGTTGGAGCACCGGGTATTTAAGCGAATAGAATTCCACTAATTGTTCGGTATTAATTACGCGGCCAGCTGCCCTCATATTACCTGTTCCTATGATCTGCTACCGTAGTGATTTAGCCAATACTCACTTAGAATTATATGTTATTTACACCCATGCAACGTTTATTGAAACCTTATACATATGTATATGCACGTCCTTTCGAATAAATGTATTGAGTTGCGCATATAAATTAATGTTGCAGTACTAAATAATTAAGTGCGTGGTGGTTTGTTGGTAACGGACCAGAAGCGACCGCCTACGTTCACGGTGGTCGCGATTTAAAATCCCAGGAAACACCTCTGACTTTTCGGAGTTATGTGTGTATTGATAATCACTACGCACTATAACGGTGAAAAAATACAAAGTGAGGAAACCAGCATATCGTAGCGCTTACCAAGAATTTCTACGATATGTAAAGCCCGCCAATCCGCACCAGGCCAGCGGAGAGGACTATATGTCCTAACCCCTCTCAATCGTACTCTCGATTGTAGAGGAGGACCCGTTCCCTGCAGTGGGACGCATATGGGCTGATATGATACAGTAAATAATGAACAGAGATTATTACTATTCACTTCAAATAATATAATATTACATAAACTCTTCTTGACAATTTGAGATAATTAGTCTGATGAAGTTAGCTTTTGTAAAACTGAGAAAAGTGGCGAATGTACTACGTTGTGCATAAAATTTTCTTAGCCAGCTCGTCGGTTACAGCGATATTAGCAAGGGATTCTTTTTATAATGCAGTTTGTTGGGTCTTTTGATAGTATGCAAAATACCGTTCTTGTGAAATATAATCAGCATTTATTAGTCTTTTAGTTCCGTCTGCTTAATTAATTAAGCGCTGTCTGGATTTTTTTCACTTGAAGATTTTGTACCGCGTATTGTTGTTAGTGTAAGAAACACATCACAAATAGAGCAGCGAGACTGAGCAGTGTGTTTGTACTCGCAAAAACCCGGCGCCGAGTGCAACCGTCACCTTAAGTAATGAATGGTGTAAACAAGTGTAAAGTACGGTACCTGCGCGTGCCAAGCGTTTAACAGAGCGTGACACCGAGGAATGCAAGATATGCCTGTTATACGGACGTGGCGGCTGCCGAGATGGCATATTCGCTGACTGTGTGCCCGTGTGCTCCCACACCGCACCACTTAATCTTATGACGCGTGCTAACTCAGCACGCAGACCCTAGCACGTCGTTTATGCCTGTTATTCCACTAATGTCCGTAATAAACACCCTTTCGTTTATTAAAACATTTCAGCAAAAATCCGCAGGTTACCATCGCGTTTTGGCACTACTTTCTTATTGCTAAGTTGTTATTACTTAAACAGTATTAAACCCGCTATATTTAGGTAAAATGGAATGATGCCAAGTTTCAATAACAAATACGCTTTTATGAGCGCCTAGTCCTGAATGCGACTCGGCCGTTCTAAACTGTATGCTGAACAACTCGAAAGCAGGAAGTTGTCTTGTTTTACGAGTAGGTATCGTTGCCGTTGGCTTTACACATTATGACAGAGATTCTCGTACATTTTGCGGAATGTATTTGTCGATAGCGACGGACGAAAAGCCTCAACTATTCGCAGAACTAGCAGAAATATTTACAGCACAACATAACTTTTGGTACAATGGCGGTGCAATTTTGTTTCGGAATTGATTATTCTGAGTGCCAAAGCCAGCATTCGTGATATGGGATTATTCAGAGGCAGTGAGGTAATGGTGATTAGTAAATGCGGCGTGTGATTCGCGTGTCCCGGCGCGGGGCGACAGACAGGGACAGGGCACGACGGCGCTGTGCGAGGCGATGTGCGCTTTGGACCCCGGCCGACCAGGCCACTCGGATATTATTCCGGAACGAGCGAACCACCCATGCATATTCATGTGCCCGATCCAGAGGCGCGTATTAATTTGCATCCCGATCCGACACCGGCATCGCTACATTGTCCATTTTAGTTTCTTTACCATAGCGCCGAGAACATTCAGTAGTTTGGGCGACAATTTGATTGTACGTGAAATAGAATCCATTAGGGGATCTCGTTGGGCGAATCGGACGCGCCGAAAAACGTTTAAAACACGCATAAGCGGCATTAATTTCAGCACACAAGCGTTATTACACACTCCATTGATTAATCAGATATGAGAGTACAATTGGCGCGATGTTGGCACGAAAGTTCCGGTCACTGTACATTGTATATTCGTTATAAATCAGTTAAATTGTCTGTTTGGTGTGCTTTAAAACACTTGAGTATCTGCGCGGGATATCGGTGTATGCGCTCAATAAATCAGCAAATGTTTACGCAACGATATGCACTTACCAACTGTAATACCGCAAACATTGAAAATGGTTTTATGAGTGCAGTCAGTGTCATAACAAGAACGCTATTCCAGCGCAAACTTCAACACTGTTATACTTTATGTGTTGCACAACGTTTCCTGGTAAAATATACGTCCAATGAAAATATTTTTACATGAGAATACATATTTTACAACGGCTATATAAAACATTCGCTATGGAACATAATTAACTATACATGATACAATTTGACTTTTAAATAACGTTTATAAAGTGCATTCGGTATTTTCCAAAATTTTAGTTTTTGGTATTTATTTTTTGTAAAAATACCATGGAGTTGCAAACAAACGAATAATAAAAGGAATTCTGTACCTTTTGTTATTGTAAAAATGTCGAAAAGCTGCACGTTAGCAAAGATTTTTAAGAGCATTGAATTTATTATGTTTCGAGAATGGAACATGTGGAGCAAATTGTCGACTTGTGCTTATACTCGTAATACGGTCCGGCCAGAGGTTATTTGTTACATTCTCATATCGCACTTATGTTGCATAAAGTATTACCGCCGAAAAATATTCACCTTTGTAAGCTGTATTGTCATGTGTTTCACATTAAATAAACCTTGGGATCGAAAGCAATTGGTTTTGTAATGACCCTTTTTATGTAGATGCAAAAATAATAGCGAGATTAACAAAGTCCTTACTAATTAAGGTAAAAACGTATCGAAACGGCGCATCGTATGAACGTACAATGCAATCACGTCGACCACAATGGCACAATCGAGATAATGCCCGCTTGGCACTGCCCACTGGTATTAAAAAAGTGTGGAGGTTTTAAAGTATCGATGGACAAAAAACAAAAAAGCAATAGTGTTAACTATAGCTGTAGGCAATTTGTATTGTACAAGTGTTTACAATTCCCCGCGGGCTTCGTGTAAAGTGATGTATATATCCGTATCACAGATGAATGAATACTGGCTCCGCGCGAATGCGCCACACAGACAGCCGCTGAAGCTGGCAGCCGTACCAGTGTGAATGTGCGCCCATTTCAAACGTACAATGCATGCGAACAACACAATGAATAGAAAAAACCATATTATTATGAAAATCCTCCGCTTGTTCAGCTGTTTAGTCCACAATTATAACTCTATGCAAATACATCTGGTTAGAATATTCAAGGAGTAATAAAGATGCGCACTTTTCTTTGGAAGACGTTTCTTGGAAAGTTGGGTATTCATGGCGATGTTCAATAATTTCTTTGAGAGTCGCTGTGGCAGCATCGAATAGACTTCGACACAAACTAATTAAAAGCGAACATCGCGCAATCTGTCCAACTCGCACAGACGCCGTACTTTCTGGACATGACTTACTACAAGCGTCTTTGCGTTGTACCAAGTAGTGAGGAGTTATTACCTTAACTTAGTGTTTACTAACTAAGCTTATTTTAGTCAACAGTGTATTCATAACAGACATTGATGAGATAATTAATAAGCATGCAACTGAAGTGATCATAATTACTAATCATCCTTGACCATACTCACCCATAACAATTAATTATTTCAATTATTGTAGGTCTATAAAAGAATGAGATGAGAAAAGAGGAGGATTGGGCTGTAAGGCCATTTTGTTGTCGAATAAAATGCGACTTCGAAGGTGTTATTTTAGCCAAGTCTTCAGTGATACAATGATACATTCTGGATAAAGTTTTAAATGCTCCAAATAATAATTGAATTGCAATTAAAATACCCAATATGAAAGAAAACTGTATTATCTCAAAATATTAATGTCGGACTACTTAACAAGAGTCATATTCACAGACCTTATAGTATTTAAAACTCAAACTCGTTTTAGACGGATAATAACTAATTATACTTTTATAGCAATTTATTGTTTAATATAATTAGTTCAATTTTCAGTAATATAGCAGTGCTGCCAACATGACGATTAAAAAAATCGACATTTTAAGACGCAAATGTATGACAGCGCTCCCTGTATATTGTTAATAGTCTAAGACAGGCATAATACTAATAACTTTCGTTGATCGCTAAGACGGGTTTTTCACCATTATTTTCGGTGATCGCTATCCAACGAAATTCGAAAATCTCACCACAACCCCTTTTCTTCTTTTATTTAACTTTCTTTTGTTTAAAAAATCAATGATATATTTCTTAGTAAATAACATCAAGAAATCAGTTAAGTTTATAATTATGTTATCAGAATTGACAATGAGGTTATAATAAGATATTATTATTAATAATAATAAATACACCCAACAATCACATACATAGTTCAGACCCCACATTAAGATCAATTAAGTTATGTTTTATTTTATTTAGTCGTGTATGTGCTGTCGGTATTAGAAACTACGATAGACTTTTCGGTCTCACAAACACCCAGACCCGAAACAAATATTTGGCTTCACAATTGTCTCTTGTCTCAAACAATTTGTTTTGTCTCCGTGCGGGGATCGAACCCGCGACCTCTCGTTTCACAGCCGGCGTTTTACCAATTGCGCCACGAGGCTGTCAATTATAATAATATTAGGGGTTTGAGGTTAATGTATTCAAATAAAAGTATAAACTCCGCCTTTTATAACTTCAACTCCCGACAACAAGGCTCTTCCACTTATGAAAAACATGGTTGAATTTTCCTCGATACAGAATGATGCAAAGGAGGGATACAATGTAGCAGGAAGTTGAAAATTATCCACACGTGATATTTTTCATTTTCACACCCATAGTGTGGCGTGTTCATCAAAAGAATATGTATGTACTTATAAATGTATGTATGAATAATATGTATGTATTATTTACGGAAAGATGCAAGCTTTTATAATTTTTTAAAGCGCACCCAAATCGTGCGCGAACATTCATTTTACATAAGTTACCGCGCGTCGACGAGATTTTTTAAATCTTTTATTTTAGTTTCCGTCCCATCGTGTTTAATAATGCATTTGTTAGACTGTACTGTCAGAAAATACAATGGAAGTCATCCAAAAACCTCATATAACGTTAAATTTTATTATGTAACTTATTTTTAATACACTATGCAGTTATAATGAAATTTGCTAGTGATGGAATATGTATAAAAACTTGCTTGGAAAAGCTTCAATGCAACCAAGCAGTTTGAGGAATGAAAGAAAGTTATAATGCAGAGCAACTTACTAATTTTTAATAAAAAACTTGGCATGAATCTTCCTTGCGTACATAAAAATGACATTGCGACACCGCGAAAGGAAAGTTATAAAAATAAATATTAACAAAAATGACACGATGGTCGGTCCGTCGTATTTTATTGTAAAGATTCTTTAATATCGTCATGTACTCATGTACGGTGGCTTTTATCCAGTATCGATTTCGATAAATGTATTGTTGGTTGGACGCTCAACTGATAAACCAATATTGTCGGCGCTCGGGGAATACGCCCATGCCATACATCGTTTTTATAACACTAGCCTTTCATATTATAACCTTAAAATTAAAAACTATACAATATTATGAATATTCATATAATTAACGTTCGTGGCGCAGTTGGTTAGACGCCGGCTGTGAAACGAGAGGCCGCGGGTTCGATCCCCGCGCCGAGACAAATGTTTGTGGGCGCACAAATATTTGTCTTGGGTCTGGGTGTTTGTGAGACCGAAGAGGCTCTCGTAGTTTCTGATACCCACGATACAAGACTCGATCTTAGTGTAGGCTCAGGATTTTATTTGTGATTGTTGGGTGTATTATTAATTCATGGACACCTTACATATTTTTATATTCAATTTTTTTTGTTGTAGTTTTGATGTAACATACTGCTTATATCAATGTTTAGAATTTGAAATAGCGTCGTGACATCTAATTCAGTTCATAAGGTAATTATTGCCTTGTTCAGAAGCACTAGACTAAAATAACCCTCATCTTGAAAGTTAAATTTAAATTGGTAATGTGCTCAAGTTTTAAAACTCATTAGTAAAGAACACGCCAAGACTTAAATTTTCGCTTTACCCCACTAAGGATCATAGATTAGCTTTTACGCACACAGACGGCTTCCATTTGAGCGCGGCATCGTACAAATATATTACTCAAGTGAGCGCAAAACCGTGCGTGGTATGACAAAATTATACGCCGGGCAAAACTAATGAAGATTTTATGGTATTTAATGGGCTAAACCGTTGTGACCGCCATGCAACAGCGTAGGTGCATTAGTGTGCCAACCGCGAGTAACGTTCCGGACGCCAGCAACCAAAGAGCGGCATTCATTACATTTATAAAGCCGTAATACTGTCTAGTGCTTTCATTTTGAAAGCAGTAAATGTAAAATGAGTAGCCGCCACTTAAAAAAAACACTCACAGAACGTGTTCATACAACGCGACCTGCACCAGTTTCCGCAAATATGTAATTTTGCATTTCTTTTGGAATGCAAAAATCGTGTTCGTACAGATTTTGAGTCGAACTAATGTAAAATATCTACTCATACTTAGCTCTCGGAAAATTCAGAGCGCGCGTCGCGGCGACCGGATTCTTAGAATCATATTCCAAATGTGTAATAGGTACCGCTTGAAAACGATTTAACTCGTATTCAATGTAAGATTTCTACATATATGTACATCTGCTAGCCAATTAAAAGCGGCTCGGCAGAAATAACCCAACCGTTCAAGAATAATAAAGTATAAATAAAGTACATATAGCTCCAACAAAGTTGGTGTGTTTGAAGAAATTGTTTCTTCGAAGTGTAAGCGTAATCAGGGTGCTCGCGAGAGGCTTGCTTAGCAAGTCACATTGTTTCAAAGACCTTTGCTCTGGACCCTTACAAATTCACCGCTGTTTTTATCGTTTTATTAGCTTTGTTTTGGAACTTTCCTCTGCGCGTTTTCCTTTTGATTTGTTTATATCTTTGATGTGCTGGCTGTTCGCTACCACTCTTTGTTGTCGGATGACAGCAATACCTCACAATGCTCCAATTTTTCTACACAGCGATTCTGATTTTTTCGACCGTTCATTGTAGTTTTTGATTGTAATAAAACAAAGAAAATAATAATAGCGGTAGCCAAGTCACGACTACCCAATTTCATTACGTTGTGAATGCGAGGAACGGATTCGAATGAGAGTTTGATTTCTCTTTGCGAGTTTTTAGATATTTCGTATCACGCTCTAATGGTTTCATAAACTATATCCGTATCTATTAGCATGTAACGCACGCGTGGCCCGTATTTATGTCTGACACGAGTGTTCAATTTGCCAATATATAGCGAGTCATTATGTATATTGCAATTTATGCATTTGGTCAACGCTATTGCCAAGTCTAGCACGTCGGAAAAAGACAAAGCTTTTAAAATAGAAAATATAGCAATTTAACGTACATATTTATGCGCCGGTGTAAATGGATATTGGCATGTCACTGAAGCTACCTGGTAAAAACCCATATTTATGAACGCAATAACCCAGAGCGAGTTGTAGGCGGTGTTAACGTCAAAAACATACACTGTGTATGCATATTTGATACGCGATTTTACGGTTTGGGAATTTGGCGTCGGTCATCGAGATAATTCGCGTATGGAACCGAACGATTGTTTCCGCATTCATATTCCACGCAGATAGGCGTAAGCGCTACTATATACATATACATGACTAGATTTTGTGAATGAGATTGCTGTAAACCCTATAGCGACTGGATTATTTGTATCTGCCGAAGCCACCGGCGTCCACAATAGTTGGAAATCAATTATAGTGACTCAAGCAAGCGTATCATCTTTCGGTTTTAGCCAGTTTTAAAATAGGTTTTAAAACTGTCTATGAATAAGGCCGATAGTGTATAGTTGTGACCGAGCAACTTATACCGGCATAAATTCACAACAATCGTCATTCCGCGACGTACCAGTAATGTCACAACTGAACGGACTTGGTTTGGGCGAGAAAAATGTCGCCGAGTTAATGCGAGATGATGTGGATATGTGCGGACAAGTGGGTCATCCTCTTAAACATATAAATTCACTGTCACACGGGGCCCTCGATGTGAACTGATGTAACACGATTACTCGCACAAAATTCACTTGACCGTGTTCCACCGTCGATTGTGTCACGAAAATATTTGCGCAAATACGAAATGCGTGCAATTGTGCACGATCACTGTCCATTCTGGTTACCTGCCTCAGTATGTCGCTTGCAATTTGTGATACTGAATTCACAATTTAGATACCGCAAAATATGCTCTAACTGGTGTCCCTGAATGTGAGTACATTTCAACAATGTATAGGCTTATGAACTGTACCTAACGATCGAAAATAATTACGCCGATAAATATGCTTTAATTAATTATATTTTTTGTTACCTGCTCGTGACAAGCAAATGTATTAATTTGTATTAAAATATGTGAGAACTATCAAACATGTTAGGCTAAACTGCTGATTAAACTGATTTTTGTTTTTTTCGTACATATTTCTAATTAATGTATGTCGTTTACGTGCATTTATATTTATCAAGACATTTTGATAATAAATACGGCAATATTCCAAATTATATACTCGTAATCCAAAGTACGTTTTTAGTAAAATATTAAGTTTATTTCGAATGTAACGTGATTTATTTCTGGAGACAGATTATATTATATACTCTATTCAGTTGTTACAAGATTTATTGGATTTATTTCGATAATCCGAGGCACATCGTATTTACTATTTCGTATAAAATATTTCAAAGGTATATTTATACCGTAACAGACATTACCGACAAAGGCTCTCAACTCACATCTAAATAATATATTCTAATGTTCTTCCATATTAAGTCGCTGAATAATTCATTACCGTTTACAATCAGTTTAATCGGAAGAGTGCATTGGTAAGTAATGGAATTTTGTTTACCGACATTTGGAAACAAACATAAGTGCCCACTCATGGCGATAATGTTTGTGCAAATGTGGCACTAACGTAAATATTATATGAATATTAAGACGGTGGCGCACATGGCTCAACACTTCGAGCTGGTGAATTATTCACAAACAGCCCCACTAGACGGGCGCCCACTCACTTTCATTCTTAAATTTTTATACACACAGCAAGTTTAATTTAAGCATTTTGTTTGTTTGTAACTGTGATGTTATGGACAGGGTGGTAAGATATCATTTGAAAAAGCTGACCCCACCACAACATATTTTTTTATTGCAATGACTGGCGAGGCATGCATGTCATTCGCTTGATGCTAAGGGATACGACCGCTCATGGACAAAACCAAAGAACACCATGGATTACAAAGCAATGCATGGCATTCCACTGCGCTCGCCATCCTGAGATATAAGATGTTAAGTCTCATCATGTCCAGTAGGTACTTTGGCTATAATGTCCTTCAAACCGGATCGCAACACTGCATTTACACTGCCGTTTGGCGGGAATTGGATTATAATTAATATAATCCGCAAAAGTGAGTGAGAGAGGCAAGCAGTTGTATATATTATACTCGAGAAAAACAACAGTTAACTTGAAGCTTCAGGCTGTTTAGAAGTGTGGATCAACAAAATTATGTTATTCATGGATGTAACAAAAACCGCTTTTGTTAAATTTTGTATTAATAATGAAGTTTGTGATTTTTACAAATATTTACTTTGTAACTCGCTGGCTAGGTACACACCCTCATTTACAGCGAAACGCGCTCACATCCGCGCCCCTGGAAACTTTGTATTAATTTCGTGACGCCGATGCTTACAAGTTCGCGTTATTTCTAGACCTATGTATTCGCAGCGCGTGTTCTGATTTACATTAACAGAATCCAAGTTGTTGGAGAGATGTCGCCACAGCCCACCCGCTCAATGTCAACATCTTGTAAAGATGGCGTAATGGTCTTACTGTAATTAATCATGCGGAGCCTGTTACAGCTATAGTTTCAGCTATCACGTCTAAATATCTATTTGTTTGTTCATCCCACAATTTAGATTCCAGAGGACGATTTGTATCAGTCGTATTCAGAATTTAAAGTTGAAACTTAATTGCCTGTTGTTTATGTTAATTAAAAGGTCGAGAAAGTGCCAACTGCTTACCTGTTTGATAATTTCCTTTCCCACCCAACCCGCGTTAAGCGAGCATGTTGGACTCCATAGTTCATAATTATATTTGGAGTATGTCAAACCGCTACATCAATGATTACTGTATCAGCCCAGATACGTCCCACTGCAGGGCACGAGCCTTCTCTACAATCGAGAGTACGATTGAGAGTGATTAAGCCATATAGAATGATGAGTCAAGAAGTACCTACTAAATTTTTATACCAACCTTTATAATTACGTTTTTCTGTCAAACTGTGATCGATATAATAAAAAGAGCAAATTACAATGTTCCTTAATGAAGAGTTAATAAACAAACGTAGTAATAGGCCGCGACGGACACATCCAGCATATCAGATCAGGCTGAAGTTAAATGGAGTCACGTCGACGATGCGACGCGGCAGCGTGACCCTTCTGATAACGCGCCCTGTGACGCCAGGGCAGCCATGAGGGCTGTTATCCTCATATTTAAACTTTTACAATACCACAGGCCCGGCGCTTACATAAATCACCAGAGCCTTCCTTCACACATCTCGCTTGAATTTAAATCGACCCCGATATAGGACCTCTCGTGAGTTAGAATCTACTTACCCCTACCACGAGAGTTTTTTTATATTTTGAATCTCATTTGTCTGCGAATAATTTATGGTTTATTTTGTAAAAGCATTTTTCTGACGTTGTCGTATTTATGGCCGCGCAAAATCGCGATTGTGTTTACTCCCTTGATAATGCAGCTTCATTAACGAGACTCAATCAAAAATGTAATGCTCTCTCATATACTTCATTAATACGGCCAATTTAACAGCAATCAGTGTGTCTTGTTATGTAATCTTAATTAGAATGGGAACATTTGTCGACCTTTCTTCGACCTCTGTGATGAATGAACAATGGGTACACCGGAGTGTAATCTTCTGCCTCAACGCAGCCTTACATACATTACATATTTTAAAATGTAAATATGGGTATTGAGGTGAGAGCATTTTCAAAGCTGTGACTTGTAAATCAGACCATTCTAAGTCAAATTCCATATACGTATATTGTATACGGAATAAGGAATTTCAAAAGTACATTTGCTATTCCTTGCCGAATTTAGTACGTCATAAATGAGATTTTTATATGATAATAATTTATTCATTTGTAACATATAATAAAACCATGTTTATCTGTATGCTTAGGATCATGTGAATATTTATGTAAATATTGGTACACGCACAAAAACAAATATTTTTACTTATACCGTTGGCAAAATTGATATCATCGAAAATTTTAATTAAACCTCTCGTTTGATATTAAATAATGTTAGCTTTTAGAGATGTAATAATTAATGTGTTTGTTGTCTACCTACACCGTGTACAACACAATTTCATGTTAGTGTGAGTTACTAATTAAACTTCGTTTTAGTATGCGCCTATGTTTGTAGAAATAATATTTCAACTTATTGCGATATATTTAAGATTTGATATGAATGTGGAAGTTTGTGTTAGCTCTGCAGAGTAAATATTTGTATCATGCTAATCTCGTACAAGATTCGATCAAAATTTTCAGAACGCTTTTACATAGTTCCTTAATTCTGAAAAATGCACGTTGAGTATACTTAGTTTTATTGTTTTATAATTTATACTTACAGTTAATTCACATTTACTTAGCAGTTCAACGTGGTTAGTTGATTTTATCGTAAAAAGCTTTGGGTCGTGTAATAGTATTCGGCGGACTGCCTGCCTGACCTAGACTTCTCCTGGAAATACTGGATTTTCGAATGAAAAAACTCACACCTGAGCAAACAATGGGACTAGGAAACTCACACACCATACACGTTTCCATAGAATCAATGAGGCATACTTGAATTTAAATTGCACAATATTTTCAGACGGAATTGAGATTGTATAGTGAAATGCAAAATACCTCGAAGCGATGTAATTGATTTTGAACAATAAAATATTTTTCAATATGAAATTAGTTGTTTTGACAAATTAAATATATAATTTTAGTATATGAGTACGAGTAGATAATTTTTCGTAACTCTGATATTGTGTATATATTTTCAGCAATGCTTGAAACTAAACATGTGTTAGGCACAGCTACATTATGTGACTGACAGAAATTTTGATTTGTAACAATTTCAAAACGATACATTTGGGCTGCCAAATATATAGTTTTCTTCTTCTTCAACCTATGTACCCAATGATGAGTATAGGCCTCTTGTATTGCACGCCAGGTTGTTCTGTCCTCGGCAGTACTCATCCAGCTCATGTATAGAGTATATTATCTAAATTAACATTTGCTATTATGATAGATTTCCCTTTCAATCAAACCTAAGTTGCAGGAGTCCTGTGGCCCAATAAAAAACTAATACTTTCAATCCCCTTCTAAAATAATCCTCCACATGCCTTGCAAGAGTTACAATTGAGAAGATCGCCAACATAATCTATTGACTTGGGCAATTTTTTACTGTTAGAATTGCGAGAAAGGCGGCCACTTTCAACGCTGGCTTTTGTATCTGGCAGAGAAGACAATGCTCATGCATAATGCATGGAATCGTTCCGGCTGCGAACCATCTGATCATCCGATAACATTGCTCTTGTTTACACGGCCCGCGCTAATCTTGCCTTCAGAATTTTAACAAGATTTGACTGATGTCCCTCGGCTTTGGAGTTGTACGCAGGGCTGAATTAATGTACCCCTACTGCTTATATTAATAATTTCATCTACAATTATTTAGCACTTGGTTTGGTAACATTTCAATATAAATATAGCTATTTGCGGCATGAAATTTCTAATAACTTTACTCAATCTTTGTTAACGTGCTGCGGGCTTGTAATTAAAGTAACATTAAGGGTTTCTTCACCAAACATTTGATTTTCAGTGTACTCTATTATAATTTATACGTATTGTAATAAAATAATTGAGTAGGTATAACATTACGAATGTTCGAAGAGATTTAACAGCCTCCGTGGCGCAGTTGCCTAGACGCCGGCTGTGAAACGAGAAGCCGCGGGTTCGATCCCCGCACCGAGACAAATATTTGTGAGGCCCACGAGTATTTGTCTCGGGTCTAGGTGTTTGTGAGACCGAAAAGTCTCTCGTATTGTCTGATACCCATGACACAAGACTTAATTAATCTTAATGTGGGGTCAGGACTATGTATGTGACTGTTGGGTGTATTTATTATTATTATTTATACATAAAGCCGTATATCAATGCGACAATCTGGACATTCTTGTGTAAGATAAGTAATATCTTCCTCAATACCGTAATAAACAATACGAAGACGAAGGGTCGGTGTTGTGATTGGCCCATGGGGCTTCTATACTGCGGCTTAATATACCCTTCGTGATAATATAGACCGTAATAACGCATTTATTTGTATAGCGCTGTGGTTGACCCCGAGCTTAATACGATGTCTTATGTGTATTAGGCTTATCCCATTAATGTATACGAAAAGGTGCTGCTACATTTTCATATCTTTAGCTTTAGTAAATGTGATTTTTTTATACTGGTACAATAAAGTGCCTATAATGCGGCGGGATAGGATTATATCTCGGGCGACACAATAATGTCGGCCCCGTCTAAACCGCATATATTCGGATTGAGCCATATGTGGGCCATCATGACAGGTTCTCCACCATCGTGTGACCGCTAACGGGAGAATTTGAATTACCTATCACCAGCTTGGATGATGATATCTGTATTATCTCTACTTTGATTGCTTAAATATGCAATATTAAACTCTGAGTAGTAATAAATCCGGTTGCGTGTCAATTAGTTGTCCGTAAGCTACTGACATACTAGTGCGTTACCGCGGTATCCGACGGATGCTTGGCACCATTCCAATAATAATGATCATTATACGTGTTTGTAGTTCTTTGGAAACTTCATTGCATATCTTTCTGTAAGTGAACATTCAATACTTTGCACGCGAGTTGAAACCGCAATCACGTTCGGTATGCTTATTCTGAACGCAAAATAGACTCAATTGTATAAGCTACTCGCAACTTGTGCATTTACCAAACTGTTCCGCGGACCTAGACACTGCCGCGGAAACACTCCATAACATATGATGTGAAATCCACTCCTTCCGACTGAAGCATTTGGCCGCGCTCAACATTTTGAAACCCGAATAATCGGCAACACTTGAATGAATTATTTGAATGCTCGAATAAACAGTTAATAAATGTCGGTCAAGTATTAAATGCAAAACGGAAGCAGCCAAAGGCGAGGTCGGATAGTCGCAAGTTAACAAGTCGTGGCGGGCGGCGCGCCGGAGACAGCTCGCTGCGTAGCGCTCCGTCGCCGCCTCGATACACACGTAATGAGGCCCAGACAATCTTTTATTGTCTGTTTGGACTGGGATAAATTGTGATAGATGATCTCCCACGTTTCCCAGACCCAGAGCCGACTCTATCCGTCTTCCAATTTATATCGCGAGCATTCGCTAAATACTCGACCTTCCCGTATATTCGGCGCTTATGTCTACACCGAGCCTCGTTTATACGACAAAAAAACGTCTCGTTTCCCGCATTCATTCCTCTTCTAATGAAATGCGAGCATCAGCCTCGAACGCTGAAACTTTTTATTGTAAAACCCAGCCAACCATCCAGAGAGGCGCATTTTTGAGGATATCAACGTGTTTATGAAAAATAGTGAGCATTACGTACCCTTTAAAAAGACGGCAGTAAACGCTCATTCGCTTCGTATTCATTCAACACAGTATGTTGTTTCTTACAGTAATGTTGGAGATTTAGACTAGACAAGATGAATATGGCTGTTACAATCGCCGCGTGTACATAGCTGTCGGCACAGATTCGAACCATCAATCACGTGTTGCTGTGTAGTTTGTAACAATTATTTAAAGAAAATTGTCTTCCACATTGCTATCGATATATATATATATATATTGTATACTATCTACTATCATTGTATACTTGTCTAGTGAAGGCTATTTACGTGGGTAACATTTCATAATCACGAACGCATTAAGACTCATTAACGTATCGTGAAAGTGGAAAAGAAACTGTTAATTTTCGTATCCAAAGGGCACTCGGTGCGTATTGTCGTTTATAATGTTTCTAGATTATAAATACTTAATGGGGCCTTCATTTTCTCCAACGACTTGCAATTAAGGCTATTTGAATTTTCCGCGCCATAATGTTCCTTATATTTAGGTTATAAGTTGTGTTTTAGGTACCCTAGAAATATCCCTTCGTACTGCAATAAAGGCAAGTTTGAAACACTTAAGTGAAAAAAGTATTCCAAAGTCGTTCACTCAGGGAGAATAAAGTGAGAACGCGCGTAGTGTGTGGATGTAGGCTGTCTCCTTATTTTCCTTTATCCCGTTCCGACCGCGCTTACTTTTATATCCTATATGAGGAAACCTTGGCAATACATTTATCATAAATAAAAACAGACACTAAAATATGTGGAAATAAAAACATCGCGGTAATAAATGATTGTCGTCAAGGGTTAGTGAGTGGTGTGCGTGCGCGATAACGTTGATCACGAGCTGTTCCCGCGTACCTCTGTTCTTTAGACAAATGAGTAGGCCCGAGGGACACTGTAAGGTCACGTTGCTCATTGCCGGTGACATTTGACCGAGAGCCCACTTCTACTAAAGCCCACCTAGCGCCGGCCGCCTTACTGTAATTTCCGCTCTCGAAACGACGCCCTTGCCTCTGATCTTGTCGGTGAAAACACGTTTAGAAACCCTACGTTTTACTTTTTTATAACTCAGCTTATCTCAGGACGTAATGACTGCAACCACGTGTTACCTTTGTAACTAAACTGCAAGATAAATAATATTATTTTATTGTATTCTGAGTTTGTAATTTACCCATATTATGTACAATATGTGTATCGTATGTGTTAAACACCAAGATGTTAAAATGTTTTCAGCAGCCGCCGCTGCATGTCTCTGCATGATTTATGATGTTGCTTGCCGTAACAAAGGAAATCATTATAATGGAAACTGAGTTTATATAGTAGATAACATCGGCGAGCAACATGTGAATAATGAGTACTATACTCGATGTAATTATGTTCGCAACTTTAATGTCTCCTTTAGCTAATATGAAATGATGTTGGCTACAATTTACAAACTATGGGTTCCTAAGTAAGGAATTTCCAAAAAAAACTATACCGAGAAATAAATCTTTCTTGAAGAATTGACCCTATAGGTAATTTTTTTGTGTACCGTACTGTCTACCTCTCAAATGGTAAGCCGTTATTTTATATTTGTAAAACAATTTTCAGTTCTACGTACACTTTAGTTTTGTGTACATCGAATTCTGTATTCCTATTCATTACCACGATTCTTTTATATTTGATCGTTTTTTATACAATTCGGATTGTGCAGTGTGTAATAATAATTTTATTGCATGGATTAAATCTACCACAGTTAAATGGCTCGGGTCTTAGTCCACTTTCCTCGTTCGAACTGTTTGAGTGCCAACATTTTAAGCCTTTTGATCGTATACCTTCCGTAGCTTACGAGTTAAAATAGTCTGATAAATCTGTTAATTTTTATTTTATTTTGATATATAATATTACTGTATGACTGTATTAGCCCATATACGTCCCACTGCTGGGCACGGGCGTTATCTATAATCGAGAGTACGATTGAGAATGGTTTGGCCATGTAGTCAACCACGCTGGCCTAGTGCGGGTTGGGGAACTTTTACATACTATAGAAATTTATACAAGTCGCTATGGTATGCAGGTTTCCTCGCGATGTTTTCCTTCACCCTTATAGTGCGTGGTGATTGACTATCAATACACACATGACTCCGAAGTCAGTGGGGTGTCCTGGGATTTGGACCCGCGACCACCGTGAACATGTAGGCAGCCGCGTCTAGTCCGTTACCAACAGGCCACCACGCACTTGATAGATAATATTAATTAAATTCTCCAAATAAATCTTTGTTTCTTTAATATCTCATATTCATATTTGAGAAAATGTATCGCATATTAAATTCATCAAACGTCCAAAAGATTATATATAAGCTGAGCTCTCCATGTAATAGATGTTGCGGAGTATGCCAGGTATTGCATGTGATTTGCTTGCAGTGCACCACTGAGTACATATATGAATAACATGTTCGATATACTATATAAAAGCGAAGGCGGAGCAATATTATCTTTGTACCGTTTCCTTCATGGACTCTATTGAATGCGTTTCATATAAAACGTCATCGATTTCATACACATTTCTGTAGGAGCAGCGCTAAGTCGAGAAGTGGCGCTCGGAATACCTACAAGGTATTGGATGGTGATTTACCGCGGTCCACCGCCGCCACTCGTTTTATTGAATACGCCGTTCAATGAAAGAAAAATCGTATATTTTGACGTGCTTGCGGTCAAATTTATTGCTCCCATTTATTCCCTCTGACAAATGGCAATTAAAAGTCACCGGTGATTTCCTCTGTGCGGATATGTCACAGACAATTTAACTTCTATAAAAATAACCATTAATTTTGTCATTGTTATTCAAAATATATTACATTAAATTACAGAAAATATGCTTAGTGTAATCCGTAAGATAATTTTATCAAGGAACATTTTATATTAGGATTCCAAGCTTTGTATGGGATATTAATTTCGCTTAACGCGATAGCTCTAATGAATGAAGGATCGCAAATTAAAACAGCGCTAGGCAATTATGGCAGAATACGCTGACCCTATTTAATAAATTCGGTTAATCTATCGTGTGATGTTTGTGCAATTCAAATATAGACACTCATTTAATCATTTTAGTAAAAAAATCAATGGCGTGTACAAAAATTCAAAGCTTTGTCTTTTACGTCGTCGTATTCAAGTGGATTAATAAGTTTGAATTGGCTAAGCACACTTCGCAAGGATCTATTTTACTTAGAAAAGATCCGGGCAACGAAGACGCGAAAACAACTTTTGCTTACTTACGAGTTCTTCGTTGAAAGAAAGTAAATCTAGGAGAAAAAATGGCACCTAAACTCTAAATTTCTCGGACGATAAACAAGCTTCTAATTAATTACATGCAAACAACTGCGAGACTTAAATAATTGTCAAGGAAAGTCCTACCAATACGGATAAGTGATAAGATAGGGATATTTAGTTTGATTATATAACCAATTTTCATTTTATTTAATAAAATTTTGTGTACCATTGCGCATTATGCTTGTATGACCGAAATAACAACACAAATAAATATGCTGTATCAGCCTACAAATGTACGTCCCACTGCAGGGCACGAGCCTACTCTACAACCGAAAGTGCGATTGGGAGGGCTTACGCCATATAGTCCAACAAACAACAACTGAAATAATTTTAGTAATATTTAGCCAAACCTATAATTATTATTCGAATGCCTCGGTGGCGCAGTTGTACTACAGTATGTTTGCAAAGCTGAGGTGTCAGGATCGAATCCCGGGTCGGGTAAAGTGATATTGGATTTTTCATTTTGGAGTCAGGAATTTGTGCCCGATATGGCGATAGGCTTGCCCCCTATCACATCATGGGACGGAACATAACAAGGCGAAACGTGGGTGTCCTGGTTGCATCTCTGCCTACCCCTTCTGGGAAAAAGGCGTGAGTTTATGTATAATTATTATTCGCTATATAATAAAAACCCTTATACAAGCCTCAGTATGTATCCATACACTTAATCTCGAAATCCGCATTTAAAATCTCCCAACAGCGGATTAACCAACCAGGACAAATCTGAGTGGATTACAGCCAACAAGCGATGCTACTTAGTCAACAATCCTCCATTTACACCAATATTTAGTTTCAAGTACACGACCTAGTCACAAGTACATAATCTAGATACAAGTACATATCCACATAAACGTTGTACGACTGAAACTTTAGTATACATAGCACTATGAGAGTATGAGCCGCAGTCTTGTACTGTAAAATGAAATTCCCTCGCAAATGGAAGCAATGGGCCCTCTACTTTATGAGCCAATTAGTTTAAGAATACGGTATGCGTTCATTAACCGCTGTGTACGAACGATTAGCCGCCTGTTAAATAGTACACGCGCAATAGGCACTGAACTAACACACACTGCCGTAATCGCGCACATTATGCTACACGCGTGACTGTACTAACTTCATTACTTTGTGTACTGTGTAAGTCACTTATGACAGTGTTCATGTTCGTAAATATTTGTAATCTTAATAAGAATCTGAGTGTATTTTTATTTATATTGTAACTTCTTGAATTGGTCTTTATTCGTGCTCGTTCCTCGTGGTTATTGTACAAAATATGAACTTGTTTATAATACTATAGTTCAATCGGACCTTGTACTTTGTAGCATGTTTTAATATTTGTAGAACAATATTTTAAGATTTTACAATAGGAATGATTTATTTTCAAATTGATTGAAACTTACTACGCACGCCATGTTTTTTAAAATAGCTTGCATAAATAATTTGCCAACCTGGAAATCAAACTAAAAGCCACAGTATATAGCCCATGTATGGTATTAAAACGAGGTATTCTAAATGATATTGATATACTAAAACGTTATTAATTTGTATTCCATTTACTACACGAATGTGCTTCAATAACCGCACCGAGTAATATGACCCACGTGTAGTTATAATACTTTATGTTAATGGTATTGCATTCCCGTGCACGGGCTGCTCAGATACACGAATCTCTTAATCAATCCGTACTAATATTATAACTGCGAATGTGAGTACGTTTGTTAAGCTTTATGCTTCAAGTACTTATTAAATCGATATGAAATTTTCAATACACGTTACCAGTGATATAAAAAAGACTCCCTATGTCTTTTTATACAGAACAATACTTTTTATACCTTTTATACAGAAGAGGAGTACTGTTTCTGAGGGATGCAAAAATAGCTTGTGAGATTAAAAATTGCGGTTTTGACATTTGGCTTCCTGTCTCTATAAAATGTTGAAATCAATGACAGCCTACATTAGCGTAAATACTAGCATCTTGTTTATCAAGATATGTAATAATTACACCTCGGACATTTATTTATTTAATTTTATTTTTTTGTACATTCTTTATTGCACATACATATAACAATAAAAGGACAAAGAAAAGCTTACATTAATATGTTACATATCCATTAAGTCTAAACATTGTTAATCATTGTAACGTTAAAATCAAAGTATAAACAACAAGTTAAAGGTAAGAATAACAAAGAAAAAAGGCAGTTCCTGTTGAAGGAGTTTCTTGCGCCATTCCTTCTTTACAGCTGCAATGCGTTCCGACTCTGTGGTATAGTTAATTAATGATTCAAAATAATTTGTTAAATATTCCTTGAATTTAATAATATAATTATATAATATATTTGATTTTTTTTATAATAAGGATTGAGCCTTTATCTTTATCAACCACTGTATATCCCACTTCTGGACGCGGGCGCTACGATATGTGAAGTGGCCGCGACTGTTCACTGAACAAATGTAGGTCGGAATCCACAAGTAACTCATAAGGATTCTTGAGCGACTTATCGACTAATTCTTTTCTCAAATGGCTTCAACTGCAACCGATGTTTTAAAATGTGTTTTTATTATAAAATCTGCGAATTTCTTGCCCCCAAACGTAGTTGCTTCTATTTGTGAATAAAAGAGTAATTAATCCATGCAATGGTATACTATAAATGTTCCTAAAATAAAATAAATCATCCCTGTAATGACACAAAACATCGCCGGTAATCGGTTAAGCAAGTTTCACCCTTAGAAAATATTAACCAAGATTAACACCAAGCCAAAAATGAAAGCAATCTTGTAACAATCGTGATGGAGTCTGGGTCGCCAGTAACTAGCACAAACGCTTATCTACGAACCGTTACCGTTCTTAGTAATGGAAATCGAATTACTATTTAGCCCAGATAGTCGTGAAACGTGCGGTTTGACCGCTCATTTTTATAACCGAGCAGACAAGTCGAAATTAATTAACAAAACGTCTGACCTTTAAACAAAGGGACGTGGGTGTATCTTTAAAATAAAGTAGAAAGACGCAAAGTGGAAACCTGTTTTGACCCCTGGGTCGATGCAATTGAGCGAACAACACTAAGTCATGTGAGATGATAGGTTCTGGTAAGTGCGCTTGGCCATGTACGACATGCAGTTATTGGGTTTTATGCACTGTCCAACTACGATTTTTCCCGCACTAAAGCTCGATCGAGTTACGTTTCAACCAGGTTTATACTCGTATCTGGTTTTCTTGTACAAAAGCAATGACATTAAATATCGATTGAGTCAAAATCCGAAGTATTAAGTGTTTTAAATTTTCTCCTTTACTTTTCAACTTTACGAAGTACCCACACGTTCCCAAGAAAGAGCTATGATATTTCATGCTGTCATTGTGAACCGAAGCGTGAAGTTTTAGCTTTATTAAAAATTTTACTTAAGTATATCTCGGTTTATCGATTCGTTCACGCCGAGGTACACTCGACTTTATGCTAACTTACACGTTTTTTAAATCAACGAATATTGTAAAAAGCCAGTCATGTGTGCTTATCTACATTCATTTATGCATACGAGTACGTTAAATACTCTTCAAATTTACTGCTTTTAAAGGACCTTTTTACTGCCTTGGGTATTCGAAAAGGTTCTAGTTTTATTGAATATGAAACGTTGTTTATGCCACGGCGCGATGTAAAATTTTATTGATTTTACTCTGATCAAAGCAAAAAGATAGGTCCTTCAAATATACATCGCAGTAAAATTTGCGAAGCTCGTACATGTAATACTATACTATATCATACTCCTCACTCGTAAACCTAACAACCAATTGCCACAGTAAATCTTCGCAGGATGTAAAATATTCTATAAACCATAAGAAAAGACTAGTTAAAATGTAAATTTTCCATTACTCAACGCGGCAGACAATAAAAACTCTTTACAACTTAAGATTATGTCCTGACTGTTTAAAACTAGACTATATTTTAAACGCTTTTACCATAACGGCACCCGAAACTGCTGTTAAACTAGGTGTTCTAACTTCGTAACGGCTGGGGAGATAACTTTAGAGTGGAAACACTTAACTCACACACGGCTAGATACTTTGAAAAGCAATTGCCTGTCAATCAATAACAAGTTCAGTATAAAGTTTTGCGTTAATTTCACGACTCTTTCCACTTCAGAGCAACACTCGGTTCAATAATTTCTCAATGTACTGTGTTACCTAACATTACCTAATTAAGTAATGATCCTTAATGTACTACAGCCCAGGTGGAGCTCAGCTATATTTATAGTTCCAATGATGTTTGATCAGGATTATACTACTTAAATAAAAAAGACACATCGCTTTACAAAGTCGTCGTCAAAAGCCTTTGTGTTTAATTCGAATTATACCACACAAATATATTGCTTGATTACTCATAAAGTCTGTCGTTCAAGCTACGTCCACCTCCTTCCTTTTAATATATCCTTTGGCTTGACAATTTAAAACATTTAAATTTGAGTTAAACTGTAACAGTCACTAAGCAGATGACTCTCACTTCGTGACCCCCGTGACCATGAAAAAAGTAAAGAAATCGAAACGTCGAGAACTTACTGTATCAGCCCATACACGACCCACTGCAGGGCACGAGCCTCCTCTACAATCGAGAGTACGATTGAGAGTGGTTAGGCCATATAGTCCACCACGCTTACCCAGTGCGGGTTGGCAGACTTTTACATACCATAGAAATTTACACAAATCGCTTTGGTATGCAGGTTTCCTCACGATGTTTTCCTTCACCGTTATAGTGCGTGGTGATTGACTATCAATACACACATGACTCCGAAAAGTCAGAGGTGTGCACTTGGGATTTGAACCCGCGACCACCGTGAACATGTAGGCAGCCATGTCTGGTCCGTTACCAACAGGCCACCACGCACTTACAGGCCACCACGCACTTAAAAAATGAAAAAAAAAAATTAAATTCGCGACAACATCCGTAAGAATTCGTTTTATCTCAATTTAAAAAAATATCAAAATAATGGCAAAATATATTCATAAGCAGTAAACGTTTTGCTATATCATTTCGTATTCGCGAAGAGGTTGATACTTCTGCAAAATATTGATAATCCATCGGAGGAATACAATCTCAATAAAATCGAACGCGGACACGTAGTGAGTCTATCTCAGTATATTTTTGATGTAGGAAGCATAACGTATAAATTCATATATGATTTTTGTTGCAGCGTCGCGTATTCGATACGAGATCACGAGCGGGAACATAGGCGGAGCATTCGCTGTCAAAAACATGACCGGCGCCATCTACGTGGCGGGCGCGCTCGACTACGAAACTAGGAAACGGGTAAGTTCACAATATATTCAGTATCTTTATGAATTCAATATTTTGCACTTAACAATTCATACGCGTAGTATTAATAGTATTAAGCGACTTAATTATGAATGATTTAGACACAGTTTAATTCTGTTTTAACAGCACCTGTGACATATGCGGTTATAATGTGTTTAAAAATAAAATAATTAAGTTCTGAATAATAATAACGATTTTTCTATGTCCCTGCAGCAAACTACTTTTTTTATTTGGTCAGTAATACTAAGCGTACGAATTGTGAAATAAAAAATATATTAATTAAAACATAGGACGTAACAGATCAATATTGTCGGAGCTAACAATTATATTTTTTTCAAATATACCAAGCTTAAAGGTTTACATAAATGTGTCGCTGATTTCCATGCAATAAATAGTCTTCCGTTTTTGCTTCGTCGCGATGGCAATCCATATTGTCTGATAACAGCGCGATTCTGATGTCCGCTACAGACGCTGTCTGTAACTCTGTAAATAATGAAAATTCCTGGATTTCATTCAACATTTATATACATTTTAGTAGGTTAACTGACCTGTATTTTGATCTACAAGTCATAAATTTAAAAATGGTTTCAGGACTCTCGATTTAAAAGTTATATAGGTCACAATTTACTTGCTGTATATTAATTCGCCTTTATAATTTTTACCTTATTGATCAACTTATTAATTATGAATAAACAATGACATAAGTCTGGATACAACAGCGAGAATAAATTGGTAAAATCAAAAACAATACATTTGTCTCTGCATTGAATGTGACGGCAATTTTTGAATAAATTAAATATCGCTCGGTTTATTGCCTGGGCAAAGTCGTTAATATGATGAAGGACGTTCCTCTGTAATTGTGAAGTTAAAAAGATCTGTAACCGTTTTTTTATGTCCATAAAATGTACGCAACTAAAGACCATATAAAAATATTACTGAATTAATTGACAAAAATATGGACTTAATTTCGTTTAGGGATAAACGGATCTTCGTCGGTAAATAAGATAAATGTACAGCTAGGAAAATAGACTTTTCGTAACGCGAAGCCTAGAGTATTATCTTTGTATTAATGTTAAAAGGTCGTGTCGGACACGAAGGCAATAACGATACAAAATTAAAGAAGCGGGAGTTACGTGTGGGACATTTCATCTAACTGAAGTCAATGTCAATCGACTGGCGACGGACCCTTTATCCCAAATGTGTTTTTCTTTTATTTATAGTCTTTTATTTAAAATTCTCTTCACAAAAACGGTCGGTTGGTTTCAATTAAATACATCACAGCTATCCTTTATATGAACCTTCCGTTTCGTAAAACCAAAATAATAATAAATATGTGAATCATTAGTTATTTTATATAAAAGTTAAAGATAATTATTTTCGAAATGAATATATCTGAAATTAAATTTTGTAAATGTAATATCGAAATATTCATTATTAAAAATTTCACTTAAAATCTGACAACCGAATGAAAACTTCCTAAGTCGCTGTTAAGTTGAAAGGAGTGTCCTTAATATACCATCTAAGTGGGGTCTAAGTACTTCATCAACAATTATGTCACGTCAACTAAATCCTAAATTCAACAAGAGGGAGTTGCGCTGTAAGCCAACGTAATTAAAGATAAACCACTCAGGTAAACACCGGCATGTGTAATTTTATGTAAGCGACACGTGGGTATTAATGTTGATCCTTCAATTATAAACATTTAAAACACAGCTTTACTCGTAATCAGCGAAAAAAATGTGTAGGGAATCTAAAAAATTATACTTTTAGCCCACCCATTTAAAATGCTAATTTAAGTGGTGACGTAATGAATCAAAGGAAATTAGTCGCACTTAGAACATAATTTCGCAGGAAAATATATGAGGCAATACATTAGAAGCGCGTTCTGCACTTTGCCCCTTGGCGAGTTTCAATTTTACCGCTTGGCGGCGGGCGCGGCCTGGCGCTGCGCAGCGCTCTGCTATCACAAGGACCCTCTTTGTTACAGCCTCGAGAAAGTTTCAACCAACTTTTCGCGAGATAAATATTTTAATCTTTAATACCCATTTAAGCGAGCCGGCGTAGTTGCTACCTAAGGCTGTACTGCTATCAAACTGCAGATTCCCACGGAGCTTTTATGACTGTAAACCAGTTTACATTCAGCACTCTTTGCTTTTAAACGTTCGAGCATCTCCTCTTAATGTTTGGGGAGTACGTTTATTGTTATGCATTTCGATGTAAATAGCTGTGTTACTTTCTAAAATAAAAGTGTAAGAAACTCGCGGCGGAAAATTGAATTTGGCCAGCTTATTGCCTCCTAACGTCTTATGTGACGTTTCAGTACGCTTCCACTAGCGAGAACCTGTTTATTTATTGAGCACCCATAAGTTGCGAGCTGAGAATTGTATACCAGTAGTTTCTGAAAATAGGGTGAGTAAATCCTTGGGCTCCACGCAACTACACAATCTGTATACCGGTACTTACTTATTGTCTATGAAAATTGGAAACTAGGATTTCGCAAGCTTTTAGCCAACAACCCGATCCGATGTATGCTCACCTGCGTATGGTTGAGCTAAGCCTCTATATGGAGTTCAGAAGCCACATTAACGTATTTCTGTTGTACTCTGTAGTTAAGATTACAATGAAAATATTCCGAAACTTGTATAATATGCGTGAGATGACTTTTGGAACAAACATTTCCCAGCCGGGTGAGGAAATTACTGAGCGACACTGACAGATGACGCCAATAACTCCGAGGGTCGCAACTACGCTTACTCTATTTTCGAAACCAAGCGTGGACTTGCCCTGTTTATTATCACAATATATAAATTCGTTCTTTAACTCATCAACAGCATCATTTTATCTTAATCATTGTTGTTAATCTCACTGGATAATATTTTTTACGACTCCGTGTAATATTAAATTTACATCACGACAAAGATGAAATCATTTTAATTATTAGTCGCTCCTAAATTACTTCGAACCACTTTCTATTAAACTTTTAAATTACTTTGTAAATTTGCAATTTTGAGAGTCGAAAGAAGGAAATTGGTGCCTCCTGTTAGTTGATTGTATTGTTGACAAACAGGATTATTTGAAAGAATTGACGACCATGTACTTTAGCGACCGTAACTTTAAAATTCGTGTTGTAAATGCTTTGGTCGGCAACAGTACGAGTTGAAGCTGGCTGCGTCGGACAATCTGAAGGAGAACTACACGACTGTGGTGATTCACGTGAAGGACGTGAATGATAACCCCCCAGTGTTCGAGAGGCCTACTTATCGTACACAAATCACTGAAGAAGATGACCGCAACCTCCCGAAACGCGTGCTCCAGGTCACCTTTCCGATAACCAAAGCGGCCGTTCGATTCTTTATTGAATTTATACTGTTGACAGTTTCAAAAAGGAATCGAACCAAGCGTTAGCTCTTGTTACCCGATTTTGTTTCTGCGTTTTCATTTTTTGATTTGCATGGCATGGGATTTCCGTTTTGGTCCACGTTTTATTTTGTTGTAGCGCCAGTTGTTTGCTAGTGTCCTTGTTGTTGTTTTATTTTTGATTCTCGTTCGATTTATTAGTAGCACAGCAGATTTTTTGTAGCATCGGAGCTTATCCGACGTTATTTATGAATTAATTTCTATCACTGATACTCTTTTCCGCTGTTTTCTTATAACAACGTTTGGTTTTATGTTAATTGTTTATTTACGCATTGAAATTAATCTTAAATAGTTTTCTACGTGGATTTCAATTTATGTGTAGTAAATACATTTATCAAAAAGCACCATTTAGGATAGGAGCTGTGGTGTCCATGGGTTGGTAAGCCTGTAGTGATTAATAGTACAACATTCCTCTCATTTCCCCGGGCCAGTGAATGATATTGAAATTGCCAGCGGAACATCATTCGCCGTAGAGATTTCGAATGCTGCGCCCAAAGTTCAGTGAGTCGCGTAATACTCGCCCCGCCATTATTATACTCTTTAAACATCGGTTCTGTGGCTCAAATTATTTATTTACCGTCCACAACAGTGATCCAAGCGTTTTTTGAATATAATTTTTGGTCGACGCGGAGTTTTTCATTTTTGTTACGTTAACGATGAGAACTTAGGCCGTGAGTTGGGAGAGCGGTTTGAAATTTGTACTTTTCAATTATCGCTCGAAGTTCTTCGCGCGGCATAAATTAACTTCTTCATTGCGAACAATCCGCGGTGGCTTTTGGTGGAACATTTTGACTGTACTTTGTTTTATAAACAAAAATTCTCGTACAAATATTTACGGATATAACATACGAGTATATTAAGCGGTTGGGAATCAAATGTTTTCGACAAACATCCGGATTTGAAATTGGAATTAACACTACCAGTAGTGGGTTTCCTAACCGCGTGGTACTGCATGGCATGTGGGTGCTGTAATATGCGTGTCGCAGTACGAGCTCACGCTGGTGGCGTCGGACGGCCGCAACGAGAACTCGACGCGCGTGGTGGTCCGAGTGTTGGACGTCAACGACTTGCCGCCCAAGTTCACGCGCAATGTCTACGTCACGCAAGCTTTGGAGGAGACAGGGCCCTTCCCGCGTTCCCTTATACAGGTTTTTTCTTTTTTTTTTTTTTTTGTTAACCTACTAACTGGAAGTTAAAGGTGAAGTATGGGTGGGTGTTTTTATCGGCGTTGGGTATTTATTAAAAAAGTAATTATATATTTATGTTTGGGAAAGGTAAACACAGCGTGTTACGATTAATTAATTATATTACTGCTTTTAATGTACTAACAATTATACTAACAATATTATGATATAAATATATTCTTAACGATGATGCGCGTAGTCTTCATGGCTTATAATTTCCAATAAGTCGGCATTAATGATAGGGTAAAACAAAGCGCCAAATGTGTAGTACGATAAGTAGTGAAAATCATATAACTTTCATAAATAATATCTTAGTATTTGTAAAACAAGAGCCAAATAACCAAGATAATAAACTAAAAACTACAAAAAGGAAAAAACAACAAATTAGAGAATAATGCGCGAACGACGGACTTCAAGCAATTTATATGTATAAGAAAAATCCTGTTCTTAATCAAAAGGATATACATATACATCGGACAAGTAAGGAAAAACATTAACATATCCCTTCACTTGTCTCAAAGAGACTCTTTAGATTCCCAAGTGAGCTTTTTCGATTCGTAATCTAAAATTTGCCAAGTATTCGATTTGTATCCGCTTCGGCAATAGGCACGCGCCACTTTACATTATGAGACAGAATTACTGGCGAAATGTGGGTGCAGTCTTAGTAAGGAAGCCAACCCTTTGAGAATACCGATGTAAGTGTTACTATGTAATGTTCCATACATATTACATACATAAAATATTTAAAAAAAAGCCTGCCTGGCGTAGTTGTACTACGGTACGATTATAAAGCTGAGGTCTCTGGTTTGAATCCCGGGTCGGACAACGTGATATTGGATTTTTCTATTCATTATCAGCCCGGACTCAGGAATTTGTACCCGATACGGCGATAGGCTCGCCTCCTATCACATCGTGGGACGGAACATACAAGGCGAAATGTGGGTGTCCTGGTAGCATCTCTGCCTACCCCGTATCGGTAAAACGCTTGAGTTTATGTATGTATGTGTGTAAAAAACATGGATTACTTACAGGGTACTTTACTGTAGTGTATCAGCCCAGATACGTCCCATTGCAGGGCACAAGCCTCCTCTACAATCGAGAGTACGATTGAGAGGGGTTGGGCCATACAACTGAAAATGATATCTTCCTACCTTTTTACTCTAACAGGGTTCAACTGAAAATATTACACTTTTTTATAGTTTCTATAGTTATACTGAAATTGCTGTGATATGTTTTAAGGGGTGCATGTATAATATTGCAACACTATATTTAGTTTTCTTGTCATTTACGCGACACCGGATTTTGTGTATAAAGGATGTAAGCTAACAGTAATTTGTTGGTTCTACGTCTCGAGTTCCACAGGTTCTTCGGTGAGTAATTAATGTTGGATTTCAGTAGTGCTTTAAGTAAAATAACACGCTTCATTACTACACTATGAACGCTCTCCTATAGCATGACATTTATACACTAGGCAAATAGATTTAGTTTCCTTGCATGGTACTGAGAATTTCATAGAATTATTTTAATTATATTAAGAATTTATTAAATCCTACTGCGAAGTTTGGTTTCTCGTTTCCCTACATTTATTTTGTTATATTTAGAATTGTATAATATTCAGATGAAATCTAAATAATAATACCTATCGCCCCAAAGTATTCCTAGAAAGGATATTGCGTCAGATTGATGTCGTAATTTATTCTCGTCGCATTTGTAAATCTTGGTTATTGTGTAAGCAAAGATTGATATTTATAACGTGACTATTGATTTTACGGATATTACGGAGTCCTAAAATAAATAATATACAAGACGAATGTTTGAAGAAACCACAAAATAATGTAGGTACTTGGGCATTGTTACGCAGATTTGATTTTTACACCGGGTCATGGAAACGTCCTCTTGCCAAGGGAGTGGAGCCCTCGTCCCGGCCTCTTGTAGTGACAAGCTTTTTTATAATTGGAGTGAGATTCGCAAATGATCCGAATAATTACGCAAACGTCTACCCTGTTCATCTCAGCCGCTCCGACCGGCTTCTCGTAATTGGACATTCCACTTACTAAAGAATAGGCACGCTACACAATTTTACACTGATGAATTTCTTCATTAAGCGCACCATTTGCATTGATGTATTGTGTGTTGAAATGAGAAAGATTATTTTATATCGCCGCCTTATGTCAGTTGGAGAAACTTTTTTATTGCCGAGAATGGTGGCGAGCCGCATTTCTTGTTTGTTACAAATCATGTTGTCACCCTTGTGCTCCATGCGTAGTAATAAAGATTATATATCTTTCTTGTTCAAGAAATAGCAGAAAGTTTCGGTTGCCCCGAGCAACCACATTTAATATAGGCCCCGGGCAATACAAACAATTCCGGTTGTAGTTCATAAACATGGCAAAATCTCCCGACCAAAACTATATATAAACAACATTGAACTATTAGCACCTCCAAGTTTTTCATGCAATAGTATTAACTTTGTGGTTAATATTATAAGTAAAGCCACATTTGAAACAAAGTCACAAAGTTCATTGGCAAAATAAATTTGTACTTATTTTGAATGCCGGATTTTTTTGTATTACGAACGCACAACAAGAGACCCTTCTATACCCCGAGGACGTTTCCATCGATAGACGTCAAACTTTCTTCTTGTATGATTCAAAAATCGAACACAAACATAAAACCCAAACTTCGCAAAACAACTTCAATTTAATAAATATGAATGCAAGTTTAAACGAGTTATATTTTCTCTCGTTCGTTTCTCTTGAGAAACTAATAAACCAAATGTTGACCCTGATTCTTATGCACTCAACGCTGGGTTCACGTTTGGTATTCCATATTGGAGTGATGCTCATATCGTTTGTTTCTGTTTAGGTTACTGCCACAGACGGCGATAAAGACAGACAGCAGAATATCGTCTATTTCTTAACTGGACAAGGAATTGATCCCGACAACCCAGCCAATAGCAAGTTTGACATCAACCGCACCACCGGAGAGATATTCGTACTTAAAGTGAGTATAGGTAGTTGAAACACAGAATATTATGTATTCTAACTTAGTAGTTACGTATGAACTGTTGTCAAAAGATAACAAAAGATATGAACAAAGTTTAGCAATAACGTACTGGAATTTTATCACGCCCTTTTCACAATAGCGGTTAAAAACGAAGTATTTGAATATATAAATACACGCACTACTTCTAAAAGCAATTTTCTAAACACATGGTGTTTTGACCGTATATATAAATTGAAGAAAATACATAACTATCCCCATGACATCTTTTCTAATTTTCGCATTCTAATTGAAAAGGAAGGAAGAATAGAATGTATAAACAAAAAAAATCATATGTATATTTTATAGTATGCACAAAAATCCAGGCTAGATTTATAGTGTATATAGGTGATCGCAAATACCTACACCGATTCGTTAAAAATATTTATTCAAAAATGTAAACAAGCACGACAAACAGAAAACCGAAAAAATTGCGAGCAGAAAAAAAACTCAACAGATCCAACATGTTTAATATTGAGATACAAAGGGTGTGAAATACTGTTAAATTTTTCCATCACAGAAATATACTCTCGATGATTGGAACCTGTTACAAATTCACTCAAAGGACGGGCCGTGTATCTGTTTTATTCACATAGAAAATTACACTATATTGCTACCCTTTCAGCGTCGTGTGAGAATTTCGTCACTTGTGTCGCGAAGCAAAAAAGATGATTATATGCTTCGTATAAAGTATGCGTAGGACGTTCGATAATCAATAATGTAGTGATCGCAGCCTTAGTAGAATTCCTCACACGAAAACTGGATCGTGAATAAGCCATATGAGTGAGAACTATGCATGAACTCGCGTCCAGATAGACATAGACGAGGCAACGAGTGCTCTGCATTCACAATGCAATGGCATATTTATTGGATACCATTTGTGTTATAACCCGAAGGCAGATATTCCTGTAACGAGCGCAGAATTAATGTTGAATATTAATTACTGTATGAGATAGATATTAAAATGTTTAATGAACAATATATTAGTACCGTTGTCACACCTTGACATTTTAGCATAAAATTGCTTTTTACGTTCGTATGAAATTCGTATTTTTATCGTAGTTAATTAAATACTTCATATTTTATTATTCACTCTATTTTCTAAATACCCCCGAGTTTACTCTTATTTACGATTCATCTCTTTAAAACGAAAGTTAGAATATTTTAAATAATGTTATTACAATTGTAGACGACCCAATAGCGTGATACTTCCGATTTTTTTTCTGCAATCAAGGACGTAGGGTCGATTCCGTTTTGCATCTGAGTTTCATTTTTGTCAACGAACTAACGATAAAAGATAAATCTTAGTACAACAAAACTAAAATGATAACATTTTTTACTGCTTTATATCTTCATTGTTTCTTACGGAAATATATTACAAGAATAAGCTCACCACAAGCGCGCCCAACAAATTGTTACTTAGATATAAATATTTTCAGGCGTTTGCATTTCAGGTGGGGTTATTTATTTAAGTGTCGCTTTTATTGCAGTCTTTGGATCGTGATCAGCCTAATGGACGACCTCAATGGAGATTCACAGTATTTGCTCAAGACGAGGGCGGTGAAGGACTCGTAGGATACGCAGATGTTCAAGTCAATCTTAAAGACATTAACGATAATGCCCCTATATTTCCTCAAGGCGTGTACTTTGGTAATGTCACAGAAAATGGCACAGCTGGTATGGTTGTTATGACAATGACCGCAATAGACTACGACGACCCGGCAGAAAGTAATAACGCAAAGCTTTGGTACTCTATAGAGAAAAATGTAATTGAAGAAGAAACTGGTTCGCCTATTTTTGAAATTGAACCAGAAACTGGTGTTATTAAGACCGCAGTTTGTTGTTTGGACCGCGAAAGAACACCTGATTATTCTATACAAATAGTAGCATCGGATGGAGGGGGGTTAAAGGGTACGGGTACAGCATCTATAAGAGTCAAAGACATTAACGACATGCCTCCGCAATTTACCAAAGACGAATGGTTTACTGAAGTTGATGAAACCGATGGAACCAATTTACCGGAAATGCCAATTCTCACAGTAACTGTTCACGATGAAGACGAAACTAACAAGTTCCAGTATAAGGTTATTGAAAATAGTGGTTACGGTGCTGATAAGTTTACTATGGTAAGGAATAATGACGGTACTGGGTCATTAAAAATAGTACAGCCTTTAGACTATGAAGACCAATTACAAAGTAATGGCTTCAGATTTAGGATACAAGTTAACGATAAAGGAGAAGATAACGACAACGATAAATATCATGTAGCTTATTCATGGGTAGTAGTTAAACTTAGAGATATTAATGACAATAAACCACAATTTGAACGAGCGAACATAGAGGTTTCCGTCTATGAAAATGCAGAAGTTGGAAAAAGTTTAGAAACATTTAAAGCCACCGATCCTGACCAAGGTGGTAAGAGCAAGGTATCATATGCCATCGACAGGTCGTCTGATAGAAAACGGCAATTTTCAATAAATCAGGAAGGTACAGTTAGTATACAACGATCTTTGGATAGAGAAGATACTCCGCGTCATCAAGTTAAAATTTTAGCCATTGATGATGGTGTCCCACCAAGAACAGCAACAGCAACTCTTACTGTAATCGTACAGGATATAAACGATAACGCTCCTTCATTTTTGAAAGACTACAGGCCTGTTCTTACTGAACACATCACTCCTAAAAAAGTTGCCGAAATTTTGGCTACAGATGACGACGACCGGTCTAAAAGCAACGGACCACCATTCCAGTTCAGATTAGACCCTGGTGCAGACGATATAATTAGAGCTTCTTTCAAAGTTGAGCAAGACCAAAAGGGAGCTAACGGTGATGGCATGGCCATAGTTTCTTCATTACGATCATTTGATAGAGAGCAACAAAAAGAATACCTTATTCCTATCATAATAAAAGATCACGGTAACCCTGCTATGACCGGCACGAGCACTTTGACGGTTATTATCGGTGATGTTAATGATAACAAAATGCAACCGGGATCTAAAGATATTCTTGTTTATAGTTACCAGGGTCAAGCGCCCGATACCGAAATAGGTCGTGTTTATGTTTACGATCTCGACGACTGGGACTTGCCAGATAAAAAGTTCTTCTGGGAGAGTACAGAACATCCAAACTTTACTCTAAATGAAGAAACGGGTATGATACAAATGCGACATAAAACTAGGGAAGGCAGATATCACTTAAAGTTCAAAGTGTATGATAGAAAACATACTCAAACGGATGTTCCAGCTAATGTAACAGTTTATGTGAAAGAAATATCACATGAAGCAATTATAAATTCAGGGTCCATAAGAATATCTGGTATATCAGATGAGGACTTTATAAGAGTCTGGAATTATAAGACTCTCAGCGTTTCCAGAAGTAAATTAGATATATTTAAAGACAAGTTGGCTGATTTATTAAATACTGAACGCGAAAACATTGATATATTTAGTGTTCAGCTCAGGAAAAAACATCCGCCAGTAACCGATATTCGCTTTTCTGCCCACGGTGCCCATTATTATAAGCCTGTGAGATTAAACGGTATTGTACTTATGCACAGAGAAGAAATTGAACGCGCTGTCGGAATCAACATTACTATGGTTGGAATCGATGAATGTCTTTACGAAAACCAAATGTGTGAAGGATCATGTACTAACGTTCTAGATATAAGTAATCTGCCGTACATGGTAAACGCCAATAAGACCGCACTTGTCGGAGTTCGAGTGGACGTAATTGCTGAGTGCACATGTGGTGCGCGAAACTTTACGCAAGCTGAAACTTGTCGCAATTCTCCTTGTTACAATGGCGGTCGATGTATAGAAGGAAAGTACGGTTTGACTTGTTCATGCCCACCTGGATATACAGGGCCGCGTTGTCAGCAAACGTCTCGAAGTTTCAGAGGTACTGGTTGGGCGTGGTATCCGGCGTTGGAAATGTGCGACAGCTCCCATTTAAGTTTCGAGTTTATTACCAGAAAGTCTGAGGGCGTATTGTTATACAATGGCCCGATAGTACCACCCGAAGCGGAAGAAATAATGGTATCTGACTTCATTTCCGTCGAGTTAGAAAGAGGAAACCCAAGACTGTTAATCGATTTTGGATCTGGTACATTGGAATTACGTGTCAAAACAAAGAAATCACTGGATGATGGCGAATGGCATCGTATCGACATATTTTGGGACACAGAAAATGTAAGAATGATTGTAGATTTTTGCAAATCAGCTGATATTTCAGAAATGGAAGATGGAACTCCTCCTGAATTTGACGATTCCACTTGCCAAGCCTCAGGAACAATACCTCCGTTCAATGAATATTTGAACGTTAATGCTCCGTTACAAATTGGTGGCTTATACATAGAACATTTTGATCCGACTCATTACCATTGGCAATATATGCCAATAGGCAAAGGCTTCGATGGTTGCATGCGTAACTTGATACATAACAGTAAACTATACGATTTGGCACATCCAGGACTATCTAGAAACTCCGTAGCGGGTTGTCCTCAAACTGAAGAAATTTGTAATCAAGCAGATACAACTTCGAGGTGCTGGGAGCATGGCACTTGCGTCGGCAGTTTCTCCGAAGCTAGGTGCCAATGCCAGCCTGGTTGGACGGGACCGTCATGCAATCTCCCGACCACGCCAACCAGTTTCCGACCACAAAGTTACGTAAAATTCGCCTTGAGCTTTGAACCAGATAGATTCAGTACCCAAATTCAGTTACGATTTAGAACGCGTGAACCTCATGGTGAACTCTTTAGAGTGAGCGATCAACACAATCGTGAATACGGCATACTTGAAGTGAAAGATGCCCGTTTACATTTCCGTTACAATCTCAACTCTTTACGAACGGAAGAACGTGATGTATGGCTTAATTCTGTTGCTGTTGATGACGGACAGTGGCATATAGCGCGTGTCAGCCGGTACGGAAGCGCTGCAACATTGGAAATTGATGGAGGGGAGGGAAGACGATACAACGAAACTTTCACATTCGAAGGCCACCAATGGCTTCTCGTAGACAAACAGGAGGGAGTTTATGCTGGAGGGAAAGCTGAATATACCGGAGTGAGAACTTTTGAAGTATATGCCGATTTCCAGAAGGGATGTTTAGACGATATCAGATTAGAAGGCAAGCACTTACCACTGCCGCCCGCCATGAATGGCACACAATGGGGTCAAGCAACAATGGCAAGGAACCTTGATAGAAATTGTCCATCCAACAGCCCTTGTATCAATGTACACTGCACTGAGCCTTTTGTTTGTATCGACCTGTGGAATGAATACGAGTGCACGTAAGTTCCATGTTTTCTTTAACAATATATCTATGAATATTTACACATCTTTTACACAATTTTGTAAAACATAATTTGTTATGCCTTAAAAATTAAAAATATAGATTGATATAAATTCAATTAAGACTATTCCTGTAATTAAAATATTGACTGACGTTTTAATTTCAATTTTCCTCTGATCAATTAGTTTTTGTGTGATGTGCAGATTTTCAACATATAATATTATTAATTTACTTTGTGGTTTATTTTAGCGCGCACTGAGTTTATTGCCTTTATTTTTTGTTATAAATATGTATACATTTAACAATCCTATATACGTCATAGATATATATTATGTCCTCTCAAACATAATTTTGTTTTAACTCTATTATTTACCAATTATAACTGTATCTAATTCGCTTATAACTAATATAAATATGTAAATATAATTAATATATTTGGAATGATGTTTAGTTGCGGTGAGGGTTTGGTATTATCGCCGGACGGCAAAGGTTGCGTAGACAAGAACGAGTGTCTCTACTTCCCGTGTCGCAACGGCGGCTCCTGTGTGAACCGCGAGCCGGGCTACCGATGCCACTGTCCCGAAGGGTTCTGGGGAGAGAACTGCGAGCTCGTGCAGGAAGGCCGCACGCTCAAGCTGAGCATGGGCGCGCTGGCGGCCATCCTCGTCTGCCTCCTCATTATCATGAGTGAGCACTTACGTAGCCACTGTTCCACTAGACGGTCGTCCGATGCACTCTCACATGCGCACCCGTTGTCCACACATCCTCATCTGTGTATAGACATATCTGTGTATCTATAGCTGTAGTGTTAGCCTGGATATCATACAGTAGTGCATGCTTATATGCGGGGGAGCTCAGTGCGCGCGGCGTGGCGTCACCGCGGTGGCGTGTCGACGTGAAGGTAAAGTGCACGTTGTGTAGGTGTCCCGGGGGCTCGGTGCGCGCGGGCAGCACTTGCGTGAATGTGAACGAGTGCGTGGCCAGCCCTTGTCTCCACGGCGGCACGTGCGTGGACCGCGAGCCGGCGCGCCGCTACGACTGTATGTGCGCGTTCGGCTACACCGGCCACGACTGCGAACTAGAACTCCTCGCCTCCGGGATCATCACGCCCTCCAGGGATTTCATTATAGCTATCATTGTTTGTTTGTTCATGCTTTTAGGTGAGCACACTCATCGTTTTATTTGCATGCTAATTGATGTCTCAGTTATATAATTGTTCCACGACCCCATAATGTTACGATCGATACCCCATCCAGTAGATACGTTAATACATTTCGTATTATATTAATGGTTCTGGTAATAAAGATTGCATATCCAATTCCATAATCCCCGGCACCAGTAATGCAATAATTACGCCCCGGAGATTTGTATTTATGTAAATTAAATGTAAAATGTAATAAAGTCGATGTTTTGAGATTAATATAATTACGACAGTCGAGTCCGCAGTATAATTTCTTTATTTTTTGAGCTTGGCGAAATACGGTTATTAACAATTTCATTTAACCGATAACCATTTTCATACAACATTGAATTACGGTTCATTTACATATTTGACCTAGTTCTCTGCCACTAGTTTAACGATATCTTAGGTACCTAATAAATTCAACTCTGTTACTAAATAATTATCTTACAGAAACTGACCAATACTCAAACTGTATATTTTAACATAATAACCAAATTCCTAATATTTCTAGTCACTATGAAACTGTACAAAATTTACACCATGAAACCCATCGACTTGATAACCCCAACACCCGTTTTCGTCTGCCAGTTCTGGTGTTAGTGTTCGTGGTGTACAACCGACGGCGCGAGGCGCACATTAAGTACCCCGGGCCTGATGACGACGTCCGCGAGAACATCATCAACTACGATGACGAAGGAGGTGGTGAAGACGACATGACGGCTTTCGACATCACTCCACTTCAGATACCGATTGGTGGGCCACTCCCGGATCACGCACCTGCTAAGCTGCCATGTAAGTTATATTGACTAACTCATTTTTATCTTTTTTTTTCAACCATGACTCATCCATGAACCATCACTTCATGGGCGGCAGTGATCACTTACCATTAGGTGACCTGTTGTTCTTTTGTCGGACCTATGCAAAAAAAAGGAAAAGCGATTTGTATTTCTATGGTATGTAAAAGTCCCCCAACCCGCACTAAGCCAGCCTGGTGGACTATATGGCCCAACCACTCAATCGTACTTTTGATTTTAGAGCCTGTCCTATCCGTGTCCTACAGTGGACGCATATGCAGATATATTTTTATATTTAGGTCTATTTTAATTCATATACGTTGCAGCAATGAATACTGGTCGTCTTATTATTTGAGTTTAAGCGTAAGTTCATCTTTCTAGATTTTTCACGAGGAGAGTACTCTTGGACTCAGCTACGTTAGGTAGGCGATAGATTACGCAAGATTCATACCTACTTAAAAGCCGATGCTCATCTACTTCTATACTTTGATGATCTAAGATTTCAAATTGGACGCGCTGAATTGCCTTCAACTAATTGTAGTCCTAATGAGTAATAGGCAGCATATAACATTGAAATTCTAGTGGCAAGCTTTCCTTACGATATCGTAAGTTAATTGTGGGTACAGTCGACTACAAATACATGTAACTTCAAATAGTTTGGGCTTCAAACTTCGGTCAACGTCTAAACAATGGACCAGCCTGAATCCTGATGCTAACTAGTCTAGCTCATAAACGTTTATTAGAGTTGATTAATTATTATTAACATTTTTCTTGGACCTTATAGTAACGTCGCACAAAAATATCATATAATCTTCAAGATATAGCATTCCTCCACTAATATTAAAAAAATGTTCAACCTAGAACGACTATGAAAAATCTATACATAAACAGTGATCTATTATTCAGTCCACGCGAACGAAATCGTAGAGTTAACCAGTACATAAATAAATGATAAATGTACTCAATAGTCACGTACACAACCCTTTTTTGTTTTTTGAAGGGAAAATAGATTGCGGGTCTCTTCTCGTGTCGTTGGACAAGGCTAGATGAGCGTGCCTTGATCACTAGGTTTCCATATGGGACTCGAGAATTCGTTATAACGCTGGCCAATTTTTCTTACACTATTTTTTTATTTTTCAACGAAATATGTTAATAACCACTTCACCCTGGCTAGTTTTAAGCTTCGGTGAAGGTTTCTCGAAGGTTTGAAATATATGTCAGATTGGACTCTTTTTTCTTTTTTTTTGTAACTGATAAGATGTGTCAGATAGAAAAAGACCTAAGACTTGTAATGAAATAAAATGAAAAATAATTTATGGAATCTATTAAAATGTTCAACATTATTTAGATTTAGTCTTTTTTTTTATCTATCACCCGGCTCGGAAAGCGGTTGTCACTAGAGAAAACAGTGAATAATTCCGAAAGCCTTAAGTAATCTATCAATCAGTTGCAATGTTAGCAAATCGGACAGACCAGTCTACACAAGCAGCACCCGTCCACGAGTATGACGCATATGCCAGTCATCGGCCTCCTCAACCATTTTAGGGGAAGTGACCGACCCGGCACACGACGCCGCCGCAAGCACAGACTTTTAAGCGAGCATGACATACCCAATCGTTTACAAAGAAGAGGTTATGTAAGAAGTTATGATCAAATAATGTTGTAAAAGCTTTTGTGTTAAAGTTTTTGCCGCCATCCCAAATATATTTATTAATTGAATATAATATTTTCTATCGCGTGGAAAACAAACTTCTAACATTTCGTTTGCTACGGAGATTTCATTTTAACGTGAAATAATGCTAGCAAGTTTATTCCCAATTTATACTTATTATATTACGCCAAAATTTCAAATTACACTGTAAGAATGTGCGCCAAATATCAGACTGCGGTCGGCGTCGAGACTTTCATAAAACGCGGAAAATACTTTTTAGTCCGTTTTGAAATTTCACAAGCGCCCAAAAGTTTTGGGGTACATCTGTAGCGTCCGATCGAAACCCAACGTTTGGAACGAGTTTGTCGCGTTACACGTAGATCGAGCACTGTGATCAGCCGTGCTCTAGTTTTCAATTTTATTTACCTGCGTAAACACAATAGGGATGTTGGTGTTCTTATTACTGTTTATATCGAAAGAATACGCTATTGAAAATCGTAAACAGAAAGAATGATTAAAATTCGTTAGGTTATTACCTAATTTATTTATTAATACTTTAATTTTAATTGTTTCAAATATTTTACATGATTTTCGCACTTAATTTGTACAAGTTTTTGTAACCGAAATCTTCGAAGGCAGGGCGGTAATAGCTGTAGCTCAGTTTTTTCGCACCCGTTCATCTTCCATAAGAATGGGTGCGAAAGAGAAAGCGAATGTGACCAATTTTGATGCTCTTTTAAAATGTTTCTTATAAAAGGTATTTTTTAAGAGATAAATACTGTTGAAAATTAAACATTGAAAACACCCCTATTGGCATACGTACTACGTACTGACCTGTAACAGACACAAAGGAATTCGCGGAACACAACGCACGCGCGGCGCAGAGTTCACAGCTATCGGTGTTATTGTAACATTTGCTTTTTAACTTTACGATATAAACACGAGCATTGTAGCATTACCGCCAAAACTTCTGTGTTAAGCTGATTTTGAAATTTACTGTCTTTGAAAAGAGTTTTCGTTTTTGTAACAAAAATAAAGTTGTTTCTTTTTGGAGATTTCCAATACTTATTTTGTAAAAGTCATCTTCAATATTAAATATTCAGTATTAAATAAAAATTTAGTTGAATTATAAAACATTAGTGAAATTTAAGAATATCGTATAGAGTATAGACCATGAACAGATTTTTCTTACGAGAAATAAAACACTCTTTTACACGTTCTTACACACTGCACTTTCGCTAAGTATAATGTGATCAGCACATGGTTTTATAAAAACTGTTTGCTTTTGTAAAGCATACCCAGATCCATTATACTTAGCAGTTACTCTAGAAATAAGAAGACATCGTGTATTACACCGACGGTATATTGTCTTCTAATGACACAATATGAACAATGGTGTTGAGCAATTGTGTTTCTGAATAAACTATCATTGCCCTAATACAAATTACGATACTACTTAAAACGAGATAAAACGCTGATATCTTTTTAACAAAATAATCGCACAAGCAATAAGACCTCATATAAATGTTTAAATAAGAATTAATCAAAGTAAATATTTTACAATATCGATATAACGCATTCATCTATTTGCGAATTTAATAAATTTATTAATGTCCAAATTGCCATTAGCATTTATTCATCATTGTGTATTTTAATTAATTGATCAATTAATAGTCCACTGTATTAATATTCATGCTGTCAATACAATTCATTTTGATAAAGCTTCATCCGGTAAAACTCTTTTACACGTGAAGGAATTGGTTTTTTAAGTCTGTCGGCAACATAAGCCGAACTGCACGTTTGTAACGTTAAATAAATTGCGATTTTTGCTTCAACATCTTTTTTTTTTTATTAGGGAAAACTAAGAATTGTATTAAATTGTACACAAGATAAAATTATATTAACAGTGTATAGATAAATATACAATCAACAACATTTTATCTTATTAACTTATGCTTAGTAATAGTATATATTTGACTATGATTGTTTTGTTTTAATTTTATGTTTTAAACCAGTATTAAAGTAGCTTGTAACATGAGGCAAATATTAGTATTAAAAAAAATGGATAAGTAGTGAAAACATCATACTGTCTCTTTCAAACGCGTACATTGTAATGCATATTAAGGCTAGTGACGTCACTAGTTTTATTTTGCATACCTTGTCTTTTACTCCCACTACAAGATTCAAAACGTTTCTAACTTGTTTAATCCTGAATGGATTTACAAAATTGTTTGTTTGCTAGGTTTTGGATATGGACACCTTTTGATAAATACAGTAAAAGAATGGAGTCAGATACCCCATTGGTACGGACACAGTAATGTTTGCAACATAAGTAATAATATTGCACGCGTGTTCGGTAAGCCGCAAATTCCACTAATCTAATAAATCAGAAATTGTTGTTTGTTGCTAGATTGCGTGCAAACAGATAAACTAATTATTTCAAAACTTTGAACGGGGTTAGACCGTATGGCGCGGTTCATATTATAACGCGCCGCGCCTAGAATATATCAGCCGCGAAAAACGAACATTACACGCAATAAGATTATGAACAAGAGATATTAAATATCGACTAAGACAGCTGCCTCCGTATTTCATCATCGAACATGTGAGGGAATTTCGACGGTACGTGTTTATCACACGGAGCAATATATCACATACGGTCTTGATAATGGTTGTGGGACTTCCCTTTATTGCTTCACGCGCCATCATCACTTGCAATAAGAGCGTTATAATAGTCTTTATTGGAAATAAACGAATATTATACAGCCGGAAAAAAAATCAATATGGAAATGTGTATTTTACCTCTACTGCTCACATAAATAAAATGTTTACTGCTTTTTTGGGAAGGATGAAATTGTTTATTTTAACCTTCATGACATATTATGTTTATAAGGAGTTTGGCTTATTTTGAAAACTAGCGGCTCGACGTGGCTTCCCTCAGGTGCAATTTTATTTCTACATTGGTTGTTAACTAGGTTGTGCTTCTTAGTCTATTCGTTGAAAGAGTACGTAATTTTTATAGCATAGGTCCGGCAAACGAGCAAACAGGTCACCTGATGGTAAGTGATCACTGCCGCCCTTGACCATCCACAACGCTTGGTTCATAGATGTGTTTTTTTTTGTATTGTATCAGCCCATATACGGACCCACTGCAGGGCACGGGCCTCCTCTACAATCGAGAGTACGATTGAGAGTGGTTAGGCCATATAGTCCACCACGCTGGCCTAGTGCGGGTTGGCGGACTTACTTAACCGTAGAAATTCTTTAAAATCGGTA
Organism: Theretra japonica; assembly: GCA_033459515.1. NCBI lineage: Eukaryota > Metazoa > Arthropoda > Insecta > Lepidoptera > Sphingidae > Theretra > Theretra japonica. Next base: position 9,127,627 of record CM065930.1, read on the forward strand.
CGGTATGCAGGTTTCCTCACGATGTTTTCCTTCACCGTTAAAGTGCGTGGTGATTGACTATCAATACACACATAACTCCGAAAAGTCAGAGGTGTGCCCTGGGATTTGAACCCGCGACCACCGTGAACATGTAGGCAGTCGAGTCTGGTCCGATACCACGAGGCCACCACGCACATAGATGTGTTGCCGCCCATTAAATACAGGAGGACTGGAAGGAAAAATGATGGGAAGAGGAAAAGGGTATTGGGCAGTATTTCTAGCAATGATTTTTTTTCAATTCTTTGTTTCCATCCTTCTTCATACACCTTTGTTAGGCCGGGTTTCTTCAAAAAATATCAAAATCTAAAGCTTTCTCAGTTTACTCCGGCCAACATGATTCAGATCATGATTCAGATATTTTCCATGATTTCACGTATATTTCCTAAATTGTTATCCTTTTATGTTATCTTCTAAACTATAAGTTTACATGCTGTAAGGACAAAGCTGTACTTTCATACTTTTCTTGATGACAAACTACGACGTTATTTATTTTTATATAGGTGCACCTGAAGTTATTTGTTTATATATAATATGTGGTTGTACCTGATCGTGTAAACATCGACATATAAGTCTTTGAATATTTTTAATATAAAAAAGTATTGTGACCTACATATATGTATATAAAAGCTAGCTGAGTTGTTAGATAACGTTTATATTGTCACGTACATGTATTTGGCCGGCGCATGCCAATGAAGCAGCGAGGCACTATTTCTTACCATTCCATGTAATATTTAGATACCTATCTGAAAACAAAACAACTTCTTTGAAAAATTGCTTTAAGCAAAATCATGACTCATATGATAGTAAAGAATATGAGTAATAATAAGTTATCCATCAATTTGTTACACGAATCTAAGAGATTCGACCATCGAAAATCAACTTACGATTTATCTTATGGCTCGTAAAAATTCATTAATGATAAATCCTAGAACTTACACTCGCTGAATAAAATGCAGACAAGGACAATATATATTAATATTAAATTGTTTATTCTTCAGTAACAATTTGCAATTTTTATTCTAAGCTACAAAATACCCACTATAAATTAACATATAAATCTGTGCTTACATTTAATCAACGAGGCTGCGGTTGGCGCGTCTGTCATAACAATTTTCGACGCACGAGACAATTTACACGTGATTTTGTTTCACACTAGATCCGCTGATGGGAGTGGGGCTCGGCGTGGGCCCCATGGTGGGCGTGGGAGTGCCTCCCGGAGTGGGGGTGCCGCTGCCCGGCGAGACCAACGTGGGTATGTTCATCGAGGAGCACAAGCGTCGCGCCGACAGCGATCCCAACGCTCCGCCCTTTGACGACCTGCGCAACTACGCATACGAGGGCGGTGGCAGTACCGCCGGCTCCCTCTCATCTCTCGCATCCGGTGAGCTCACAAATTTATTTCCACTCTTACACTCAGCCCCTAGCGCAGCCGACCTCAACATTCAATATATTACAATTTATTCATAGAATATTATTTAAAATTCTATGCTATCTAGTGAGAGCCTAAAGTAATTTAAATAAATCGTGTCACCGCCCGAAGACTTGACAAAAATTTATGACGATTCCACGGAGTTTCATTCATGATGTATGAAGCTGAAAATTGAGGCATCTCTCGTGTTGGCGTTCAAATAAATTATTCATACGAAATCCTAATGCAGTTTACTCGCGGTGCAGGTACCGACGACGAAGTGCACGAGTATGATTACCTGGGAGCGTGGGGCCCGCGGTTCGACAAGCTGGCCGACCTGTACGGGCCCGACCTTGACGAGCAGCTGTAATGCCACCACGGCCGCACCACAGCACGCGACCCCGCGTCCCGCACCACCGTGCTAATTTAGTCAATTGTCTCCCACTATTCTACTGAGCCACTGTAACTGTAAACCTTGCTATCTAGGGAGCGACACTCGTTCACACACCCGCGGAGTTTAGTTTTGTAAATAAACAAGCGGCCCCGTCTCGTCGAGCGGCGGCGGGCGCGCAACGCGTTCTCGACGCCAGCACGCAGACGGGCGCCGCGCTCTCATTTGTAATTCTTATCAATTTTATACGACTTTATTTTCTAGTAGACGTGTTTAGCTTAAGTGCTCTAAGATACCTAATTTTATTGCGTCGATTTTGTAAAGTTAAACGTACATCTTCACCAAATATTTGATATAAGTTTTTATTGGAGTTCGCCATATTATGAGTCAGTATTTTATTGGATATTACGAAGATAAGCGCATTTCGGCAGGAGGGCCAGACCTGAATCTGGGCCGAGAGTGTACGAGTATGTAGATAGTGTGCTATAAATGTGAATAATTTATACGAGTATTTTGTAAGTCCGCAACTTTACGTGATGTCACTTAACACGTCGGCCCTTCCGCGTGAAATCACCCTAATTAGTGTAAATGAATATGTTATATTTTATTATTACGATAACATTAGACGCTTAAGGTCTGGAGTTTACGACGCTCATTCGGACGTGACACACAAACCGTGGGGTTGTATATACAATGATAACGTTCAACAGCCACCCCCGATTTTAATTTAAATGTGAAATTACGGCACTCGTATATATGTATAAGTAAAAATGTACAGTAACCGGTGTTCCTCTCCTAATGTCTCCGTGTAGTGCTAGAATATAGAACAAATATTTGAAAATGACTTAACGCTATTCGTACAGTAGGTAAGTAAAGTATCGTTAGTATGGATCGTGCGGAATGTATGTAGTAGTGCGGCATGAACGGAGCGAGTGAGTGCGTGGGCGCGCCGTGCCCTGCAGTGGCTTCGGAAGTGTCGCGTGCAGTGTCTGCAGTGTCTCGTGTAGTGTCGCGAGCAGTATCGCGGGAGTCACGGCGCGCCCACATGAATGGGACTGTGCCAATTTCGTAGCATCCTCGATGCAGCTAATGACGGTAGAGTTAAATGTTTGCACTTTATTTATTCGTATGGTTATAACAATATAAATTAATTAGTCGCACCTAGGAGAATATCAATAACTTATTAAGAGTGTTGTGCTAGGATACTATTTCTATCGATTTTGAGGTGAGACAGTCGTTTAGGCCGGTAGTAGTCATTAATTTGTAACTTAATTTTAAGAATTTATAGTTAAATTAAATATACGAGAGGCTATAGACGCTGTCTGACATCGAGGTCGAATTCGATCAGTGTACATTTTAGAATAAACTGAATTGCGTTAAAATGACTGATTTTATCATGAGTTTGAAGCCTAAGATTTTTGTAGAGTCGGTTTAATTAGACTTCTATTAACTTACCTCTTGTAAGTTCACCCTCTAGTTTGCACTAAAGACAAATAATAATATTATTCAAGTACATACATCAATATAGAAATTCTCATAATCTCAAGCAATTCTCGTTAATTACTATTCGTGTAAGTAAACTCTCATAGATATTATTATTTATTTTAATATCATTACACTGCCAGTATCATACATATAGACGAATTACTATAGTGGTTTGGGTCCGATTTTATATTTCTGTCTTATACAACATCGTATTGTAAGTTTTTTGAACTGTTTTATAACAATGCAACGTTTTCATTTGTCCGACCAGTGGCGGACCGCGCGATGCGTGACGCATGACGTCACCGCGCGGCCGCACACACTCATATCAATTCAACATTCATTTCTCTTCAGCAAGCTCTGTTGTGTCTCTATAACTTCTATTTTGCTAAGGCGTGATCAAGTGTTACCTACTTCCAAAGTCATATGTTGCGCTCGGTTATAATACTCACTTAACTTAAATTAATTATTGCGCGGTTGTAAACAGCTGCTTGCACACTCAACCCGCGAACTATCGCCGTATAAGGCCAAGTCCACGGTGGCAGTGGGACACGAGCGTCGAGCGGAACGGCTGCGGCAACGCGGGTCGGGGAATGCGGTCCTCAGGCGTCAACCGCGCCCACTACCCACGCTTCCACTGCCGTCCCGTTCTTCGCTCGTATCCCGTTGCCACCGTGGACGCGGCCTAAGTGCGGTGGCTTCGCGGGCACAACGGTCACTAATATTAATGGATAATATTATAATGTAAGTGCGTTTGAGACGGGGCTTACTGTACTCGGTAATTGTTTGCGAGTACATAGTGTGATGACAGGCGAGGTGGATTGTCATGCACGTGCACACTACACGTAAATTTAAAGATAGACAGCAGAGCACACAACCCCAGTACAAAGTATGAAAGGTCGCGGCGCGGCGTCGATTCACACTGATTGCATTTTTAGGAATAATTTACATCATACCAACATAGTTACGTTTTGTTTTAACTGTGATTATTTAGTTTTACAAGTCTGATGATGATTACATAAAAAAATGAATAAAATATGAAAAAAAACATGTCATTGTTTCATTTCAATATCCTGTTGTGTTTTCCCTCGATTATACTATATATAATGCAAAGAAAACTACAATAATAAGAGATTTTATAAAAATATGGCATATACAATACATGGTTATTTTCATCCAAATTTTAACAGGAGGTTCAGAATCATGAATATAGTCAATTAGCAAAATAAAATGAAATATTTCTTTTTCAAAATATTCAATTTTTTTTTTCCTCACGAAATAAAATACAGAAACAATACGCACAACCATAATAAGCCCATTGCTAAACTACACACACACACGCAAACGCGCGCGTGCGTCTTTACATAAACTGCCGTGCTTGTAAGTTGTAGCAGATGTTGAGTATAATTTGAACTATTTCGGCTATTCGGCTATTATGAATTGGCAATAAATGACTTAATACGTGTAAATTTGAATATTTTTCACCATGCGTTAATCAGTATGATTTCTCTTGAATTCAATAAATAAATTTGGCCAGACTGAAAAATAACCCTGTATACATACATTATACACATTTTTTTAAATATATTTAATCTGGGTCTAATTTGAAAGCAATCTGCCGAATTCCATGCACACAAAAGTACAATACATACCCAATGTAAGTTCATGTTTTCGTTTACTACAAACTTTATTTTGAATACAAATCGCAGAATGAATTCAAAATTCCAGCAGTACTTTCATCTGCAGCCTTTTGTGCGTATCGGATTGTAGGTTCGTACAAAGGCCCTTCAGCGTAATAATATAAACCGAAGATTTATAACACAGGTATAGAATCTGGGGGAAAATATTAGATGCCCCTTTCGAATCGTAAATCATTTTTTTCAATTCATACATTTCGTATTTTTATGGCACATCCATTCAACAACTTTCTTTTTAAATCTAAAATTATTTCACGGACCTTATCTTGGGTATAAAAGCATTTTATTTAACATTATGGGTATTTTATTTTTCCATTTATTCGCAATCATGGTGATAGATCTAGTTACATTTTGGTAAACCAATTGCGACCATGAGAATTAACTCAAGGATCTGAATTCATACTGCGTAGCAACCAACTACGCAAATCCTACATCCTATTTGTGGCTTCGAGTGCATTTTAAGCCATAAATCCCAATAAACCACAGCATCCATTTAAAGCCAAGCCGAAAATCGCGTCAAGTCGTAAAAAATCAGTTACTTATTTGTCTACTAGTAGAAGAAATAGCTTCCATTAAAAGCATGTACAATGAAAATTACTTAGTATTACATCTTTGAAGATATGGCTCATATTTCCTTTGCCCCTTACACTCATTTGTCCATATTAAAAATACAATTTTAGCACATCCTAAAAGCTTGCCTAATGGAAATTTATGGAACAATTTCATAATACATAATTTAGTCGCTGTGTTCTTCTTTGGAAGGCGGTCAAAGCGCCTGTATCGAACGGGATTATATTCACGAATTATTCTCACTCTTTTATGATCCTCGGATTACGATCGGGCTCAACATTCACAACCTTACTTAACGACCTCGGCAATTAACATGTGACGCTCTTGCCTAAACACATACGTATACTTATTTGCAACTCTTTATGTTTCAAATTATCATTATTCGAGACTTTGAATCCGTGAAATTGGGCTAATGTGGAAGGTTTAAATATAAGGATACAAATTGGATCGTTTTAATTTGCGTAAATATTAAATTCTTCAGTTAATCGACAGATTACACTGTTACAAAGTGTGTGTACAGCTTTAGGAATAAAATATAATTTCTCTGATCTAGCAACAATGCAAAAGCTGCACGCCGTGTAGTCACTAGGATACGCTAGATGAATTTTCATCTCGGGAAATTCATTTTATGCAAGTTTCTCACTTTATTCTTTCATTGGCCCTTAACACGTTCAAAAGTTCCAGCACATGGATTTTATTCATGTTGCAGATATGATGCGTGATTTTACGGCTGGCTGCCTCGAAAACTCACATCAGGTGAATTAGTTTCAGTGGGTATCACCTTATGGTTCACAACCCATGGATGGTGCTATTTTAGTAGTATTCTTATAAGGCAACAAATAGTAGTGAAATTCATAATATAAGTTATCTTAATTACCATTATAACATCTAAATGTTAAATGTACCTGATGTTTGTTCAAATAAAGTATCGCACTATATCCACTTAGACTACTAATACTGCTAATATTTAAATATATCACTACTTTAGCTTATTGAATACTGCAAACTGCTTAACAAAACAGTTGCTCTTATAAGTAACAAACTGAAGACTAACAAAAAACTAAAAATGGATTTTTCTTGCACTTGCAAGACTTACATAATCCTAACAATTCTCATAAACGAATTCACCGATAAACTGAATCACGCAGAACTGAAAAGGCATAAGTCATTTACATACAAACATGGCTCAAGTAAATAGGGTTGTATCGAGGCATGTACTATGAGGTACTTAAGCTTGCCTCGTCCCGCATAACAAACTCAGGAAATTCGAACAATATCACCACAGTATTACGTGATCTATCTCTGTACAAGCAAAAAGTTTGCGAGCTCGTACATCTGTCATACAATAACATCGAGGAACAGTGTTCCGGGGCGTACATCTATTTTCTTTCTCTTGCAATATCGGTTCCTGGGAAACGAACTCGTGTTTGTAAAGATTTTTAAAACGATTGCAATTGACACGAACTGCGCTCCTTTCATTACATGTAACGCGATTGGTTGTAAATCGAATGACGACTTCGAACTTTTAACTGCTTAAATTGGTGTATGTTATCTACGTGCAAGTTATTATTAGCGTAATATTTAAATATTTACTGCTGTCTAAAAACAGCGATAATTATGATCTATTGTATAAAATGACTGGCATCTAGATTATTCTTTTAGTCACTACTGACTATAACAGTGAAGGAAAACATCGTGAGGAAACCTGCATACCATAGCGATTTGTAAGAATTTGTATAGTACCTGGTCAATCTCATGGCCCTCTCAATCGTACTCTCGATTGCAAAGGAGGCCTGTGCTCTACAGTGGGACGTTTTTGCGGTGATATAGTACAGTAGAATGCAGCCTGTTGACTAAGGGCATAGAGTGAAAGTGAAAACATGAAGTGAGCTTTGTGATTCATCCTGGGAGTTTCAATGTATTTCTGTGTGAGTGAGATTTTCAAAGATTCTGAAACCGGTGAAAGGGTTGCATAGCCAACTACCAGACGCGATAGTAATCTCAGGTCAAAAGTACCCTGAATTGAAGAAAATGCATGAACAGGTTGATGAAAGTGGATTTAGCGAAAGTAATATGTCAGGATCGAGCAAAGTGACGATACATAATCTCTGCCTGCCCCATTGGGATACAGGCGTGACGATTATGTTTGTAAGTATTATGTATGTATGCATGGTTGTGTGTATGTTTGTTACAATTAACATATAACAATTTATAATGACGCCTGTAAGTGCGTTGCGTTTTCGTCCATTCGGAAATTATTGTCTCGACGGATGAAAGTTGCTTACCACTCATCACAGCGGATTTTTGGATTGCGGTGTGCTTTCCAGCCGGTAGATAGTAATCACTTTGCCGTTACAGTAAAAAAGACTACGGAATAGTTACGTCCAAATTCTGGGTTATTAGCATAGGTTATTTTTAAATAATTTTACAGGTTTGATTAAATAAAATTGGCTATTCAAAAAGAGAATTTTTTTTTGTACCATTTTTATACAACCAACGCAATATCTACAGCTGTTATTAAAATAAATACATGACCGAAATCATTTTCAACAGAAAGTGCTCCGATATTAATGCAGAAGTAATTAACTGATTGACATAAAGGCATGGATTATATGTGTTTAATTAACCAGAAGGGATAAAATGACTTCTTACGAAGAAAAACATTTTATTGTATTAAAAAATATATTTGAGATATTGTATTGCATATGAAAATAAGATAATATTTTCTGCTAGAAATTGTGTCGAAGAATAATATTTCTGTACGTTGCACCCATCGACAACAGCTCTTTAGTTTAGACTTTTACACGTCGAAGTATGTTCAAGACATATGTACGTGACAAGGAAACGTGTGACTCGTTGAATAAGTTACGCAAGAGATAAGCTACACCGCCTCTAAAAAGTGTTTGAAAAATATATTCCAGCCCAACATTTCTTATTTGCAGCAAGAATTATACTCGAAACGTATCATTAAATTGTAAGAAACGGGGGAATCTTTAACGACGTCCTTATTGACGTTCCGAATAAAATAAAATGGATAAAGTGGATCCTCGAACCGGCGAAAACAGTTCCGCGTAACAAAGGATTTGTACTTTATCACAACGTGCGCTTTTATTCTCTGTCCAACCCGCATGAATAAAATGCAATCGTCCAATCTTGAACCAAATATGTTGCTGTTTCGGATTTCAGATAGACTCCAATGAAAAGTTACATTTTAGCTCCTAGAAAGTGGCAACCATGTAGATACATTTATAGCAGCAGTAGCTTTTGTCCGCTGTTGTGACGTATTCTCAAGATTTTTTATATTCATTTTCTACACTCTCTGTGTTAAAAAAGAAGAATTAGTTAAGCAAAAGCCACCTAAATAGTAGCTGGCGTTCGCGTTAGTTACTGTAAAAGTGTAGGAAAAGGCAATGCGAGTACCTAATTACTATTAGCTGTGGCAAGGTCGCCGAGCGTGCGACCCGAGATCGACTTGGGACGTAGCGAGGTTGACACCAATAGAGGAACTCCGCTCGGGAGCGTTATTGAACCGGGAAACGGAAGCAGGTTTTCTCCTAACTTGCCGACGGCTCCGATATCTAGAGCGAGTGTTTGTAATTGATCCATTACGTGGATTGGAGGTGCGCCGCGACATTCTGGCTTGGAAGTTGGAACGATGTCGTGAACAACGTTTACATGTCAGAGCACATGTTGCACCTCAGAAAGACACTGACAAAAATATATGTTTGCTTCTGATTTTTCCGATTTATCTGATTGCTAAGTTTATTCAAACGAAATCTGATTTCCAGATATATTCTCGATTTTACTTGGCAATAAACTTATCGGATTAAGTTTTGTTAAATTTTGGCTCGGCTCCTAAATCTCAGGCATGTACAAAAACAGACTGTGTAATGTGTATATAGGAATTATTTCTGTAACATTCGTGAATCGTACTTTCTTCCTGTAATGACTTGTATAGGTAAGTACTACTTATCGATAATCTTATTAAACTTGTTTTGTGGGCTCATGGGCACATAAATCGTTTACGAGATATAAATTTAACCGCCCATTCATAATAACGGCTATGAAACTGAAATATTCAGCTGTAACACTTTTACCAATATTGATAAATGAATTCGCACGCAAGAGTTTATAAGTAAAACAAAGGGTTTCCAAGTTTTAACAGCGATGTGCCAACAATCCCATTTTAAAGTACTAAAACTGCCCAAAGGCGCATATTTGAGGTTGTTTCAAATAACACGAACATTAAAAGGTCTTTTAAGAACAGTAAAATGTCTTAATTCTTATTGAGAAATACAATTTCTTGTATTTATTTTTACTTTTAATAAAGCGTCAAAATTGACGAAAATTTAAGTATTGACGGTTGATTGTGTTGCAAAAATCTGAATATGAAAAAAATGTTCATATCTCAAAGGAACTTTATCCCTTAAACATGAGATGTAAATTTCGGTCTACCTTTTTTAATTCAACGCAAATGACGTTTGCGGCCGCCGGCTGACAACTATAATCCGATTATTGCAGATCTAAAGAAGTTATATTACCTACAGATTGAGGGCAATTTTTATTACAACCGTAAGCGTGGCTTCTTAGACTTTATTCGGAATAGGGCTAATGTTATCTCTATAAAAAGTAGGTGAACAACATTTAGATATTTTGATAAGGTTTTGGCTCTTAATCCAACAAGCTGGCTCGTTGCAGGTTGGTGGACACTAAACGAATAGATTTATTACTCTAATGGTCAGTTTAGTGCCAGAATTTCAAGTCAATCAATAATGCGTTTTACCAATGGAAATCAAGTTTAATTAGGATTAAAAATGTATGCGTATTGGAAGAACTACAAACACGCTTTATTTAGTTAGCATATGTAAACGTTCCGGTGCGTTTCAGTGACGTAATCAAATCGTAGTTTATAAATGATATTACCCTGACTGAAGCAATAAAGTTTTAGCTGTGTTCGTAACAATAGTCCCTATTTTAGTCTAAATATCATCCTGCGTATGTTTTGTCTACGCTTTAAACCCACCCAACAAAACAACAATCTGACTGTTAATCATAAATATCGGTTCAACGATTTAACTTAAATAACGCGTGGAATTGAAAACAACCGACTTATTTACAGGTTTCCATGTTCCAGGATTTTTAATGCCCCGTGGTACATTTTTAATGCCCTTTAATGAACAAAATAATGATATTAACACAAATACCTCATAATTTTATCTTTGAAAATTATGTGCGTTTATTGATACTAAATATAAAATCCTATTAATTGGTAATCAATTATTTAAAAGTAAAACTGAAATGCAGATGTTGCGAGAAAAATATATTCAATTATTTACAAAGCTTAATACGAATACGTTACAGTAGTTTACAATTAATTGCAATAAAATATTTTGTCACAAAATATTTCCAAACTACATTAATTAAATTTAAAAATATGACGATTCAAAATAAACAAACATTACGAACGATATTTACATCGTGATTTCAGTAGTAGAGAAAATATTTTTATAATGGTTTATAAATACTGTTGTAATAAATACACCTTAAAATAAATAATATACATAGTTTAATACGCATGTAAAACAAATTCATTGTTATCACAGTCAATGTTTTAACCTTCTTTTTTTTCATTTCAATCGGTGCAGTTTCACACATCGCAGAACTTTGAAACGTTATTGTAACCAGTGATGAAAATTGTACGAAAACCTTTTAGCAAAACTGGACTTAACTGTCGGATTCAAAATGGAGACTATGACGTAATCGGAATTAGTCGAACGAGTGTTTTGAATTCCATGGTAGATACAACACTGTTGACAAATTGTCGGAAAACACATAACTTGCCATAACTTTATCCTATTTGTGAATTTTATTGACTTTGTACTAGTTTATTACAAACAAACTGCATAGCAATACCGCTTTGCCCGTCCAATCAGATATTATGATTGGATTATATAAGCGTTCCAAACGTTTACGGTTATCAGCTTTAAATGCAATTTACACTGCGTCATTTACAATAATTATCGAAGAGGAATTTATACATAAGTATATTACATTACAGTTGATTTATATATTATTAATACAAGTGCGTAGTGGCCTGTTGGTAAACGAACCGATCGCAGCTGCCAATTTGATCACAATGGTCGCAGGTTCAATTCGCAGGGCACACCTCTGACTCTTCGGACGCATGTGTGTAAAGATATTATATTCAATCACCACGCATTATAACGGTGAAGGAAATCATCGTGAGGAAACCTACATACCGTAGAGATTTGTAAGAATTTTTATGGTATGTAAAATCCGCCAACCCGCACTAGGCCAGCGTGGTGGACTATAAGACCTAGTTCTTCTCAATCATACTCTCGATTGTAAAGGAGACTCGTGCCCTGCAATGAGCATGTATGGGCTGATACAGTACTATACAATGCGTCATTCGAAAATTTAAGTTAAATAAGCACCAATTTAAAATAACCACAGTTTGATAATTACAATGACGTTGTTAAAGTTAAAAGGTATAAATAAAACAAATTAACAAGAAAAATCAATATAATTAGTACTACGTGCGAAAATACTCGGTATATAATGTTGTCTTGGGTTTACGCGAATGTTACTCATTGAAATAAATAATTTTTATTTCAATATATATTTTTTTATTAATATTTGTAAATTAAGGGTAGTTAAACTGTAACGGTCACTAAGCGGATGACTAATACCTCAGTCCGCCCCGTGACCACGCAAACTGCAAAGTGATCGAAACGTCGAGAAATTAAAAAATGTAAAACTAAATTAAATTCGCGATAAACTCCGTAAGAATTCGTTTTATTTCAATACTCGGTATAATGCAGAAACAGATGCGCAAACAGTGTTAGCCTACAAAATAGAGCCACTGTTACCTAGTTACCTTAGCTTCTGTAGCGATGGGTAGGCTCCGTTTGTATCGTTCCGTGAGTGAGATTGCCGGAGGCTCGATTCCGCTTTCCTCTACACGCCCTTTCACTTCCGATTTTGAAAGGCCGGCAAGGCATTTACGATCCAAATGTTACAGTTCATATGCGGCAAAATTACTTATCAATTGAATCTTTCATCGCATGCCTATGCAGTTATTATTTTATTCACTAGCGGACCGTCCCAGCTTCGCCTGGGTGCAGATGTTTTTTGATTATTCTCCATAATAGATACTTTTAATTTTTCGTACAAACTGCTACAACCTGTATATGTATTATACATATAAACCTTCCTCTTGAATCACTCTATCCATTAAAAAAACCGCATCAAAACCCGTTGCGTAGTTTCAAAGATCTACATTCACATCACATAGGGATATACATCATATAGGGACAGCGGAAAGCGATTTTTTTTTATACTATGTAGTGATTTAATGCGCGTGGTGGCCTGTTGGTAAACGGACTAGACGCGGCTGCCAACATGTTCACGGTGGTCGTAGGTTCAAATCCCAGGGCACATATCTGTCTTTTCCGAGTCATGTGTGTATTGATAGTCAATCAACACGCACTAAAACGGTGAATGAAAACATCGTGAGGAAACCTGCATACTATAGCGATTTGCAAGAATTTCTATGGTATGTAAAGTCCGCCAACCCGTACTAGGCCAGCGTGGCAGACTATATGGCCTAACCCCTCTCAATCGTTCTTACTCTCGATTGTAGAGGAGGCTCGTGCCCCGCATTGGGACGTATCTAGGCTGATACAGTACAGTACAGTGATTTATAAATGTCACGCCTGTTTGTCGTACAGATATTCCAAGGATTTTCCTCCCTACAACGCTGATATACTTCCATTAATTCTTCTTAATTCATTAATCTTTTAATTAAATGCCATCCTTTTAAATGATCAGCGACGAAGTTAATAAAGTTCGCCCTTCTTGCTACTCCATTAGCACTAGCCTCCTCTATTTGTTTTGTTAATCGACTTACAAGATCAACGACTGTCTCTCTGTATGCTCCAAAGACCGTGAGTTTATATTGTAATAGCACAGGAACTTACAATACCTGTGACTTTTAGAAATGACGAGTATATTCGCTGTAATTAAATTATCGTTTACTCGGCATCTCGGACTAGGCCAGCCTGAAGGAATAACGGCTCTTAATCGTAGAGAAAGTCTATGACATTTGGTGGGATGGATATTTTTACTATAAAATCAGCAAATGAGCCAGTCGTCTACCTTATAATAAGATGTAGTCCTCGTGTTTACTGGTGGTAGGTCTCTCAAAGGTAAAAGGCAGCCTGGGTAGGTACAACCGCGATGTCTATTTCTTCTGCCTAATAGCAGTATTAACGCATTGTTGTATTCCCGTTTGCAGGACATTGTAGCCAGCGTAACTACTTGACATAATGAGACTATTACTACCAAGTTACATAAGGTGTTAACCTTATGTCTCAGAATGGCGAGCACAGTGGAATATACCAAGCATTGCTTTGTAATTCATTGTGCTGTTTGGTTTTGCTACTGTCCATGAGCGGTCGTATTGCTTACCATCAGGCGAACGGCATGCTCGTCTCGCCATTCGTTGCAATAAAAAGGTGTAATGACCTAAGGTAAGGTAATCTCTAAAACTACATATTTTAAGTACCGTGGATGCGTCAGCGGTCTTTAATATTAAAAAGATTCCGACGAAATGAGAACCTCCTCCTTTTTTTGAAGTCGTTTAAAAAGAGTTGCGAACTCGAAAATGGAATAACTGTTTGAATCAACTCAACATCTTCGTTCATTCGACAACATTTGTAACACTGCTTATGGAACAAATATTGGTAAATTCAAAACATAACCTTTTAAGTAATATTTTAAGGGTGAATTATGGAACAAAGAACAAAGAAAGCACTAAAACTTTTGTTTTTTTGTAACAAGTTACAAGGTCTTTCCCGATAGTTATTAGGGTGTAATAGCTGATAAAACATATTTTCGAATTCTTGTAATTCCAAAGAGAAAGTAACTGAAAAGTTGTTTGAACAAGGTTGTATAGTTGTTGTTAGCAGCCGATTTAATGAATGAGTTAAGTTATCTGGTATTTTAAATTATTATCTACATATAAGTTGGCTCTTGTATTTCTCCAGGGGGTAGGCAGAGGTGACTTTAATCCACTCTCAACTCGCCAACATTCTATTCAATGTATGATTGGGAGCAAGGTAATAATGGGTAGTGGTATAGGGAATAAAAATAAAAATATTTTATAATATTTTTTTATGTGTTTATTAAATCATGCAATAATAGTATTCATGGCTATGCAGGAATTTGAAGGATCCCTGGCTTTCATTTAAATGAATGTCATTTGATATATATTTTATCTAAAACTAGCGGCCCGATCCGGCTTCGCCCGGGGAAATACTTTTTGAGTCTAGTCCACATCAGACACATTATTTCGCGGACTAACTGTTTTATATTTAAACTTAACGTGACTGCCTGCCTTTATACTGCTTTTGTCGTTCTGTCCCGTTACGTCCCGTCCTGTCCCGTCTTAACCTGTTCCACGGCTCAAGACAAGTTATCCTTTCCTCTTATATCTCATTTTATCCGCCCTATATTCTATCTCAAACCATCGTTTTGAGTTTGAAACACTAGCATAAAAACATATATGTCATTTCCTTTCCCTTCTCACGGGAAAACTATATTTGCTTTACTATATTTGCGTGATAAAAAGTAGCCTATGCCTATGCTGTATGGGTATCAGCATCGCCCATACCAAATTTCGTTGATCGTCCCACAGGAACACGACATTTTTTCGGGATAAAAAGTAGCATATGCGTTAATTCAAGGTATCAGCTACCTTTAAACTAAATTTGATTAATTGTACCAGCCGTTTGATCGGGAAGATTCCTAGTAATCTCAAGGGAACACAATTTTTTTGGGGACATAGCCTTTGTCTTTATCCAGGATATTAGCTACATACCAAATTTCATTAAAATTGGTCTACATGTTTGAGTGGGAAGAAGTAACAAACACACAAACTTTCACCGTTATTATAATAGTAGAAGTAGAAAGTAGGATTGTTTTGAAATTAAAAGTTTTTAACGCTACCTTGAAGATAAATAAAACATCTAACCATTTCTGTCACTAACATGCCTAGTCTTCCATGCGTATACATGTAGTTCCTGTATTAATATTAATTATGATAGAAGTAAACAGTAATTCCATAACACCGAAATATTTCATTTCCGAAAACTACACTGACAGCTTCCTGGTCGTCTTAAACTCATTTCCTAATACGGCTCTGTATGGTATCTAGAAAAAATGTATAAACAAGACATAGCTAATGACCCTCGTATTCACTGTATAACGAGATCGCAAGAATTTCCTTTACAAGAAATTGTTTTTCAGAACCTCATCGAGAGTTCGGGAATAACAAGATAGCTTATGCGTCATATCTCAATACCGCCGACTTGTTTTTTCATAAAGACAAGCGTATTAATAATTACGTTATTGTACAATACAGCTTATAAGATAAAATATTGCTTCAGACATAATTTGGTACCGATTGCGCACTATAACTTATTTTGCGGGTCGAGATAGTCATTATTTGTAATATCTGATAACTTTAAGCCTATGCCTTATTGGAAAATATACTCCGGGTGTATATCGAGATCCAATAAATACAATAGACAAAATGTATATGTCGATTTGAGTCGATAAGAATTATATATGAAGGTCTCGGGTGTGTATCATCCCAAACTATTGTGGACATATTTTAAAAGATTTTAAATCTGACTTTATCGGAGACTAAAGCCTAAATTACACAGGAAGTGTTTGTCACCTCGAAGATACGATTATCGTTAGGATAAAAAAAAAAGTTGCATCGTGTAAAAATTGTCAGAACACGATAATCTTATGGCGGTTATGTCATGCGATAATGGCATGCGATTCTCAGCGCGAGAAACTCCCCGTGTAAACCGCGCTTTAGGCTGGATTAGCTTATATTAGCGGGGAATAAATTCTTAAACCCTAACAAAACTCTGCTAATGTAGATAAATAGCTCTCTGGTCGTCCGTGGCATACAATAAGTTATAATACACTACGAACAACCAGACGAATTGCCCGATCGGGACTAAGCCCGGGTTTTGTTGTTCCTAAGAACCTATTACTGTTTCTGGCAGCAAGATGCAGCACTGTGTGTGCATTTTTATTGTTATACCCGGACTTAAAACCCAATACTTTTTTATTTTTACTTCATATTGAGTCTATTTTATTTAAAATAAAATACTTACATAATTACACACAAGTAATCATTCCATGATGGATGGAATGCGAATAATCTCCTTATAATTCAACCAACAAGAAAGCTTTAACTTTGGCGAAATTTATTGAAACATATTTTGCCAATTGTAACTTCCAATTTATTATTTAAAAGCCACCAATACGTATACAGCTGCACATTTATAATGCATTAACGAAATGAAATGGTTATTAAATTAAAAACTCACAATAGGCAACCTCGTGTTAAAACATGTCGGAATAAATTAATTTAATGAAACAAAGTAATGCTTCATCGGAATTTAAAAAGGTAATTAACGTTCATTCAATTCGAATTACAATTATTAAAAAAATACAGAGTTATTGTAACTATCGATATTTATACTCATAGATGTCTCAACCTCCTTTGCGAATAAATTTATTGACTACTTAAAATAAAGTCAACATGGAGATGAGATAAATCATTGAAAATTTATGGACAATTCGCGCACGTCCTAAATATCACAAAGTATACGTAAGCAGTTATCGAGGGAGTTCGTGACGCGAATATCTGTGTATTTTACTCACTCTCAAAATATTATCTAGCTCATATATGTATATCCTTAGAAATTGATCAATGTGTTTGCGCACCAACTGAATAATGATTCAGCGAAATTTAAGCAAAATTAATTTCAGCTGGGATGTTAGCTGGAAGTCAGGTAGCTTATATATTAATGGCCGATTTATTGTAGCCGTTTAATCTTTCATCATAATTAAATCGACTGCACAACAACACAAATCAACATTACCAGGAAGAATACTAAATTTATGGATCTCATCTCGGATATTTTCGATTTAAATTTTATTTATGGAGGCACTGCACACGATAAAATGTTACGTCTATATAGTTTTGTTACCAAATTCATTACACTACCTAATCAATTTGAGATAAAAAAATATACAAGATACTGAAAAGCTGATTATAGGCTATTTAGTAGACTGCCTCGGTGGCGTAGTGGTACTACGGTATGATTGCAAAGCTGAGGTCTCGGGTTCGAATCCCAGGTCGGGCAAAGGGATATTGGATTTTTCTATTCATTATCAGCCCGGAGTCAGGAATTTGTGCCCGATATGGCGATAGGCTCGCCCCCTATCACATCGTGGCACGAAATATACAAGGCGAAACGTGGGTGTTCTGGTAGCACCTCTGCCTACCCCTTCTGGGAAAAAGGCGTGTATTTATGTATGTATGTATGTAGTAGAGATATTGTCAAACGTAGCACGGATACCAATTGTTCGCAAAAACCTTGAGTCTCATATGAAATCCAGCACTTCCAATCATCCGTCCCAGTTGTTGACATTGGTAACGGTCGATAAACCTCATTGACAATACTATGTAGTTTGAATATGCTTCTAATTAACTTGCTAATATTGACTTGTCATAAAAGCTATTTAATTGCCTACGTGACCAGTAAACAAATTTAATTTCAATAAACGAATTTAATTTCAATACGCTCGCAAATGCCATCTATCTAAAAAGCCGCTCTAGTCTGGCATCATACGAATCTGCCTCACCGAAAGAGCCTTTGCCCAGCAAAAATATAGAAAAGAAGCAAACAAAAACACTGAAAAAGACAATGTGAAGTGTATTAGTACTTACTATCTTCACCACCCTATATACTTATACGGGATGGTGAAAATGGTAGTGAACATTAAAGGAAACCGCACAGAGCTTCCCGTTTACAATTTCTACACTACAAAAAATATCAAATTGCTTCCAACGGTATAACCACATCACACTTTTTTACACAATGTATATTGTTTTACAGAGCTCGTTATTTCCTCTTTATTAATCGACTTCAAAAAAAGGAGATTATAAAAAATAAAATACATACATACATAAATTACGCCTTTTTCCCACAAGGGGTAGGTAGAGACACCCACATGTCGCCTTGTATGTTCCATCCCACGATGTGATAGGGGCGAGTCTATTGCCATATCGGGCACAATACATTTATTGATATTTTATTTTAATGACGTTTAATGTAACGACTTCAAAGCATTTTAAATGGCTTATAGAAATTGGTATCGCACCGCCTTGTATTAACTGCTGCTCACAAGATAAAAATGCAAAAACATATTAACTTTAACAAATGTGTAAAAATGCCGAGCATGTACAGAAAGATTAGTTCAAAAGCGCGTCCTTGTTAACTGCCTCGCTCAGTTATTTGCAATGAGATGTCCGACTGGCCAATCATTTTAAACAAAACCTGTAAATCGCTTTTCCAATGTACGAACAAGTACCGAACAGAAAAGCGTTAGTACTGACAGAGAAAACCAGATAAGCTTGACGGTCTTTAATGATCTTTCTTTCCGATAGTAAACTGCTTCTTAAAGTAGGACATCCAAGCGCTCCACTCCTTATTTCAATTCAATAGGAAAACCTTCAGGCTTTCTGGAATTCGCCAAATTCAATGATTAAGAAAACGTGAAATCTATACTCAACAACCGGTCTAGGTAACTCAATTTTGATGGCCGATCGGCGCACCTGCTAAGTTAAAATATTGGTCTTTACTAAGTAATTGGCTTTGCGCGCTCAAGGTTTTAGGTTCGACCCTTGGACGAACCGGGCTGTTTGTACCCGAAAATGTGCGTTAGCAACACGCACTAACGTAAATTATTTAAAAATATAAAGAAATAAAGTTAATCCTTTTAATAACCACGTGACGATATAGTTGTAAAAAAAACTGCAAAGCCTTAAAACTTAATAAATTGCAATTTTAATGGCAACGCGGTACCATCAAATATTCCATTAACGGGCCTTATAGTCTTGCGTCGTAAAATAAATAAAGCGTGCAGCAGTATGGTGCGAGTAGATTTAATTTTGCTTGTGAGATTCAGTGCCACCGAGTGCGCGGTAAGAACGTGAGTGCAACAACGTAAATGGCGATCAAAATAGACGCTTGAAGGTGCGCCGAACGCTGAAATCAATACCACTTTACTACAAACATTTCCAATGGAATTTATTTGAAACAAACGTCCAATATGACGTTCAAAACTAATCGAGATTAGTTTGATCATATTATGCGCAATCTGCGTTCAGCACATTGGAAATATCCATTCTAAATAAAATGATTGTTCGTAATTGCGAATGTGGTGGCCCTGTGCAGCCTTGTTACATATTCAAATTCTTCTGTAAAATGAGATAAGCTTTTAGATATTGCTTTTGTCCGTTATAGCTGTGTTTATAAAGAGTTTTTATATTATGTTAATAAGTTATTAAGGTCGGCTCGGTAAGCAGGATTGTCCCAGTTTTCTGGAATAACAACATTAGAGCGAGTAATATTCGGAATCTAATTTAATTTTGTATCGATGCCTGTATAATTAGTTGTGTAGGTCCATGGAAATAAATATATGAACAGGGTGAAGAGCGCGTAACGTGTTCTGACGTATCACGTAAGTGGTGCCCGAAGAGCTCCAGTGGTGCGTTAAGATTTTTAAAACGATTGTTTGTATTTTTGACAGAGAGTTTAGTATAAAAAAGATAATAGTTCTTATCACAGTTAAAACAAAATCTATTACAATAAATGAATTAGACCTTAGCTTTATAATCGTACCGTAGTACAACTACGCCTCCGAAGCAGTTTAAAAAAGATTATAATTCTTATCACCTTATATGATAGATTTTGTCTTATATTAATTTAATAAATATTATGCATTTCTATTTTAGCGTTGCTATGAAAAAAATCTAATAGATGGCGCGATTTTCACGGCCATCTTATTGATATCGCAAATGTTCTGAAGGGCCTATCCTATTTTATATTAATGTGACAGTCTAACAACGTAGGGAACTATGGCAGCTCTCATATAATACTAATTCGTACATACTACATACAACCGCGTCCCATTGATTGGTTTAATTTAATATCTTCTACGTCGCTATGCTATAAAAGACAGTAGTATTTCATTGAAACGTTCGGATACATATCTGGAGGAGAATAACATACCGAAATAGCCGACGCCTTCGAGATATTTCTTGTTACAGAATAAACAATCAAAAATGTTGTATGAATTTACGTGCAAAATTTAACGATATACCTTTGAACTGTAATGCGATATGCAAATTTAATATTTATGTGGATTAATAATCAAATATCGCCTCATTGGCCTTTTGGCAGAGTGTATAGGCTGTGAATCGCAAAATCCCGGGTTCGATTTTTGAGTTTTTTTTGTTTTCGGTTTGAAAAATTCATAATATACCAGACTAGAATTTTGGGGGGACGACAAAGGCGTCACAGAAACACTTGACTTATAGTTAGATAATTCTGACTCAGGGCTGATAATGAATTGAAACATCCATTATCACTATGCCCGATCCGGGATTCAAACCCGAGACCTCAGTTTGCTATCGTACCGCCAACAAGCCACCAAGGCAGTCATATTTCATCATATTTCCGAACACGCAAAAAAATACCCAGCTTGGGCATTAAAGCGAGATCCTTAACATAATCGTGTAATGTACGACGAAACAATTCGGAATCACTTTCTTCCACGAACAATAAATAACATTTGTCAGACAAAGGCCAAGTACGTGTGTAAATAAATCCAAATCAATGTTTTCGCTCGTATTATTGTAGGCCAATAAACGCTTTATTAGATAGCGAATGATAGACGTCAATATCTGTGGGTGTTTGTTCCATACAGTGATTGGGCCGAGAACGTCAATTTCAGTGAAATCTAGTCAAAGTCATAGCAATCACAATAGCGTTTTGCAGCCAGTGAACCGGTGCTTGTCGCATGCCTGCGTTTTATAGGTATCGGCTGAATCTACGTTGGCTTTTAATATACGAAATAAAGCAAACTATATACGCTTTTTGTGCTACATATATTTTATTGTAAACGATGCGTTGTTTACATGAATGAAATAGCTTAGTTTTATTACCTAGTGATTAGTGATAAGCTTTTGCGATGTAAAATCAAGCAGGGGAATTAGAGGCCGCCTGATAGGTACCATCGCAATGTTTATCCCTTCCGCCAAACAGCAGTGTAAACGCATTGTTGTGTTTCGGTTCAGAGGACATTGTAGCCAGAGTAACTGCTGGACATAATGGTGTTTCCTGAGCGCTATGACCTGTCCTTCTTCAAACGAGGCTTAAAGAGAGTACTTTCCTTAAGGTAGGCAGCGACTTTGTTGTGCTGGACCCCTGGCATTGCGGAGGTCTATGGGCAGCGGTAGCCGCTTTCCATCAGGCGGGCCGCTAGCTCGTCTGCCTATAAGGGCTATATAAAAAAAAAAGACTTAACATCTTATGTATCAGGGTGGCGAGCGCAGTGGAATGCCAAGCCTTGCTTTGTGATTGATGGTGTTGTTTGGTTTTGCTACTGTTCATGAGCGGTCGTATCCCTTGCCATCAGGCGAATGGCATGTATCGCCATTCATTGCAATAATACAAAAATATTCAAATGAAGAAATATTTGAAGTCTTCAATGGTAGAAATAGTAGCGTAATTTGAATAACAACTTAGACAATGTAATACATTAAATTACTTGTTTCGAGGTGTTCGGGAGAACGTGAGCAACGCATTCCTGAATCTCAGCGTCGTAGGAATAAGGCCCCAAAGTTAGCCTGAGAACTAAACTTGATAACGTCAAGAAGACACGAGAGAAAGGATTCACGAAACTCGAAAGGTAGAATTAGGGGCAAAGGATGTTAAGGAAACCTAGACTTCGGCCGGTTTCACGTCAAACAGGAAGACAGCAAGCATAAACTAAACGATCAGTTATCATAAATACTCAATTTAGTAAGTAAATAACGTGTTTGCAAGCATACATCCACTTAAAAAATTCCAAATGTAGATAGGACACTATAACGGCGAAGGAAACATCGTAAGGAAACCTACATACCTTAACGATTTGTATAAATTTCTATGGTATGTAAAGTACGCCAACCCGCACTAGGCCAGCGTGGCGGACTATACGGCCTAACCACTCTCAATCGTACTCTCGGTTGTAGAGGAGGCTCGTGCCCTGCAGTGGGACGTATATGGGCTGATACAGTACAGGTAGGAGAGAAGCCAAGACCTAGTCCGTATTACCGGTGTTACCGTCCTACGCTACGAAAATGGAGCTATCTCGTTATCATAACTAACTTGAATCTAATTATGGACACATTTTGTCCTTCAATCAATCAATCCATCAGCCAAAGGAAGTCCACTGCTGAACATAGGCCTCTCCTAATGATTTCCACAGAGACCTGTTGGAGGCAGCCTGCATCCAGCGACGTCCCGCGACCTTTACCAGGTCGTCTGACCACCTAGTGGGTGGACGTCCCACGCTGCGCTTTCCGCTTCGTGGCCTCCATTCGAGAACTTTTTGGCCCCATCGGCCATCAGTTCTCCGTGCTATGTGCCCCACCCATTGCCACTTTAACTTGCTAATCCGCTGGGCTATGTCGGTTACTTTACATTACTTTTTGTCCTTCAGTGAAAGTAAATACTTCAACACACGAGCCGAGATTTAAACCAGAGACTTCACGTTTTAAAGCTTCCCACGAAACCATTAATTCGAAAGCTAAAAGTCGCATAACACTCAAACGTTCACACCACCATTACCATGAATCAAAAGAGACCAAAAACCAATATTGGCGTACTTTATCAGACTATTTTTACCTGCGAGAGTGAATTTTAGCTCAGTTGAACAGGCATTTTTAGACCAATCTATTTTTTTTCCCTCCGCTCGAGTCAATTCTGGCACCGAAAGCTTTATCTAAATATTTTGCGCGACGCAGTCCAACAATTTAAATTTAGCTCTTTTATAAATTCACCATAAAGTTTTCATGGGTGGACAATGTTTTCGTCAAAATAGCAAGTTTTGAGATAATCAGCTTAATTGTGTTTTTGCATGTGTGGACATGAATGAATTCAGAATATTAACGTTCATATCTCTTTCCCCCGGCTCCATTAGTCTAGCCATTACTCAACGAGACGCTTTAACTATAAAAAAGGAGGTCAACAATCAACTGAACACAAATGCTCCTGCGTAATAAACTGAAGAGATCTAATTTTCTGTTAGGCACTAAAAATATAATTCGCTATAATAGCAAATGGAAATATCTTAGATGTACGTAAAGCGAACATCATGAAATGTAGCTATTCTGACTGTAAACGTGTTATTGGTTATAATGTTTTAAAGCTCGTTTTGTTCCAACTTCCAAGCATAGAATAAATGAGATACAAAAATTATAATAATATTTAGATATGTGTTCTATACTATAACATCTCTAAGGATATACATTCAATTAATCAATAAAATTATTGATACTTGCTTATAATTGTGGCATCCTTTAGCTTAAATTTGCTAATTTACAAATAACAGATAAAATTAAGTGTGTGTAAATAAGCATAAGTCTTCGGTTAATTTCTGTTAAGCGATGTCAACTATGAATAAAATATTTTCGTAAGGTTACTAAACTGAGTACAAGCTCGTGTCCATTAATCTGCCATGATTAATGGCTGCTCTTGAAGGACACGACGTTAACAACTGACAAATATTTTAATATGTATTAATTTATATCCCCTACCAAATACTGGAGCAACTTTGAATAACAATACTTTAGAAATATTCGAAAATATATGTAATACAAGCGATTAGGTCTTGCGTTAATGTCAATGTTAATGTCACATTATGTCAAGCGGCTTTGCCCGTGTTGGGATAGGACCTACTTCAGTTTTCGTAATCATCAACACCACATTTCAAATAAATCTGATTAAATACGCATTTCGTATACTCATCTATTTTTTATTTAAACTCGGCTGCTAATGGACGGAGCGTATTGTTTAAAGCCTAAAACTTGCCACAACAATAGAGCTATAAAACACAAAACATTTTTTTAATCCTACTATACTAGTCCTAGAGATTAGCGCGTTCAAATAAACGAATTCTTCAGTTTTATTATATCAATGGTTATATTTCTCCTGCAAAGCAAAAATTCAGAATAAAACCCACATATTTCCGAGCATGACGGTATTCCGGCGAAATACAAAGCAAACTCAAAACTAAGGCGGAAAGGTATTCCCGTCATACTTAAATCCGTGCCGAAAAAATGTCATTCTTGTATAGCAAATAACTAAATACATACCCGACATACACGTGTTTCTCCTTTGTTACTGAATATTATATCGTATTAAAAGTTGACACATTTTTGGAAATGACTTTAGCCCGCGGCCGTTCGAGCTTCGCATTGCAGAATGGGGCCGGTGTAGCCACGCTCTTTGTTACCGTAATCTTCTAGCCGCCTTCATCCGAGGCTTACCTGGGGTCAGTGTACACGTTTGTTGTACGTATGTTACAGAATAATAAATTGACTTGTGATTTTACGTCCGCCTGTAAGGAGCACGTTTTCAGGTTTAACAGTAACCTTCTTGGAAGATTATTTATATGTTTTAACGGAGATGTGTACGAACTGTGATGTGTTAGTGGTTAACTATAGCCACTCTATAGTCTTTAATACTCTTATGCTTTATAGGTAGGCAGAGGCCTACTTTTGTATTTTCATAAATAAAAAAAGTAAACTTAATTATATGTAGATATTTATTTATAAATACAGGCGTGGACTTATATGTATTTATTTTACTAAAAAATAAACTACATAAATACATACCACCATTGGCAGTCTTATTAAATGCCACGACATGCATACAAATAAAAATAATATTAACAGAAATGTATGTAGGAAGTTTAAAAGAACTGAGTATAATAATTTATAATGAAATAAATAATTATTTTATTATTCTTTAAAAAGTAGAGTTTAACTGGCGGCACAAGTGAGCGTCGGAAGCAAGACTTCAATTGGAGACTTATTGGAATCTTAAAACCTTCTTTTACTATTTTTCGACTCTTTGCTACTAAGTTAACTGGCTCTCTTGTTTAAATTGAAGTAGGTTTAAGCTTGTAGTTAAAAAAACGTTATCAAACAGTACAAAATTCCTTAGTATACAAGGTTAGTCATAAATATAAAGCTGCAAGGGGGATGCTATACTCATCATAATGAACAACTTTTACCATCAGGCCAACCCTGAAATATTGAAAAAAATCAACTATTCCATATAATCGTTTGAATTTTCAAAATTTATGGAATATCTGATTTTCTTTTCGCGATATCAGGGATGGCCTTTAAAGTAAAAGTTAGTCATTATGATGAGTATAGCTGTAGATTAAATAACATCTGGTATAAACGAAAAAGTCAATAGCAATTCTTGCCGATACATGACCCACTCACGAATTTTTCGACCCATCGATTCATCATAATTCATCATCAATTCTAAGTTAGAAACATCTACATTGTCTACATCTGTGATTAGCCAATATTGTCGTAAACCTTAAATTAAACCTTTCGCTTCCAATTCCATTTAGTTAAATGGCTTTTAAACAAATAAAGTAATGTAACAAACTAACAATTCAAGTACCCGCGTAACTTTTGCACCGAAGCATCTGTCCAACGGTCGTTCGTTCAATAATGTCCTCCATTTTCTTCCGTAATTCCTTTTATGCACATTTGCACACCGGACAGTTAACGTGCTAAGTGCGGAAAACTCCAGCAGGATACAATGTGCTCGGATTTTCTTTTTATATTGGCACGATAAAGTGATACATTGCACCTGATGATAAGTCAGTACAATCCATTTAAAGAATCCATATGAATTGTACAGTCGTCAAAATTATGCCGGTATTTTTTTTTAGGTTTCGCGGGGGAAACCGATTTATTGCTACCCCTACGTGGGAAGGTAGAGCGGTGATGTTGGTTTCACCTATCTTACGACTCAACGTTCAGCCACCCGGGAAACATATACCATCAAGGCGACCGTTAAGTCGAGTCCCTACCTAATTCCTACACTAGCATAGTAACCCAAAACTACGGTGGTCCTCTTCAGCACATTGGACTGGCTCCGGTATGCTTAGGCAAAAAACCAAAGCCTTGCCCGAACCGCTCCTGCCGCACTACGGCCCACTACATATTTACACTTTGTAGTCGCTTTTGATGGGCGCTACGCAGACCCTCGCTACGTGCTCGTGACTACCATTACCCCCATTAGTCGCCTCTTACGACAGGCAGGGATACCGTAGAATCCCACGATTCTAAAAATTGCTCCCACTCCACAGAAAGATGCTGGTCCAGGTATTTTTGTATTGTATTGTATCAGGCCATATACGACCCACTGCAGGGCACGGGCCTCCTCTACAATCGAGAGTACGATTGAGAGTGGTTAGGCCATATAGTCCACCACGCTGGCCTAGTGCAGGTTGACGGACTTTTACATACCATAGAAATTTATACAAATCGCTATGGTATGCAGGTTTCCTCACGATGTTTTCCTTCACCGTTATAGTGCGTGGTGATTGACTATCAATACACACATGACTCCGAAAAGTCAGTGGTGTGCCCTGGGATTTGAACCCACGACCACCGTGAACATGTAGGCAGCCGTGTCTGGTCCGTTACCAACTGGCCACCACGCACTTAGTCCAGGTGCCAGGTCATTATTACCAGACCAGCAGTAACACCAACAGTGGTGTTAACAGCACATGCTGAGTGCGTTCCGTATTTTTGTAGCGTACTCTTTAATTTTATTATTATTATTATTTTATTTTACTTTGTTTTTTTTTTGTATTTTCTACATTTTTGTTTAAGGAATGTTTTGAGTGTTTTTTTATCATAATTCTTATTTCATCGTTACTAAGTAGGTATTTTTAATAATTATTACCATATATTCTTATTTCCTGTTTACTTTGTACTTATTGATTTGTGTATTTTTTGTTTGTCTGTTCATTGAGTGTAAAACGTCATTACTGTACGCTTGTTGTAAAGAATAAAACTTTTCTTTTTATTATAAAGTTTCACCATCATATACCTACCTACGGTTATCGCTATCCAGGCGAATTCCAATATCCTGTCGCGAGCTTCTCATACATACAACGTCAAGTAACATTAATTTAAAATGGCATGATTAATGAATCGAGAATGTAATTATAATAATAATTTTCCGAAATAAATTTAAAGCAGAAGTAATTACAAAATAATTATAACAACTGGCCGTGGGGTGTATGTATTTTAAATAACCTTTTCATTTTTCTTATTGAATTTATTGTATGCCTGAACGTATTGTTTCATTTATAATACCTGCAATTACTGTATAGTACGACAAAAATTATAAATTATAAACTTATTAACTAGTATGTACTTTTCTGTACTGTATCAGTTCACATACGTCCCACTGCAGGGCACGAGCTTGCTCTACAATCGAGAGTACGATTGAGAGGGGTTAGGCCATATAGTCCACCACACGGGACTAGTGCGGGTTGGCGGACTTTACATAACATAGAAGTTATTAAAAAACGTTATGGTATGGTACGCAGGTTTCCTCACGATGTTTTCCTTCTACGTTATGATGCGTGGTGACTAGGTCAATACACACATGACTACGAAAAGACAGAGGTGTGCCCTGGGATTTGAACCTGCGAGCACCGTGACCATGTTGACAGTCGCGTCTGGTTCGTTTACCAACAAGCCACCATGCACTTTTAACTATTTTGTTGTAACATCAGTCGATAATTCAAAGTGGAAATTCTTTATGACTTCAACGATCAAAAATGTCTAGTAATCGCATCGTTACCACAAATCAGCGCAGACATTCGCTCTATGCGGACAGTTTTCACACCAAAGTTTGTGTTATTTCAGGAAAGGAGCCGAGAAGTTTGCATCTAAATCATACTTAGTTGAGACAACAAGCATCCGAAGACGGTGCTGCAGCGTTGCAAATGGCGGACGCACGACGGTCGCCGAGAGGAGCACAGCGCCCTCTCGCGACTATCTGTACTCGCACTTTGTACATGACAGTATTAACAGATAATGTAATAAATAAGCATGAAAATATCAACACGACTTGAATAACTATGCGGAAGTACTTGATCTACATACTTAGGTAACATATTGCAATTTTGACATGATAAATGACTAGTTTCCCTAGGTATAAATTGATAGATTACTACATACGAAATTGAAACGTTTATTTCAGACTCAATATTACGCTATAATCAGCAACATACGTTTTAATACAGGAAACAGGCTTCACATTACGGCGCAGAGTTAATTAAACAAAACCGTTTGTGTTAAATTCCATTTAGCTGCTCATAATTAGTATTGTATATACTATTGTATGTTTACTTGTGGGTAAACAATTTTAACACCTAGTGCCCTACACCGAATGTCTTGGATCACGTATAATACGCCATTCTAGGATATTTTTAATGATTTTACCCTGAACTTCATTCTGATTCAACTGATTACTTACACAAAATAAACAGCTTCGATTAAATCCCTGAAACAAATATCTATATTGGGTATTGTCTTACATATTTTCAGGTTTGGACATTACAAATACCAAACTAAGCCGAAGACTTGGGGACGAGTTTGGCTTACGATCGATAATTCAGTCGCCAATACGGCTTGTGTAAACTTAATGTAGGTAGCGTTTCAGAAGGTATTTTGTATTGTATTGTATCAGCCCATATACGACCCACTGCAGGGCACGGGCCTCCTCTACAATCGAGAGTACGATTGAGAGTGGTTAGGCCATATAGTCAACCACACTGGCCTAGTGCGGGTTGGCGGACTTTCACATACCATAGAAATTAGAAGAAGTTCAGAGAGAGTTTCAGAAGGTAATTTTTTCGAAACCAAATTAAATGGTTGGCACCATTTCATCGGTAGATAGTAAAATTCTGCTCTGGAATGGCGATCATTGGTACCAGTTGTCAATGCAGTGTACTTTACAATTAGTTACTTCGACTGTAAAAAGAGACGCCGCGGGTTCGATCCCCCACCAAGTTTTTTTTGTGTAACGTATAAATATGTTTTCGGGCTTGAATCATCATCATCATCATCTGTCCTTCTGCGTTCACTGTTGGACATAAACCTCTCCTATGGCACGCAACTGGGCTCGATTTTCAACCTGTCGTCTCCAACCGCTACCAGTCATCTTACGAATATTGTCGTTCCACCTTATAGCTCGTTAGCATGGATATTGTCATTTTATTCAGTGTGAAGTCAGGTCCGTGTGTAAGTGACTTCGGGTGAATTTATTTATTTTCATTATATCGTACCTAAAAGTTAGAAAAATAGCCACATTGTGATAAAATATATTTGTTCACTAACCCGCACTGAGCCGTGATGGACTAAGACCGAATTCTCACGAAACGTTTTTCCTTTTGTGTTACATTTTGTAATACCCAGAGCAATAAACACAATAGGTACTTGAATAAAGTAGCGTTTTCTATGTAAATATTTCACGTAAAAAGCACTGTGTCGTTAAAACTTACGGAGGTTTAAAATCAAACGTTATAATAATGTCTTCATTGTAAAATTTATAAACCTACGAGCCACGTTAAGCTTGCCATGCTTCTTTTTCCCTCACAATGGAAACTTAAAACCGTTCGCTGTGCCCAAGATGAATAATCCACTTTACAATTGTATATTTTTTATTCTTTCTCTGTAGTATTTCGTAGAATTAAATACTTGTTAAGTTAATACATTTCGTGTTCGTCATTCAGAGACTGCAATGCTTTAGTTCTTTTAGCGCTCGTTGGGATGTTCCAAAACTATGTCATGCGGAAGTAATAAGAACATTCTTAAGAAACGTCGACCACAATGCTGTATACCTTTTCACCAAGTCAAATTCATATGTAGGATTAAAATATAAGAAAGTTGCCCTGTTCCGCATACTGTATGTATCTGTAATAACTAATAGCACAAATGAAGTGTTAGATACTACATAACTTAATAACAAAATATGATAGTTACAGAATTTATATGCGTTCTTATGCAGCATATGTACAAACGGAAGGTTAAAAATAGGTTTTGTTTACGCCATTGTATTGTATTGTATCAGCCCATATACGTTCCACAGTCCACTGCAGGGCACGGGCTTCCTCTACAATCGAGAGTACGATTGAGAGTCGTTAGGCCATGTAGTCCACCCCGCAATATTATTATTAAATATTATGTTTAGGCAATATTCACCTTTATTTGTATTCAAAAATAAAGACTTACTCAATTACATAATTCCGATACAAATTCAATTGACAGCCCCTGCTGCGCAGTATTTTTAGAGCGGCTGTGAAACGAAAGACCACACGTGAGACCGAACTCCGAAGTCTCTTATGCTTTCTGATACCTGCGACACAAGAATTATATCTTACTGTGATGTCAGGATTGTGTGTGACTATCGAGTGTACTGTACGCGACAGGTCGGCGTGGCAATTTTCTAGTGATGTCAGATGTAGTATCATGTTCCAAGTACTTTATATCGACATTTTGCAACGCAATGACATAACAGTAAAAATAATTAACTCAACTTTATTATATGCAATATGACAATAATATTATATACAATTTGTAACTGATCGATGTCTGTTGGAAGATACAATATGAGAAAAACTATTATGAGGGGACTATATGAACGTAATAAAACTGTCAGAATGAGAATTAATTATTGTTTTATTCTTTAGCTTTAAAGCTACCGGAGTCAATTCAATACACAACAATATTCGATCGAAATCAATAAACGCAATCGATGCGGACTCATACAGCAAAAAGACGAGGACGGCGCGGGCGGTGTGCGGGGCGTCACCTCCCTCATGCGTCACAACATACGCCGATTGCCATCCCGACCTGTCGCGTACTATAGTTATATTATGCGAGATCGGTGTATGAATATCAAGTATAATGCCGGTCGCTTTCAATAGCTCAGCAGTAAGATGCTCTCAAACTACGTCTTGGAGTAGATATTGATAATAAATTGGGGTACATGAGCTGCTGTCGGTATGTAAACCCAGACGTTGTGAAGGATCCTTTGTATATGCAGACAAAAGGTACGCGCCAATCAAACCTCTCGCAGTGACCGAAACATTGATGTAACGACGAACGCTTTGATTCTTAGTATTATAAGTTCATATGTTCGTATAGTAACATTGGGAAACGTCGTATTTTATGATAGACTAGCGGCTCGTCCCAGCTTCGCCTGGGTGCAGATATTTTTTGATTCTACTCCACACTGATAGATATAATTTTTCGTAAAACTCTCGTAAACCAAAACTAGACGTAGCAATCCTATCGACCCTTTTCTTTTCACCTTGACCCAATCAATCCCGCCCCGTCCCGTATGTCCTGTCGCTTCCCGATCCGTCCCGTCTCGTCCCATCCCGTATCGTTCTTTCTCTTCCCTTCCACCAAATTACGAATTTTTATCAATCATAGCGGTTTTGATTTTTCATTCAATATTTCATTCCTTATTTCTACCCATTTAGGCAATTGTAAAGCCTATGTTACACCAGGATAATTTACTATTTCAATCGTGAAAGAATTTTAAAAATCGGTCTAGTAGTTTTTGAGTTTATTTTTTAGAAACAAAATCACAAGAATACAAATGTTTCCACTTCATAATATTAGTATAGACTAATATAATGTGCATATGGAAAATATTTTATATTGAGTAAAATATTTTCTCCTGGTCACAGGATTTTTGTTTTTTTTTTTTCATTTTGGGGGCAAACGACCGCACGATTCACGTGATTACGTTAGGTAAATATTTTTTTAATTAATTTAAAGTCCAACCTTCATAGCACGAGTTCGTAGGCGGCTGGCCACGTCGCCCACTCTTTTTTCAGAAAGTATATCACATTTATCATGTATAATAAACGACCCGATTCAAAATTCAATTAATATAACCCTCAGACGCTTTCGTACTGAATCCGAGCCACATTAACTGTCAAGTTAAACAGCTGCCCTGCATTCCTTTTCTTTTCCTTCTTAAAAAAAGAAAAATACAAAGCTAAGCTCCGACAGCAATTCTTTAATTAGTTAAACTGCAATGATGTCTGCAATTATATTATGAATTCACGAGAAACTTGCCAAGACAGAGTATCTATGGATCTTTTTTATAAATAATAACTACAAGTGCGTGGTGGCCTGTTGGTAAAGGACTTGACGCCGCTGCCATCATGTTCACTGTGGCTGCGGGTTCAATCCCAGGGCACAACAGTGACTTTTCGGAGTAATTTGTGTATTGATTATAGTCAATCACTACGCTCTAAAGGAAAATATCGTGAGGAAACTTGCATACCATAGCGATTGGTAATTAAATCTGTTGTGTGTAAAGTCCGCCAACTCGCACTAGGCCAGCGTGGTGGACTATATGGCCTAACTCCTCTCAATAGTACTTTCTATTGTAGACGAGGTCCGTGCGTTGCTGTGGGGCGTTTATGTGCTGATACAGTACAGTACAACTATAAATAATGATAGCCTATAAATAGCCGTGGTGAAGCTGGTTAGACGCCGACAGTAAAACAAAATGTCACAGTTCGATTTCCGCATCGAGTCAAATGTTTGTGCGAACCACAAGTATTTGTTTCGGGTCTAGGTGTTTGTGAGACCGAAAAGTGTCTCTTAGGCCCAATTGCACAAACTAACTTTGCCCATAACTTTAACTTTGAAAACATCAATCCCATACATTAGCAATGTCAACTTCGTCTCAAATGTATGGCGATGACTTTGTCAAAGTCAAAGTTAAAGGCAAAGTTAGTTTGTGCAATTGGACCTTAGTTTCTGATACCTACGAGTATGACACAAGACTTTTTGTCTTAGTGTTTGATAGAGACAATGCTAGATCTTAGTGTGGCGGTGATCTTAGGACGGTATATGAGACTGTTGGATGTATCCTGTATCCTTGAAGGGTTAGGCAAAGGTGTCGCTAATGTCACCGACAATTCTCTAATAGGGGACAAGCATATCGCGATGCCGGGCATAATTTAATAAATATTTTTATTTATAAGTCCCGATGAGCTGTTGGCTATAGGTTTTTAAAGCTGGAAATTGTCCAAAGTTTTACGGATATACACGCAATTTTTTTTTTATCTAAATTATATTGAATTTAACTTTCCGAGGTTTGGAAGAATTTAAAGCTATCGCAATTTAAAGCGAATAAAATAGTTTAAATACCAATGTGTGTGTGTAATATTCGCGTAAACTTATAAAACTATTTTCTGCCAAAGTGATTGCCTATCGTATAAATCGATCTCAAAGCGCTATGGGTGAACCAATTAAGCAAATCAAGAAACGTTGTATTATTATTTTATTCGTTATATATTTCTGCATCACTGCCACTATTTCCAATTAGTACATTCATATCCATCGCAAGGACGTCTGGTAAACATCGCTCAAAGCGATAAAACCGCCCATTGAACCTAAATTATTTTTGTCAACAATAAATGTAAGTTTGCACTATTCTTGTACGTGTGTATGCAAAAAAGAATATCATATTATTTAACATCATCATCATCATCAGCCCGTTGCAGTCCACAGCTGGACATAGGTCTCTTTCAAGGTACACCAAAGAACCCGGTTTGCTGTTTTATGCATCCAATCGCTGCTCGTCGTTCGTCGCTCTTATGCATTATTTATTATAAACACATAATATCACCTCTTCATTATACAATTCTACTATAGGCCACGTAGATTTGTGATTAAAAAAAAACTACAAAAAGTTTCAAATAATTCCTCGATTCAAAGTCATGACCTAACTTGAACATTGTGCCCCAAGCACAATTATCCCATTGTAAACGCGGCTTTGGCTGAGGTGGCGACCGTTTCTATCAATATTCATGCTTGCTACACTAATCTATACAGGCCAGGTCTTTATCCAGCACGCTGGTTCGATGCGATTTCGAGGGCGAATTAATTTAGTTAGACTTCAGGCTAGTAATTTTAAAGGTATTTTTAAGTTTCCTAATATGGCTTATAATATTGCTAGTATTATAATTAAAAAAGGAATTAATTGTGTAGATTTGAAGGAAAATGGGTTTTATTATAAGCTTCTGAAAAATTCTGCAATAGTCCAGCAAGATGAACAGATAGATCAATATTTATAAAATGATACAATAATTGCAGTGATTACATTTCATGTCAAAACGCAGTCAGTCCCAACAGTTTGATCATCCAACAAAGTTAACTTAAATTAAAGTTCGCTATTTATCAAGTCTAGAACATTATTCTTCTGGAGCTGAAATTGGAATCGAAAATATTTTCCGATAACGGGTATTATTTTAAAAAATTCCGTCGTCCATACAGTAAGTTTGTTTAAAAAGATATCCCTGGAAAGTAGGTCTCATCGGCAGTAATGGAGCCAAAGTAGCGCTCCGTATTAGCCTGCACCTCTCCTCAACTCGGAACTCCCGCCATATTCGCTGCCAAAATATTATATTAAAGTGCCGAATGAATTCTCGCTGTGCAAAAAAAAACTATATAGTTAATTAATGCCTAATAATATTTTATAACGCCTTTCGTCCCAAATCGAGAAAAAATAACTCGTCGTGATACCATACATACAGACACATTATTTGTAAATGCTGCTAAAGCCACAGCAACTAAGTTTCCAACGAATGTACTCGCACACCACGAGGTAACTTTATAAAATGTTGCAAACTAATACAAGAAATAATAAGAAAAGGAACTAAAACAAACACAAACTGAATCGACTCGGCACAAAAACATCCACAGAAAGTACTGTAACTATATAGTTAGATAATATCCACAACTACCTGACTATTAGCTACATTACTTAGTTCAATATTATTTCTTTCGATTAGTATACTTAATGTTGGTATAAGCCCGGATTACAACCCTCTCCGTTTGTGGAAATCACCATAGTGAATCTCTTTTATACAGCCCGAATTGCGACAGTCTCCGTTGGTGGAAATCATCATAGTGGCTCTCTCTACAGCCCAGATTGCGACAGTCTCCGTTAGTGGAAATCATCATATTGGCTCTCTCTTATACAGCCCGGATTGCGACAGTCTCCGTTAGTGGAAATCATCATAGTGGCTCTCTCTACAGCCCAGATTGCGACAGTCTCCGTTAGTGGAAATCATCATATTGGCTCTCTCTTATACAGCCCGGATTGCGACAGTCTCCGTTAGTGGAAATCATCATATTGGCTCTCTCTTATACAGCCCGGAGGCCGGATTGTAACCATATCCGTTGGTGCAAATCATCATAGTGACTGTCATATACAGTCCGGATAGCGTCCGCTCTGCCCGATGTTGGAAATCATCAGTGTGATAGTAATCCGTGCAAGTGTGTGCGTTTTCTGTTCAGCCTGTGGTATCTGGTTTCGTATAGCCCGGCATCATTATATTGACCAGCGGTACTCTATTTAAACCGCACTGTCTCTAATATAAGGTATGTAATATTTATTTTAGTAGCAGTTGTTATTATTAAGCAGTTGGTGAATTCACTACTGGAGAAAGGTATCACCCTTCCCCTTTAATTTTCATCATTATTAGAATTAAAATCCCCTAAGCCGTATTGTCACCACTTCTAAGACCCTTGCGTATTCCACACAAAATACTATTATAAAAATAACATGGAACATCGTAATATCCGAAAGATCAGTAATTTTTTAGTTTGTTTTGTTTTCTTTCATTAGATGAAAGAAAACTAAATCGTTGATATAATCGTCATCATACACAAAATTCAAAAAGTAAAACAAATAAACACTATACGTATCCGATTAGAAAATAAAAAATTTAAACAAATGAAAAAATATTCATAACATTTATTATGAGATATTAAAGTATATGTGAAATTTTATATTGTTCAAAACTTTAATACCCTTTCTGAGTAACAATTAAATACACAGATATTTATAGTAAAAAATAGTATCTTACGTATAACTATCACAGGTTCAAATGTTATTCTTGTAAGGAGCTAAATGATACATAAAGACTTCTTACACTATTTCTAGCTTATAGCGAGGAAAGGTACATATTTAGATATGGTCAGTCTTAGGATGCTTAACTCTCTTTACGCTTTACTATATTAATAAATTCCATTACTTTTGGAGCTAAAGATGATTAAATATTAAACTTCTTTCCACGGTCGGTTAAGAAAACCGGTTGCTAAACAAAAGGTCACGGTTTTGATCCTCCTATAAGTCAAATGTTTGAGCAATCCAAACCTACTTGTTACAAGTTTTATTTCTGGGACTTGTTATTTTACTGTAAGCTCTGTACTAAATGAGTTACTATAGTCTAATTTATCTAGTCTAATCTAATCTATTGGAAAACTATATACTTTACTCTTTCCGCATTCCGTAAACGTTGCCAGTAACCAAATTACTAAAAGAATAAGGTATTTTTCCGCCTCCGTTGCAACACGGCCAGCTTTCAACAAATAGGTTCGAAATCGCTTTAAAATCGACTAGGAGTGGATATTGTACTCTGTCATCCAATAAGGATTTGTGTAAGCAGATAAACCAACTCGGGCATCAAATATCGAAGAAATATAAAAGTACGTTCCGCAAATATCACGCGCCTCCAATCCACATAGATGTCTACAATCCCAGCGACAACCCTGTTGTTAGAACGTAACAAATAACCACTCCGCGTGTAGTTGCTTGAAAATACTCAAACACTCGCTGCCCACAATTTCCGAACGCTCCCCGAGTCCACATTGGAATCATTGGAGTGGCACGCTAAATTAAATGCACCAGTGAAAATAAGGTACCTACGTGGGACGTTAGCTAAGTGCACTCCCACGTAGTAAATGTCGTTCAATATATCAATTTTTTAAAAGGAACTAAAACGTTCTAAAACACTCGCTTCATTGATCTAATGGCAGCGTACAAAACATAAAAGAGAACTATTGATGGATTACTGACATTCTCGTCTGATGACGGCATCACGTTTTTATGTGGATTTATGTGTGTTTATCGATGAAATTATTGTGTGCAGTATTCTGTTAATAACAATCAAATGTTGTATTTCCAAACAAAATCAACCAACTTATTTTTAATACAAATACACCACACAAGATATTCAAATTGTGATGCAAAAAAATCTTATAATTTATTTGCTCATGATTTAAATAAAGGCTCGCGAATTTCTATTTAAAAATACTTACCGAATAGGAAGTCTATAGATGATGCACACATTTTAATTTATAATAAGCATATTTTCTCCCCTTTTCATAAATCTGCCGTGTGTGTAAAGCGAGCCACGTAAGATACCCAGTCGCCTGGATGCATGGATTTAAGAAAATAAACTCGATGTGGAAAATTTCATAGAAGAGTAATATTTTATGGTTAAGATTTTTCAAATATAGGTTTAAAATCTACACGAAGAACTTTACGAATATGAATATTAGAGCAGTTCGCTCTATGAAACGATATGTAATTTGCCTAAAGCAGCAGAACGTTTGCTTGAGGTTTACCAGAATAACACTGACGCTGGTTTTATTTTTGAATAAGAATTTAAGCGATTGTAAGCACTACGTGGAAATGGTTTTATTTTAAAATGGTTTACATTTCTCAGAACTACATAATTACTTGTGCATTTTGTTATTGGATTCTCTAAACACGCCAAATAAATAAACATTGAAAGGTGTTGTTTATCCGTTTAAAATATTTATGGCTCTATTCATAGACAGTTTTAAAACATATTTTAGTTGTCAAATGTTTTGTCCATAGTAGTTATCCAATGTTTTATATTCTTCGTTCAAATAGAATTCATAAGTTGTTCGAAAGGGACAAAACATTTGACAACTAAAATAGGTTTTAAAACTGTCTTTGAATAAGGCCGTTCGTGTTTTAAGTTTTTATATAACATTCAGATAAATTATTTGTTGCAAAACCTTATTTTTAATAACTGGAAATAAAACACGGTTCAGTGCTCTCAAAGGCACCAATACTGCACTGAAAGAAAATAAAAATCAAAGGCAAACAATAACGAAAGCGTTCAGCAAATAAATTGGACTCATTGTTTAGCTAAATCTATAAAATACGTCTTAATCAAACAATTGAACGATATATCGACTGCATTAATACGAGCCTGATTACACTTAAAAGTTCATTCATTTGCGAACGTATCGTAGCCCACAGACAAGAGTAATTAAGCTGCTATTTTTATGAACACATAAAAATATACATCGTTGACAGCCGCCAGGGATAATTAATAAGAACGAACTAAGTAAAAAACGTTTATCAAGCAGTTGTGACCACCCTCTAGTTTAATTAAATTTTTAATTTATTGTGAAGTTAGCCGCGTGTGGGCGCGCACTGCGCTCGCAATTTGCTCCTTATCTTTTCATCTAATGTTTGTTTGTCGACATATATTTCATTTTCATTGAGATAAACAATAATAGATAGATTGTTAGGATAATTTAATATATTAATACACATTAGACAAACGTGATTTTGTTATTTATTGTCTTATTTTTGTGTAAAGGCGCGTTAAGGCGCTTATATAACTCAACAATACTTGGAAATAATTTGGGAATAATCAATTGGTATTTTTTTAGTACATACATAAATGGCTAACAATGTAATGGTCATGAAACAATGTAAGTAGATAGATTCGCAAAAGAAGCGCTATGAACTTTTTTCATACTAAAATAAATACTCCCAACTGTCACATAGATAGTCCTGGGCCCATGTTAAAATCTTGTGTCGTGGGTTTCAGCAACTACGAGAGACTTTTCCTCACAAACACCCAAACCCGACACAAATACTTGTGGTACGCACAAACATTTGTCTCGGTGCGGGCATCAAACCCGCGGCCTCTCGTTTCTCAGCCAGCGTCTAACCAACTACGCCACGGAGGCTGTCAAATACTCGCACAACGAAATTATTAAAACATACCTACTGGTAATTACAGAACGAATAAAGTACCCTTCAGTGTAAGATGGTTGTCTCGCTTCGGTCGCCACAATTATGCCGGCCACTGGAAATCAGTTGCACAGAGTGGATCTTACGTATAATATATTAGTGGTAGGTCTCTCATATGTGAGAAGCCGTCTGGGTAGGTACCACCGCAAAATCTATTCCTCCCGCCAAACATGTAAATGTACGGTTATGTTCCAGTTTCAAGGACATTGTAGCCAGGGTAGCTACTGGACATACTGAAACAACATCTTATGTCTCAGGGTGGCAAGCGCAGTGGAATGACAGGCATTGCTTTGTAATTCATGGTGTTTGATTTTCCTACTGTCAATGAGCGGTCGTATCGCTTACCACCAGGCGAATGGCACGCTCGCTTTGCCATTCAACGCAATAAAAAAAACATGTGACACCACACTTGCTTGGCTCACTATAATAGTTTTAATTCTGTCGTTTACGCTGACTGCTATCGAGATCGATGTG
This sequence comes from Theretra japonica, assembly GCA_033459515.1. Lineage (NCBI taxonomy): Eukaryota > Metazoa > Arthropoda > Insecta > Lepidoptera > Sphingidae > Theretra > Theretra japonica. The sequence goes on from CM065930.1 coordinate 9,167,638, forward strand.
AATTTCATACCACCACCAAACTAGAAGTTTTAAACTCTTTCGCAATGCATGAATATATGACTTTTGCCAAACTCTCGGAGGTACCAGGACTGATAATGTAATCAGAAAACCTATCATACGCAAAGCTCGGTAATATTTGTCAATATGACATCGAAAATTGCTTTTAGGTCCATCAAATTAGAAGTTCCAACGCGACAGCCTATTCTAATTTAAGCGTGTTCGAGCGGAACATTAAAATATTTTCGTGGAAATATAACATTCTGTTACTGTGCATTATATACCACGATATATTGATAGAAATATCATATTATCAAAATAAGATTATCTTTTTATAACCTTTAGATATTATAAGTATGTTAACTACACAATAAGCGATAAAAATAAGCACATTAATAAGGACACTTTTAGAAAACTTCATATGTAGTATGCTCTTGAAGACAATGTTTAATATTGAACTTTAGTTCCTAAGATAAATATTAGCAGTTTTAATAATAACTCACCGTTTTTTTTTATTGCGATCAATGACGAGGCGAGCATGCCAGTCGTCTGATGGTAAGCGATATGACCGCTCATGGACAGTAGCAAAACCAAACAACACCATGAATAACAAAGCAATTATTGGCATCCTACTACGCTCGTCATCCTGAGACATAAGCTGATATTAAGTCTCCATATGTTCAGTAGTTTCTTTGGCTACAAACTGGAACGCAACAGTGCATTTACACTGCTGTTTGGCGGGAGAAATAGACATTGCGGTCGTACCCAGGCGGCCTGTCATATATGAGAGACCTACCACCAGCATTTGTACTACTTCCCACTCCACAAACATCAGGATTAAACCTTTCCAAAGCTCTCTGACTTACAATACATCTTTTTTTATATAATTACTGAAAAACCTAAGGATTGTAATAAAACATTTGAATTCAACATGCATTTGAGGACGAAAATGGTGCATGAAAAAACGGAGAGTCAAGAAATACCAAAGTTAATTTTTAAAACGTTTGAAGAGAGGGGAAGAAAGGCTACTTCAAAAAATATTTAATAGAATATTCAATCTACTTAAGCTAACTAGTGTGTCGTCTTTTTACTCGACACAAAGCAACTTGAAGCTTGGAAATTATTAATTAATCGTCGCATGCGGCGCCATGTTTCTTTGTAATATTACAAGATTGACATTGTAAAGGAGTTAATAGCAAATACCGCTTTAATAAACATTGAATATTCGTTTTATCGCGCTTCGGGCTCATCCTATTTATATCCGGATATACATGTATGTATGTATGTATCCGGATACATTCAGGCCGGCAAAATTGTGTCGAACGACGAGAGATGAACATCTCGCGACGGTTGACATTGATGCTCTTTTGACAGCCTCTGTGGCGCAGTTGTTTAGACGCTGGCTATGAAACGAGAAGCCGCGGGTTCGATTCCCGCACCGAGATAATTGTTTGTATGAACCAGATGTATTTGTTTCGGGTCTGGGTGTTTGTGAAAGCGAAAAGACTCTGGTTGTTCCTGATACCCACGACACAAGACTCGATCTTAGTGTGGGGTCTATGCATCAAACTGTTGGGTTTATTTATTATTTATTTATATTACCATATTGTTGCACTTTATCGTGCCAGCATTAAAAAAAGTTTAGTTTTATTTTAATATAATACCAGATATTTTAACATAAATTTTTTAGCAACACATGATATTTTAAAGTAAAAACAATATGCTAATAGCGAAAAACCTTTTTTACGGCCTCCATAAAACACTCTGCTCATAAAGTCATCTATAATGAAAATTGTGGTTTGGTGTCATCTATAATGAAAATGAAAACTTGGACTTCATAAGTACTTAAATTAACATTTTTAAGTAGTGTTTGAAAGTTTCGTGAAAATATTATTTTCGTGGCGGTTGTTTAAGAGGGCAACGTGACTCTAATGACAACGACTAGAGCTTACATATTCTGCGAAAAATAATGTTTACCAAGAGCTTTATTAAAAATCTGGCTCTATTAACTTCGACTATTGAAACGCTGGACCCAATAACTATTGAAATACCATCTCATATTCGTGACAAGCTTATTAAGTTTATTATTTCAATATTTTAATAGGCAATATCTGCTTGTTTACGACGGCACAGAGTACAGACAATGATATTATCCACATTGCAGATGAAGTATTCTCAATTGAGACATATTTTAAAGTAAATTTGCCCCGTTTCCAACACAAAGGGTCTCACTCGTGAACTGCTCACAACATTTAATTCATCTTAATCCGGAGCTAATTTGTTTATTACACTGCAGTAAAGAAGCAAGAACACAATTAGTCAACAAACTTAAACGAATCTTGCGCTATTAAGGAGCGGAGAGTTTAAGCAAGGATTTGTTCCTTTTTAATACTTTACAACAAATCTATGTTTAGAGGAAATTGGGTAACTTTAGCTTTGAAAGTGCGCGGTGCCCTGGTAGTTAGACGCAACTGCTGCCATGTTCACAGTGGTCGCGGGTTCAAATACCAGGACACACCTCTGGATTTTTAGAGTTATGTGTGTATTGATAGTCAATCACCACGCACTATAACGGTGAATGAAAACATCGTGAAGAAACCAGTATACCATATATATTTTAAAAGAATTTCTACTGTATGTAAAGTCGGCCAACCTACACTAGACTAGCGTGGTGGACTATATGGCCTAACCTCTCTCAATCGTACTCTCTATTGTATAGGAGACCCGCGTGTTGTGTGAGGGACATATATGTGCTGATACAGATAGTTTTAAAAGATTAACAACGCCTTAGTGTATGTGTTACCGCCGTATGTGTTACAGTATAATAAATACAACCAACAGAACACGCAAGTTCTGAACTAAGATTTAAGTCTTGTGTCGTGAACATCAGAAACTACAAGACATTACGATCTCATAACACCCAGACCGGAAACAAATGATTGTAAGTCATACAGACATATTATACCGGGTAGTATTGAAATATGGTATTTAATTTAAACCACATTTTCCTAACCATTCCGGGTAACATTGTACAGAGTTTGAAAAAGAAACTGCCTGGTAATTTTCTCAAAATTGCGATTTTAATTTTTAAGGCTTTAGATCAACTCGTAAAGGTACGAGTCTTTTACAGCTCGGTTAAGTTAATCGGTAAAAATACTGGTATCTACACGGGAGGCCAGAAATTGTAAAATTAAAATCACGATTTTTAATTAAAAAAAATATCTCGGTTCTTTTTTCAAACTTTGTACAATGTCACCTTGGGTAATGAGAAACATGTAGGTGAAATGAAATACCATATGTCTATATAACCCTGTTTATAAGTAGGTAATAATTAAAGAACCCGCACCTTGTCGTTTCACAACCGTCGGCGTCTGAAACAACTACACTATTTCCTAATTCTATTACTCGTAAGTAAATGCCGTAAAAGCAACACACAGTATGCAAACCTCGATCCGCCGCCAATATGGCAGATACAACTCAATTATACGTGGGTAGGAGTAGTATCGGCGTGTAATGACTAGATATTGTGCTGATAAACTAGCCATCAGGCGCCGCTAAGATATTAGGTCGGCTCTACCCTGCGATCCGCTTCGCCCGCAGGCCTAATCTATCTACATCACAGAGGTATTAAACTTTGTTCTCCGTGTATATTTAATGGGAACACCAGCAGGGAATAATACATATCTAATAGAATCTGTATTACCTTATAATGCAGAGTAATGAAGCTGAGACTTTTTTTTATTGAAATTTGCTGTGGTTATGTTTTTTAGTTGGTATATTTTTCTTTTGAAACAAGTTGTACTTTCTTCATAGTTATGACGGTTAATAGATAGATAAATAGACGCACACTAGAAAAGTGTGCGTCTATTATACTGACTCAGCCCATATACGTCCTACTACAGGACACAAGCCTAGTGCGAATTGGCGGATTTCACATATCGTAGATTTTTTTTAAATCGCTACTGTATGCAGGTTTCCTCACGATGTTTTCTTTCACAGTTGTAATGCGTGGTGATTGACTATCTATACACACATAACTCAAAAAAGTCAGAGGTGTGCTCTAGGATTTAAGCCACGACCACTTTGAACATGTTGACAATCGCGTCTGGTCCGATACCAACAGGGCACCACGCACTTGTAAAAGTGTAATTCGGTTGTAATTAAAAGATTAACTTCCACTGACTCCCAAAAAAAACCATGGATACTCATTTTACAATGAAATTCAGAGCGTGCCGTAGCTTCCGTTTTATAAGTTTTTTTCGTAATACAGTTTTAATTTTTAACTTTTCATGCAAGTTCGAAAGCTCTGTGAAGGCGGTCGAATGTGCGCTATCAAAGTACTCGTATTAGCTCTTCAATCTATAATCTTGTGGGAAAATTTATTTTGATGTTTAACACTCGTATGTAAGATATGTTATTCTGCTTTTAAAATCGGTTGGAGGCATGACAACATTAATTTAAGCCAGATCATGATAATTAAATTATATTATTAACTTGATAATATTCTACTAAATAGTATATAGTAGTAATAGTAGTAATATTTTGTAGTAGTATAGTATAGTAAAGTAGTAGTAATATTTTGTACGATAATTTTATTCATTATAAATTTATATTTCAATTTCGATGGGACACCTGATTTAACAACTTTGAATGCTTTCACTGTATTTCGATTGAGTCATAGCAATAATATTGTTTAATAACGTGATATTTCCATCGCCTTATATGTGTGACCGAGAGAGACACCATAAGAGGTACTTAAAGCCCTTTCATTAATGCTAATCATTGTGCAAATTTCATTACAGTGATGGATCACGACTGATATTTCCTTTTCAAGGGTCCTACAATACTACGTCATTTAAATTTATACTATTGTAAAAAAGATATTCAAAAAAAATCAAATTCGCGATAAAATCCGTAAGGATTCGTATACTATCAGAAATAAATAAATAATTACGAAGCAAAACAAAAACCTTCGCGTATTTATAAAGGATAATCTGTATTTATAAAAGAGATTAACTGTGGTTTACAGACTTTAGTAGCTAATGGATGAATTATTATCGAAAGTAACTGTATGGATTGGAATACTTAGTGTATTACAAACCTTTATAGATTTTCGTGTATGTTGACGTCACGATATCAAACTGATGTTACTTTTTTGTGCAACTACCACTGGTTGTCCTAATAAATAAATAAATCAATAAATTGTATGAATAATTAAATCAAATATAATTATGATTTATGTAAATGAGCCTTTTACTTGAAAATTTTAACACTTCGCTGGCTACTACTACTTAGATGAATTCGACCCGGCAGCCACCCCACATTTAACCAGCGTGCTGGATTATGACCAAAGCCCAAAGCATGCTTATAATGCGTGAGAATAGTCTACTAGTAGAACATACTTACATACCTAAATGCAGACCTATACAGGGCTAGGTATTTTGCAGAGTCAGGTAGTTTGTATTTTGAGGTACTTAAATGGTTTTTGTGTTTTTGACTGTTTTTTTTTTTTATTTTAGGGTGGGCACCAATTGTGCATAATGTTCCCCTTCCGGCTTACTATACCCTTTCTGTCTAACCCTACGTTAATAAAAAAACTTATTAGACCTTAACATAAAAATTATACAGGGTTATTTTGATCTAAGTGACCAATTTTTACCAGGAGGTTCAGTATATCAAGGTATATCAGTATATCAGGTATATCAAGAATATAGTCCATTAGTAAAATAAAATGGTTTTTATTTTCAAAATATTTAAAAACAAAATAATTAGACATTATGCACGACCATAATAAGCACATTGATTAACTACACACAAATACGATGACCAACATGATGATGATGATGAATACAACAATGACCAGCGACCGTGCTTGTAGCAGGTGTTGAGTATAATTTGAAAATTTATTAGGATATTATGAAATGGAAATAAATGACTTATTATGTGTAAATTTAAATATTTTCCACTATGTTAATAAGTATTATTCTCTTGAGTTCAATAAAAAAATTGGTCAGATTTTGAAAAATAACCCTGTATATACAATAATATAAGCACTGTATTAGAAACTTGTTTTGAAAAGAGCAACGCTAAAGTTTCTTGCCCGTTCTTTTCTGGCGAAAACAGCCTTGTGAACCAGGTGGCAGTGAAAAAAATGACTGAATCTAAATAATATATGACATTTTAAGGATTCAATAAAGTATTTTCGTATTTGCAAAAGTTTTCTTATGCGTATTTTACAAAGGTTATCCCGTGTTAGAATTATTAATCATATCAATTGTCTCATATTAAAACCACTAAGCTATTAACTTCATATACACTTGTTTCGCCGCACCTCACAGGATTTGTGGACTCTGGAAACGGAATGCTAACTTTTATTGAGTCATAAATAAGTCTCACGTACCGCTCTTATAATACAAGCAGCCACAATAAATCAGCACCATTCATATCTGTCTCACAGCGATTGCTCGCCATTAGAGCACGAACTAAATGTAACATCTTTAGATATCAATTGACTTATTAAATACGACAAATCAATCTTTGAAGCCTTTTTCTATTTCCTTTTGGAATTTTAGATATATTTTTAAATTAGAATACAATTCTAATAGATCATTAATACGTTTACATTATAGGTGTAAGATTTGCAAGAAATGATTATACCAGTTGTTGATGTTACTGATTATTTTGTATAGTAATACTTTTTGACAGCCTCTGTCGCGCTGTTAGTTAGACACCGCCTGTGAAACGACGGGTCGCGGGTTCGATCCCCGCACCAAGACAAATGTTTGTGAGGCCCACAAGTATTTGTCTCGGGTCTGGGTGTTGGTGAGACCGAAAAGTCTCTCATATCTTCTGATACCCACGACACAAGACTTAATTGATCTTAATGTGTGGTCAGGACAATGAATGTGACTGTTGGGTGTATTTATTTTTAGATATTTATTTATTTATACTAATAACAAACGCCTGCCTTATTATAAGGAATATGATTTAGGTTGGTAGAATACATAGCCAAGTTTTCAAAATTTCAGTGAATCCATTTTTATGTACGCACAATCGGTACAATTCTGCTGAAAGATCACCTCTCAATACTCCATCTAAATTGTACTTATCACTTGATGATAAGCGTTACAATTTACAACTACAGCTGTACTGTTCTTACAGACTACAGTATCTACAGTGTTTTAAATCTTTTCTTCTGTTATCCTGAATCGAGTACTAAATTATTTAACATTTATTAACACTCTCTATTCCGTTATTGTACATCTCAACTTACATAGTGGTGAAATATAATAAATAAAAATAAAATGGTGACCCATGTGGCATTCAGCGATATTTTTCTGGCAACCTTTGAATGAACAGGAATTGTGGGATTGACAAATTATTATAACAGATTGAAACTATTTATTTGAACAGTTTGTAATAAATAAGACGTAAAATGGAAAATTAATTATAACTTAACAATATAATCATTCATCCGAGTATCTACACGTATTAGCCTAACGTAGTGGAACAAGTTCCAATCATCTCGCTTGGAATTTATATACACCCAGCACGGCGTAATGCATCTCTACATAATATACAACATACGTACCTAACATAGGCATTATGTTGGTATTTTGCAATGAAATAATAATAAGGATGAATTATATCTTGCATTCATTTTATTTACCGTGGATAACGGTGTTGACAACATAAATATGTTTATAACACCGTTACTTTTCTACATTATTGCCACTTGACGTAAGTAACTGATTGTTATCAGAAACTAATTATATTTCGTTATTTCATTCAAAGATATTATTAAAATTATTAACTTGGTATTCCTTTATACCCACTTCCTGTATTCAAAAAGTGTTTAATCCATTAGGTAGTTGATTATTTATTTTATTTACTTTCTCTGTGGCACCGTGGTGAATCGTCCGTCTTATGAATCATTCTATATTCGTCCGAGGCAGCCATCGCACGCGCATTGGATTTCATTCTGGCAAGAGGAAATAAGAATAAAATACGTTCACACAAACATTAATTACGACGATTAGGAGAACAACACAAACAAAGACGTTGAATTATATTACCGTCAGACTCTGAAGAAGATTTAGGAAGGTTTTGTTTTCCTTATTTAAGTGTCCAAAGTGATTCTCATAGATATTCTACGCTCCTCTGAGCATACTATAACTAAGCAAGCCAAGGGATTACCGTGTGTTAACACGACGCCACCCACAAATAAATATTAAATATTCTATTAGTTGTTGGAGAAGACACAGGACGCTACTTATGGAGAAGACACAATTCGTGGAGACTGGTCTCACTCTACAGTCACTTTGATCTCACCAGATACCCACACTGATCTCACTAGGTACTTATTTACACTAATCTCACCGGTTACTCACTCTGATCTCACCAGTTACCCACTCTGGTGTTACCGGGTACTCACTCTGATCTTACCAAACACTGAAACTCGTCTCACCTGACAGATACTCTGTTCTTACCAGATACCACTGTGATCCCACCACTTATTCACTCTGATCTTACTAGATACTCATACTGGTCTCACGCGACACTCACACCAGATATCCACACTGATCTCGCCAGATCATTTCTTTGATCTCACCAGTTACTCACTCTGATCTCACTCAATATGGGTTGAGACGCCACAATGATATCAAAAATGTCTGAAACTGAATAATCCTGAAAAGGCAGGCAAACAGTTGTAAATTCATAAAATTAAATATTCCTGCAACATTCATAAACATCATATTGCGTTGAACCTACCTAACTGCGGGATACAGATAAGGACACAATAAAAAAGACAGGCATTTGACAAAGTAACGTCTCTTTTCGTGCTTAAAAGAAACGGGCTAGTAAAGGCCGCGCAACGCCTTAATGTTTAACATTAACATGTACCTACAAATTCAGCAGTAAGGATCTTAATTGCCAGCGATTTGTTAACCGAAGCTGAACTTATTTACACTGCAACTAGCAGCTGTAAATTACATACGTTATTAAAATTTACATGTTTCCGTGTAGGTACATTGCGTAGTCGATTTAAAAACTCAATTTATACCGACACGAATTAGACTCTTAGTGTAATCATTACCTTTATACAATTTACCGATCGATGTCTGTACATGGAAGATATTTGATATAAACTTTTTATTGGGGGCTGTATGAACGTAATAGAACTCAAAACATTGATTTTTAGATATTTTGTTTATTTGTTTGTCTGTGCGGTTGTGTGAGATGAACTTAGAAACCGTAAACCTTTTAGGATTTCGATGAAATTTGATATGGAGGTAGCTGACACCCTGGATTAACACTTAGGCTACTTTTTATCCCGAAAAATTTAATGTTCCTAAACTATATCTACTAATATTGCCAATTTCGCAATTTTAGATATTAGGTATTGGTAGGTGAAAATTCGGCTAAATAGATATCATTTTCGTAGAGTGAAAATCTATGTAGGTAGCATCTCAAAGACTTTGTTAACCTTACTGATATTTATATTATGTAACAAGTAGGTAAACCTACTACTTATCGACTAGTGTTAAATCTACAACACTATCATGAATCATTCCATTTGCAGAAGTAATTTACTATAAACATGTACAAAAATACTTCTAACATTACTTATAAAACCCGAACTATTCTTCATTTTCACGCACAAACCAAGTCAGAATACCATAGCAAACGCTTGTAAACTTAATAATTAACTAAAATTTACAACGCTATGTCTAATTAAATAATCACAAATAACTCCCGTTGAACACAACGCATTCATCTTCAGTTAAATTATGCAAACGGATGTGTAAGCGGACTATCTAACATTGCTACTGGCACCCTGCTACATTTACGAATACCTAATATCTACTAGAATAATAATTGATTAGTATTAATGCATGACATGCGTTCGCACGTATCTCATAAATTAATTAAAGATGATTAATGACTAAGATACCGGACAACTCTTGGCCGACGTGTAATAATGCCTGCTTAATTAAGTAATGAAGCTCATATCCAAACATTATACTTACATCCCTTCTTGTCTCATAGTCCGTTTTAAAACTAAAACCAAAATTACACGGGGAGAGTTTTCGCCTGAAATCAGGCGAGAATCGTATGTCATTCTCGCATACGATATTTACGTTATCGTATTCTGCCAAACGTTTACACGATGCAACTTTTTTATATAGTTACGTTAATAGTATCTTGGAAGCGAGAAACTGACTCCGTGAAAATAGGGCTTAACTTTATATAGGTACTGAGGCAGAAACAAAGTACATTATTAAGCGAAATTGCAAATTAACGTCCGCAAAACTTTGTTGGCCATTAAACGATTACATTCGTATGTCTCTTCGTATCTTACGCTAACTTTCTGATGACGAGAACATCCACCAACAGGATGAAGGATCCCAACGAAAGTTAAATTGAGGCGCATGGCCAGTCGTAAAACTAAAAGCCAAAACTTTGCTCCAACTACGTAACATATTATTGTGGCGACCCTGCACGTAGCCGGTATGAGGGAGCCAGTAATGAATGGGGCAAAGTATATCGAATGCCTCCAAAATATAACATTTCTGTCTTCATCATCATCATATATGAGGCACAGAAAGTACACTGCAGTACAGAGACCTCTGAAGGTGTCCATTTTCCACTTTGACCTGTAAAAAGCAAATTTAACAGACGGTGCTAACTCAGACCAAATTAATGCCACTGGCAACGTTGCATTAACAAAGTTATTAAAATTAAAAGTTTAAATTAAATAAATAAAAGTTAATCTAAATTACTGAAACTTTAATTAACAATTATTAAAAACAAACCGTAGTCTGAGAATAGACCAGTTGGAAGGACAACGTTGCAGTGTTACTGACAGTAGGTAATTAGGTAAACTGAGAAAGATTTGACTCTGTGTTATAATTTTTTCGTACGAAATTTTCGTATTTACATCCCGAGTTTCTTTATTTAGAAGTTTACATACATTTATGTATCGACTTTTTTTTTATCAGCCCATATATGTACGTCCCACTGCTGGGCACGGGCCTACTCTACAATCGAGAGAATCGATTGAGAATGGTTGGGCCATATAGTCTACCACGCTGGCCTAGTGCGGGTTGGCGGACTTACATACCGTAGAAATTCTTTATTTTTTTCTTTAAAATGTATCGACTATTAATTACAAACTTTAAAGAACAGTAAATTATTCCTTATTAATGAAAGGAGCATAAACTAAAATAGTGGGTATGGAAGGAAGTAAACCCGATACGTTTCAGTTCCGTTGCGCAGAAAAGCGATTTTTCTTTAGTCTTGACGTCGCGCCGCGGCAAGCGTGATTTAACTTCTGCTACGTTATGCAAGCTAAGTGCACCTAAAAGATGACGTGAAACAAAAACAATGTTATGACAACGATAAATATGCTCTGTATCATAAATTGTTTACTTTCAGGAATTACTTATATTCGATTCTTTTAATGTTGTTTAATAAAAATACTTTCAAAGTGTTATTTAAGCTGAAAAGTGGCTTTCACTCAGCACCCACCCGTCATAAACCTGCATATATTTCTTTGCTATTCTCTCAGGGTTTATTTATCACAATATTTCCCTTCACATTTAAAGCGAACGATAATTTACAAAAATTAGACTTAAAAGCACTAATTAATTATAAAAATATTGTTCAATAAATAAATTTATTTCAATGTGTAACATTCGCGTAAATCTAAGAAACGATTATAATTATAAAAATATTTTTCCCGGCATAAAATCCAAGACCCCGCAGTGTCGGAATTCAGGAAGCTTCGAATGTTCATCACTACGGTACCTAAGTACTTCATCGCTTATACAAGAGGTAAGTACTGCCGTGTAAGTAATACTACTCACTTCTTAGAGACCAAATAAATGCTCAATGCCTTTGATTGCAGCATCAGGTCATTCGCATTGTAAATTATCCAGAGGTAACGAGCAACTTAGATTCGCTACAGTTGTGGGGCACTGGGCATGTCTAAGCATGCTCTACCGTCTATCTCGTGAAGAATGCTCTGGGGAGTTGTTTATTCTTGTTTTATTTCCATCTTAGATTCACTAGTGCCGCCTTACGCTTCTATAGCTTCGTGGTCGCGTTCATTTCAGCCCGATTCAAGAGATTCTCAAACTCATTATTTTACCACAACAATAAATTGTGCAACAGATTCCTGGTCAAGAAATTCCCTCCTTCTTACAAATCTTTGTGCAACAGTGTAGGTCAGCACAATAAAAATAACGTTGTGCTAGAGATAATTAAGGCGATTAACCAAACAAATATATGAGGCGAGTGTAAATGGAAGAGTCAGTACTTAGGGGTCAACCCCATCGAACCTACGTCAACCAGATCGATGGCAACCTAGGCAAGGGTCAGGTCCAAAGTACTCTTGACTGACAAGGGAACGAAGCGAAAGTTGTATATTAACATCTTAATCTGTGCCTACCTCTATGCGATACGAGCGTAACGTTTACATAGCTATTTAGGGAAAATTTATCCATCGGCCTCCGATAGTCTTTCTGGACGGCATCACGTGCAGTGTAGTCATTTTACAGACACAGGATGAAAAAAAAACATCTTGACGATAAGTCTTAATCTAAATAAAACAACTCATATTAGTACCTAATTTACAGTCAACATTATCAATTAACAACTCAGAAAAACCTTTAATCTGAAAAGCAATTTTTGCTGATGATAAAATATTTCCCAAGATAGTGGTTCTTACAGGAATGAATCTTTTAATTGCATTACACTGTAATTTCCCAGTCGACCTTACAACTACGTGACATTTTTAAAATGAGTGGGCCAACCCCACTCTTATAAATATACTATGAAATGCAAGATTGCGTTTATAGTTATAGAAAAAAAATATCTTAATAAGTTGTTCTCATAAAAAATGGTATAAATTTCTATGGTAAGTAAAAGTCCGCCATCCCGCACTAGGCCTGCGTGGTGGGCTACATGGCCTAATCACTCTCAATCGTACTCTCGATTGTAGAGGAGGCATGTGCCCTGCAGTGGGACATATATGGGCTGATACGAGTACAATATAAAAAAATAAAAAATGGTTTCTATTGTACAACTACGACGACAAACATTCAGAACACTCTTTCCTAAGAATGTAAACTTGTAATAAAATTTAGAAAGACGTGCAGCAGCATTAATTATTAATCTTATTATATCGGGCGTAAAATAAGATGGTACGACAAAATAAAACATCACATATAGATTTTGGTTGTTTATTTTTCAGGAAGCAAATGATTCACAGCATTGGTGGGATACAGAAGGCTGACAATCTGGGCCGAAATATTCATTTTCCTGTTTTTTTAGTTAATTTTACTAGCAGAAGGTACAACAGCTTAGAATACATAAGTACCCAAATATAAAAATGTGAGAAAACAACGTTATACATAGCGGTAGGATAGTAAATTTATTTAGTAAAGCGAGTTTTTCATTTCATAGTTTTATTATTATCTACACACCTTACTAAATCACAATTTCTAATTATGTCAAAATTTATTTATCACATTTATAACATTCTGTACAAAGTAAAAAAATATTTTCATAGTCCACTAATACAAAGTAAAGCTGCGTGAACATTGCAACAATATTATTTTTTTACTCTTTATTGTTATTTTATCTGTTGCGTGTGTACATACAATTAAACACTTAAATTATTCTATATTCCGTTCCACTCAAACTGTACTTCACCCAATGCGATTGAGCACACAATGACAACGGTGTGAATCCACCTCGCACTCTGTCCGAACTCCAAACTGATATGCAGTATTACGCTACGTCCGTATTGCAACAGCGGTTTACGTCGGGACTAAGGTGTATGCATACTTATATAAATACAATTAAGTTACATTTTCTATATTTAATCTATCATACTCCAACGTGTTTCAAATATAATAAAATTGTTAAGATATAAATAACACAATAGTTACGTTACTTGGACATACAACCTTCATAAGGAGTGACAATATGTATCATACAAACAACAGTCCCTTCACTTCAGGCTCCACACGTGATTCACATGTCTAATGTACTGGTTCAAATTTATTACTAACAGTATTTAGAAAAATAATTTCACACCTTCGTCACTACATCGCCACTCGCGGACCCAAGTCGCGACGAAACATTTAACAGCACTTACAAGTCGAGCGCAACCGCAGTCCGAGAGTGTCCATCACTGAGTATATGGGTGTAAAATTAAATAAACACTTACGGCCTTATTCATAGACAATTCTAACATCCTAGTTTAGTTATCGCATGTTTTGTCCCTTTCTAACGACTTTTGAATTCAATTTGAGCGAAGTAGACAAAACATTCGATAACTAAAATAAGTTTTAAAACTGTTTATGAATAACGCCGATAGAATACACAAATCCCATCACAACGTGGTCTAACTGATAATTGAACAACAATATAATTGGCAAGCTACATAAATCGGCCACAGCGACAGCGATAGTGACCTCCGACACCCACCCATGCGCGTGACGCATCTGATTCGATTAAAAAAACTTTTATAATAATGCATAAACAATTGTATTTAACAACCATACTAATTTGAACTTTTCTCCAAAAAACTGGGACTTTTAAAAATGCAAAATTGTGATTTGTGACAGTGATCTTAGAGAAACAATCGAATATAATCTATAGGGACACTCAAATTATTACAAAGTAATTTACAAATATACTCAATCTCTAAACATTAACTATTTTTTTATATAAACTGAATTATTTACAAAATATGGGACACATCGAGTTTGACGTGTTACCTTTCTTACATACTTGTTTCTATTTACAAGGACTATCATATTATATTAATTACGAGCATTGCATTTTCGTGAGCTTGATCAAAATAATCCCTTGTTCTATGTATATTATTACTGGTTACTGTCGTAGGTACACAACTCTGTGCTCAGTCACAAAAATAACTTTCAATTTCTCATCTTGTATCATCAATGTATGGACATCAGCTCCCTTTCCATAGCGATGAACCGTCCCTAATGCTGATTGTAAGGCTTCGTCCACTTATTTTATAAACATTCTCAAAGGTCGCTCATTGAAGCCCATTCAATAGTATAAGGAATCAGTCTTAGGTCAAAGGAAACAAATTCAGTACATTTGTTTTAAGAAATTCGTCGATATAAAGTTTCAACTGAGTTGCAACTTCGCCACTATATACAGAACCAAACGTAAATATTTAAGGAGTATGTACACTGTAGTGTAAGGCAAACAGAATTTCAGGGAATTCCAGAGTACGGCTAATTTTAGATGCTAAACATTATAATAATCAATATCAAAAGTAACTATCCCTAACATATTGTAAGAATTTCATTCCAATGTGACTTACTATTAGAAAAATTGTCATGATTTTTTTTTTCGTTTTATTCACTTTAAATTGACACTGTTCAGAAACAATCTATAAATATGATAGTTCACAAAAATGCACAATGTTCATTGTATCATAATTTTGAAATTGTGCTCACTGTCAACAATCGTTTTAATACCTAAGATAACAACAAAGTACGTATTGGCTGACACCTTTGTACTATTTCAAATAATTAAAAATACATACATATATATGAAATGGTATTCCATAACAATGCAATTAAACATATCCACATAAAAAAGTTTTATAGATTTTTTTTTATTATTTTTTAATTTATAGAAATTATATTTAAATAGTTAATTTGGCTTTAATAAAATAATTATGAATACTCAAACCTGTAGCCTAAACTATTTATGTTAATAGAGATGAAAGAACCAAAAAGATACACTTCAGAATCAAATATTGGAGATCATAGCTACAGTCCTTGAATAAGGACCTCTACATATTTTATTGAAAAATATAACAAGAAATGGAGAATACTTGCATTATGTTGATTTTCATGCAACAGATTTCCCTTAATTGAACGCAACATTAATACACGCATAGAAAAATCAACAGCAGAATTATCATAATGAATGAAAATGTTTAACAAATTTTCTAATAAACAGCTAAAAAAACTATCTACGTCATAACTTAAGCAATTCATTGTTCACTTAACAAATAAATAAGGATTACTTACCACTGTAAAATTTTACCACCTACCTAGTCTTATTGATCAAAATTTTTTTACACACCGTCCACTTCACAATCAACATGCTAAACCAATTTATGGCACATTCAGATTTACAAGAAGACCATGCACCAGTTGTGCGCGACGTACCAACTGGTCTCACGTTACAATTCAATTTGGTGGGCAGGTCATAAATAGCATTACTGAACTCAAACTTTATGACTCTGTATTTGTTTGTGTGTTTTTACACAATGGAATTCCCTCAAAATTCTACACAATAGATGCAGCAGTATTCAATGATCATGAGTAATTGCACTTTCAAGTTTTTTTCCTTCATGTTACTTTATTATATGTCTTGTAATTTTGTCACTTGTAGGTTATTATATGTGTATTTGGGATTGCTGTTTAAAAAAGTATTTGTGAGTAATTGATAATAACATAAAGGTCTAGAAATTCCGGCGAAAGCCAATGAATGTGAACATTTGGAATGTGCTTAATCTGAAAGTGCAAGTTAAATCTGAAAGTGCAATCACTCCTTCAAATGGACACGAAAGAAAATCATCCGTAAAAAGAGTAATTTCTATAAGCGCACACAAGGTTAATGTTTTAGATCAATTGAACATCTACTGACACAAATATCTACCGGGATCTCAATTTTGAGGTCATTTCGGCACCGAGGGAGAGCTCGCGACGCGACGTTTCAAGTCGGTATTTACAATAGTTAGTGGAAGCCATCGCCTCGGCGCCAGTGCTGGTGTAGCGGACAGCCGTGAGGCGCTAGGGCGAGCCGGACCTCAGCGCCAGCGCGGCCTATTTATCCGTCGCCTCCGGCGGAGCGCCTCCGAAGTCTAATTGGTAGCCGCCGGCGCGAGTCATCTCCTCCATGCTCGGCTCCTTGCACTCGTGGCCGGCATGGCCCGTGGCGCCGCAATTCCAACACGACAGCTTGGGCGGAGCGTACAGCACCGGCACGAACCCGGCGTAGGGCGCCGGCGTAGGATACGGAGGCGGCTCGCCGTTGGCGAACGGCGGCGGCGGTGGACGGTAAGCGGGCGGCGGCGTGGGGTAGGCGAACGGGCGCGGGTACTGCAGGTACGGCACTGGCGGCGGGGCCGACGGCGTCGCACGCCGCGCGATTGGCGCTGGCGTGTCGGGCGGCGACGACGCCGCGCTAGATCCGCTGTCGGAGGGAGACCTGGTGGGCGGGCAGTACACGCCAGCTCGTCTCCGAACACCATTTAATTTTTCTAATGACCTGTATTGATGAAGACCGATATCGCGTAACCTTTCATCGGCTATGTTGTGTCGCATCTGTAAACACATAACATTCACGTTGCATATCTTGCATACATTTCAAATACAAATATATCATTAATTTGCGAACTATAGTTAAAAAAGAAATTGACGGGTTATATTTACCTCTGTTAGTGATAAATTATCGAAATTAGCTGCAATTTGAAGGGGTAATTGGTCAGGTGGTCCGATTGTGACGGGCGGTAGTGGCGGTGAACGATCACGAGATAGTCTACGTCTGGCGCGTGGTGAGGCGGCGCGACTGTCTCCCGGCGACGACACCAACGGCGACGTGGGCGCTCCCGCTCCCGGCGGATATGGTATTACCTGAAACATCATATTAAATCATCTTTATTCCCATCCCTACTCAATTTTACCTAATAAAACTTATTAATAAATGTCTCAAGCAAAATGTACACAAGAACATGACTATTGTTTGTTCAAAACATATACAATTTATATTGAATACAGTTATTCATGCAAGGTAATAAACTGTGCAAAACTGGATATGTAAAAAATGTGTATAATATTATTACCTCGACTGGTTGATTAATTGCAGAAACGATAATGTTGGCAGGCCATGCATGTTGTCCCATATAGTCTCCAATATTGTACTGCGGTATCGGCAGGCCGGGCGGCGGATGTGGCACCTCACTTAGCATTGGAACTACACTTCCTGCACCACTCAAAACCGGAGGTGAACTAAGCTCAGGCACGGTGTCTGTGTTAGGGGGCTGTAATAATTAATTAATAATTACATTTTCAAATAATGCAATGAAAGAGCTTGTGGGAAGATATTCAAATTAATCTGCATAGCAATCATCACACACCATGCTGAAAGTTCTAAAACCATGACCCAAGCTTTGGGCAAACCAGCATAATTGTGACAAATGGTAGGATAAAATGCTCACATCACTGTGTATTTTATTTTTGGATCAATGGCCTTTACCATCAGTTATTTTGTAATTGCTTAGTAGGCACTTTGTTGTACCTAAATAAGTACAAAATAGCATGTGCTATATATGTAAAAGAATATAAATATAAATTTGATAGACATTAGACACCAATGTAGGTCACTATTCACAGTGATCATGTGAGGTGTAAAACCCACCATAATGACATACTCAAGTGCTTTAACAGTATCTGGCTATTCATATTAAATTTTGAGATGGCATAATTGTTTCAAACTGACTGATAAAAAGCAATGCAATTGCTGGGCCCTACTTCTATTATGAAATTAAATCTATAATATGTTTAATGCATAACATTTAAAATGTTAGTGAATATTTTACATGAAAATGTCAATGAAATGTACAAAACTTATTAAAAGTATAATTTCAAGGCCTATATTTAGCACTGGAACAAATTAATTAACTTATTTAACCAAACAAAAGGTGTGAAAATAATCAAGAGCAAGGAATCTTTACTTGTTTTAACAACATAAAAATAAAATCTGTTGCAAAATATAATAAAATTAGTACCCTTTGAGCCATGTCTTGTTGTGATCACCTCATTTACATACATATTAAAACTTTGGAAAGAGATATATAAAATAATATTTTAACCATGATTCAAAATATAATTAATTGTGCTAGTGGTGGCAAATTAAAATTTCAGTATTTATATTCCTCAATAATAATAAATAGTACATATACATATATTTGGTACAATCATATTATATGTTGTTCCAAATTTATAATTATAAATGGGTTATGTTAGATAAATAATGATATAATAAAGTATTAACAATCACTTCATAACCATGTCATAATATTCTGATTTTTATAAACCAAAAGTTGCATTTACATTCATTATGAAATATTGCTTAACCGATTCGTTGCGGATGGCACGACAGACGTGCCATCCAATTTTTTTACATATGGCGTATGACACGCGTTTCGTGTCATTTTTAAATGTCTTTTATCTCGCTCAAATCGAAATTTCTCGAGGTGCTTCTTGAACTAAACATTAATCTTTTTGAATGCGGATCATTATTATAGACTTCGTTTCTGGAAATAATGCAAATCAGATAATTCCAGGGGTTGACAACCTCGATAAGTTGCATTACGATTACTGCGATTAGGTACGTATTAATGAAATGCATTATTTGTTCGTCGCCACGCATAAAAGTGCACCAAAATGGGCGTCGCAACGAATCGGTTAACAAATTCTGCTGCAGACACTAAATGAGATGAAATTTAACATAGATAACAGTATCTCTGCTGAGATATGGCCATATCTCAATCCAACTGATTAATAAAATGTATACTTTCACATTTACCTGTCATATAGTACACTGTTTATAACTATAGCCATAATGAAAATTGTGTGAAACATTTGTATAGAATAATTTATGAAGTGATTTCATAATCCCTGCAAATGTATGAATGGATGTGAATAATTGTTGATAACATATTACAACTTCATTCCATTGTGTAATAGATAAAGATATTCATAAAATACAATTAATAAATATGACACAATTCGTAATGAGGTTGTTTTTAGTTATTTAAATATGGCCCGAAATTATCTTTCTTGTGATAAAATATGATTGAAATAATGAACATATGAATAATCATACCAGGAAATAGTACTATCAAATTTGATACAATTATAGAACTGTTTTGATTGTTTGTCATAGTAAATAAACAATAGGTTATTGGTATTCATATTGGAACCTAATTCCAAAATAAGATTCTTATTGCATTTGCTTTTAACATTATTTATATTGCTGCCAAAAATACAGCAAGTAATGTATAATCTATGAAGTAAACCTTTTTCACAAAAGTAGAAACTGATATGTATATTGCACAATTTTGGCTCTTTAACTGAACCTAATAAGATCTCATTATTAATGATGTCATGGACAGATGCAAAATACTAGGATAAATATAATAATGTAATATACACCACACACACATGAAGTAATGGGCAATCACATGTTTTTTCACCACTATGTAAGCAATGAACACTGAAAAATAGCAAGTGACACTGACCTGCACCCCGGGTGTTTTGACAAACATGATACCAGGTGGTGGACCCAAATTAGACAGATTAGGTGGTGGTACTGACATATTTGCTGTGATATTAGACTGCGTAAGGCAACCACTCACAGGCACTACGTTTATATGTTCCTGCTGTTCAGTATAGTGTATCCTCTGGTCTTCTAATTTCAATTTCTCTAATATTTCACCAAAATGTGACTTCTGGTCGAACGTGAAGGCCGGGTGATGTAACGCCATGGTGTACAGTAGCAAGATCTCCTCGAGCAGGTCGCCGTAGAGGCCCTTGAGCAGCCCGCTCTGCTCGAGACTGACCATCGCGTTGTACAATGTGGTGGCACACGCGAAGTTGCACGAGCGCAGCAGTGACACGTACAAGGCCATTTTTCGGCGCGTCCTGGGATCTGTGTTGGCGCCGCCGATGTCCGCAGCCAGATCTGTGGGGTTGTTGGCTCTCAGTTCGGCACCACGCAACTCCTGAAAGTCTCGCTTGCCGAGCTCCTCCAAGTATGTGCCGATGAAGCGCAGTTCAAACGGCAAACACATGTTTAATAATGTACACATTGCGTCTATGCGTTTATAGCTTTCCAATTCTTTAAACCATGATACCACGTCCTCTTTGCAAACCATTTCCAGAACACATTGAAATTTTATGTAAAGAATCAACCGGTCCCCTGCAGCCGAAGCGCGACCGTTACTTATAATTTTTGGCACACTCGGTGTTTGTAATACGGTGATGGTTGTAATCCAAAAATATTCAACTGTAACATTAGTAATTCTATGCTTTTATCAGTATTTTCCAAGTACAGTATATTGGTTAAGCAACTACAGGCAATGCTAGTAGTTTTGTCTTGTCTATAGTCTATGGAATAGAAAAGGCAAAGACAAGAGCGAAATATCGCCTTTATATCGTCTAAACCACAAAATCTTATTTTACTAGATATGACATAAAATAGTCTCTAATCGCGTTGCGACTTGTGATACTTTCCCGATATTCATGGGATCTAACATCGCATGCTACCTAAATTATGAGATATAGTTCCTAACGTATATAAATTATAAATACGATTAAGCTAAGTAAATTAATAATTTTTCTTGTAATATTTTGGGAGCGTTGCTACTTAAAAAACGTAGATAAAAATGATGGTGTCGGCCACCTTTTTCTGATCTCCTATTGGATGAAATTTGACAGATTGATTCATATATCTATTTCACTCATTGATTGAGATGTATTTTTTTTAAACAAAAACAATAAGCACATAATAATATACATTCAGAATCCAATAAAATTGTAATAAAATGTGAGGAGAGATAGACAATTTAATTTTTTTTGACAACAACGCATTCGGACGACAGATGATCGTAGACAATCTGTAAGTAGAAAAGTCACACTTCGCAGACTAGGTCAAAGTTACCACAGTTTAATGTTTGCAGGAATGAAGTGTTTTAAAAAAACAAATATTGTCTTCAGCGACTTAGCGAATTTAAGACCAATTTCCCTTCCATGTACGGCCTGAATAATCACAGACGAACAGCGAGAGTAAAAAGGATAGATTTATGCTAAAAAAAGCGTTAAATCAGTATGGAACACGGTTATAGTTACTCGGCATTTTTTGACAATTAAAATATCATTCATCTTTCGATTTGATTTCGTCAATAAAATCGTGATTTTTTAATTAAAATACAGAGAAAATAACATAAATTAACGATGGCACCGATAGAAGACGTCGAAATGAAGAATGTGGAAAGCCCTACAGCGGCTAGCGACGTCGAAATAACAGAAGTAAAGAAAGATGCTGATGTCCTAACTGTTCAGGATTTGAGGGAGCACATCAGGCAGATCGACAAAGCTGTGAGTTCAAAGGAGCCAAGATTTGCTATGCGAGTCCTTAGATCTCTACCCAACACTCGTAGAAAGCTAAACGGTAACGTACTCCGTGCAATAATTAACCAGATTTATCCATCAAACGCGGACAAAGAAGGTCTACTTTCATTCGTGGAAAATCCACTGCCTGGCGCCGTGGAAATTGAAGCTCCGCGATCCAGAAGTGCTCCAAAGCAGCCTGTCCCAGAGGTAGATGTTTATTTGCACCTTTTGGTGCTGTTGCGTCTGTTAGACACGAACAGACTGGAAGAAGCCACCGAGTGCTCCCAACAACTAATGAATAAGGTGACCGCTCAAAACAGAAGAACACTCGACTTAATCGCATCTAAATGTTATTTCTATCATTCTCGTGTCTTTGAACTCACCAATAAGCTGGATCTCATTCGAGGACTTTTGCATGCTCGTCTGCGTACATCTACTCTTCGCAATGACTACGAAGGCCAAGCTGTGCTCATCAACTGTCTGTTGCGCAACTACCTACATTATTCCCTGTATGATCAGGCAGACAAGTTAGTAAGTAAATCTGTCTTTCCTGAAAATGCAAGTAACAATGAGTGGGCAAGATTTTTATATTACCTGGGGAGAATAAAAGCCGCCCGTCTTGAGTACAGTGATGCTCACAAGCACTTGGTACAAGCTCTAAGAAAAGCTCCTCAAACTGCCGCTGTTGGTTTTCGTCAAACAGTCCAGAAGTTAGCTATTGTTGTGGAGTTGCTTTTGGGTGACATCCCAGAGCGTGCTATTTTCCGGCAAGCTCCTCTCAGAAAGGCATTGGCACCCTATTTCCAGCTGACTCAAGCAGTCCGACTTGGTAATTTACAAAGATTTGGAGAAGTATTAGAAAACTTTGGACCTCAGTTTCGTAGTGATCACACATTCACATTGATATTGCGTTTGAGACAAAATGTCATCAAGACAGCAATTCGTTCAATTGGTCTGTCTTATTCACGTATATCTCCAAAAGATATTGCTCGTAAATTAGGTTTAGATTCAGCTGAAGATGCTGAATTTATAGTTGCAAAAGCTATACGAGATGGTGTTATCGAAGCTACATTGGACCCTGAAAAGGGTTACATGAGCAATAAGGAGAGCTCTGACATCTATTGCACTAGAGAGCCACAACTTGCTTTCCACCAGCGCATATCATTTTGCTTGGAACTCCATAACCAGAGTGTTAAAGCCATGAGATACCCGCCAAAGTCCTATGGCAAGGAGTTGGAGAGTGCTGAAGAAAGGCGTGAGAGGGAACAACAGGACCTTGAGCTGGCTAAGGAAATGGCTGAGGAAGATGATGACGGTTTCCCTTAAATTAATTTTAATAATAATTAATTCAAGTAACCTTTTTGAATCCCATATTGTCATTAGATGTAACAATGAATTGTTAATATACTACTTATAAAATAAATTAACATTCTTTTATTTGTTTTTTTTTTTTGGGAGTTGTAGAACTTATGTGTTGTACAATGTAGTTAAATCACTATGTGGTTTGTTCTCATACTTTCAAATATACATGTTTGATATTTTTTTCTGTTATTAGTAAAATTGTTGAGTCTAAAATATGTCTGAAGAACCTAAAAGTGAGCTCAATTGTTACCATCTATGATTGTTATATACCAATGTAAAAAAGAAACACCCATTGTATTACTTCTATAAGAATAAGGACAACCTATTTAATCAATACACTATGCATGTCAAATAATGAATAACAATCTGTTATCAGTATCATAGCAACGGTTTTAGTTTATGCCATATTTGCTTATGGTGTAATAATAGCATCTTACATTGAATATTTAAACAATTCAGATTTATTAAACTGCAAAATAGAGTTCTCATTGTAAAACAACTCGGGAATTCTCAAACCATTTCTCAAAATGGTTGAATTTACACCAGGAATTATGGGAAAATTGACTGAACTATTGAGACCACCTGAACCAGAGATCCTGCAAGGAGATGATTTGCCTGCATCAGGTAATCAATTAACATACCTATTTACTACTAATTAGTTTTTTTTTTATAGCCAGACGAGCTAGCGGCCCGCCTGATGGAAAGCGGCTACTGCTGCCCATAGACCTCCACAGTGCCAGGGGTCCAGCACAATAAAGTCGCTGCCTACCTTAAGGAAAGTACTCTCTTTAAGCCTCGTTTGAAGAAGGACAGGTCATAGCGCTCAGGAAACACTGATGCAGGGAGTTCATTCCAGAGCTTACACGTGCGTGGCAACAAAGAACGCTGAAAAAGTGCCGTTCGGGAACGGTACGCTTCCAAGTGGTAGGAATGAACTCTGCTGCGGTGACGGGTGGTGCGATGGTAAAAAGGTGAAGTTGGTACCATCTCAAACAATTCCTCGGAGCACTCCCTATGGAACAGACGATAGAACACACAGAGAGACCCGAAGTCTCCGCAGTCCTAACGGCTCCAATTTGTCCGTGACATTGGAGTCATCGACTATTCGACAAGCACGTCGCTGTAGGGAGTCAAGTGGGTTGAGCTGATATTTTGGGGCACCTGCCCAGAGGTGAGAGCAGTACTCCACGTAGGGCCGGATTTGTGCTTTGTAGAGCGTCAATCTATGACCCGACGCGAAGTACCGCTTGGCTCTGTTCAGGATACCCAACTTCTTGCTCGCCAGTTTGACTTTATCCTCCAAATGGCTCGTAAACTCGACTTTGCTCGATATTTCGACGCCGATCATCCCAATACTTTCGGATCTTTCTTTATCTAATTTTCAAATAGTTTGCTTACTGTATCAGCCCATATACGTCCCACTGCAGGGCACGAACCTCCTTCACAATCGAGAGCACGATTGAGAGTGGTTAGGCCAAATAGTCCACCACGCTGGCCTAGTGCAGGTTGGGGGACTTTACATACCATAGAAATTATTACAAATCGCTATGGTATGCAGGTTTCCTCACGATGATTTCATACACCCTTATAGTGCGTGGTGATTGACTATCAATACATACATGACTCCGAAATGTCAGATGTGTGCCCTGGGATTTGAACCCGCGACTGCCGTGAACATGTTGGCAGCCGCGTCTGGTCCGTTTACCAACAGGCCACCACGAATAGTTTGCTTAATAATATCTAAATGTTTTTATGTCAGTATCCACTCAAGCCTTGTTTTATTTTGAATAGAATTTGATATAACATCAACAAGAGATAAAATTCCACCTGTTAACACCCCGAAGACTCCTAAAAATATTGAAGAGTTCGAGGAGCAGGAGGCGAGAGAAGCTGAAGAGCTGGGCCGGATCGGCGCTGGTATTGATGGACGTAAAGTCCCGGAGTATACAATGAACTACCAACAATCTGTGACTGCCGAGGACGTCTATCTGCAGGTGGATACCTGAATATTATAGTATTTTGTTTAGTATCTCAAGTCCAACATATTCATTTGGTCCGGCCGCAATGATTCATTGATCCTATTCAAGTAGGTACACCTATCATGTGTATATAGCTACGCTTTCGTGTAGCTCAAAGCAGCCTGTAGCGTTAAAAACGTGTTTGACTGTGGGCGGCTGAAGCTCTGGGTTCGAATCCCAAAATGACACTTCAATTATTGATATAAATCTTGGCTGGAGCGATATTAGTGCTAAAATAACTACTGAACATAATGAGACTTATCACCTTATGTCTTCGGATGGCGTGCGCAATGGAATACCAAGCATTGCTTTGTAATTCATGCTATTTGGTTTTGCTACTGTCCATGAGCGGTCGTATCGCTTACCATCAAGCGAAGAGCATGCTCATCTCGATTCATTGCAAATAAAAAAATACCAATTGTGCATAGATATGAAAGGACTCGAATATTTATGACAATTAATTTCATAAACCGAGTTGTCCTTCAATCCTTTCTTAATGTTAAAACAGCCTGCATGGCGCAGTTGATTAAGAAACCTGCCGGGGCACGAGTAGTCGCGTGTTCCATTCCCTAGCTAGGCAAATATTTGTTAACCAATTTGTTTATTTCGTGTTTTGTATCTTATTGTAAAGAAAACTTAATACGAATATAAAAAAAACGTACCTATTTTTCAGATAGGACCGAAAACTTCGTCTTCATTTAGTTGCGAGAATCTTATGGTAAAGGTGAAAATGCCTGGAGATAAGAGAGAAAATGTAGATTTAGCTGTGGACACCACCAGCGTCACGGTGGATTCTTCGCAGTACCACTTGAAGCTGCCTCTCCCTCATGGAATCAATCCTGATTTGTCTAATGCCAGCTGGGACTCCGATGAACAAACATTAATCTTAAAATTAAAATTAGATAGAGAATTTGATTTTGTCAATTTTTAAATATTAATGAATAAATGTTCAGATTCTTTGTAGTTCGAGGACTGCAAAGAAATATTGCAAGCAATATATAATTTAACCATTGAATATCAGTAGTTGTAATGTGACTAAGAGCTTTTGATTGAAGTTCTTAAACAAATTTCCAGGCCTTCGCCGGCTTAATTTGATGATTGTTTCAATAATGATAAATAATTGCTAAGGCAGGCGTCAGGGCGCCAATCTGTTGCGAGCATAACAGTATGAGTAAACGCTTTAATTGAAACACTTGTACCGTGAGAATATTCAACGAATCCCATGGCTAATTCATTATATATTATTTACCAAGACGTTTTATTCGAAATTTTCAATGTTTTCTACAACACTGCTTCCCTGTAATGCTCGTTCGATGTTCTTAAATTCTTTTAAATTTAATTAGGAAATAATCACAGTTTTTGGCTTATAACCGTGGGATAAGTCAACAATTGCTTATTTATTTCATTATTACATCTATTGTGTGGACGACATTGTAGGTAGTTAGTGTACGGCCGGTTACCTTCTATAAACATACACAAATTATAACATAAAAGGTCATAGTAGTATCGGTCGAAAAATTATAATTATACAGATATTCAGAGTTCCGTTGTCACTTGTTTCTTTATTTGATGACATAAATAGGTATTAAGTATAGTGCTTGTCATAGCAATCAGTGACAAAGAAACTCATTAATAAAAATTGCTTAGGATTCTACCATCTTCAAGTGTCAGCATAAACAAACTTTGGACTTTCCGCAATACAAATATAAATGCGTGTCAAATTGGAGATCCCCCAGATGAGATCACAGTAACTAGGTGTCCTCACTTCTCTATATAAACATAACGGTTTATTTTTTATTTAACTACCAGTATTTAATAAAAAAATGACCATAACTTCAATTTTTTGTCACTTCAACCGCAATTGTATGAAACTTATATCCATCGATGATCTACCTATGAGCAAATATCAATAGATTTAAGCATATTATTGTTTGAAATAAAAATTCATAACACGTAATTTTGTTGTGTAAGATATTGTCGTTATTATTAGACAAGCGGCCTGACCCGGCTTCGCCCGGGTGCAGACATTTTTTGAGTTCAGGCCACATCAGACACATATTATTCCGCGTACTAATTGTTTTATATTTAAACACAACGTGACTACCGCCCTTTAAAATGCTTTTCTCATGCCGTCCTGTCCCATCTCAACCTGTTCCATGACTCAAGGCATCCTGTCCTCGTATGTCCCATTTCATCAGCTCTATATTCTATTTCAAACTATCCCTTTGAGTTTGAAACAGCAGCAAATATACGTATTTGAATTCCTTTCTAATTCCACGAGAAATCTATTTTTTTCGGATACCAGCAAAACAAACTTCATCAAAATTGGTCTAGCCGTTTGAGCGTGAAGAAGTAATAAACACACAAACATTCGCCTTTTTAATATTAGGATATGTCTTTTTTTTTCTTCTGCCGCTACGTTAACCTACCAAGCCATAATTGAGTTCAGCGACTGAGTAAGTACCTATAGTGCTATACAAACTATGTATATCTTTCCAAGTACAGAACCCCATAAAGAATTATTCACTCACGCACAGTTTGCTCGTTTTTTCACGTTAATCAAGGATGATTTTCTAGCTATGGCAGCACACGGTCAGGCGCGAACGATGCTTATTTATTTCAATTCAAACATTCGTGAGACGCGGAATGATTGAGACATGTATTCAGTAATTGGCTTAATACTTGTAATCAGAATATCTTATTAGTGATCGTTTATGAGAATGGAGATTATATTATTGTGAGAAATCAGTGTGCTTAAAGTTTGCTGACTACATTTGATAACGGACAAGTAAGTAATGCTTTAGTAATCAAAAATTAAACCTGTTGTCTGCTCCATACAATGTAAACTGATATTTTGGAGTTTTTGCACTAATTTACATGACGTTTGCATATAAAATTACGATAATACGTATTTCATAGAATATACTTACATTCATGACGATTCATTTTTATTGAGTGCCTCATTAGTAGGTTCAACTGGGTGTACCTATTGATATTGATATCATTTCTCAGAAAATAGATTCATATGACATTCAATAATTAGGTTTATGGGATATTGGTGTAAATAAATTGTATAAGTACCTAAACACTTTTGATAGTTACAATTTTTTTTAATCACAGGTGTTTATTACAATATCTACTTTATTACGTATTCTTATTAATTGACAAAATTATTTAACATGCTACTTAAACGATTGAAAATGTTAGTATCAATGATTATACTTACAAATAATTAAATCCATAACAGTTGATTAAAAGAGAAATGGTTTTATTTTTTCGTAGAATGTTTATCCGCGTCGCGCTGTGGTTTCAAATGTTCATAATTTTAGACTTCACTGCAACTCTTCACGGTTCTGCGACATGGGGAGATAGGCGTAAGTATATTTCCCTTAATTGAAACTAGTTAATATACCTTAATGAATAATTAAAGTATTGTATTATTACATACAGAATTGTTCCCGGCGAACAAAATACCTGAGGATGCGTTAAGTCCGAAAAGAGCCGTTGTTCGCCGCAAAATTGTGATTTATCATAATTTCTTCCGGACAAAAGTGCGACCTACGGCTTCGAATATGTTATTGATGGTATGTTCCAAACTGAGCTATCGTCTTTCTATACCAACTATATTTTATTCTAAGTTTCACACTAATTACGACCTTATTCGTAAATAATTTTAAAACCTGTTTCAGTTATCAAATGTTTTTTTATTCGCTTAAACATAATTCAAAAGTCGTTAGAGAAGGACAAGAAATTAATAAATTAAAATACTTAGGTTTTACAACAGTCTATGAATAGGGGCGTTATCCTTTTGCCTGAGTAGTAATTTAAAGTTTACGCTTAGATACTCTGTAGTCCGAACATATTTGCTTAATTATGACGGCATGTTTAGAACCAGATATTTTCAAGTTGAATCTGAAATGTAGCACTCTTGCAGGGGTCTCTAAGACGGTTTTTTACCGTCATGTACGATGGAGACTACATTCCAGGAGAACAAAAATAAATCGCGCGTAGACTCTGCTTTATGATAAAAATGAGTTTAACCCAAAATTTTATCCTAGTTTCAAGATCAAATTACTTGTCTGTTTATAGGCGTTGAAGTTCTTAACAGCGCTTTTGCTAAGCCTTAATATTTTTACCTATATTCGTACAGCTTTCTTATTCATAAAACAAATGCTCATTTTTTTCATTTTCAGACATGGCACGCTGGCGCTGCCCGTCAAGCACAGAGGTATGCTGAGAGATGTATCTTCCTACAACATAACGACCCCCGAGAGAATACTGTGCCACACTTAGGAACATGCGGCCAAAATTTATTCGTAGCTGCGCTGAAAACACCATGGTATAGCTCTTTTTTTATATTTATATTCACACATGTTTTTTTGTTTGATATATGTAGGTTGAATATGACTCTAAAATACGTCATGGTTCCTTTGCCAGTATATAATATTTTAACGAAACTTTGTGTGCATACATAAATTAAATCGTTTTTTAGTTCGGGTGGAAACCGCGTTTTTTACTAGGTAGTGAATAAATATGCAATTTAGTCATTCAGCCACAATCGAAATAATAACACCATAGATTTGGATTTTCTGAACAGACTCGAACTAAATATAATTGTATTTTAAGTGACATATTGAGAGAGATAATGGAGATCCTTGGGGGAGGCCTATGTCCAGCAGTGGACTTGCTGTGGCTGAAAAGTGGGAGAGAGAGAGAGAGAACTGACATATTAATATATTTTTGTATAGTTTACTGTGTGGATACATTTTATTAATTGGAGATCAATGGTAAATAATATTATGCAAGTAGAGTACACAATTTCATTACTTTTTTTGTATGAAATAATATTAAAATAATGGTCATAATGTTGCAATGAAATTGCACCTATTTGTATATTCCCTTTCTTTACGAAATATTAATAATAATTTTATATCATAGCTTGGGTCAAAACCAGAACAATAAAAACATTAAAAATAATGACACAAAATTAAATAAAATTTTAATTTGCCTGTAAATGATATTGTTTTTATGTAGATACATTTATTTCTGTGTTTATATTAAATTTAATTGATATCGTAACATCTTACAGTGTAAGTATAAATAGTTAAATAATATAATTATTATTATATTGTATTTTTATACAACTAATAGATGGCATTTGATAATCTAAATATATTTAATTATCTGCCTGATCGGGAAACATAGCTGATCAGTTTGACCTTCCATGGGTGCGAAGGCTATCATTATTCGTTCTAGTAAATCATATGATTTACTCAAGCTAAAAAAGACTCGTTTGTCTAATTTTTTGCTGTTGTTTACTTTGTTTCCTCGTCACGTAATTAAGCCTACACATCACGATGTGTAGATACTCATTTACAATTAAATCGTGAACAAGCAATAAAGTTGCAGTAACTAGCCCTTATTATGTAATGTATGCACTATGAAGATGTAGACGATTAGCGATAATTTTGTTTGCAAAAAATTGACGTGCGTTCTCAATGAGTCTACGAGTCCAATTGATGAAAAATGATCACTATCTATAAGTTAACCTACTTTGCAAATTGGCTTGTTGCGATTCATCATACTGAGGTGACGAAGTTCTCGATGTGAATGACGATAATATAAATACATATTTTTCAAGCTCCATTCTTATAATGACTAATTTAGTAATATTTAGGGCTATAAACAGTTTTACATTTTCCTTGTGTTGTCAATACCAAATCTTTTGTTAGGTTCTTGACCTTTTGTGAAATATGCGTATAAAATCCACACAATGCATTCATCACATTACAACATTCATCTTTAGAATAATTTAATCTTTGCAGAATATATTAATATGTTTTAAGTGATTTAATTTTGTATGAAAAAAGTACATAAACATCCACAGGCTTAATTTTCTTTGGAGTTTAGATGATCAAAATACGCAAAAAATATTTTATCTATTTTTTCTTTTCATTCCTGTAATAGGAATTCGTTTTAATGCCGCATAAATAAGTAAAATGTATGTTTGTTAATATTAAATAAGCGTATAACGTTTCTAATTAAAAAATAACAAAATAATTATTTTGAGTTGAAAGTTATTAGAAAACCAATGTCGGTATACAACTTATATGTAACGTAATATTAATTCAATTTATTTTTGTGTGTGTTTATCAGGCATGTACGTAATACCTACAAATTGCAATTGGCAATGGCTTATACCTATCACCGTATCGAATGTGAAAATTAATATTATTTCAGGTTCTTTGCATTGAAGACATGGTTTGTGGAATATAGAAATTTCACATACGGTTATCCAGTCGTGAACTTGAAGGTTGTCGGCCACTACACTCAAATGGTTTGGGCCACTAGCCACAAGGTGGGGTGTGGGCTTGCCCACTGCCCTGGTGGCCCTTGGGGCCATTTCTACAACTACGTATGCCATTATTGTCCAGGGTACGTACTTTGTATTATGGTCTAGAATCTAGATCCTATTAGAGTTCATCATCGTTAATCTTAACTGATGTCATAAATTGCATCTAGTTGTCTAGCCGCTGTTGCATCTTAAAGTTGATTATTTTATTTGTGCCTAAGGTTAAATGATAGATAAATAAATTGTTTTATATAATTGACAATGAAGGTGACCTCAATCAGCTGCACGGAAACTAACGATCACGATTTACTGTGGTAATGATTTGGAAATTGAACAGACAGTTCCATCCATCCATCCACCCATCAGCTAAAGGAAGTCCACTGCTGAACATAGGCCTCTCCCAATGATTTCCACAGTGACCTGTTGGAGGCAGCCTGCATCCAGCGACGTCCCGCGACCTTTACCAGGTCGTCTGACCACCTACTGGGTGGACGTCCCACGCTGCGCTTTCCGCTTCGTGGCCTCCATTCGAGAACTTTTTCGCCCCATCGGCCATCAGTTCTCCGTGCACTGATGAACAGACAGTTCACCTCACATCAAATAGTCATACACACAGTCCTGAGCCAGGATTCCTGACCCCGCACTAGGATTTAGGTCTTGTGTCCTGGGAATCAAAAACTACGGGCGCTTTTTGGCCTCACAGCATTATCATTTGTCATTTAATCATCGGCAATGATGTCCGTATGTCCAGACAGCAATTGATAACCGAAACACTTGAGCATTTAATATTTGATGTTTGGATGTTGGGCGAGGTGGTTCTGATACGAAATTATAAAAGTTGCACCAACATTTTTACTTTACTTCAGTTATCTGTGCGACAGTGTATCTCAGCAAATCTGGCATATTCATTGTTCTGAAAGGGTCTAGGTTCAAGAAAAAGTAATTATGAATTTCAAAAACTAATTGTTTAGCGAACAGTACCGCATTGCACTTAGTAACCCGTGTTCCCAGCTTTCATATGTTTTTAAATAAATATCCGTATGCAATAGAATCCCGATCGCGTAACAAATATTGTTAATGGTATTGCCAATCGCAGAAAGCTATCATAACAAACAAAATAATTTGCCGTGAAATTGTCAATCATGAATGTATGATAGTCAGTAGATATAACCTTCACTTTTTACAAACATATCTCTTGCAACTTGATTTACCACAATATTACAGTTTGGTAACTATTTTTCATCGTGTTTTTTTTACATTGAAATAATATTATGATCCATTTTGAAACATACAGATAGAAATATTATTAAAAGTCGTAAAATTTTAGAAACTACATAAATCCTTCGTGCGAGAATCGGACTCGCAGCTAATTCAATCAAAAAGCAAACCTCTTAACCGCTGAACCAACCGGCCGTAATTAAAAAGTTAGTGCTTCCTGGGTTGGCTAATCTAATATAATATGCAAATATTCTTCTGCAATCGCAATCAGACACACTGGCGTCATCTGGCGGTGTAATAAATGTTATTTCATTTGAGCAAAGCGCTTTTTGTGTTGAATAATTACAAATCAAAGCGTTCTTTGTTTGTGAACAATGGCTACAATTATAAAAAAAATCTATCGGATGGGCTTAGCGGCTAAGATGGTGGCCTTCTGTGTCGGAGGTTGCGGCTTCGGTCCTTGCACGAATAATTATAATTAATTATGTAACCTCTTTATGTTTTGAGTAGTATAAGTACCCAAAATTTTGAGTCTGGGTTTTTAATTTTTTACTTATGGTTATGATTTGTGTTTTATAAAAGGTAACCTACCTATATAAAGATAATATTATCTTGTCGCGTAGTGTTTTTAAAATAGTCTTAATGGGTAAATTATGCAGCAATGGGGAAATATTTTTGGGTACCGATTTAAAAGACATTGTCGAATGTCGTCACTGATTACTAGACAATAGGCATTAGGAGATTAAACAGCTACAATATTGGAGTGTTAAAGGCATTGCAATTTGCAATGCCTACGCTTTGACAGCGTCCGTGGCGCAGTTGGTTCAATGCAAGCTGTGAAACGTGAGGCCGCGGGTTCGATCCCCGCACCGAGACAAATATTTGTGTGATTCACAGGTATTTGCTTCGGATCTGGGTGTTTGAGACCGAGAGGTCTCTCGAAGTTTCTAATACCCACGACATAAGACTCGATCTTAGTGTGGGGTCAGGACTGTTTGTGTGACTGTGTTTATTTTTATTAATTTGTTTATTATACATTAAATAAGTTCTATGTGATGTTTTTATTCGATTGTTCTCCTGTGTAAGGGCAGGCGTCACACTTACCATCAAACGGCCGTCGTTTTACTGCTAATATTACACAGCCCCCTGGCGCAGTTGTTTAGACACCAAGTACAAACGAGAGGCCGGGGTTTTGATCCTCACACCCAGACAATTTTTTGTGTGATCCACAAATATTTGTTTCGGTTCTGGGTGTTTGTTAGACCGGAAAGTCTCTCGTACTTTTGATAATCATGACACCATTTTTTTAAAGTGGTAGAGACGCGCTGTTGTCGGTCGTGACTCAGTATGAATGGGCAGGCTCGTCCGGAGCGGTACCACTGTCTCACAGGAGATCGTTTCGTTCGGTGAGTGGGATTGTTGGATGCTCAATACACCTTTCCACTTCCCATTCTTTTTCCTTCCCGCTCTATTCTCAATTCGATGGGCCGGCGACACATCCATGATCCAGAGTTGTGGATGTTCATGGGCGGCAGGGATCATTTACTATCAGGTGACCTGTTTGCCTTTTTGCCGGACCTAGGCAATAAAAAAATAACTAGTATCTTAGTGTGGGCTCAGAATTACGTAGGTGTTTTTATTTCTTATTAATCAACCGATTAAATAATTTTCAGTGGCAACTACGACACGATAACTCACTACCCCTACAAGTCTGGAAAGAAGTGCGCTGATTGTCCTGGCCAATGTGTCTCCAGTGCTCTTTGCACCAACACGTGTCCAGTGAGAGACGTGTACTCCAACTGCGACGACCTGATCCAACTCGCGCCTAACTTCTGTCGGGACGGCTACTGCAACGCGACGTGCTCATGCGGAGACAAAAGGATACACAAGAATTACCCTTGGAAATAGAAATACAATTATAAAATGGCTTTAAACAGTATTTTAGTTAAGGTAAATTAGGACGATAGATAGATTGGGCCAGTGAATTTGAATTTAGTAGTAAATTAAATGTGGAAACATGATGATATTAGGCTACATGATATCAGGCAATGAAAATATGTTAAAATTGTGAAATTATCACATAAAATAAAAAATATGTTTCCTATATATTTTTATAGTTAAAAACGATGAGGTGGTTGTACCACTGAATATTGCTTTATTGCGAGAGTACAAACTGTTGACACGATACCCTGTGTGGTTTCAATTAATGTGCTCATACTGTCACCCCTCTTTGATTAATTAAGTATTTACTTCTTACTCAGGAGTGGAACTTTTGAATAAGCTAAGGCTAATCCCTCATTGTTATATCGCCTGTGTCAAAAATGTGATGATTTGTTGATTATCTAATCCAGCGATCGGCGATGTGTATCTAGTATCTAGTGTCTACACATCGCTGTTATTGATGAATTAACCATAGAGGAAGGACTCATGTCGACATTATTGTTTTGTGTAACATCTGCAATTGATGTCATAATTTCCATTGAATACAAATGTACAAAAAAATCGTAGCGAATTATGAAAATAAAAGCTTATTGCACGTTATAATCATTGTTTTTTTTGTTTAGGTTGTTATTACGTTCAAAGTTAGAGAATTGCATGGTCGAAAGCTCCTGCTGAGCCGAAGCAGGTGAGTCAGCAGGTGGGGTGATTGTTGGAGCGAAACCGAACATTGTTTAGTGGACCCTTTCCAGCTAACGCCTATTAATGTATTTGATTGTTTAGTTACGATATTCTTTCTCATGGTTTGTTTTCTTTCGAATATGGAGATATGTAGTTTGCATTTGTGTAGGTACAGCTAAATCTTGTGTAATCCACTATTTGATTAATTATAAAAGAAGATAAATATTAAAATCATGTAATGTAATACATCATCATCTCTGGATACGTAGGTACATAATAAATTCAAAACTTATTCGCAAAATAGGTTCATCAATATCGCGGACTTTCAACAGATTCATGTAGACAAGTGTTCGCCGTATATGTTTTATTGAGTCGAATTAGTATTCAGCGATGTTCCCGACTGACCGATCAACATGTTTCCCACCCCCACTACTTCTCCGACCCAATTGTAATGCAACGGCTGGCGCCGAGTCCGGCGCGGCGGGCGCGCGGGCATTGCGTCGCCGGCCTCCGCACCTCGCGACCACCTGCCGTCGCGCGCCATGGTCTGCGATGATGGCCTACACGCATCATCGCCTCCCGTGCGCCACAAGTCTCTGCGCCGGCTCGCCTCCACACGCGGCTTCAGGCCTCCCAATGAGTACGGCTGGATTCGAGTGTTCGAAGGTCTGGAACCCTTTGCCGTCGATGCTCCCAGCAAACTCGTCAAAGTCGCGCTTAACACCACCGTAGAAGATGTGAACAAGAAACTCGGGTTGGGAGAAGAACTATCGCTTTGGGTGCAAATTGGGGGAGAAAAATCCCGACGACTGGAACAGGATGAATTTCCTCTGCGAATCCAAGAGCAGTTTCTGGCTACATCGGGATGGAAGTCGGAAGCTCGCAGGCTCCGATTGGCTGTGGATCCTGAGTTACGTCATTCGCTGCGGTGGTGCACCGGACCTGCTGCGCGGCACAGCAGAGTGATGCGTTCGGGAACTTTGTACGTGCTAAAAGGACATGTCTTTCCTCAGTGGAAACCTAAGCCTGCTCAGATTATTGGATCTAGATTATACACTTATGGTGAGTACAGCAAAAGATTGTGTTTAAATTATCGTCATTCAGTCAGTAAGAAATGCTCTTATTATTCTCAGGAACGTTTTGGGAAATGTTGGAGCTGAGTGGAGGCAGCATTGAATTTTGCCCGCCCAAAGCTCAAAGGCTGGTGCTGTGTGTGAAGCCTCTTTCGCAAGGGTTGCCAGGAGATAATACTTTAAGCCACATTTTCTTGGGATTCAACACTGTTTGGGAGAGGAACATGTGGTTTTGCTGGCTAAAAGAGGTAACTATTGTATTTTGATTCCACAAGAATTATTTGTATATCACATACCTGTATAAAATATTTAGTAACATGATAGAACATACATCCAACAGACATAACAGAGAAATGCTCGCAATGCGGTTACGTAAATGAAAGCAGAGCAGTAGTTTAGCATTTAGTGTCATCCATGCGCTTCACGGCATGTGCAGACACTTAGCAGACGATTGGGGATTTGATTCCGGTACACTTCTCAAACTAACGAACCGGCAATATAACAGTAGCAAATTGGTAGAAATTTCTGAAATTTATCAAGCTTTTGACGTTTCAATGGCTTGCTTAGTGCAATTTTGATAGGGTTGCATCTTCAATTTGCCGGTAAAAATATGCATTTTATACTTTGCATAATAATAACCATTATTATAAATGATATTGCAACTTCTTTGCAAAATCTAGGATAAAATAATGTTGCAAAAACGTAAACGTAATGTAGCACACAGTTTGTATCACGCAATTGATGTAACTAACCGACCTATTCAAGTTCAGTTGCTTCAACCACTTATACCTATTTTCGTATGTTCATCAAGTTATTACGCATTTCATAAATCATAGTAGAAAGTGACGTAATTACTTGTTTTCTGACTACGCCTAATAGAAAAATGTAGTTCAAAAAAATAAGAATTATGATATTTTTTGGTAATCTTATATTTACTTTCATAAGCGGATTTAGCATTTCTAAATACTTTCTAAGGCGCGGAAAAAACTCGAGTGGCACATTCTCAGTGTATCATCACCCTGAAAGAAATGTCACGGTTGAAATGTGCGGTGCAGAGTGTGCGCTCGGCAGTGATAGCGGCGCGACCAAACGCCTCACTACGAAAAAACTACTCGAAGCGACCGGAGTGAGCACATAGCTTTCTATTTCTTTTCGAATTCTTGTGCAACTTAATACATCAATCACCGTCGGTGGCAGGATCAACACATAAAATAACCATTCGTCAAATAACAATACGAGAAACCTTCTTGCGAATGCTTTGGCGAGATCTTTATCGGAAATCATTACGATGATTTCCACTAAACAATACCGCACCAAGGGCATAAATGTCGTTTATGCAAGTACAATCCTCGTGATCGTAATAACGAAGTAATGTTGTAGTTATTTCCATAGTCTTTGGGAATAACAATGAACGCAGTTCGTCGGCCTCCCGGTGGTTACGCACCGCAACAGACGAGCACAAACCTCTTTCTACAGATTTAAAATGTCGTTTGATGTAATGGAAACAATACACGCCATGTCAAACTTGAGTTTTGCGAAAGTGTTTTATAATTTTTACTGTGATTAGAACATTCAATTAGATTCAAATATACAAGTGTTGTTTGTGAAGTGTTCAGTTGTTATGGTTGAAAGAAATACGATGAAATCAGACGACGAAGAGGTGGACAGTCTCGATGTGTTTTCACAGCAGAGCATTGATGATGTATTCTTGGACAGCCTGGAACCCAGCGTGCTCGAAAAGAAAAATGAACTTTTGGTGTGTTATTATAGTGTTTAATTTTAAACAAAGTATAGACGATATAAAACACACTCTCTATCTCTATCCATTGTAATAAAAATATCATAAAAAAAACCCTAATTAAAAACTACTCATCACTATTGTGATTGCTGAGGTCAAAGAAAGCTATCTTTTGTTTCGAAGAAAATACAAATCCATTAACATTTATTCAGGGAATTGCTCTAGCATCCTTGTAGAAATAAGCAAACTTAATCAGGCATTTTTTTTCTTTAAAGGCAACCCAAAGTACCCAGCCACCAAATGTTTTGGACCTCAGTGGAGGAAGCCGTGGGTTCCTTGGAGAAGCGATCGCTGAACATGCAGTGGGTGCGTTCACAGTGCGGGTTCTACGTCTGCAAGGGAACTCTCTGGCGACCCTACCCTCTCAAGTGTGGACATTACAAGCCCTCACACATCTGGACATCAGCGACAACCGGATCACGGAATTACCCAGAGAAATATGCCAGTTGACACAGTGAGTTTAATTTTATTTCTTTTTTGGGTAAAATAGTGAAGTCGTTGAAATCGTTTCAATGCGTAATTCGTAAGTAGCTATGCGTACAAATTAAATATTTTAAATAGTTTTGATATTTGTGTGCTTTATGTGAGAAATGGATTTAGTTAATAGTTTGTACTTTTATTCACTCTAATAACTAACAATTTGGTTAAAATAAATCGATTAATGTTTCTTAGATTTTGTCCTTTATATTCATAAATATATGCAACAAGCTGTAACTAATAAGCTCGAAGTTCATTGTATCAAATTCGACAGACACATAAGTTTGAAAATGAGTCAAACACAACATAAGCACAGATAGCGTATGAGGCCATCGCTAGTTCCATTCCGTAACGCTCGGGCAGCGATGCGTGGCAGTCGGCACCTCTCAGAAATATCTTCTAAGCTTTACTTTGATTCTAAAAAACGGCTTATTCACAACCAGCAAGAGATTTAAATCTCTTAGTTTACATGACTAATACTTTCACATAATATTTTCAAATAGCAGTTAATTTCTCCCACTAATATTATTTAATTAATTTGCGTAAGATGTTTACCGACACACGATAACCAAATATTTGTTGATTCCTTGGAAATACTAAATGCCTAGGCTTGGCTATAATTTAAGTTCTAATAAGGGTATTGACATACTCAATTATGGAGCAGTTAATAGCTTGGTCACGTCCACAGTTGGAATTCTATGAAAAGAACAAAACCTTAAAGATTTATGCTGAAAAATAAATGGGCTACAAGATTCAATGCCGTGTAAAAAAAGCAAGTGATGTGCATGCACTCTGCTCTTATAATTGTTTTTTGATTTATAATAGTATCATATGGTTAAAATGTAACGAATTAAGGACGAAAAGCGTGATAAAATTAAAGAAAAATAAATTACTGTATATAAGTAACTCAATTTCAAACAAACCTCCGGCAAACCGGTGACAGTGATGAATGATTAAAAGAGAATGATCCATCAGTATTGGCTCGTCATCATAATGTTTCAAGTACGCTCGTTAAAGTAAATTATGTTTCCGTTGTGTGCTAATTTTTTTAAGTGAGTGCTTGCGTACGTTAGGTGCGGACCGCGCCGCCGCGCCGTGCTATCTACATCTGTTCGTCGGACCGTGTATAGTTACGTTCACTTCGCTTCGACTGCAACCCCTATTAGCTAACCTTACTTGTTTTAGCGGCTCTATGAGCTTTGTACGCAAATGGTAACTTCAGTTGGTTTTGTGTATTGTAAAGTTAGGCGCAGATGACGTTTTGTTTTCTATTGATATTAGTTCTGATCTGTGGTTCTGATTTGTTATTGAATTGAACATGAAGATGCTCCGCTTTGACTTATTTATACATTAAGAAAATGAAAATGAAAATAATTTATTGAATCCATTAAAATGTTCAACATTATTTAGATTCAGTCATTTTTTTTTCTACCACCCGGTTCGGAAAGCGGTTTTCACTAGAGAAGAACGGGCAAGAAACTCTAGTGTTGCTCTTTTCAAAACCAGTTTACAATATCGTGATTATTACAAAAATTACAAGTTGGTCCAAATCAGAGCAGTTCATTAATAATTTGTTATAATTTGCAAGTGACAAATATTGTAGCCTAAATATGCACTTTATGATTAAGAAACCTAACTATCTAAGAGTAGATAATTAGTTTTCTTAATCCGACATAAATACTATTATAGATATTGAGACGTACCTGTAATACCTCAATGATTGTAGTAGTTTCTTGAAATGTAATTTTATAGTTAGTAGTTCAAATGAGTCATGATTAATAAAAACTTGAATTTTGTATAATTAATGTCCAATATTCACATGTGTTCCTAAGTAAATATTAGCGTCGTGAATTCCTGTTTATTAGCACAGTTGTTGATACCAGAACAAACGCACATAAATCTAGAAAGAAAAGCATGTTTACATACAAAGCTGGTCGTTTATGGTGAATGCGGAGCCGATACCTTCGTAGATAAGTACAACAATGCGCGTATGCAACATCGATGGTGGATGGTGGATGGTACTGCCTTGTTGCTAAACGCGTGGCCAGTGGGGCGGCGCGGCCACCGGTCAGTCTCACCACACACCTCCACACATATGCAAGTATCCACTGCCAACATATTTAATAATAATAAACAATATTATTATTTTAATAATTAATAATCGTGACGTTTCATCCGGAGTTATCGAGTGCCAATGTGAATGTTGAACGCATGTGAAATAACTAGGTATCTAATGGTGAGTTCTGATTGAGTTAGTAGTATATAAGTTGTTGCAATTGTGGACTGCGTCTGTGGCGCATTTGTACTACGATATGAATATAAAGTTGAGGTCTCGGGTTCGAATTTCGAGTCGGGCGAAGAGGTATTAGATTTTTCTATTCATTATCAGCCCGGATTTAGGAATTTGTACTCGATATAGCGATAAACCTATCACATCATGGGACGGAACATATTAGGCGAAACGCGGGTGTCCTGGTTGCACCTCTGCCTATCCCTTCTGGGAAAAAGACGGCATGTTTAAGTACCTACGTATGTATGTAATTGTTGAATAATAGCTAGTTTCCCGTCCATTGATTGATTTTAGCGGCTTTGCAACACGTTCTGCTGTAAAAATTGATTCAATTAGTGGTAGTGTTTCGCACAATTTTATTATATTTATAATAGTTATTTATTTTATAATTCTACGTTAATAATAGAGTCTAATATAACG
The DNA here is from genome assembly GCA_033459515.1 of Theretra japonica. Lineage (NCBI taxonomy): Eukaryota > Metazoa > Arthropoda > Insecta > Lepidoptera > Sphingidae > Theretra > Theretra japonica. Next base: position 9,209,503 of record CM065930.1, read on the forward strand.
AATGCGATCGCTACGCTAATAAAAATTATAAGAATAGCAAGTTTAACAGACAATCAGTACGAAAATACATATCTCTGATCGTATTTGTATTTAACGCCGATAAAAACATGTTGACAGACGAAAGTGTGACTCCATTGTAAGGCCTGAAAGTTCAAATACATTCATCAGCATCAATTCAAATTTTATGTATTGCAAATATTAATTATGTATAAAGATGCGTACACATGCAAAAATAAGAACTGATTCATTGTTATTAGGAACGCATTTGCGTACAAAATAACTAAATAAAATAAATCCAACAGTAACATACATAGTCCTTACCCGACACTAAGATCGAGTCTTGTGCCGTGGGTATCAGGAGCTACGAGAGACGTTTCGGTCTCTCAAACACCCAGACTCGAAACAAATACTTGTGGTTCACACAAAAATTTGTTTCGATGCGGGGATCGAACCCGCGGCCTCTCGTTTCACTGCCGGCGTCCAACTGCGTCACTACAGGCTATCAATTGGCTATTACAATAGATAAATTGCGAATAAACGTTGATGTAATTCAGTCCTAATACAGAACGTTAAACGCAAACCGTCTTCATAATAGATAGTGAGATGTCACCTGGAGGTATTTAGTAACGTGTTTACAGTCATTTTGCACCGGTTGTCATTGTTAATCTCATGAGGAGATCGTAATATACTGTTGCACATCGGTGTTACGTGGACATAAACAACGTGTTTATTTATTTATTTTTAAGGATCGACAATTATAGCTTTGTTTTTAAATGAATATAGGACACAGAGTGCCTTATCGTTGGCGCAGTTAGATTAATCTTAACCAACAGCCTTAAGGCTGTGATATGAACGGTCGTGGGTTCGAATTTGGCACAAAGACAAATATTTATATGATCAAGAATGATTTGTTTTCAGATTAACCTTTCTGTAGATACTGATGATTCCCATGACATAGGACTTTGTATTTTAATTAGGGGTGAGGATTGTGTGTATGACGGTTGAATGAGAAGTATAAAGTTTAGTATTTTCGGTTCTTGTAGCGGGTAAATAATATTTCAAAAATTCCGTTTGATGCTATGTAAGTATGAAATTTTAAATAACTAATGAAAAATGTTAATTGCGTCAGTCTCGCTTAGCGAACTTCTGGGTCGTACACGTACATTAACAAATACATAAGATGACCGCGAACCGCATCCGCAAACACTGGGTTCCGTACGTCCAAAAAAGATCTTTTGATAAGGAATCATTCTGAAGGTGACTTGTGAATTCTTTTGTTATAACCTTAGTTGCATAATAAAATAACGTTTGTTGTCTATAACATACATACATAGATAAATACATGCCTTTTTCCCAGAAGGGGTAGGCAGAGACGCCACCATGACACCCACCCACATTTTGCCTTGTATATACCCTATCACATCCCATGATGTGATAGTGGGCGAGCCAATCGCCATATTGGGTACAAATTCCTGACTCCGGGCTGATACTGAATAGAAAAATCCATTATCATTATGGCTATAAATGTTAAGTAAATAATGATATATGGGTAGAGCACGGCACATTTTCATTTACAGACACTTTTGTTTCATCACATAAAAGCCTCCAATCATTCTCATATATTTAGGACAATTGTATAATTGTTATCAATTATTCATGGTCAAAAAATTAAAGCAGATGCTATTAAAGTGTTAAGTAAACCACCTTTTTGAAATTATGAAAGTGTCGGTTCGGCATTTCCAATATGATGATTAACTGTAATACTAAAATTTCTTTCAAGTAAAACATATATTTAATCTCTATTGACTAGGTGATTATTGTATAAATTATTACTGCTTATAATAAGATACTTCCTGCTTAAATATTGACGTTTTGTTAAGTACCTGTTATTAAAGATAAGCGGAATTCAAATATCCGCGCAATATCTATATCGAAGGAAGTTACAACTGTAATTGATAATTATGGAGAAAGTCTTACGAGTCTTTGTTTTAAATATTTCATTTATTATAAGAATTTAGATAGTGTTTACGAAGTACATATAGTTTCGCGATCTCACGTTTATTAATATTAATAAACAAAATGTCTTTTCAAAATAAACCTGCAATAAAAATAATAATATTTTTGTATTGGTCACCTAAAGTCCAAAAAATGTATTAAAAAACGTTTGTAATTTTTTATTATACATAAAAATTCAGTTTTTATAACATTAACAAATATATGTAGCCAGAATAAAAAAAACAATTATGTACGATAAAATTATCGCTTCAATTTCCCCTATGCAAACCTTTTTACGCCTAACAAGTATATTTTTTATAATATAGTTTATGTAGTGAATGTAATACGTAGCTCGCACGTTAGAGATTGCAATACCGGCACATCCGCGATGGTTTCGATAGAATCTCCTTTTGTAACATACTGTATAAGTAACGCAAACTACACCAACAATCGTTTGCATATTTAACTACTTTATTCATTATTAATGAACTACGCCTATTGTACGTCTGTTTTCGCAATTAAAGAAAAAACGACGACAGGTACATTTTTATATTTCTACAACAAAGTTACTATAGTGTACCAAGGGCCTTATTAACAAACTGGGATGAGCGAAGGATTAAATTTAGTCCAAGGCTTGAATTTACTCGATTATTTTGAATAGCGAGGTATTCATTCAGGCTTTATTGATAAACACGGAATTGCATAGAAGGCTAGGCAACCATCGTATTGAAGGTACATTATTCAATAATATAGTTAAATTATTAGTCAAAATAATCACGTCAATTTTAAAGCCTTGGACTAAAGTTAATCCTTCGCTCATCCGAGTTTATTAATAAGGCCTTAATGTTTAAATGCAATGCAATCCAAATATCCAAATATCCAAATATCGATGAGTGATGGTTTCTGGGGTAACCTTCGGACGTCGTACGTAAATCTGTACGATTGTGCTTTGGTACTGCACAAAATGTTCGAAGCCTCTATCGTACGTCCTAACTATAGACTTAGTTCGGAGTGAACGATAAGTATCATAAAGAATAGTGTTGATTTTTAGAAGTGGAAAACTTATAACTTCAGACGTCGCTAGAATGTTTGGAACATTCGAGTTTCCTTTCGCATCATAGAGTAACCCCTGGCGCCAGTGGACACTATTATGTCGGTTTTGTATACAATACAAAGATGATGAACCCGAAACGCGACGCCGGCTGTAAAACGGGAAGCTACTAGTTGTTTCAGGTCTAGGTGTTTGTGAGGCACAAAAGTCTCTCGTAGTTTCTGATATCCATGACACTAGGCTTGTACCTTAATACCTTAGTACCTTACCTTGTACCTTAGTACTTGTAAACTAAGTATGTGACTGTTGGATGTCATTATTTATTTATTTCACCACCGTGTATGGTGTATCTCTTATACCACTAGCTATATTATTCTTTCAATTTCTAATTACAGATTGGAGGAGCTGCGAGTGAGCGACAACGAACTACAATCCTTAGATGCCGTACTGCGTTTGCCAAGACTAAGAATTCTGATAGCAGCAAGGAATCTCGTCACACGATTTGGGGTAAGTAAAATACTGTCTGCGCGTATTTTACTTCTCTCATTAAAGCTTCGTAAGAAACATTAATAAATAAATAAATACACCCAACAGTCACATAGATAGCTCAGATCAAGATCAAGTCTTGTTTCGTGGGTATCAGAAACTTCAAGAGAATTTTCGGTCTCACAAACACTCAGACCCGAAACAAATAACTTTAGACCACACAAATATTTGTTTTGGTGCGGGGATCGAACCCGCAGCGTCTCGTTTCACAGCCGGCGTCTAAGCAACTGCGCCACGGAGGCTGTCAATGGCCAAGTAATCTACAAAATTAGATAATTCCTTGAATATAAGAATGATAAAATTTTTATATTATCTATTTAGGTAAACAAATACTGCATATAAATCTTGATTAAAATGGTAATTCATTTCAGCTTTTTTATTAGCTTTTGATAAGTGAATATAGCTAGTCATGCCATTGTTGATTGAAGTAAAACAGTCGTGGCTAAAAATAGTTATAATGAAATGAATTATAGGTAATGATATAATAACATTGCATTTGAGAAAGAAATAAAGAAAAATGTTTATTGCTAATAATAATTTAAAAAAAAACAAAAGAGTAAAAGACAAAGATTACACAATAATACATTACAATAATAATTAATAGACGATAACTTATTTTAAATTTTACGCCAGCAAAAGAACCCCTCATTCAGGTTTCTGCTGCAGTACTGCAACTACTGCAACGCAGATTTTCAACGGCAGGTCCAAGAGACGTGCGGACGGTCAGATGTAGTTACTAATGAACAGTATTCATTTTAAAAATTAACATTTCAGTCTTACGGGAAGAAAAACATGGCTCCAGACGAAGATAACGCATCAGATTACCGAGGACCACTCACTAACGTAGATCTACGGCATAATAGACTTAAAGGCAGCATTATCTTGGGTAACTACGAAGTGAGTACCTCCTGTATTTCATGATACATCATGTAGATATATCTTAATTGATTTATAATCATTATGATTATGATAAATTGTCATTCGCACATAATTCATCTACATATTATGTGTCTTACTGTTAATGTTTATCACAGGCTTTAGGCAATCTTGTTTTATTTGGTTTTTCATAAAAAGCTAATTAAAGATGATTATTTTCGATATTATATGCCTACCTTCCTCTTTGCATTGGACTCGTATTTGCAAGTTCGGTTAGTATCATTTATATTTTCTGTCAAGTTTATATTTGATTCATAAACACAAAGACAGACATTGTTTCCGGTTGCCCTTTTGCGTAAGACTTCGCTAGTGACGCCGCTGTACTTGTAGTGCACCCTTTTTTAACTACCGTTTTGACATGTTTCTAAATTAACTCTTGTCAAGTTAGGTTTTATATACCTTTTGTAAAAAACACCAACAAAATTGTTTCAAGTACCTATTGGTACTGTAGCTTTACAATACTACAATGCTCTACCAAATATCACCCGTACTTTCTCTCTCTTCAGCTACATGATGTCCAATGTCTCTTCAAGGATTATATACTTCCATTTATTTATTTCAGTACTAAGTCTCGTTAGACTTGTCGCTCAACAGCATTGAGGTGTAACTTTAAGTTATAAGGTTCTACCAAATATTACCTGTTCTTAACCTCTCTCTACAGCCACAAGTCCATTGCTAAACATAGGCCTCTCTAAGGATTATGTACTTACTATTTGTCATATGTTCCTCCACTTAGTGTCGCTTCACTTTTCGCACAAAAAGGTGGAGGTCTAATCTTACATACCACCTGTTCTGCCTCTCTCTCTCTTATCAGCTGTAGGGTTGCTACTGTTGAACGTATTCGTTCTCCAAGAATGATATACTACTGTCTGTTCCAGCATTTAGTATCCCTGGACTTGTCGCACAACAGCGTGGAGGTGTTGGTGGTGTCGGCGCTGCGTGGGCTGCGTGAGCTCGACGCGTCACACAATGCGCTGCAACACATCGCACTGCACGGAGCATCGCTGAGGACTCTACGGGCTCCACATAACCGTCAGTATTGATGTTAATTACCATTATTTAAAGTCTTTAACAAACGTTCTATTAAGTTTTCAAGTGTGAAATGTTTTATTTCAAAACTAAAAAAAGATTTTCGTGACGAATTACGGTATTAAATACTTAAATCTTGATAGTGCTCCTTAACGTTTGTTGAAAAAGTGTTTATGGTCTGATAAGTAATAGACACGCATTTTATAATTTATACACTACAGCACCTACATAAGTGGCGCCTAAAGTAATTGTAATAAAATCATAAATTTAATATGATACACAAATTTATGACAGCTACATAATATATTCTAGTTGCTGATCTTTGTACTTTGTTTTTTCAGAATTAGAAACTATAACCACCACCGTTCCGCCGATCAACTTGGTGGAGATCGACGTATCATACAACAAATTAGCTTCGTTACCACAATGGATCAGCGGCTGTTCAGATCTCACCACATTACACGCATGCAACAATCACCTCACGTCCTTGCCCGAGCATTTATTCTGCAGCGAACTTTCCAGCCTCAGTAACCTTCACTTGGCTCACAACAAAATTTCAAGCATGCCCTCAATGCCAAGGTTACGAGCGCCGCTGAAAGAATTGTTGCTTCACGATAATTGCATACAGTCACTGCCAGAAAATTTCTTTTCGGTATGCGACAGATTGTGCATTTTAAACCTCTCGAATAACAGATTGAGCAGACTACCCCACGCCAGAGGAATGTCTCAATGCCTGGAAAACCTCTACTTGACAGCAAATTGCTTAACTGATGAGGTGGCAGAAGTTCTCATAGCTTTCCGAAGCTTAAAGATACTACACATCGCATACAATTGCTTGACACATTTACCAGATAACTGCATAAGTTTTTGGCCTGACATTGAAGAATTAGTGCTCTCAGGAAATAATTTATCAAAATTGCCAGAAAGCTTGCCACAATTGAATAATATAAAAATAGTCAGAGCCCATTCAAATAAATTGCGTTCGGTTCCGATGTTTGCCTGCAGTCCTTCCATAAAAATATTGGACTTTGCTCACAATGAACTTGACAGTGTAGACCTACGATTGCTAGCACCAAAACAACTGAAGTTTCTTGATATTTCCTGCAACAAAAAATTACAAGTAGATCCTTCACAATTTAACTCTTACAGATGCCAGCGACCATTGAGCCTAGTCGATGTTACGGGTCGGCATTCTTTACCTTGGACACAGAAGACTGGATACCATGAAGAATTAAATGGGGTCACCCCATGGGTCACCGGATTCTCTGAATGTCCAAACAAATATTTGCATTTATGTTGTGCACAAATTCGTTTACCGTCGTTTTGTAATAAAGAAGGCCTTTTTGCTATTATTGACGGCGAAACAGATACGGAAGTGCCAAAAATATTACAAACGTGTATACCAGGACTCTTACTAGAAGAAAAGTCCATCAAAGAAACTGTGAATGAATATATGAAATATGTCGTTTTGTCAGCACATCGAGAATTAAAAGAAAAGGGGCAAAGGAAAGGCGCTTCCCTAGTTATGTGTCACTTATCACCAGTACTTGCATCCGAGAATGTTTTTGGTCAAACTAATAGAAAGTATAATCTGCGGTTGGCAAATGTTGGAAACACTAAAGCTGTGCTAAGTAGGCGCAATGGACTTTTACATTTAGGAATCGAGAACAACAAGCGCTTGGGTTGTTCTTCTACATACCCCAACACTGTACCTGATCCCGACGTAATACAAACAGTTGTTAAAGAAGATGATGAATTCTTAATATTAGGAAATGGTAATTTTTGGAATGCAATTAGTATAGACACCGCTGTTACTGAAGCGAGAACTGAACGTAACCCCGTTCTTGCAGCGAAACGATTACAAGACCTCGCACAAAGCTACGGAGTTGAAGATTGTGTGTCTGTTTTGATAATAAGGTTTGATACCAGCAGATCTGATGTCGATTTGTTGATGCATGAATTACGACAAACAATAAACAGTAACAAATCCGTGTGTAGGTCGGATTGTTGTTGTTCACGATTAGAACCTTGCTGCCATTCCATCTCACCACCAAAGCCAAGTAGTGACAGGTCTTCTCCGAGCGGACAGAGCGATCGACCTCCGAGCGAAGCCATTAGCCACCAACATTACGCCAGCGTACGTTCTCAGAACAAGGCGTCTGAACGGAGAAGTTACCGCAGTGGCGTCGCGCGAGCTATCCGCGTTCGTGTTGAAGAAGATAAAGAAGATGACAGACGAAACGATGAACTTTCCAACCCTGAAGAGCAATTCAAATGTTGGGAGTACATGTTGGAGCAAAATACACAAATGTTATTCGACAAAGAATTGGATAATTTGTCTAAAGGAATAAGGTCAAGTTCGAGCAGCCTAAGAAACTTTAAAGGTTTATCTGGCAGCAGTCCACAGCTTCACTTGACTGGAAAACCAGCAAAAGTACCGTTTCTATCAAAACATTTTGGTAGTGCAAGATCGTTTGGCAATGCTTTAAAGCCTGATTTTCGTTTCGGATCAGGCAGACTTCCAAACGGTGGACCAAATGCAGCATACTTTGGATCCTTGCAACGATTGATGCCGTATCATTTGGAATATGATTTTGCTGTGATACAAGAAAAATCTGCACACTCCCAGGATTCTCTTGATCTCGAAGGCCGCATGCAACAGTATTGGGGAGTCGCCACAACAGAGCTGTAAATAATTTAAGAGCCTCGATAAGTGGTCTAAGTGTAAATAAAATGTCAATTTAATTAGATGTACAATCATGTATTTATATAGACACCATTTATCTTCCGACTAGATTTTTGCACAAGTATTAAGTTTAATCAATATGGACTTGCCTATGTAAGCTTAAATATAATTTAATTATAACTGTATAGAAATATTTACAATATTGTGATATCTTTTTGTCAAGTTACTCTACACATACATATACAATAATAATGACTACGTAATTCATATTTTTTTCTTGTTATCACTTCCATACATTGTTATGTAAGTATCTACTATCAAAATACCTAACTATATTTTTATTATTTACATTTATTTGACATATTTAATGCTCTCAAGGCGTTCAACCCGTTCAATTTGTGCTGAAACCACTCATCATAATATATTTACATAGACATCTGTTTACAAACTTCGAAAAAAATGCTTATATTTAGATAGGTGTAAGACACTTGGAAAAAAATAACTATGAACTATTAAAAGTTTGTGACTGGAATACACTCATATTGCACATTATCGCAATGTGGACAAAAGCCGCTTATATTGTACTTTCAGATTTCAATGATATTTAATAATTAATTGATATACTTTATAATAGTCACTGGTGTAGTCAGTATAGTTAGTGTAGTCACAGCTCGCGCTTGACGACGAGCTCGAGCGGCTGCGGCGCGAGCGCGTGCGGCAGGTAGTGCGCGGGTGGCGGGTGCGGGACGTGCGGGGCGGGCGGCGCGGGCGGCGGGGGCGCGGGCTGCGCGTGCGCCGGCGGCGGCCGCCGCTAGGGAAAGCCTCGCGGCGAGTAGTGGTGCGCCTCTCCCAGCCACGAGTCGGGGGACGGAGGGAAGTCCGGGTACCCGCCAGCTGCCGGCGAAGAAGAACTGCTCAGATCTGACGCGCCACCAGTACCTGCGCCCGTGCCAATCCCTGCTCCGCTCATTGCTTGCCCTGTACATGTTTTGAAATTTAAAATTCCGAATGTTCAATTCCGTAACGACTGTAGAATTTTGAATGCACTGAAAAAAGTCAATACATTGGTCATTAGCATCTGCTAATGATGACGATTATTCAGAGTGAGCGATAACTGAGTAATAGGAAAGTTTCTGTTGAACATAGACCTCCCCCACGGATTTCTATTCCAGAGTGATTCGTTGCAAGCGCCCTGTAAGCAGTGGCTTACTGCCGGCTTTACAGGTCGTCCAGCATTTATAGGTCCTCATCAACAGCATACTGACCAATGTTGGTGTAGACGAGGTGATCTGGCGGGTAGTGGTAATGCGGGTGCGGCGGCGAGTGCGCGCGCAGGTAGGGCGGCGTGGCAGAGTAGCGCGCTCCGGTGGCGCCCGCGCTCGCCCCACCCGCTGGAGACCCTTCTTCACCCCCCAAGGCCACCGTGCTGTAGCTGTCATTGCTTAGCTCTGAAACAATGAGGGATTCTTAACGATTATTTGCATCAAATATGAAGGACCTTCATATGACGTATTATAATTAAATTGTGTACGGTGGGCCGGAATATAAACCTAAGACAAAGGCTTTATAGGTGGCTATTGCATGTTTTCAAATGCTGCAGGTGATCTAGTAAACTGTTACATTTAATAGATATAAACTACCTAAACCTATAAGAGTTAAGGACAACTCGTTCGTAAATGCTCTTGTATTTAAGTCTCTTCGGGAAGGAAATGAACATAATACAAATAGAAATACTCAGATGTGGTTGATGGTTTTCTGTTTAATTAAACTCTCAATTGGTTAATATTTTAAATACGAGTCATTGCCTTAACATGCAATAATAAATTGCATATTCTTCTATTATACTCGTAATTATCTTTATTTCCAATAGATAGATGGTAGATATGATTATGATAGATATGATTCAAGGCTTAATGAAGTTTGTACTCAAATAAAAAAAAATGAGTAAGATTATTTATGAGCACGGCTGTAATCTTAGATGTAGGCTACAATCAGTCACCCAGACCACGGGAAGTAGTTATCAGTCAATAAAGTGGCATTTTGAGAAACAACCAATTAGGTATTAATACAAATAATCTCTTTTTCGCATTACAACAGATGCTATCAGTTAATCTTCACTTCGGAATACTCGTAAGTATAATAAAACCATATAAATAAATTTGCAACTTCCGTTGGTACAGTCGTTTGAAAAATTAATACTATTCTGAAATAGATAAATCGATAGTAAATATACGTGAAACACTTCAACAATCAATGCATCAACTATCTTCACAATTATCTCATAACATCAATACATCAATGGTGTTAATACAATTTTTTTTTATTTCAAATCCACAATAGGATATTGGGTATATGCTATGTTAGAGACTCCATAATATTTGGTTGTAGGAAGATGGCAGCACTTGTACTAACCAATACCGAATTGAATTTAGCTAAATCACATCCCATATCATTTCAATTATTTGGTGCTGCATTTTTTTTGTGTAAAAAGCGAATGATGTAACCACGAGAGTACCTTCCTAGATTAAACCCAAATATTTTTTTTAACAACAGATTCCATTCTGTAGTAGATAGTATATCGATTTAATTGCAATATATTATAATCATGACTGATAAATCGCGTTTTATACTTTAATGTTGTTTAAGTTCTGTTTTTAACCAACTTTAAGAAAAAAGAAGGTTGTTAATTCGGAATCTTTTTTTTTCATACATCGATGTTGTTTATCTATAGATACTAACTATTTTTCTATAACATATAAATTAAGCAATACGAGCCCATAAAGTGTTTATATTCATGTTTAAACTGATTACTTAAACCTGACTTGAATGACTTTGTCTTAGCGAGTTTAGGTTGAGAACTTCGATTACGCCTAAGACGGTTGACCAGGCAGAGACACAACTAGTTTAATTTGGATAAAACAAAACTCTTATCTAACATGACCATAACAACTGGCCACTGTATGACTAAAATGTTGTTATCAAACATATGTTAAGTGTCGGATATTTGAAATATAATTTTTGACGTTAGATAAAATATCATTAAGTTATTTACTTATCTAAATAATTAAATACAACCACGTTACTACGAAGCAGTGATAATAACAAATGTTGGTTCTCACCATGGTGACTGAAAGAGTCCAAATCTATCTTCAATTCGTCTTTGTCGAGCAGCCGATCGTGTCGAGGTGATCCGCCGCCACTCTTCATCGACCTGAAGTATTGTGACCACCGCGTCCTGCCTGCGTCTTTCTTCAACCGCTTTTCTTTTGCTCGTCTGCGAAAAATAGTTGATATACATGACCTGTTGTTAGCCAAGTGTCAGGAGCCATTTTGCTTTGGAATTGCTAATCAATTAAAGCAGGCGCTTATATGGTTTACAATAAACACATTATTGGTAAAACACGATAATATTTTTCCGTCTCACGTGATATAAAACAAACAGTTGAATAGATCACGGAAAATAAACATCACTAGCCGCAACTTCCATGTGCCAGAGCACAACAGGAAGAACCATCATAACGCTTCAATCGTTTTTAATTCAAACAAATAATGGTGAGTACGTATGTTGAACAAACAGAACACCCCATCGCATGTTTTGCGTGTGTTTTTATTAGCGGAGCGGCGGGGAGCCGATGCAGGCTTTCAACAAAGACCTTGATTAATTAAAGTGGCTCCGGCCGGCCGCGGCCGGTCCGCCGGGACTCCCGCCAACGATATGTACAAACTACCCACGCATACTTTAATGCGCTTATGAGGCATTGTTTAAGTTTTCCTTTTATGAAAAATCCGCCAAGCGCGAGTAATCGTGTGTGCTGTATGCACCGTACCTAGTAGGTAGCTACGTAGATACAAGCATTTTTTTTTCAGGTTAAAAATTAATTTATTAGCAGTACTTCCATTGCAAAATATACAGATGATTTTTTCAAGTGGGTGTGGATGGCCAAATCCGAAACTATGAGGAATAACGAAAACTGTGCAAAGGAGACATAAGCCTGATTTTTATGAAAACTAAAACTGCAAACTTGGATTACTGCATACTAGAAGTCGAACCCCATGATTTTGATGAGCTTTGTTATTCAATTCTATAGTGTTGTTAATAAAGATCAAATTGTGGGAAACAATGATACAGGCAGATTATAGAAATGATTTAGCTATCCACGCCTGCTTGAAAAATTCACTCTGTGTTTAGATTTTATTTATTTTACATTATTAATTATTATTTACAAAATAGTGCAATATTTTATTTTTTAACTTTCATTATGCTCGGTAAAAATTTATAAAATAATGATATCTTTTTTTGTATTAATTCGCGCGTCAATGGTAACGTGTTTCACGTTTAGGGTTTCCGCCGTGAACCGATGACGTCCTCAGTTCAATTCCAAGGACGGGCTTTCCAAATTGTCACCCGTTTTCACTATGAGAAATCTCATGAGTTTTCTGGGACTAGAATTCGTTCCCGGCTTGACTATACGACTAATTATGTGTTAGGAAAGAAATGAGATCAGTGAACAGTGGATGATACCGATGATATCTTGACTATCGTTTCGGAAATATAGACGTGAGCATATACATTATCTTCTTTTCAATTAGAAAATAATATGCAGGTTTGTTTGTAAAGATATTTTACACAAACCACAAAACGCAACTTAGATGAAACTAAAAAGGTGAAACTTGAATTCAAAAATTTAAAAATCACCTGTATCGAACACAAAAAAAGATAAGACAATCCGCAATTTATACCGACTATGTAAATTTTAAAAGCGCCGTAGGTAATCAAAACATTTTATTTTAACTTTTTTAGTCACCTCATTTTACAGTCAATAAAATAAATTTCCTAGTCAAGATTTAACTTATTATGTTTAACTTATTATCATCGGTTATATTTAAATCAGATGGGTAGTTATTTAATAACCAACCACCAAATTCATATACCTATTATAATTTCTCTCTAGGAAAATAAGCTTGTTATCCTATCATCATATTTGTTGTTGAGCTACAAATTATGACCTAAATAAAATATTAATTAGCATTGTTAATTTCTGATGAATCAAATTAATTCTTATCGTGTCTTAATATTCCTGTCACATGTTTTACTTTCGCATCACTATCATCTCAAAATTTCGTAATACTTAACAAAAACGTTCTTGATCAACTTATTTGCTCGTAATAAAGTAGCATAATCGTTCAATTGTTCTTATTTTTCAAATCAATGGCGTATGGCTACGGTTCTAGAACATAAAGTAAAGAACTCGAGCGTTGTGATATGGCTAGGTTTACGAGCCGAGGCCGCCGCGCAGGGCGTGACCGCCGCCGTAACGACTGCCATTCACGCGACACAAAACATACTTCCGCGGACCATGCCTTCGAATGCATACAAAGCACAAAAGCCGAATGCCATCCTTTTGTCAGCATATCCAACTGTCCTTGACTTTGCAGTCCATGATTTAACCCTATTAAGAGCCAATGATACTGCAAAACTCCCACGTTAAATGGCAAACAAAATTATCAACAGTAGCATCTTATTAATGTTATCTAATACAATTTTTGCAAGAGATCTAATCTATGAGCGGAAACGGTAAGTTTATCATGTTTATCTGTTTTGACATGATGTACGAAGAAAATTGATCATCGTATCTAAATTACGTCTTATTTAAGTTAATCCCTATGATTATTACATGTTCTTTGAATACATTTCGATAATGGTGCAATAAAATTGCTGCTAGGAATCGATAGTTTGACGACGGATGGTCGTAAAACTTCTAATCTCTGTTTACGTCTTGTTAAGTCACTAACCATTTCAAAATCTGTTTAACGTGGTTTCGTTTCCACATGGTTTACGCCATGCATGATCGATTATATGATATCCGAATGTCTCGCTTTATTCTGTATGGTAAAACAACGATAACAGACGCATGTCTAATTCAACCCTTCCAGTCTGAAAGAAAACTATTATTCTGTAATTGTTACATTGGAGCGATTTCATTTTAACATAAATTTAATTTTACTTTCCGAGATACAGATGTTAGAATACAATCACTCCTCCGATGATATAATCCATAATCATGTTGCATGCATAACTATTTTTATGATTAATCATTTTCATGGTAACACTGACCTGTTCTGGAACCACACCTGGACCACTCGCATGTCGAGGCCGGTGTCGTGCGCGAGTTGTTCCCGCACGTGGCGCGCCGGCTTGGGGCTGCTACTGTACGCGCTCTTCAGGGTCTCCAGCTGCTTGGCCGTGATGGTGGTGCGCGGTCTCTTACTCGCCGCGTCGCCGTCCAACGAGCCTTCTCCACCTGCGCACGGTGCGTCTACACTGGTTTGAGTACTTTCAACAAATCTTTAATCTAGTTTTAGATAAGGGAAAGTAACACTGAAGAACGTCATTGCACAATTGTCTACAAAATATGTTATGGCAATAATTTCAAATTTCTACGAATTTGGCCACAGTAAGCACAATGAAATCTTTAAGGTCAAATCGCATATATAAATGCGATTTGTACGACATGTAATGTTCCTTGCTAGATACAAGCATAATATTTCTAAAAAGGAACATCATAAAAATATTTTATTTACACTTTTGGAAATATATCAGTGAAGTAAATTAACCTTTTGCTCGAGCTGCTTCGTAATCTGGTTTACAGACTAGCTTCCCATCCTCCATGAGGTAGAACTCGTCTCCTGTGTTGAGGGTCCTCGCGCAGGCTGCACAGGCGAAGCAGCGCAGGTGGTAGACGTGTGCCTGAGCGCGGCGCACCACCTGCGTCGGCGGGATGCCCTGCCCGCACCCAGCGCACTTGGTACCAAACCGCCTAGGACAACAGCCGCAATCACAAAAACATTATCAACGTGATAGGAGCTATCATACAAGTAAACTCAATTGCTGCTATAACACAAGCTGCAAACCTAGACAATGACCTTAATCGCTTTATGGTTTCGCCATTGACATTAAAATAAAGTACCCGGCTTAAAATTGTCGTTTCATTATTAGTTTAAAATGCGTAAAAGCCCATCAAAATAAAAGGTTTCTTCAGTAAGATCGAAATACTACACACGTCAATTATTCGATGAGCTGAGTGCTGGCAATATCAAGAATGTAGGCATTATTATGGCCAAAGAAAGTTGTTCTTTTTAAAAGGTGTGCGCAATGCAATGCACATACTACTTAGTAAACTGTACATAATACATTGTTTTAATAGTACTTAGTAAACTGGATGTCGCATATAATTTCATGAATACGGAAAACTATATTGTTAGAATAAGGTTTCTTTCAATGTATTATTTATAAATTTGAAGTTACTTAATCCTAAACATCTAATGCCTTTTTTAGGTATTTTAAACCTTGTGAACTGTGGACTAACAGTATTTTGAAGGAATCATATTTAGTTTTGTTTGGAATTGTATTGTATCACCTCATATACGTCTAGCTGAAGGACACGAGCCTCCTCTACAATCGAGAGTACGATTGAGAGGCATTAGGCCATATAGTCCACCAAGCTGGCATTATCCTTAATTTCAGAAAGACGTTATTCCTGAAGATTACGTTTTTTTATTGAGTTAAAACTTTTTTAGCCGTCACTAGATTGTAACTCCTTTTTTTTCGTACGGAAGTAACGCTCAAGTTTTATATTTGAATCTATTTTAGACATCGAAAAGATAATTGAAATATGTAAACAATTGTGTCGTGTTGATGAAGTCGACCATGATGATGCTGATGAAAATGTTGCTGGTATACGCATGTCTGAAGCAGATCCATTTTTTGTAATTATACCGTAAAAATTGAGAAATAAGCGATGATCTTGTTTCAGCTTCTCTTAAGGAATTCGGATCTATAGTTGTAAACAGAGAAAAAAAGATTCTAATGGATAATTCCATAACCTCATAAGAATAGCTTATGATAAGTAGAAAGCTATTTTAATGCACGTCATTTATATTCTTTTATTAGCTGACAGACATCTACAAATATTTTTTACTCGATCAGCAGGATGCGGGAAGGCTTTTGTCATTAAGTTATTAATGCATATTTAAAATAGATTTTCTACTACTGATAATTACTGTAATAATTAATTACTTGTGCATCTACTGATCATCATCATCAGTTCTACTTCAATGGCCCGTAAAGATAACACGCTCTCATTTTCTTTATATGGTTAATAAAACTACGTTCCACAGCACAGTCGATGTAATAAGAATCATACGGAAAAATAGAAATTTCTTTCTTTTTCCTTTGTTCAGTTCATTAGTCAATAATACTTAAAAAGCAAAGCCTAATTTAAGCCAAAATATGCGAAACGTCGCAAGTACGAATGTAGTTATTTTTTCTATAATGATATCTGCTTTATGCTCGATTTAAACTATATAAATATATAGATTTAAGGTCGACCCAGTTCGGTAGCGATAAAAGAGTTCACAAATCATAACATAGTATAAAACAAAGTCGCTTCCCGCTGTCTGTCTGTCCCTATGTATGCTTAGTACTTTAAAACTACGCACCGGATTTAAATGCAGTTTTTATAACAGATAGAGTGATTCAACATCAAGGTTTATATGTATAATAGATATACGGAGTGTCCCAGTTTGTACGAAAAATAACATGTATCTTGTTTGAAGTGGAATCAAAAAACATCTGCACCAAGCGAAGCTGGGACGGGCCGCCATTCATTAATAAATCAATTAATGTAATTTTGTGATAATTGATTTCGAAATATTAACCTTTTTGCTCCGTAAATAATGCTTCTTAATTATTAATAAGATTATTAATTTATAATTGTAAATCTTTATTTATCTTATTAATTTTGTGAGTACAAATAAATTAAGGTAGAATTTGCTGATATTAAATAAATTGAGAAAAAACTGACGACCTACTAAAGAAAGAAAGAAACTGATCAAAAATATCAACAATATTAACAGAAATAAAAAACAAATAGTTTTTGCGGTTTGTGGCACAAAATATAGTTCCTTCGCAGTATAAATTTGACGTATAACACATGGAACTAAAGATGGTATTATCCTTTAATAACATTTTGTCTTCGTAAAGTTATTTTAGGTACACCTATACTTAATACCTATATTCTATTTAATATTATGGGCATCTATGGAAAATATTATTATCCAAAATAGGAAAAAGAATCGTGAAACTTTTTTACCTATTTCATTAATAAAAAGAGCTTATATTAAAAGTAGGTACGAAGAATTATTCAATTGTATTTTTTTATTAATTTTTGTTTCAAAACGTAAATATTTCCATTGCGTCGTATTTTTTGGCCATTGAAACGGAAGTTAATTAAATCAATGTTTTTCTTAAATTATTTTGTGTGGTCTCATTATAAAACTCGTATTATCGTAATTACAAAAGTTATCGAAGCGATTGGCGTAGTCATAACACAGTTTTTCGTTAAGGTATCCGTGTTTATTGCAAAATATTCAAAACACATATTTAGCACAAAAACAAGATATTTTTATAAATTCAAAACTGCTAAAAAAAAATTATACCAATACCAGAAAACAATATAAAAATTATCAAAAATAGAGGCTTACTTGAAAAAATCATCTGTGCAGTATAGTTGGTTGTTTCTTGCAAAACATTTGCCGGACAGCATCGCCCTGCACTCGACGCAGCGCAGGCACCCTGCGTGCCAGGTTCTATCCGATACTTTGAGCACATACCGGTCCACTATCATCTCGTGACATCCTCCGCATTTCGGGATACTGGCTGCGCAACAAACAAGAACATACAGCATCCACAACAAAGGATAATTAGGCCATTTTTTATTATTATTATCTATTATTATTCTATGTTTTGTACTTCAGCTGTATGTTTTGTGCCATAATCGTGTCAATAAAGATTATTTTCTTTCTTCTTTCAAGATTAGTTATTGTATTGTAAGTACTGTATTCCCATATAATCGCCTAATGTAGGGGACTTCTCTCCAAAAGAGTTCCATTGAGAAGAGCTAGTCATTGTTAGTAAGGTTTTTAATTTATAAAGTCAATAATCATAGTACCAAATACAAATAAAGTTATAAAAGACTGATAGAAATGGCGAAGATTGAGTAAGAAAGTGAAACTTAGTGCCGGTCGGGAAGACACTAAGTAGAAAGAGAGAAGGTTTTTAAAAATCCTGTAAATACTTATACCGGTTACATCCAGACTGCAACCGAAATCGAAAGACCGTAGTTTTATTGACTTCAGTCACATTGCATCTAAAAATTTCACAAAAAAAAAAGATTCTTTTTGTTATGTATCGTCGTGTTTGGGTGGTAAATACGTAGTTTTTGACAAAGCCCTATAATATATGAATTTAAAAAAATATGTCGTTTTTGCAAAATGATATTTTTAATCCTTGCGTACATTTTTTTTTTAAATATAGCTGTACATTATTACTTTAGGAAATGTTACGAATTTAATAGCAAAAAAAAATTGTCGCTCTTTTTTTGCGAAAATTTTATTTGCATTGTGTTTGTAGTCAGTATAATTACCACTTGGCTTCATTTTCGGACGCAGTCTGGAGATAACTGGTATGTACAAATAGGTTACGTTTTTCATCCTAATACATCCATAGCATTAGTAGTTAGGATTTGTACTTGAGGTCCGACGGCCTGCGGAATTTGACTTTATAAAGACCCGAATATCAATATGCAACATTACATGTGTGAGTCAATCTGAAATTAGTAGATTTTGATGACGACAGTTCATCTAATGGTAAGTATGTTGAAATTGATACAATATTTAGTATAGCACACACTGTAATAAAAAGTAGAGGTAAACTTTATGAGCAATTCTCAATTCAAGTGCGTGGTGGCCTGTTGGTAAACGGACCAGACGCGGCTGCCTACATGTTCACGGTGGTCGCGGGTTCAAATCCCAGGGCACAGCTCTGACTTTTCGAAGTCATGTGTGTATTGATAGTCAATCACCACGCACTATAACGGTGAAGGAAAACATCGTGAGGAAACCTGCATACCCTAGCGATTTGTATAAATTTCTATGGTATATAACAAGTCCGCCAACCCGCATTAGGCCAGCGTGGTGGACTATATGGCCTAACCACCTTTTTTAAAAACAACAAAACTTTCAAATTTCAAACTTTATGTTTTATATGCAAACTGTCAGTCAATAAAAATAATAAATTAACAATAGATGGCTCACATAAGTAGTTATTAAGTTGGTCATGGAATTAGTTTTATATAACACATCTCAGACGTGACCTTTACAGTTTTTAATAAGATAATATAGTTATTGTTTAAAATTAACATCAATCAGAGGTCGGGTCTAGTGCAAAATCGTATTTTGTTCAAAATATGATATTGATTTTGTTTAAAATTTTAACTAATTTCTAGTACACGATGTCCCATTGTTAAACCCGACTAATACGTAAACGTCCAAAATTAAATAAATATTTTTAGTAAGCCTATTATTCATGCAAATAAATTAATATTACATGATGATTATAATGGATAATTATATGAAAAAAACTACAAAACATTTTTTTTACATATTCATTACCAGATTTCACTCATTTTAGGGAACTCCGATAGATAGCAATGTGACAAATTACGTAATTCACCAATATCATATCTACGTCATTTAAATAAATGTCAAAAGGGTATCGATTTGATTTGGGTTTATATATGAATTACCACATATGAATACAGCAATATTATAAACAAACACAGTTGGGTAACAATACTATAAACTTGACCGTTTGAAACGCACAAATAACGTATAAACATTGAACTAAACACATCCCGGCACATGACGAGGTTATCTCAATGACATTAGTTAATCAGAGCTTTGTGGCACGAAACACTTTTGTTACTTATGGAGGTACAATATGGAACATAATGAGGTAATAGTTTGAACACAATGCACGGCACACGTCACTGGTACATACATAGAAAGACCTCGGGCAAGTGGTCGAGCTGTATCGGCGGCACGCGCATGTCCTCGAGCTCTGCGTCGTCCGCGCCGGGGTACATCATGGTGCCCAGCATGGCAGTAAGGCGGCCGCCCTGGCTCGCTCCGTCCGGCGCACTGACGCTACCCCGCCACGCACCCCCAACCCTCTTATCACCGCTTTTGCGCCATTGGCCGACGCCACCTCGATGATAACAACCACCACGCCCATCGACCAATCCACACGGATACCGTGTACACCCATCGATCGATTGTTAAAGAATTTTCATAGCATTTCCTCACCATATTGAACACTTTGCATCGACCAAGTGTTTGCAGATGAGCGCTGGTTTTTCCCATTTTTTATAAAGTGTATACGAGTGTGGATGGTCTTAATTAATGTAATACTGAGCTTTGTGTATCTGTTATGTTCGAGTATCAAAATGACGCCGTATTTTACAATGATAATTATAATCGTTGCTTATGAATTAAATGTAGATTTAAGCTCTCATTTTACATATTATATTAACACGTTCATATATAAATTGTAATTAAAAACGACGCCAGACCTTACTTTCATTGTATATATGCGATTTTTTAATAACACATTAAAAGCTCTATTCTGTAACTCTATAAAAACACACAATATTTGAGAGATATAGTTGAATGTTAACTCTATATTCGAAAATCTCGCCGGTTTTCACTGTATACTTACTTAAAATTCTATTAATTAGGAATTAATTTTAAAAAATCATTTTTGAGATGAAATTGCCATTTTATTAATTTTGTAAATAAATATCAAATTGACAAGACCCGTATCAATTTCGTAGAGCTAAATGTAGTAATTATTGCTTTGTACGAATACAAAGCAACACAAAGACAAAAGCATCTCACTTATTTTTTCTTTAAACCCATTGCCCGATGAAGACCTAATAGATGAACGACTTAAGCGGTGAGTGGGTATGTTGGTCTGTTTCCTTACAACTCCTTTAAATTACACAGTGTATTTGACATATAAATCGTATTTCGTTGCGTTTAGGTAATTCATGAATTATGGGACGGAAAAATGGTATCCCAATAAATCTTGTTCAGCTAATTTTACGTTTTTCTAATAGTATTTGCAGGAGTAAAACGCATTTATGAGAACTTATTTGACTCTATGAATCTTAAGGCATGGTAGCAACCTACTTTGAGTTTAGAGTTTAGACCATAATTTTAATTTTGACAATGTCTTCGCCATATAGTTAAATTGCCTATTGTATAGCGTTGATACTGTGAAAAATAAAGTTATCGTCAATGTTAGTGGATGTAATTGGGCCTAAATTTCACCGTATAAAAAAGTTAAAGTCATGCAAGGTGACAGAGAGGTGGCAACTAAAAACTACAACGCAATCTCAACTGGTTAATAAATCACGTCGGAATATTCAAAGTAATCACGTGAGAAAATAATTTATTTCACAATAATGTACCTATCGTATTATAAAATCCGTCCGATAATTATCTATCTATCTTGTATCTATCTTGTGAAATGCCGTGGAATATAATATTATGCAATTTATTGATTGTTATTGTACAAACCGTTCACGTGATTTGTACCGTATACGTTTACGTAAATAATTAAATATGTGGTTTTAATAATAGAGTATTTAACTATGTTAGATTATTTTTGTTATTTTGCGTACATACATAATTACCATTAAAATAAAACATTTCTGTAAAACAGTATTAAAGTAGCTTGTAAAATTAGGCAAATATTAGTATTTTAAAAAGAGAGTTGGAGCGTAGTAGGAACATCTTACCATCTCTTTCACACGCGCACACTGTGATGCATACTAAGACTAGTGACGTCACTAGTTTTGTTTCGCATATCTTTTCTTTCACTCCCACTGCAAGATTTAAAACCTTTCTAACTTATTTAATCCTGAATATATTTACAAAATTCTTTATTAGCTAGATTTTGGGTATGGATACTTTTTTAAAAATAGAATATTTTTTTTTCGTCAAATACCCTATTTCGTCTTATCTCCGATTCCCACGTTTTTCATATATTTACAAAAAAAATAGAATATAGCTGTGGAAATGATAAATATACTGAATTGTTATAGAACAATTCAACACTCATAGGAGTGTTTCGTGCCAAAGAAAAGAAAATATATTACTTTGCTCTACATACAATAGACAAATGTACGCATTGCCCATAGTCACATTCTTTCGCTCATTATGTATACATGAACTATACCAACCCATTTACCTAAAATTTAGCTATTAATACACAGGTTATATAGGTCATACATCCCGTTCTAGAATCGTTTTTGAGTTGTCGGGGAATAACTGTTCTATTCCTTGTTGGACCTTAAGCGTAATTAGTTACATTTTTTTTACTTTGAGTAGTAGTGCAAGTAAATAAAGTAAATTTTTATTAACGACATGCTGAGTTTAACTTTTAGCTCTGTGCCTTTAGCCTATCCGCCTGGCGTCAAAATAAATATTTTAAGTTATAGTCATAAGACTCTGGGACCAATTCTCATATTTTACAATTGACTATCATAATTTAGCTGTAATGGCTTAATCTTTTGGAGATTATTTGTAAATAGAAAATCAGATGTAAAATCGAAACTGTAAAGAATTCTGCGCTACGCGTTAGAATAATTTATAATAATATTCATCTGGCTTCATGGTAAACGATCTTCTAGGGAAACCGGATGTAGTAAACACACAAAATAATCTTGCGTTTATAATAAACTAGGCTTTTTGCTGTATGGCGCAATTCTAGGAAGGATTAATATTATACAAATTGTATTAACAGTAGATACGAATACATTTATTAAATTAGTACTAAATATAAAAAAAATGGTGTGTTAAATTCTATTAATTTAAAGGGGTAAATACCTTCTTGTGATTCGCCATTATATTCACGTCGTATGTCTTTCAAAACCCCAAAATTTCCATTCTTATTCAGTAAGTCGGTGTATCCATTCTTTGAAGCTATTACTTCATCTAAACACTCCAGTATCCATTTGAAATTCGGAAACGTACATAGTTTTTCTAAAGCTTCCATCGTTTTCGAAATCTTCATTCCGTCATTATAGTGCTTCATCTTTTTCCATTCATTAATTGGTATCTTATGCAAGTATTATTTGATGTCAATACTTGATTCCTTCATGGATTCAGACCCATAATTTCGTAAAACCATTCAAATATGAGTAGTAAATCAACGATACAAATTCTATTCCGTGGTCAAGCGTGTCCTGGTCTTGCGCTGCGCCCGACATAAATTATACAAGTGAACGCGAGGGCACAGGCGTGTGCAACTTTACGACGGTATAAATCACGGCTTAGCGTCACTCTTTCCACCCTAAACGACTCTACTGGGCCCAGGTTACAAGGTTACGTTATGAAACGTAGTCTTGCGAGGCTTAATTCAATTTTCACTTACGGTCGCTCGCCAATGGGTCAGCAGGATGATTTAAACCGCTCAGTCTATATCCTTATTATATATTGACAAAAATAATGATAAGCTCCTTTATCACCATTATGGGAGCCTATCTAAGATATAAGGTTAGGGAAAATTATTTGCATTTTAGACAGAAGAGTTAATCCGACAGATACGATTCATTCCTCAATTAATTTGTTATAGATGTGTATCGAAGTATCGCGCCACGATTACCCGCATTTATTTAGACATGATCTATTACTTCATATATTTTATTAATCAGTGATAAGTTTACAGTCACCTTAGTTTTTATGTTTCGCTTACCTTTCATTTAAAGACTTATTTAAATTAAAATTTAGATTTTACAGTAAGTAAAAGATACGGTAATTTGTATAGTTTGATTTTGCCAACCTCCACTAGGCCAGCGTGGTGGACTATATGGCCTAACCACTCTCAATCATACTCTCGATTGTAGAGGCCCGTGCCCTGCAGTGGGACGTTTATGAGCTGATAAAGATACTAACAGATTTTCACAAAATATCCGAGAGTATAGGTATGGGGAACTGAAACAGATGGCCAAGGCAGAGATTGTAGATTTTAATCTCGGATGGCTTGCCTGGGTACCGTGTTTATATGTACGTATAAAATTACTTAATTTCACGTGGGATAAAAACAATTTTGGAGTACTTACATATATGTCGGTTGTCTACAAAAATTTGAGGTACCTATATGAATTCAATGGATCTGTTTTCGGTTAACGAGATAGACAACAACAAGGAGTAAACTGAAATCAAAATCTTGTCCAATCTCTATTCGGGAGGATCGTGCCCAGTAGCGAAAGGATATGTGTCGATATAATAAAAAAATGTAATAATTTACATTTCCGTGATCCATAAATTTAAGTCCCAGTCCCAAACGAACCTGGCGACGCATTGTCATCGACGAAGCAAAAAGTTTTGGGAACACCTGGAGGGATATTTCGCTGGCAGCTCAAAACCGTGAGAGATGGAGAGTCCCTGTGGATGCCCTTTGCCCATCTAGGGGACATAGGAATTGTACGATTATCCATAAATTAAAATGCTACATAGTATACTAACATAACTTTGCGTGCAGTATTTGCGTTTCATAAAGGAATATAAAAGCCAATATCCGTCGAACGCAATCACAATGATTGACTTCGTATAAAACCGTTGTGTTCTATTTTACGTGATGTTCAGTCAATTTATTGAAGAACGATATTAATGATTGCGTCCGTACATACGGATTAATAAGTTGCTGATCGATTTTTGTTTTTAATTTATTATAAATATTTACGTACGCCTCAATATGGACTAATGCAATCAGCTTAAGTTATTTATTTTTACTGGTGCGACAAATTACTTTAACCGACCTGAATCCGACATTAAATCCAAATAGGATATTCATCGCCAGTAGGTAATTTCTTTCGCTGATCATGCCAACACTAGGTTTGTACACTGGCAAACCGGAGGTACACAAATTGAACTAGCAGCACAGCTTGCGTGTGACTAACTTTGTCATCGTGTGTTCGAAATTTTAAAAATAAATTCTATTAACTAAATTCGAAAATTGATTTTATTTTCAGAAACGTTCTCATATATCCAAGCTCCCTCAAAAAATATTTTTATAAATTTTAAATACGAGCGTGAAAGTACGGGCACGTTTTGCAACATAAATTGGCGAGGGTGGTCGCGTGGCTGGTCCCAGGGGCGGCGCGTGCGCTCCGGGGTAATTGACGGTCGGCCGGTATCCATAGAATTATGCGTCGGCATTGCTGGTGCTTCTTTCCCTTCGTTGTAAATCTGCTCATCGGACGCGACAGGCGCCAAGTCGCTCGGAAACACTTGTTACCGCTTCCGTGCGTCATCCGCAATAAATACATTGTTGCTGAGGTCATTTGTCCAAAGGTAGATAAAGAAAATTAGTCAAATCTAAGATTTTGGATGATGATATATTTTATTTTTAAAATATCACTAATACATACTCTCTCGTTTGGATGTCTTTAAGGACTGGCTGTGTAGCTCTGAACGCTCCATATTAGAATTTTAATGGTCGCGTGTGGTTATATATCATAAAATTTACTAAATGGAGTGTTTATAAATATGGAATATTACGAGGGTTTTTTCGATACGTCAATTTCAAGGCAAACTAATTCACTGATAACGCCTAATCCACAAGCAGACGTAACGGGACGGTCCCCTCATATTATCGCGCTGACCTCCACATCGTACTTAGTCACACAATAATATCTATCCAGGGCTCGCACAAGACAAAAGTCATTGTTTATTGCCCAGATATAATAAAGGTAAATCCCCAAGTGATAAATTTCACCGTTTCCGACTTAGATATAACATAACGCATTAATGTGCATTTCTCGAGAACTGTTTTTGTAAAGATATAATTCCGGCGAGTGTTTATCTTTATTTTCATTCAATCCATAACCACGATATCTTAAAGTATAGCGCCAATCCAGGAAATCTTGCTAGCCTGACGTTCTTTGAACGACTTAATCGTGAATTAATAGATTTTCAACTGATTGTATCATATTAAATAGCTGTGTTATCAATATACAGGGTGATATTGCCATGTCCAATTTAACTCATGTTTCTAATTACCCCAGGTTATTGTACAAAATTTGAAAAAAAATCGGAGATTATTTTTTGTCTAAAATCGTGATTTTGGTCACGACTTTTGCCACCTCGTATAGATATGAGTATTTTTACCGCTTAGTTGAACTTCAGTTCTGTTTGGAAACTTACCTGAGCTGTAAAAAGAATCGTACCTATTCATCACGATTTTTGACAAAATTACCAGGCAGTTTTTTTTTCACAACTGTGTACCCATGTTACCTGGGGTGGTTAGGAATATATACATACGCCAATATCATAATATATATAAACTAAAGAATTTAGCTTAAAACATATTATTGGTAGTTGCAGAACGCCAATGACTGTGATAAGATCTAGAATTTTTATAATGGTTATTCATAGATACGCATTGTTATCAAACAGACTATGCAAAGCGTACAGAATTATCGCACAATTAACTACGAGGTAAAATTTTTTTCATGTATACTCAGGGCGACTATAATTAGATGTTAAATAATCCTGTTTTATCAATGTTTTGGTGCGTATCTTGTTTTTAAAGGAGACGGATCCGCGGACCTAATTAAATGTGATCACCACCGCTAATGAGCACATTATTTCATATGTAAGATACTTGTATCGCTGATGATAGCGTCCCTCGTACGATGGTGGAAAATCCGTCGCAGTGACTCACGCATCTCTATGGCGCTTCGGTCTTGGCCTGAGTGCATCCGGGTGCGGCTTCCTAGTGTTTACTTAAAACGCACTGTAGTGATCTCTGTCACGACAAAAGGTGATACACTAATGTCAATAAAACATGGGCTCACCATTACCCCGCCCTTGAGTGCAGGCGCGCGTCCGACTTGCACCATGTCTTGCACCAGAATATCGTTACGTCACCTACCCGCACTCGTGGTGGTGTACATGAGACAATGAACTGTATCTGTTGATAGATACAAACACTATACGCACTAGTCTGTTGATAGTGGCAATTGTGCAAAATATTATGAAAAAATATCTAGGGTTTTGTAAGCTAATTAGTAGCTTTTAAGATTTGATTATGTACATTGGGCGGTAAAAAGAAAAGTAGGGATTATTATTTTAATCTCCCGCAGTTTTGTCGATGCAAATTGCAGTATAAATGTTATATGTACATAGCAGTAGATCATCATGAAATAGTTACAGTTATTCCGAATCATTTAAATTGTAAAAATTGCCTAGAATGTTCCTATAAAAACCATACGTGTTTGGTATGGAATAAGAACGGGAAAAATATGTAATAATCCCAATATTTCATTTGTTTTCCTTTTCTTTCTATTTGTGTCGCGTATTTGTAAGACTTATTCATATTTACAATTGTTTATTTACCTCCATATCTATTGTTTCTGATTATACGAGTGCGATATATAATAAGGCGATAATTCATTAGAAATAAAGATTTCGTAATATTTGGGATTATTGCGTACTGGCCTTGCATACAAACAAAACACATATGGCAATATCAAATATAGATTAAATTGTCAAAAAAATTAATTCCTACGTATAGTATATATAGTATATGGCACAAGCTTTCCATTCTTGTTTTATGTTAATTATTTTATATCGATTTCCATTGGTAAACATAGAAAGTATGGTACTATAAGATAGGCAGCTGTTTGACTATGCCCCTGGCACTGTCAAAATCAGGTGGACTACTAACTGTTCTCCTTCCCGTAGACAATTAAAAAAGCAGACAACGCAAAAAAAGGAGTTTATGAAAATATATATTTATGTTTCTTTTAGCATCTAAAAACAAATTCAGAATAAATACACTTGTTTCACGTTTTACAATTACTCTTTTGGAAGTGGAAGAACTGCACTGTGGCTTGGACTATAGTGGGAATGGATAGGCTTGACTGAAGACCCAATAGTTCCTTCTCTATCCTTTATCCGTTCCATTACAAAAGACCAACATCGCATCTAAGGTCAACTATTGTAGATGTTCATGAGCGGCGGTAATCAGTTAATCACAACCGGTTTCTCATTTGCCGGGCTTATGTATTAAAAAATTACAGCGTCAGTGGTCGAAATCTATATATACATACATAAACTCACGCCTTTTTCCCAGAAGGGGTAAACAGAGGTGTGACTAGGACACCCACATTTCGCCTTGTATTACCGTCCCACAATGTGATAGGAGGCGACATATCGCCATATCGGGCACAAATTCCTGACTCCGGGCTGATAATGAATAGAAAAATCCAATATCACTTTGCCCGACGCGGGATTCGAACCCAAGACCTCAGCTTTGCAATCGTACCGTACTACAACCACGCCACCAAGTCAGTCATACAGGCATACTGATGATAGATGTATACTTACTACAAAAGATAACAATTTACTTCACATAATTGTTGTTATCGTGGATCATCCCAATACAATTTGTATGGCTATATTTAGTACTAACTGAAGGTCGCGTGTCGCGGACCGCGGTATCGGATTACTATGGGAAACTGTTATAACATGGGAGGGACCACGCGTGTTCCCATTGTCATTTGAACAACGTTTATTATACATTACATTGATATTTAGTATATATTTAGAAGTATATTTGATTTCCCATTATTTGTACTGTAGGATGCACTCTGGGAGCGGGTCATCAAAACCACAAAAAATATTTCATAATACTTAAAACCCATACGGTATTTATTTATTTAAATTATTATTTTTACGGCTAATGGCATACACCAATATAATCGCTGAATTTGATGTGAAATGTAACAAAGTGAGACGAGGTGGAGATCTCCAGTGAACAAACACGTTGAAATCTTTTACACAATCAATCTTTGATTTGTTTTCAATGTGGTAGAGTCACCCTGTAGTCGATCTCAGAGTATGAACAATATAGCTCTACCACGGTGACATAATTGTTCAATATAAGACCTATAAATTTAAATAACAACAGTAATGACACTTTTATGGCGACCTGATAATTTCTATTCCACGATTTTATACTGAACTTGTTGCCCGTTCCAGCCTCGCCTGGGTCCACATGTTTTTTAATTCCACTCTACACCAGATACATGTTAATTTTCGTAAAACTAGGACACCCTGTATATGTATTATACACATAAACTTGCCTCTTGAATCACTCCATCTATTAACAAAAACGCATCAAAATCCGTTGCGTCTTTTTAAAGATCTAAGCATATGTACATAGGGACAGACAGACAGCGGGAAGCGACTTGGTTTTATACTATGTAATGATTCTCAACTTCTCACAATCCAGCTATTAAGACTAGATACCTCAGTTGTTGACTTTTATGAGCGCCTATAATTACTTTTGCTCAATTGTATATTCGTTCGCTCTAATGCTATAAAAATATGGCAAAATAGAGGATAGTATTTTAAAGACAATTTTCGCTGTGTAAATATTTTACTATAGCATATTTACGTTGTTATCAATCAATCATACGGTTAATAATTTGGTATTTAACTCTAATATCACTAAGTTCTATAAATATTTTACATTCTTGCTAATTAAAAAGTGCCATTTCTAATTTTACCATAAGCTTATTCTAAAATGACACCAAGTATTTATAAATCCCTTCTGGCAGAGTAAATGATAATTTATTTTTACAATATGATTTAAAACATTATAGACGTGTGACGTAGCAGAGTTCCCGCCCGTTTCAAAGCCGGCATAATTTGATAATGTCAGCGTTATCTGATTATAACAGAACCGAAAAATTATATCAGCCGGTAATTAGGTTAAAATGCAATTTAGAGATGCGCCCCGGGCCGCACGCGCGATCCGAGCACTTTTATGGTAGTTTAGCAGCTGGCGCGGGGAACCACCCTACATTCTAATAAAATATCCCTTGTAGAAACCATTGTTCCGAGCCAATTTATTCGTATGAGTAACGTATAACTTTAAACTTGTGACAAGGCATCCTTGCATTATATCGATTTAGTACAAGTGTTTCGTGATGACCTATAAAAGCAGAGTTTAAGACTGTTCTATGTTTGCAATTCATATATAAAATTTAATCTAAAGAGATATTTAAAGCAAAGATGCAAATATGTAAGCTTGGTGTTTTCTCGTAGCGTCTGCGTGAATGTTTGCCACAGAAAATTTTAAGGCGTCAGTAAGGATTTTATTTATATTACAAACTAGCGGCCCGTCCAAGCTTCGCCTGGATGCTGATGTTTTTTGATTCCGCTCCAAGCCTGATACATGATATTGTTCGTACAAACTGGGAAACTTTGTTGTTGTTGAAAACGAAGCCAGGTGGCAGTTTTAGTGACTAAAGACAGAATGTAACTAATAATTTTGCAAACCACGCGACGACTTTTTTTGTAATGTTTTAAATATCATTGTGTTTTAGTGGTAAATCCATAGTTTTTGCTAAAATTATAATTTACAGCCTTGCGTATTATAGCGTCTTTAAAAACAAAAGTGTGTACACATTTTTTTTGGGAAAATGTATGTATTTTCCACCCAAATACGATGTCGCTTTTTTTTGCAAAAATTTTAGTCGCATTGTGTCTAAAGTCACTAAAACAACCACCGGACTTCGTTCCCGGTAGCAGTCTTGATATACCCTGTACAATACACCTTCCTCTTGAATCACACTATCTTTTAAAAAAACCGCGTCATAAACCGTTGCGTAGTTCTAAAGATTTTAAGCATACATAGGGACAGACAGCGAGAAGCGACTTTGTTTTATACTAAGTAGTGACTTAGCTGAATATTTGCTGCAGAAAATTTTGAGGCGTCGCAAACTATTTCGTTTTAGGAGCTCGCATTAGTCTGATGAAATATAAGTTGCAACATTACTAAGATATTATTTTGTAGTTGAAATAACTAGAAATTCCATCGCTTCAAAATAACAACAATTGTTGTTTTTATGAAGTAATTATTTTAATGCGTTTTTAACTGTAATTGCGATCAGTGAATAACAAATGAAAGTGCGTCGCAAACCATAAAATCAAAACTAATAAAACATGCGCGGTGGACTGTCATCGCCCCTCGACGCAAGTCAGCCCCATTTATTAAAATTAATAAGTGGGCCCTTCGTCTGTATTAATGATGGGCTTGTGTCAATAACGGTATAATATATTTGGCAAACAATGTTAACCAGAACGTGGCTTCAGCTAGCCCGAGGTCGGATTGTGGCCATAACTCCTCTTAGGCGGGATGAACGTGGGTAAATAAAATAATGTATTTTTGTAACTAGTTTAATTATGAGAATAACGAGATGAGCTGTTTGCTCGTTTGATGTTAAGCGTCACGCCTGCCGAGGTGTAATAAGATTCTGTATCAGAACACAGACACCTACTCTACAGTTAAGAATACAATTGAGAGGGGTTAGGACATATAGACCAGTACGCTGGCCTAGTGCGGTCTGGCGGACTTTACATACCATAGAATTTTTTTAAATTGCTATGATATGCAGGTTCGCTAATGATGTGTTGATTCACCGATATAGTCCGTGGTGATTGACTATCAATACACACATCACTCCGAAAAGTCAGAGGTGTGGCCTGGGATTTAAACCCTCGACCATCGTGAACATGTAGGAAGACGCGTCTGGTCCGTTACTAATAGGTCACCACAAACTATTAGTAATACGATTAAGGATTTTTTATTATCAAGCACTCCATGACAATGCTCTGTGCTCGCAACATCAAGACATTAGTTGTTAAGCCTCCTTAAAATCGGAACACAATAGGTCTCATACACTGCTGGTTATCAGAAAATAAGGCCTCGGTACCTATCCAGAGTTCAGACGACCTCTTGTATGCAAGGTATATTACTTATTATACAGGTGATATTGACATGTGGTATATAATTTAACCCACATGTCTCTCATCACCCCAGGTTTATAGTATAAAACTTGAAAAAATCCAATTTGTCGAAAATCGTGATTTTAGTTTTGTTGAATTTTAGTTCGGTTCGGGAACTTACCTGAGCCGTAAAAAGACTCGTATCTATATATCATAAGCCTATATAATACTAGATGAAGATTAAAATAATAAGTCCTTGAAGCGTCCTTGGCTCAGACAAACGGTATGCTAACTTCATTAATAAAGTGGTATTATGGAGGTATTACATAAGAATAGGTTTGATTAAAAGAAGTCGTTTTTACATTGTGAACACAATACAATTGCTAACAAAAATATACCGTGCAAATAACTTTCTTGTTTTCTTATTATCGATAATTGTGCAAAATTAAAATAGCTTTTACGAACAACAGTTTTAATCATTCTATCTACAATTTTCTATAATTATAAGATTTGTATTACAGAGTAAAAATCACCAAAATATTTTCGAATTGTAGAATTTTTTGGAGAATAAATGAAACAGTAACTTTGCCTAAGAAATTAAACCCTACAAGTAATTTAACTTTAACAACTCCACTCGTGGTGTTTATTTCGAAACAATAATTTTCAAAATAAACACTTGATACAAATCTTCACTTTGTAGTGAAGCACGTACGTATTTTAAGTCTTTGATCTATGTTTGCGATGCACTAGCAGCCCTCCGCGAGGGTGAAACGCGGCCAAATTGTTTGCAGAATAAATATTTTTAATAAGCGCACTCATTATATTTGTATAACAAATTCAATATGACTAGTTAGACAACGAGTGCCTTTATTGATTCAATCCCAGAACATTATTAAATTAATTGATCTTGTTAAGGTGTAAAATAGAGTAATTATAATGAACACTACGGCAAATTGTGTCCAAATTGTTTATAAGAAAACATGATTTATTGTTACAGCTTGGAAAGTAAGTGCCTATTAGCAGGACTGTTGGGTAACCTTATTGTTACTGTGATTAATAATAATTAATAACACAACCACAAAAAAGTGGTCTGTTCGTAAGAATCCACCTAATTTATTGTTTTTTGTGTCAAAATTCGAGGCCGAAACTGTATATATACCACCACGTTATTTTCTTTAAATTGTAATCAATCAAATAATGCTTACAATTCAAAGATATTGCTGAGATCCCCCTGACTTCTTAAAACACAAGAAATACGTCTATGCCAAAAAAGACACGTATAACTCCATCTCATATTTTTGAATGACTACTGTATAGGTTTAGGAGTCCATAGTATGGCAGCCTCTAGGAAACTTAGCAATATGCTGGAAGTATCACAACAGGATGCGGGTTTACTCCTGACACTAAAACTAAACTATATTATCTAGAACTTTTAAGTTTTTGTATTGTTAGACCGAAAATAACGTGTCTTCTCTTCGGTTATATTTCGGACTGTTGAGTATATTTGTTAAATCAACCTTCTTTTAATATACCGGGCTCATTACAGTCACAAAGTATTTTAAAATTAACGTAGCAAATCATGACTTTCAATCTCGTAAAGGAAGCGTACAAAACTAGGACCTTGCGCAACATAAAAGAATGTAACAATATTCATTACCCACGAATGCATTGAATGGTGAGAATCGGATTACACGTAAGCAAGTCGAGTGCATGTTTGTCGCTTACGTTGGATAATGAGGTTAAAAAGAATAACTTTCTTTTTAATGCGAGCTCATTAACCCACAATACGCGGAGAGTCCGGTAGCTGAAATTGAATCTGGCACGCATGCCGAACGCGCCTCGCAGCCTTTAGTTGCGGTTCCTTGCAGACCTCGATGACGACAAAGTTTTTGTATCCTTGTATTGTACCAGTATCGCGAATACCATTGTTTTGTCCCACTTTAAAATATTTGTTTTTTTTTTTAATTTATAACTCCAAAGGAGTCTCTATTATTTCTTACACAAATACAGTTTCGTAAATACATACATAATGTAAGATTTCATAAGATGATATTTGCATCTAGGGCGATATATTATTTTACAGCGTAAAAAAACTTAATTATCTTCACTTCGGATATTTATTGAAATCAATGAAGCATGATCTATTGGGCACCTTGAAGCCATTCAAATGACTTATGGTAAAAAATATAGTGGTTTATGCAAATCGCCTAGTTGATGTTCCTAGAATGCAGATTAGATTCAATATTATTTTTCATTTACCATTAATATTGGTTATAAAACTTTTAATCTCTAAATCTTATCTAATTAATTAATAATTAACGAAACTGATAATAGAAACGCGTGATATCGCTTCTATAAATAAATAATTAAATAGTATTTTCGCGTACAGTTTGGCCCTACGAAAATTACAGTTATTTGATATAGTTCACTGCTTTGTCGTTTCCTCTTGGGTTTTTCTCATCGTTACCGAACAAAAACAATACCGCAACTAACTACTCAAATGCATAAAAAGAAGAAAATAAAAACTTTTTTATCCGTAAACTCGTTGGAGCGTTTTTGTGCGGAACAACTTCATTAAAAAGATAGGATTGCAACACTCAATCAGCTAATATATCGAAAGCAATTTCGAAAGCCTTTTTTTATTGACGAAATTTAAAAGGATGCGACATTTATTTTTTAACACTATAATTTTTTATATATTAATCCGATTGCTTGTTTTTTTTTCACTATTTGTAGGGATATTATAGGCGTGTAAGATATGTATAAAATTAAATGTCACTATGAAAATCCTTAAAAATAATCAGTTCAATAACGGGCTTGCTGTGACCGATGATGATGATGACCATCATCATGTATCAGGAAACGTTTCCGAAAACGAAAGCACGCGATAGTATTAATGATACACTTTCATGATGGGTCAAAAGAAAATCGTTTCTTGTTAAAAAAAATAATTATATATGAAAACGCTACATAATTTTTAATGTTGTATTTATTTAGTGTTGGTTTTTTTTTTAAGCAAAGTGTTGTATTTTTTTAAAAATTGTTTCATTTAGCTGTACTCGTTAACACAGTGAAGCTTGAAAAATGCGGATATAATGTTTTACCGGGATTAATTGACATAAAAATAAATCAATCCCAGGGTATCTTTTTTTCTGTCCTTGTTTTTGGAAGCGTTTACATAACTACCTATATTATATATTTTCCTAGCTATCATTGGATTTGACACTAAAATGAATCTTAGTAAATGTAATAAAATGCTACAACAACAATATTTTAAAATTAATTTTTCACACCTATTTTAGCGGTCCTGCGACCTTGAATCGTCATACTCGCAACTTCAAGTATTTTTCTTGAAGTATAGGTGAAGTACTTAAGAACAATTCAGTCTAGTAATTACACGTCGCTTGTCAACTAAACAATAAAATGCATTCTGGTTAAGGTTACTCGATTGTCTGCGATATCACACGTGTGCTTTATGTAATTTATGGCAATTTTGTGTAGACTTGACCTAAACCCGGCGCGTCCTCGGCGGCACACGGCACAGTGGCCGTTCAATTACGGTGATCGTCCTGCCCTTGTGCTTGTTGCGCTTACGTCGCGTGCCGCCCACCGGTCCACTATATCTGCAACTTATATCAACGTGTATTATTTCGACTTATGTATCCATCCATCAGTCAAAGGAAGTCCACTGCTGAACATAGGCCTCCCCCAATGATTTCCACAGTGACCTGTTGGAGGCGGCCTGCATCGAGCGACGGCCCGCGACCTTTACTAGGTCGTCTGACCACCTTGTGAAATACCACAAAAAACCTCAGTGCCTTAAATCGAAAGTCTTCGATAGTTGTGTGTTGCCAGTGATGACATACGCCACCCAGACGTGGCTTGCATATATGAGATAATTGCACAATGTACATACGAGTATCACTCCGATTCCTAAACTGTGTCATGCTCGTATTACAGGAATAATAAATAAATAAAAGACTAATAAGAGACTTTCGGTCTCAGAATACACAGACTCGAAATAATTGTGTACGGATCACACAAACATATTTTGTCTCGGTGTCGGGATCGAACCTGTGGTATCTCGATTTACAGCTGGCGTCTGAACCAGCGGTGTTAAGGAGGTTGTCATATCTTGAGGGTTAAAAGAAGACTTACCTAGTATCTGTGGGATCAAGTTGGGTTTGTTTATTTTTTTTCTGGGTATACTAAAAGGATTTCCAGGGTTATTATGAATGCCTGTAATTTACTAATTTCGTGCCTTTTTCACGTAAATTTTCAAGTCTATATGTCTAACTTGAAATCAATTAGGTATAGAGGCGTAGAAAAGTGCAGCTTTCTTTTTAAAAAATCAATTGCGGATTAAAAGATCTGCTAATCCGACCGCTAATTCCATCCTCGTGAGAGATTAAGTCAATTATTCATGGTATTCATTTGCGCCCGTTCTGAAGACTTAGGTTAATAAAGAGAGCATTTTTTATCGTCGCCTGATCGAGTGCAATCTTGAATGTTATAATTAGTCACTATTCAACCTCTATCTAATTTTTAAATAACAGGGAATTATCTCGTTGACCCTGTCAATAAGTTGAATGAAAATCATGAATTCAATTACATAAATCGTTCAATAATCAATATAAACGGCTTCCCTTGAACTTCAGTGGTTCTAATCGGTTAAGAGATAAACTTGTGAGCACTGGTTAATGTAACAGTGGAGGGTTTTTTATAGCCGTACTATATTGGTTGTGTCTACGACCAATAATTATTGATGTCACTTATAAATATATCAATATATTGTTATCAACGTCTTATGGTGTATTTATTGACCAAGAGCAGCAACCAAGTAGGTGTATGATTCAGCAGTGACAATTCGTGATTAAGTTGCCTCATAGCCCCATAAGTCATCCGACGGCTCGTATAGGCTGTCGGCCAAAAACCCTCGGCAAAATTTCACACGAGTAATCCCATAATGATTTTGCATCTAAGGCCTAATTTCCAAAATCATATCCATAATTGACATTTAAATAAGTTTTAGTATATCTAAAAATACAGTCCATAATATAGTAAATCAGGATGGGTGTAGTGGGGAGATGCGGCGCGTGCCGTGGAAGCCCCTGCGGGCGAGCCGGGCGCAGGGCACAGGGCTTCGCATGACGTCAGCCGCATCTGTCTGACAGATGGCGCCGCGCCGCGCCGGCCTCAGATAATATCGCACCGCGCACTCTACCGACCACCGACACTTCCCGGGAACACAAAATCACGTAGTTGACGCCCCTGCTGGCCGTCATCTGGTTGCTTACGTAATTACTGCGGTTTAATAACAAAACATTTACTGTGATGTTACAATAAACCTTTAATGAAGATTAGTAACTCATTTAATGGCTATAGACTTTATAATTCATTTAAAATATTAATAAAATTGTGTCAGAACTAAATATCTGAATCTTTATACATCTGCCTATACTTAAGGTTGAGAGGAGACAATAAAATTCTCCATATGAACTGTGCCAAATGTGGTACATCTCTGCGCGGATTTTTCTTAAATATCCCATCTCTTATTAATATTAATCATAGCTTCTAAATCAAATTGTATCTTACTCATCTATTTGGTCCCTAATCATACACTTACGGGTTTCGTGCGTGCGTCACATTATGCGTTGTGGCCGCACATATGCCGACTTTTATGTATAATAATTACCCGATGTTACCCTATTGTTTAGATGCGACAGCTGATTAATTATGATAACATTCAAATTACTTTAGTACCTTACATCAAATACAAAAACATCTATAATGTATTAGCCGTGGTTTGTGACTTTCCATGCGTTTTTGGATGTGAGGGAAAGAAAGACTATTACGAGTATACCTAGGTTTGTCTCCCATATGAGTTTTTTAAAAGTCCACCTATGGCCTTCGTTGTAGGAAGTAGAGACCCTTAAAGTTGAAATAGCTGACAGTACAATAGGCCGAACACTATGACTAAGATATAAAATTGCGATTAAAACTACAGCTATATAATTTTTAGTATTTGTAATAAAACTTAATTCAATGATAATATTTATTACATAATTTACAAACATATAAAGTCGCACTTACATTTTTTTTTAAATACAAAT
The DNA here is from genome assembly GCA_033459515.1 of Theretra japonica. Taxonomy (NCBI): domain Eukaryota; kingdom Metazoa; phylum Arthropoda; class Insecta; order Lepidoptera; family Sphingidae; genus Theretra; species Theretra japonica. The sequence goes on from CM065930.1 coordinate 9,247,565, forward strand.
AATACAATTGGGAAAATTCTAATCTCTCTTATTCTTCATTTAAGTGCAAAAGCCAATTTATACCTCCGCTACTCTCCTCTTCTCTTCTCATCATCTCTTCATCTCAAGGCAATTTATCTTCGCCTACACGGCCCATGCGATTTCATAGTTTTAATATTAAAAACATTGAAGCATAATATTCTTAAAGCATTATATCTATTGAACAGATTTAAAAGTGTTATTTTTGCTAGTCACTACTCGTTCAATTATTTAGGATCTACTACACGCTGCACACAAAACCACCCGTTACAATATATTTTATAACCTCACCTAACCTAACCTATATAGACTGCCTCGGTGGCGTAGTGGTACTACGGTATGATTGCAAAGCTGAGGTCTCGGGTACGAATCCCGGATCGGGCAAAGTGATATTGGATTTTTCTATTCATTATTAGCCCGGAGTCAGGAATTTGTGCCCGATATGGCGATAGGCTCGCCCCCTATCACATCAAGGGACGGAAAATACAAGGCGAAACGTGGTTGTTCTAGTAGCACCTCTGCCTACCCCTTCTGGGAAAAAGGCGTGTGGTTATGTATGTGTGTATGTTACAACCTCACATAGTTTGTATCATAAAACTGAACATACGGATGTCAAGGTTGATCTATAAATGCCCATTCTGATTTCTGTACTGATTGACTGCAAAGTTATTAACTTGAGGCTATTAAATCGTGTTATTTTATTCGAATGTAAATGAATAATAAAGGTTTATTCCATTGATAATTACAGATAGCGTTCTGTAACTTTTGTACCAGCTTTGATTACAGTGCTTTGTATGTTTAATTATTTTATTTTTACACAAAATAAGAGTTTTGATACATACATATTACATATCATTAGAACAGTTGTGAAACAAATAGGGACGTCTGACTACTACAAGTATACAACGTAACATACCATGAACATGTCAGACAAGAAAAAAAAACTATGTCAGCAAATGCATCCACTCACTACAACCTCCTATAAACTTACAAATCCACATACGTATGGTCTTCATGACCCGAAAATCAAAAGAGTAATAAATGTTTTGAAGCAACCGTGAAAGCAAATGCATATTGTCAACTTTAATAAAAAAATATCATCAGAGTAGGAAAATACATGTAATTTTTTTCGTACATTTTCTTGGTGTCTTTAAGGGTGTTTTTCACAAGCATTTATACTTGTTAATGGTAATAACATGTCCAATATAATAAAATGTTAAGAGAGAAAAACTGTTCCTAATATTTTGACAACAACGCATTCGCACGCCCAAAGATCGTAGAAAATGTAATATGTATACTTATTAGCCTAGGAAGATAGATCTTAACGATGCAAAAGTCTATTTGAATAAGGAACTTGTCAATTTAGATTATAAATCTTTTACAAAGTAGAGTTACATACTTCTGAATTACGATATCTCAGTTTATGAATTATGTATGTAAACGAGACCACTAGACAAAAGAAGTAATTACAAACGTATTACCTATAATGGATTATATATTATGTTGCAAGTTAAATTTTCCGACACCGCAAGAAATATAAATCTTAATACATCATTATTACGTATGAAGGAGGATATAATTAACTTCGAGATTTATATACACATTAGTCATTACACTGCATTATATAATATTACATTTATGACCTATCTGACTTGGACAAAAACTGTAAATGATTGCGTTAATCGTAATAAAATATTACAATACTACTGGTAGAGTGGTTTTAAGAGCCGCTCTACCTGATACTTAGTTTACTTAATGAAATGTTTCCAAAAGCTACTCCTAATCTTCTGCATACCCACCACCCATATAAAACCTTTCGCGGATGGGCCTTTTTAGTCTGCCACATTGGCCTAATGCAATTGGTTGACACATGTTGATTACGTCTGCGGTTTTTTATTTTTTATTTAAATTTTTAGCCATGTTACTTAATTACTTTTTTTTATTACTTTATAATTGTTTAATTACTTTATTTTATATTTTTAGATGTGAGTTTTGAGGATTATTATTGTAAAATTGTTTAGTTTAATTTCATGTAAACGCTTTGGAATATGATGTATGTTTACAATGTAAATGTTTTATATACAAATAAATAAATAAATGCCTTAGAGTTATTGAGCAGAGTTCTAAGGTACAGGTCTCCCGCGTTTTAGTTAAATGTTACGTACGTTAAATGAGGCAATCGTCTACTAGACAACATATGCAACTTCAATCAGAAAGAATGTCAGTTATTTGTGTCCTGTTTGGTGCCGAAACTAGGGCGGTGTGAGCAGTGATCAGGTACAAGGCGTAGATGCTGGAGACGCGCAAGAATAGCTAGATAAAATTAAGATTTGATTGATAATGGACACAGTTAGAGAATCTCTCATCTGGCCTATAAAATGCTAGTTGCGGACCTGGTCCTGGGTTTGAACCTGCGAACACCAGTTTAGAAGTACAGTCCTTTCAATCTTCTTCAAATATTAGAAAAATAACTTCAAAACATGCATTTATACAGGAATCTTAAAATAAAGGGTAAAAATGACCTTTTTTTCCTTCCCTAACCAACTCTTTCCTGTCGTGTAAGAATTCCAATCGCTACATGTGATTGGCATTTATGGTAATGCATCAAAATGGGGTCTTACACTTTTGGCAATGTGTCACAATATGAAACACAGTATTCAAATAAGAAGGGAGGAGAACAATGGAGTTATTTTGCTGGAATATTTATTATTACCGCATTATATTATTAAATTAAATGTTTATCAACAAGAACAAATATTAATAGCAAGTACAAAACTATTATACTATATACGAATTTCAAAGCGGGCTAAAATATAGTTATTAAGCTTTGTGACAACGTCATTTAGTACTGACTACTCAGAATTCGATTTAATGGTAATTTAATGGAGTATTTGTAGCGTAGTGTAGGTCGCCCTCTAATCAGGCGGAGCGACGATATTCGTAAGGTGGTTGGTAGCGGTTGGAGTCAATGGGCCGAAGATTGAGCCCAGTGGCGTGCCATAGGAGGAGCCTTTGTTCGGCAGTGGACGCAAAAGGGCTGATGATGAACGGATATTTAATACTGAAATAGGGACAGAACATAAATAACAGACGGTCAATAGTTTTATAGAAAGAAATAAAGCGAAAAGACGCCAAAACCTTTGTCTGCAGTTCAGTACAGCCAACATGTCCGCTCCTACAAGCGTTTGAGTTGGACTAATATGGAATTCTAGAATTTTCGTTCGACTTCGAAGGATCGTTTTGACTTTTTCGTATATTATTCTTTACAAATCGATGGGAAACGCTGAATTAATTCTGTGTGCGTTTAGTACGAACACTGTTATATTCATGGCTACACAGACCGCTATCGATCGAGACAGACACGCGTCCATTACTTAATTGCTAAAAACCATAGAGTCGAATAGGTTAGTTAAGTTTACTTTTTTTATTAAAATGTTTTGTTATCCAAAATCAAACATACAAAGAATTTAGTAAGTTTGTTCGGGAATATTCAACTTAAATACATTTAAATCTTGGTATTGGGAATATTGCGTTTAACATGATTATAGTAAAAAGGTAAAAATAATAAAAATATTTTCTTAAGAACTAAAATTGCATAAGGGAAATGTTGTTTCCTATTTAAAAGGATATCTGCCGCTTCGTTACTACAACATATATTGTGTAACAGAAAAGAACAGTGATACATTTTTCACCTTACGTCTATGTGAATGCAGTGAAATGGCCAAGCTACATATTTTGACTAAGGTATAGAGTTGTGGAGTTAGGCCTTGTAGAGTCAAGGCGTGAAGAGTAAGAAGCTTGGCTCTACATCAAATCTGAAAACTTTTTGTCCGTGAGAGTCATATGGTCTCGTCTTGGCAACATTTTACATAAAAATGTTTTTGTAGGGATTGCCTTTTCTAAATCGAAAGTAGCAGCTATTGTCATAGAATCTCACAAAAAACACTCAAGTCTAGATTACGAAATCCAGCTTTAGTTTTAATTCAATTATTCCTACGCATTCGCTACTTACTCATCTACATAAAAACCAACAAGGCAGCCATAAAGTAATGTTATCATAAAAACATTGTGTGAGAAAGAAATATGTGGTGTGGGGCCGAGTAAAAACAATGAACTTTCACACGCGATGTATCCAGCTTGATGTACTGCGGTTTGTGCCGGAATCAGAGCGGAGAAGTCTGCAGTCGACTTGTAATTGAATTTGGGAAACAATCCGTTTCCCGCGGCGCGCCTCCGCGATACATTCCGACCACGCACCTGTTCACTATTTTATTTAATGCACGGGTAATTCCTTCCTCTTAATATTGTTTGGCGGAACAAAGCTTAGGATAGTTTTTAGTTTACTAATATTTTTTTCCGAAGACAACGCCAGGATTGACAATATCGTTGTTTTGAAGATCTCTATTTAGAAATCTTAATAAATGCAGCTATCACTCAAGTGAAAATTTGTAACAAAAAAAATGTTACAATATTAATTCAACCCAGAAAAGTACTTCATTGAATACTATAATTATTTCATTGAATCTGACAATATTTTACCCAGACAAATAATGGCCCAATCAAAATTAATTGTGAAATAAAGTTCTTAGTATTAGTCGATAATTACGTTCTATCTAAATATTATTTCGGCGAACTTTTAATATTGCTTTATAAAATTGTATGGGCAGATGCCCAAGTGCATGATATGGCCACATACATAGAAATATCACAACTTTAATTAAAAACGTAATATACAGGATCCAGAAGTTTATATACCAAAACATTGCATTATATTTCACAGTATATCTACTGTATTTTTTTTTGTACTGGATCTAATAAATATTATTTCCTTGAGATACCTTATTTTCTGATATAGTTTTTATGAAAATATTGTTTTTATGAATTATGATTTGATAATTTAACAATTTTCAACTATCTAGCTTGTTTCAATCGTGTATAATTTAATAAAATATTTTTGAAGCACTCTTTTAACGACATTAAAAAAATAATTATTGACAGCAAGGCGCGATAACGATGAGATTTTAAATGACGCCATTCATTTGTTTAATCTGTTTTTGTGAGCACAATTAGCTGGATAATTGTCTAAAATGTATTTATTATAGAATGGAAATGTAATGATTGGTTTATTACGTTAAGTTTCACACAATTATTCAAGAAATTGAGATGAAATATCAAGTAAAAAAACAGATTATGCTGCACTTTTAATAATTTTCTTAAATTTTGTATTAGCTTAATAATATTCAAACTGATAATTTTGTCCATAAAAACTGGGATTAAAATGAAGTCTGAAAAATCATGTTATAACAGAACCATAAAGTAAACATTCCATTATGATTTTTATCAAAACTGTGGCGCGTGGCGGGAGCTTTTTAACCGCGAGAAAAAACAATAGAGCAATATCTCACACGTATCGTTTTCACCCGCCACCGATCAATGTAAGCCCCGCGATAATTGAATCGGAGGGTCCGACTGACCCCGGGCGACGCACTTAATGCTACATTTGATTTTTGCGTTGCTATTGACTTGGCTCCCACAAGTCCCGACATGAAAACTTTTGTAAATTGTTATATTTTTGTTGTTATACAGTTACCGATGAGAAATCAATTTCCTAGGTGAAGAGTGGTCACCGCTGGTTATGAAACACCTATAGTTCATATTAGGTTACTGGCCTTTGGAAATGTAGGCAATCATTACGAGAAAGTGGCTAGCCTGTAACGATTGTTGAACTTTGAGCAATTTCACCGAGCGAAACGTGACAGCGAAGCTGTTAGTTCAAGATATAGTGGTATCAATGGTAACCTGTATGATAAATGGTATCAATTATCATACAGGTAACGGAGGCCTACTCAGGCTTCAAAGCCTAGTCATTCTATCATGGTACAGTTGGTTAATAAATTGGCTCTCAGTTGACAGGCCGAAGGCTTTATCCCCGCACTACAAAACGCTTATTTGCCCCAAGAAGTTGCTACATAAATATTTGTTTCGGATCTGGGTATTAAAATCACTCATCACTAAAAAGTGTCTGCAAGTTTTTGAGTCACACAACACAAGACTTGGTATTTTACAGAGGGCTCAGAATTATTAGTGTACAGTTAAGTCTAAACTGACAATCCGCTAGTCTTACTACCGCATACGTAATATCAGCTTAATCTAAACAGTTGCTTAACTTACTTTGTTTGATATCTTGCGCATCTCTAGCAATCGTTGCTCTAATAACTAATTGACTTGCCTTAAGGTTACATAACCAAGGCTTGTAATTTTGCCCTGACTACAGGATAAACAAATGTTTAAAAACAATTAGTGACAACAACATCTTAAGTACCCTTAATAATTATCAATTTAATTGCTTTGGGAATCAAAATCTTCATTTATTATAATGCTCTTGCAATGTAATTAATAAGAAAGAAAGATTTACTTTTATCGGCTGTAACCAATTTAGGACAGCAGTCTTGCTAAATATGAGTAAATTAAAAAACAACTGTTTTCATTATGTAAATAAAACTTTCAACCTAATTCCTATCGTTAGAATTACCACCAAGACCTTTTATATATCCTAGTGATTAATTATTATCAATAAACTATTCAAAAAAAAGTGAAACAATCCACTAACACTCATGTCTGCAAAAAATAGGTTGTTGAGACCGTGTCATTCGTTTTGTAGGGTCGTTTTCACCCTTGTTATACCACCAAAACACTTGGCACAAAAAGTGTAATGGAGTTTAGTAATGACCCCCTCCCGGATGAGAGTAAATACAAACTGCGCGACCCGCTGTGAAATGGGACTTTTGTTTTCATCGTAGAAAACGACAACATGGTAGTTCACTAAGCTCTAGATAGCAGGAGAATTGATAAAGAATTTAATTATTATGTTACTTGTGAACACACCTTTTAAGTGAATATAGGTAGGAGTTGTCAAAATCTTTACTGCAGAACATTTTAATGGTCATGTAGATGCATACATTAAGATTCTTACAGGTCTAAAGATAGACCTGATGATGGAGGTAGCCTCCAACATGTCGCTGTGAAAGTCCTTGGGTGACGCCTATGGTCAGCAATTTTGTAACTATGATAATTATGATGATAGCTTTGAATGGGTAATCTATATTAATGATAGTATAGATGATAGTAAAATTATTGTCTATGTTAATTATCATTTCATCAGGTTATTTAGATTTGTATATTGTATCGTTTTAAGAATAAGAAAATATGTATCTTGAACCCATAATAAAATCAAAAGAATTACATAAATACTTCATGTTGCTGGAAACAATAGGTTGTCAATCACAAGAACATCTCTGTTGCATCCGTTAACCAGAACAATAAGTTCAGACAATCCATTATGGCAGCGACTAATTGAAATCTCGTCGTCTCTAAGCATTCTAAATTACGCGATCCGCGGCAGGTAAATACGGCGCAACAAATTCTAAGTACTTGTGAATAAACTACTTGTGAGAGTTCACCCGGCGAGAGTGAGCTAATGAAACGAAGTGAAAACCAAATTGGGGTCACAACGAGCCGACAACGATCTTCGCATTCTCGATTAACTCGGTGGGAAAAACTTAACGAGCCTTTGTCGTATACAGCACAAAAATAAAATCACTTTACTGCATTAACCTCATAAATTATTTTTATCCTCAAAACTAAGTAATTTTTACGATGCAAAAAGTCGCCCGCGTTGCAGCCATATAAAATTTTGCGAGTTATTTGGCTAAGTGATCACATAACATTTACATGCCCTAATACATTTGAATGCTTCTATAGAAGAGAATCGTCATCAATCTTGATGGGGTGCGGCGCGGCGCTCAGCGATAATGCGTTCAACATATGGCGTCACAGCAACGCTTGTGATGCTATGAGCCGTTCCGCTTGGCAGGCGACAAATGTACCGCCACTAGTGACCCGCACATACTGTGCTCCTTCAATACTACACAGATCGGATCTAGCAGGCCCAAACACAAGGACATTTTGTGACAAGTTCTTTTGTGTAACCCACTTAATGTTACACTGATCTGTAGATTCATTTCTAATGTCCATCCATTTGCAAATTGGTAATGACCCGCATACTTTGGAACACTTGTTACGGAGCTGTTGAAAAACGCAGATCAGTTTCCAGTTAATTTTAATCGTAAAGCTTTTTGACATTGATACAAGATACGATAAGGATTATAAAACTGAATATGTTACACTATTTTGTTCTGTATGTCTTATTTGTTATCTTGTATTTAATGAGCGTAGGCAGTAATATTTTTACAAGTAGTGCCAATATTGCAAGCTATATACATATACGTGTTATTAAAGAAATACAAATTCTTCTATTTGGCAATAACACCAGTACAGATTAACATAACTGACAGCGAGGTGTATTCCATACGGAGAGGACACAGTCGCAGGGAGTGCTAAGTACCACCGCGCCACATGTCCCGCTCGTCGCGCTAATCTCCAGGATTTGCCATCCAATGTCCCTCGCCGCCCGTCCCTTTCACTCTAAGCGGATCAACATACGTCCATTTCACTCGGCTCATTGAATATTATTGCTCTATGGGGATTTTGAAAATATGGAGCCGTTTAGCGAAAGCTGTACATTGTATCCATCCAGCGGAATTATTCATACGCGACCCGTTGCATTTATCACGTAATGGTATTAGCCATTAGACCGTTTAATCGCTCGATTTGCGACTTTATGGCCCTACACTTTACTTCAATGAGCACACTAACAAACAATTTTCATTTAGGTGTTTTTAAGTAATTATATTTATGTCTTTTGCACACCATTTGACTAAAAAAATAATATGGGTTACCACTGCCATGAAAAACTGTATAAGCTGATAAAAACTGCCGTAAATTAATGTATGAAATCGTTTCTAAGATAACAATTTTCTTAGTTTCGTTGTCAGGTTTTCATGTTGTACATAATTCTCAGGAGTAGGCGATACCAGTGTCCGCTGTCGCCTTGAAATTTGCATCTGCACGATGAGCCGTCCATTGTTCTCTTTTTAATTTAACTAAGTGTCGACACTCGGAAATTTTACTCTATAAAAATAAATCTGTAAGTCAATGTCTGTAAGTACGTGTATAATAATGATCGCATAGTGCTGTCAGCGCGCCATGCGGCTTACAATCCACATGGTGACTTCTGACTACCAACTAAATTAATTTTGAATTTCATTTAACTTCATTACCTTAATGTCAAGATCATAGGGTTGCTTTTTCAATAGCATATACTTTACAGAATGCAAAATAGAGTTAGTTTAGCACGAGCGAATGCAATGTGGGGACTCCTGCTTGTCATTGATTCCCTCGCAACCCTAAAATCACTCTATTCTATCAACCGGACGAGCCGACAGGTTAACTTTTGTTGTATTATAAAAGCCGTGCATTACAGTTCGATTGTTGGCACAAATGTTGGGTATTACAAAGCGTTTTGTGTTTGCCTACGATTATTTCAAGTTGTGATTCATTAGAATTTTCTGTTCGATTTTAATAGTGGAGTCATTTGATTTTTATTTTATTTTTATAGTTTTCTCATTCGATCCCATTTATTTAATATTAATAGGTTGTTTATGAGGATCGTATTAAATACTAAGCAATACACGCTAACAAAGCTTTAAAACGCAAAATAACAAAGCATTGTTAGAATTGAAGTTGGGTTGGCTACAATGGACCACATAGTACCGAGATCCAAAGAATTATTTATTCTAAAAACGTTTGCGCTTACACTGTTTGTTTATACAAAACAAAATACGGCAAAACGAATGTATAAAATATAAACTTTGCTTTCTTTCCTTATGAAGCCGTCTGGAGGGTATTGACTTTTCATATAAACAAAAGAAACGTGAAAATATTTCTTTACGTTAAGTCAATAGAGGTTTTGAGGCATTGCCCTCGAGCTTGTAGCGGGAGGCAAGGGGCGCAGGCTCGAACGGCGTGCCTGGGGACGGGGTACTCTTCTTGATTACAGCACACCCTCCAACCCCCTCCCCCCTCCCGCCTACCCCTGCACCCCGCCGCCCCGACATTACTCCGCCCTGTTGCAATACACATAAGCCTACGCAATGACAGCTACGTATAACTGACACTAAGTTAGATTATAAATGGCGCTGAATAGAGCTCTTACGATTAATGTATTGTTTTAAACTGATAAAATAGTGCATGAAGGAATTTAGGTGAATCATTCAGGGCTAAGTTAATACGAACGTATGAACTAAAAGTATATGCATACATAAAGATAAAAAATCTAAACGTAACATTGCTATAGAGGACAAAAACGACGTTTTAATAAGACTATAACTTCATAAACTCCATTTGTAATGTTTTCTTGCCTGAAATGCACGTATCAAGAACTACAGAGGCTTAAAATCACTAATCAGAACAAGTATGAAATCTGCACCATATCGTGGAAATAGTGAGTGTGTCTGTAGAGTCGCCCCTTAAGGTCGGAGCGCAGGTGGCAAGACTGCCGTGATTGTGAGCATCAAACATGCACGAGACCCGCCCTGTACGCTCGTAAAAATGCATATTGAAGCAGAACGGGCCCCCGCTTTTAATACAGCGCAGTAATGAGCAGCCGAGGTCGGCTATCTCCTTAATTTTCTCTTTACCGGCCCATTCAGGTAAATTGTTGGTCTTTATTAATTGGTCCGGGAAGTCAGGAAGTAAACTCGGTTTAGAATCAATTAGGGGATGACGACAACCCTTATGCTGTTTCAGGGTATATGCAAAGTCTTATGATGACAAAATATAGAGGATTGTATTATTATAACTTATGTTTTTGTGAATATGATAATACATTTAGTATTTTTGGAAATAATTTACGGGTAGATACAAACACCGCATATTACGTTCATGTCGTTAAATACTTCTATATGAAAGCAGTACATCCTACATACTTCCTCCATATTATATGTTCAGTGACGGCATCTTCACGAAGCTCCGTCAAATTCATGCAAAGAGGAATTAAGGTGCGATAAATCAGATAAATAAAAAAATTAGTACTAATGCCTAATCCGAAACCCCAATGAAATATACGGAGTGACTTACGAGTTTATTTCCCTTGTAAAGGGCGATCAATAGAAGTCAAAAAACCTTATAATTTATCGCGAACCCATCATTCCCCTGTGATCCGCCCTACACGCTGCCACAATGTTTTCATACGAAATTATTTAGGGAAATACACTCGTTTAGTTGATATTCATTCATCGTCGTAATTAACTACATATCAACCACTATCAAGATTCAAAAGACATAATACATTTAGAACAAGGTTATTCTTTTTTCGAATATGGAATATTTCATAAAAATAGGGTGAAAAACTTTAATCTCTGCTATAGTAATTTACCAATAACACCTATAATTTGGAATTGTCAGTCTATAATAAACTGTATTGGTTTTCTAGCCTCTCTCATAAACATAAAAATATTTTTATCACTACATAGTATAAAATGCTACATAGTGTTTTGCTACATAGTATAGTATAATAGCTGCCTCCAACAGGTCACTGTGGAAATCATTTGGAGAGGCCTATGTTCAGCAGTGGACTTCCTTTGGCTGATGGATTGGATAGTATAAAACAAAATCGCTTCCCGCTGTCTGCTATCCATATGTATGCTTAGATCTTTGAAACTAAGCAACGGATTTAAATGCGGATTTTTTCAATTGTATTTAAATGTTTTCTGAATGTTTATATTTATAATACATATACATTTTGTCTCAGTTTGTACGAAAAATAAAATGCAGTGTGGAATCAAAAAACATCAGCCCAGGTCCCAGGCCAAGCTAGGACGGGCCGCTAGTTCTGTCAAAAATTATTTAATTTATTATAGCCGCTTAGTAATTGTTGTAATAAAAAAAATGCCAGCTAAACAATTAATTTTAGATCTACGAGTACTTATAATTTAAGAAACAAATATTAAAATTGGGCACAAATTATTTTTATTACTTAAAAAATAAAGCGCAATGTCCTATTCCTTCCATCATACTGTCTAAAAACGAAAACTTTTGCTAAGTTTGTAGTCGCATTTTTACATATTTAATACCCGCTATTATAATACCCATATGGAAATCTCACAACCCTACTTCAAATTGCACAGTCGGTATTTTCTCTGATTGATTAAAACGCTAACAAAGGGCTAAAGATGATCATTGGGAGCTTTGTACAGGGAAGCCCTTTATGTTCACGTAATCAAAGAAACCCTCCATGAAAAATCACCCACAAAATTATAATTTTTCTCAATACTCACCCCTCATATTATTTGAGATAAATAAGAGGTTCGTATGAGCAAGTAAAGATGTATTACGTTAAATTACATTAGTCTTTATTATGGTTTTAGAGTCTGTGAAGATCGACCTACACCCATCTCATAACCAGATACGACATATTTTTTAACAAATATTATTTATTAATAAACATGCCTATGATATCTTGCCTATCGAAAAGTGTTCATGGCTATTTTTAATTTAATTCATTTTGATCAATTTTCTTTCATCACCTTCGCTCTTTTGATAACCGAATGAATTTCATCTCAACTCATAGACTTCAACACAGGATATATGCCTAGGTAGGCTTGCTCGCTTATTTATGATCACGGCTGCCTGGTAAGCTGATGAACAGGTAAGTCAATAGAAGTAACTACACCGATCTGATAAGCAATCCAAATTGGTATTATAGGAAAGATCATTTAATTACAAAATGAATCATATAGGCTTGCTGAATTTTTTTTTTATAAAAAATTGCCATCTCATTAAAACTTTTCGATAGGTAAATTATCATATAACATGCATAATGCATATTTGATAAAAAATATGTCTCGTCTGGTTATCGGCTGGGTAAAGGTCGATTTTCTATGTCTCCTCTAGTGTACTGTACTGTACTGTACCAGCCCATATACGTCCCACTGCAGGACATGAGCCTCCTCTACAATCGAGAATACGATTGAGAGTAGATATAGTAGAGAGTAGATAGAGTAGAGATTGGCCTAGTGCGGATTGGCGGACTTTTACATACCATATAATGCTCCTCTACTACTTTGAAAATATTCGCTTCAAATAATTATTAAAATTAAATAAAAGTATGTTTAAAATAACATCTGTACATCGTAATACCTTTATTTCAGATATATGTACATAAATTACATTATGCTGGCAATGTTAAACATATTTAGGAGCATTTAGGCCTTTCATGCGCTGTTTTGCTCAAAAACAGCACTTTTCGAACCAGTTTTTATCCATCAAAAAAATATTTAAAGGAAAATTTTATTAGTAATAATTTTAGAAAAATATGTCATCTAAAGAGTTATTTGGAGAAAATTTTAGTTTAACATATATTCTGTGAATATTATAAGGATTACTGGACAGAGGTTTTCTTATATTGGCTTCGAATGGCAATTTCGAATCTTGAAATATCTTAAATCACTAAACAATAGAACAAAATAAAAAAAATATCAACAACATTTTCTAAAATTATTACTTATTAATTTTTCTTTTAAATAAAGTTTTGGTGGATAAAAACTGGTTCTTAACGTATTGTTTTTGAGCCGAACAGCTCACGGAAAGCGTAAACGCTCTTAATAACATTAAGTAACGTATTCTTTAAATACCGACTTGGGGTATGTCTATTGTTATTTTATAAATAGTATATGTACGTGGCATAATAAGATAATTGTGATTTTTTAAATTTTGCAATCATAATAAAAACGAAAAAGAAAAATGGAAAATAGATGACCAAAAAGTAGACTAATGCTGTGAAAGATTTTTCTTGACCGCTATATTACCATCATAGTTTTATAATAGTGGTGGTACTCGTAATATTAATTAAAGCTTCAAAAATCACACTCTAATTCAGACTTAATGTGTACTTAAGATAACGTTATTATTCCATAAATATTTCTGCAATGAACACACAGTAGATTTAAAAATCAATGTTAATGTTATCGTTGAAAAGTCAATTCGGTACTTATACGAAAAGTGAGAGTTCTGAGCACGTTGGAGAGTCTCTGTATTGTGCCGACGGAATTCAATATAAAACTTATGATACATACATATGATGTATGGCTGTTATAATTATGTATGGTACCGAAAAATGTATGCGTATGCATTTTGTTCATAAGAGTATATTCATATTATAACTGCACAAAAACTATTCTCGCATGACTTTCTTTTGAGGTCGGCTGTAACATAATTTCAATGAATATTTAAAATGCAGATATATTGCTTATGACTGAGCCCCTCCACCTGATTACAGTCATTTTTTTTAAAGTGATATTGATTAATCGTTTCTAACATAAGAAATACTAACACTGATCTCTCCGTGAAAAGCGATGACTGCTTTGACCGTAGTTGCGTCATGACTAAAATCGATTAAATCAGTAATGTCTTGTGTTTTTGTCATATCAGTCATCATAACAAATCGAAAGAAACCAAAACGAAAAATCACGTATACACCCAATCTATGAGTTTTTGGTCACCGTTTACCGACATAAAAGTATTCATAAATTACACAAAAATAATCTGTATGATAAAAAATAAAATTCGTGTCCTTCTTATCGATATGGTCACTAATATTTTAATTTATACAAAATACTATATGGAGCAAACGTTTTGACGCTCGCGATGTCGGTAAAAATAGTTCGACTGTCACGACTCAAACGTATAATAATAATAACTCTTTATTTAGCACCTGATACAGTACCATAAGTAATTGGTAAGCTAATACTTAAAAATGCTAAAAATCGGCGGTCTTATCGCTAAGAGCGATCTCTTCCAGACAACCGTGCCTAAAGAGGAAACAATAGATAAATATGGACTACTAATACTAATACTACTATACTTCTGTTAATGCCCTTGTCATTTTTATATAAATATTATATAAACATAATATTATCATCGTGGCAGACATTTCCTATTTACCTAGATGCTTGCAGTATGTCACATCATAATAATTATTCCTATACAATTATTTTCTCATTTACGTAAAGAAAAAAATGGTAATGACGTTGATTTACATCTCAATAGTAATTATGCACCAGTTCTTTGTAATTTGTCTTTTCTGTCGACGACGCCTTAACTGTCGAATTGAAGTTAAATAGTCCACAATACAAAAATATGATGAAATGTAATTATACTTTGAAGATACATTCATCAGGAAATAAGGCGTAGAGTATACAGGTTTTAAACATTACGGTGGCGTAAAATATGTCACAATAACAAGACATCTGTGAAAATAACATATTTGAATTCAATACAAATAGGTTTGTTCGTTAATATTTTACTTTTATAAACAAGTAATATTTCATGTAGCTCTAATAAAGCCGCTAATTACAAATATATTTACAGGTCTGGAAATTAAAAGCGATTTAAAAGTGACGGTGTATATGACTATGGTTTCATACATTTTAAAGACCGATCATTTTAGTATAATTATATTATACTAGGGATCGGGCAGCAGCGGTCGAAATTCGATCGTAATTCATCTGTATAATATATACATCTGTATCAGCACATATACGAGTGTACGATTGAAACGGGTTAGGCCATATAGTCCACCACGTTGGCCTTTTACGAACGAACGAACTTTTACATCCCATAAAAATGTATACAAATGGCTATAGTATGCAGGTTTCCTCAAGATGTATTATATATAATATATAATATATAATATATTCACTATTATAGTGCGTGGTGATTGACTATCAATACACACATGACTTCGAAAACTCAGAGGTATCGGCCACTATTGAGCACGAATCTTTTTACAACCGATAATTTAGTTGAAACGGCTGAGACTGTTCCGTGTAATTATTATTATTGACAATCTGTATATTCCGAAATGGCTATGGTTTGTAATGTAAGGTGGGCAGAGGTAACAGTAAGTCGAGGGGTGATCGCCCGACAGATGTCGCCCCCCGCAGCGCGGATGATGAGCACCAGCCCCAAACAATACCATGACGGCCATAAACCCTGTTGTCTTTAATTGTTTCCAATGCTACGATAGCTACCAACAATTATTTTATCAAAATAATACACAATTATATGATACCGATAGATACTTACGACCTCAATCATAGACAGTTTTAAAATCTGCTTTAATTATCGAATTTTTTGTTTAGCTCAAACTGAATTCAAAAGTCGTTCGATAGGGAAAACCATTTGATAACTAAAATAGGTTTTAAAACTGACTATGAATAAGGCCGTTATGATGTGAAAGCCATTAATTTTAATGCCATAGTTGATAGCAGTTAAAATAAAATGTTAGATAATATAATAAATATGTATATATTTTATTATATTATTTATTATATTATCTAGGAGCGTCATATGTGGTTGTTGGGTATACACCCAACAACCACATATGACGCTCCTATAATAAGACCTTGTAACAAGATCAAGTCTGATGTCGTGACTATCAGAAACTAAGACAGACTTTTCGGTCTTACAAACACTCAAACCTGAGAGAAATATAGAAGTACATACAGTTTGATATTATCTTTCAATTGTTTGTTTCCCTTTTTTATTTCTGCGCCAATCAAAATATTCTATATTGTTTGTAAATAACTTGAAACCTATTATTAGCCTTAATTTTGTGCAAGTAATATAATATGTAACACATAATTGTAACGCCGTTGCTTTCTTGATAATAAATAAAACTGCCTAATATTGATCGAAAGTCTAAGGCAGGGGTGGCGAACCTTTATCAACGTGGCATTTTTATAAAGAAATGTTTTTAAGGCCACAGAGGTGCCTTCAAATAACTTTAATTAGATAAATTTACTTGACAAGTAGATTTTTTTTATTAGTGCATAATGAATTGTGTAATCTGTAGCGTGCCCAAAACATTATGACGCAAACCGTTGGTTCGCCATCCCTGGCCTAGGATTTCGATCAATCTTAGGCAGTTTTATTTATTATCAAGAAACCAACGGCGCGGCGTTACAATTATGAGTTACATATTATAGTTCTTGCACAAAATTAAGGCGATCTACGTCAGAGGCAGACTGACATAATTATGTAAAACTGAGAGTTGCACATACTACGGTCTCGCTGGACGATGCTTTATTCAAATTGCAATACACTTAACGTAAGGAGCATTTTATAACAATAATTTAAAATAAAGCACTCAAATAAATGCAAATCCAGCCCATGAGGATTGTACCTTGCTTTACAATTGCAGTCACTTAAAAATCTTCCAAATAAAGTAAAGGAGACATTTAAATCATTACGGTAGGACTGTGAAAGTTGACAACATAAAAAAAGCGTAAAATATGAATCCGGACACTTGCCGCGTCAAACCGGATGCGACCGATTCGCCGCGCACGCGCCCGCACGTGACCACTTCCGGTCCTAATGCGATAACATAATAGGAGACATCGCCAAACTCTTCCAGCATTTAGTGGTACTATTTTTTAAACATCATACTCGGACGTTTTTCACACGAAATTAATTAATTGTTGCATTTTCCCATGGTTTTATGAAATATGGATGTCACTTTATATGTGAGTTTTTTTTAAACAACTAAATTCTATTTAACATAAAATAATACCCCATTGAGAAAAAAATACAAAAGAAACGAAATACGAGTGTAGGTAATGGACATCAATCATGTATCGCTGTGTGGCGAAATTTAAAATTACAACTAAAATTATAAATATATCTATTTAACGTTTTGAGGTTTTATTTTATTGCGATGAATGGCGAGACGATCATGCCATTCGTCTGATGGTAAGCGATACGACCGCTCATGGACAGTAGCAACACCAAACAACACTAATGAATAACAATGTAATGCTTGGTATTCCACTGCGCTCGCCATCCTGAGATATAAAATCTTAAGTCTCATTATGTCCATTAGTTACTTTAGCATTAATGTCTATCAAACCGAAACACAACAATGCATTTACACTGCTGTAAATATTGCTGGGATATTTTTACTAATTTAAACAACAAGCGTTAATGCTCGTAATCTATGTATAACCATGTCCAATGTAATAAAATGAGAAAAGATAAAAACTATCTTTATTATTTTGACAACAGCACTTTCGGCGATATAAAACGTAAGTAGATGACATATACGAGTATAATGTTTTCATAACAAGCCGTCGGCACTACTACGAGTATAGATTGAGAAGCATGTAACTTGTAAGTCACTTGAATTGAACATATAATAAGTAACTTGATTGGATAGCAATTCTCACTTCAAAGATTACATTGTGACAAGCTCCGTGGCGCAGTTGCTCAGACGCCGGCTGTGAAACGAGAGGCCGTGGGTTCGATCCCCGCACCGACACAAATGTTTGTGTAGACCACAAGTATTTGTGTCGGGTCTGGGTGTTTGTGAGACCGAAAAGTCTGTCGTAGTTCCTGATACCCGCGAAGCAAGACTTAATCTTAGGGGTCAGGACTATGTATGTGACTGTTGGGTGTATTATGTATATTTAAAAGAACTGCTAACAGAGCAACTGCCAACCCGCATTAGGCCAGCGTGGTGGACTATATGGCCTAACCACTCTCAATCGTACTCTCGATTGTAGAGGAGGCCCGTGCCCTGCAGTGGGTCGTATATGGGCTGATACAATACAAATAACAAAGCAATACACAAAAAAGACTAAACTACTTATAAGAGAATTTCAAATGTCACATTGCGTGTAAGAGCTTAATTATTGGAGTATTGATCGCGTACCAACATTGAGAACTATTTCAGAAACCACATACCCAGGATCAAGATACAAACTTCCTATAGCACTGTGAGAAGTAAGAACTACGGTAGAGTATATAACAACACTTGGTACTAAGCCTTAAACAGCTTAGAATATTTTCGATATTAGATAGAGACAAATTAATATAAAGTACATTAATTAGAATACAGTATCCACCGACTACAGAAGGTTATCCTCGCTGGTCAACATAATTGTGCGATTTCAGTCAAAACCGTATAAACTCAGGCTGTACACGGACCAAGACGGATATAAATTATATTTTTCTTTAAAATATAAATTAATTTATGAATATTTGAGATGGCCCACCTGATATAACATCGAAACTAAATATGCATAACGTTGCGTATCGTATATCATGTTATTATAAAATGTCCTTGAACAGCTTTCACTACGTTTTCCTTAACAAATTTACGTCACGGTACCCCTTGTCGTCTCTGTTTTATCCATCTTATGGTTGGTCGTCTGGACGAAATCGCCTCGAGCTATAAGACGGCGTGTACTCTTTTCTGTTTTGTTATATTTTGTTTACATTGTTTTTTATCATTGGTGTACAATAATTTTTAAATAAATAAATAATAATTTGAGTTCCAACTAGCTCACATAATAACGAATGGAATATAGTTATCAATAAAGAGACACCCTAACACACAACAGAAAAAATAGTATGTGTTATGAGCCGGTCAGGTCTCCTCAAATGATAAATATCAAATTTCGTTTTACATTGTAAACAATATACCAAAGTCTAGCTTTAGCCAGTCCTTGGTATATTATGTTGAAGACATACTAATTAAAAAAATAAAAAATATAAAAAAGTGTTTATTGCCTTCAAATTAACAAATAATACAACTTAAAGCATGATATTAGCGAAAGACAAATGGAAATGACTCAGCATATGCTGACCGAAACTGGAGTATAGATCAGCGCTGGTTGCAGGTGTCATACCCCTATGCTCTCTATGGTCTTGTGCGGGTGTTAGTGAAATTACTGGCGTTATCGCAATAGAAAACTTCAATTAACAAAAAAAACGTACTAACATACATACCAAACAAAAGGTGTTTTTTTTTTTCAAAATAATCGGGTACGATTCCTCTCTAGGCACATTGATTTATCAAAAAATAAAGTATACAGTTTTTGTTTACATCAAAATCGGGCTTGTGACTCCTTTTATCGTTTTCGCTATATCTCATAGTTTTTGGATTTGGCTATTCACGCCCATTTCAAAAATTCATCCTGCATATTCAGCCTATCGCCGCTCACTGCTGGACGTAGTAAGCGCCAACCATCCCGGTCTTGAGCAGCTCAAGACTCAAGTCTCAAGATATCCTAAACACTACATAAATATAATAAGAGATAACGTCTCAAAATAGGCCTCTTAATATTTTATGTAAATACAAAAGCTACTTATGCAATATATTATATTATCAAAATAGTACTAAAACTAATTCTGAATAAAAATCAGTTTCTTAGTAACTACAAGTTACTGATAAAATATCGTATACTTAATTTGTTTCAAGAAACTATTGTTAAAAATCGTGTTGTGTCTTTTATTATAAATATATTTTAAACTTATTTATTTTGATATTTAAATAAATGGATAATCATACTGATCTTTCACAAATCACAATTTATTATTATCGTACAATAAATGTTTCTTTACGTGTCATTTAATAATCATATTGTAATTAATTTTACTTCTCTAAAGATGCCGCGCCGTCGGATACCGTCGATATATTATCAAACCAGACCTTAGAAATGATTGCGTACTTCATATTTTTAAATACTAATGTTATGAATTATTTCGGCACGTAACAGAAGTATAATATACTTTCTACCCTTGTTAAAAAATACAAAAGCCAGTTAGTAATACATATATTGTAATATTGTTGGTTTTAAGGAGGTAAAGACGCAAAAGCTACTTAATCGATTCTTAATTAATTGTATTGAAATCATCTTTTTAGTCCACGGTTTCCAATCTAAGTTTGAAACGAGAAACTGCAAACAGTTCAATATTTTAAATGAATCATTAAAGTGGTATTGTTTGCTGTTGTCTGGTGTTAAAATCAACAAGCAGGTCCTCGTCCTGCCATACGTGGCGCGGTGAAGAGCACTTAACTTAATTATACGAGGCCGTGTGCCGTGCGTGGGTTTTAATCCACAAAACGCTATGGTGGCCGCCCCATCGTCAGCCCCACAGTCGTACGCTCTACCAAGCCCCGACACGTGCCACGTAATTGTAGCTTTCCATATAAAAGTCATCACTACAAAGCCATCGAACGCCTTTTAGAACTATAGACCTATTGAACGTACTATTAAAAAGAAATCGTAATAAGGCAGAAGCAATCGTCGGCAGCTGTGTCAGGAATACGATCATGGTTACCTTCAAGCGCTTTATTTCTGGCTAACAGCGCGAGCAGCACGTCCGGCGGGGGAGGGTCGAGCTGGTGCATGGTGTCCAGCGCAACATCCATAGGCGGCTCGCGTCTCTGATCGCACTCCGGTACCACGTCACCGTATCCTGTTTCCATGGATTCAACACTACGTCCGAAAAGCACTCTGTAAACATTCAGCTGTAAATTCACGAGTTAGCATGCCGCGCCGAGCACGTAAACAAAAGCGGCACGCGAACACCTGTACATAGGTCCAGAGCGGCGTTAACCGGGAGCGAGTGCAACGGGCGCGCGGACGTCGCGACGTGGCTGAAGCCGGGCCCACGTGGCGGCGCCGCCCACCACCGCCCCTCGACGCCGCTCGCTCGCCGCGCGCCGCCCTCCTGCCTCCCATTGAGAAGTCATTTTTTTACCCCCTGAATCTGATAAACCCTGGGGCACGCGGGGTGGCGCGGCGCGGCGCGGCGGAGACCAGAGGGGCTCCCCCGCCCCGAACTAATTTGCCAGAGTCGTACGACACACCCCGGGTACTTACATCCATCTACAATATTACTCTAGCACGTTATCCCGTTCGCGGGAGCACTTTATTTCTAGTCATCTAGCATCGCTTTGAAGAAAGGAAATTTTGAGATTATAACAATATTATCACATTTTTATATAATTGTCTCAATTTGTATAAAGTTATGAAAAACAATAAAATCTCGGGCGACATAATCGCATTAGCGACCTTTTCTATATGAATAAAAAAACAATAAAATCTCTTTACCATCTAATACAATTAGATCTCCTTAAGCCATAATCGACTATTTCCTTTTAAAGTGCCAAGCATTGACGTTAATCTGTTAGGTTATCAATGTTATGACAATTTTTTTTCAGGTCCATTTAAATGTGAAATATGTGTGATTTATACAATCCCGATAATGTATTTAAAAATTTTAAAGTTGTAGAGTTTCCCATATCTTACGTCGGACTTTCAACAACACAGGATTTGGATGTTGAAGTCGATCTTAACACTAGTGCTTACCTCAAAACCATGCACGATGGCTCCTTGATAGTAAGTAAATGCCTCAACCTACCTTGCTATTTACATGAAAATTACAATAAATCCATACGTTCGTTTTCAGACACCGAAATATGCTCGGGAAACATCCGCATCCCATAGAGCATTTAATATCACACAAATTAATAACCATGTGGTGCAAATAACATTTAATCCTAAAACAGAATGTATTTCAAGAGCAAAACGAAAGAAACACTCGGATAACAGATTTGTGTTTGATTTGCGTCTAATAAAAGTGGACGGCTCGAGGTGTTGTAACAATGAACTGCACTCTGAAATTGGGAGATATTACATTAGCGGACAATTCGAATACTGTAAAATAAATCATTCTCCCAGAATAATAGACTTCGGTGATGTAATTATGAATACTATGGTAAAAAAATATTTACGCATACGAAATGAATCTAGCGTGATTGCAGCAAAAGTGCAATATATGAGAATACCCGGATTCGAAGTTACTCCACAAAAATTCACAATTTTTCCAAACTCTTCTAAAAGAGTATGTATTTCGGTAAAACCTAATTGCTTAAAAGTAGGGAATAAATTGCTGTTTAAAATTTCAAACCCCCATAGTGACTTTGAAGAAATCGAAAATGATTGTAACTTTATTGATTATCATATTTCTACTCAATTAAACGTTATAATACTTACAAAACTTAAAGAACTGAATATAGAATCAATGCATAAATTAATTGAATACGAAAAGAAATATACATACGTTGATGAAGAAATAGATATTCACAAAAGAAGAAAACATGCAGCACATCAACATTTACAAGTTTGCAAATCAACATGTGCAAAGATTCCTATAAAGGAAATTTTTAGTACAAAAAAAGAAAAATGTCACTCAGACGCACAAATGCAAAATCAAAGAGCACCAGAGGACTTTTGTAAAAAAATTCGTCAGGCACTCAGTACTTATGATCTATTTGATATTTCTTTTCTTCCGTTTTCTGTAAACTTTGGCAGAGTAGGGCTGTTTACCTACGGTGAACATGAATTGGTAATAAGAAATAACACGCAACTTGATATAACAATTCAGTTGTTGAAAGATGAATGTGTTTTATATACAGACAATAAATTAGCAACTGCAAAAATAAAAGTTAAGTGTTCAGCTGAAGTCAAGGTTAATATGTTTTGTTTGGGTTTTGTTGAAGGATTTTATAGAGGAACTTTCGAATACATCATAGAAAACAAATTTTATAAAAAACACCCATACTCTCTTCATGTTGGAACTCCCACATTAATGATACAAGACAAAAGCTTGAAATTCGGCATGGTTACGACTGAAAGTTTCATCACGTCCGTTCCAGTAAGGATATATAACTACTTCAATATTACCGTAGACTTCAAATGGGAAGAAACGCAATCAGATATACCGTTTGAAATAATTCCTAATTCTGGAACTATACCGAAACACGGATGTAAAATTTGTGATGTTTTGTATATTTGCAAACATACCAAAACAAAGGTGCATGAAGTCGACTTTGTATCAGCGAGTAAAACTACCAAAATTGTTCCAATCGAACTCAACATAATCACTCGTAAACTTTCAATTAAATTTTTACAACAAGCTGTTATATTTAAAGACATTGCTCTTAATTTGGATACCGTAGAGAGAGTGAAGCTGGAAAATTCTTCAAGAGAGATAGCTTTGTTCCATGTAGTGGAACCTCTCATACCAGGTTTCAAAATAGAACCAATGAGTGGCACAATACGCCCAAAAATGATAATAACCTTCCAAATAATTGTAAAAATTTCTTGCGTATTGGAGTTCGCCTTTGATGTTTGTTTAAAGATAAACAATAAAGAAAATGTTGTGCTACCTGTAAGCGGCAACGTGATTGAGCCCAAACTAACAATACATCCTAAAAATATTTATATGGCACGAATACCGTGCTCGATGATTACATATGTCCCTGTTACATTTCAAAATATTAGTACATTGAGAACCGAGGTCGATGTACTCAATACAAAAGATGAGAATATTTTTGAGGTGTACATAGCACAAGGAAATGAAAAGCAAAGAATTTTTCACTTTTGTGTTGATGGAGGACAATCAAAGACCGTTTTTATAAAAGTTTGTGATATATTTCGCCGGGAGTACGAAATGTATATTCCGTTTCGAATAAACGGATTATTAGGGCCACCAGATAACAACTCTTGGTCCACAGAATTACAACATTATATTGGCGAATATGAACAGTGAGTGACTTAAAATATTCCTATATGTTATTTTTTTCACACTTTAGCCAAGCCCTGCGATTTCCACTTAATACAGTTTCAGTTTACAGAAAATATTTAATTTTTTTAAGAAAATAATAACATATTAGTAATTTCAGGTGTTATGAGAATAATTCTAAAGTTAAACTAAAAACAGTAAATAAAGATATAAGTTACTGTCGCATAAGTGGGGTCATCACCGTGCCATGGATAATATTTTCTGTAAATAAGTTTGAAATGGAGTACTTGCCACACAAAAGCAATACAATAGAATTTACTATGACTAATGTATCAAAATATTACCTCTACATAACCATAATGACTTCAAAGTTGGCTCCAAACTTCTCACTAAACTTGAAAACTGAGGACAATCAGTCAATAATAAATGAAACCCAAATCAAATTTGAGTTAGATCGAAGAAAAGAAGCATTATTTTCTTTAAAATTTCATCCTAAAAGTCACGGAAAATTTGTTTCGACAGCCTTGATGTTCCTCGATAAACAGATGACAATACCTTATTATAACTTAACTTTCTTCGGAAAGAGGCAAACTCCTGTAATGGTTCCCAGCACGACCCGAATAATATTTCCACCGTGTTACGTTGGAACCGAAGTTAGTCGGATAATTACAGTCAAGATGGAAGACGAATCTGACATGGATTCTTTTCGATGTGTGTCAAAGGAGGAAACTAATTTATCAGTAAAATTTATAGATTTTGAAGTTATGGAAGTAGAAGAGGCAATACACACTGTATTGACAGTAGAAGTTAAAGTCTGTAGCCAAGTCTCATATGCGCGAAATTTGACATTGAGTTTTCACCATGAATGCGGTTCCGGATGTGAAGTAGAAGTACACTTTTGCTTCACATATTGTGCGTTAACTTTACACGCCAACCCTTTCGTTAAACCAGTTGACAACCCTTATCCCTATTTTCCATTAAGCTCTCAAAGTGCGCTTTACGAATACATGGAGGGATGCTCAACATTTTTGGAGAAATGGATGTTTCAGCAAGGATTTCGCAGAGATTTATATCCTGTTATTCCTGACACTTTCCACGCTATATCATCTGCTATATCATCACAGCCGAGTGGAACAAAAACAAAAGGGATTAACGTTTCGTTTTTAAATTTTGTCCGACGGATCGCGGGACCCCTAATGAAACACATACGTAAAATTTCGTACGTAGAATTTATATTTTACTGCTGTTCTGATACACAATTAAAGACTAAACATTATTTACTTATATTACATTTATTTTACAGAGTTCACGGAGTAGACGAATCTTTTAAATGCGTAAAAGAAATCCATGACACTTATAGGGAAATTATAAATTTATTAAAATGTCGCGGCGCCGATTTATGGATATTGAAAGCAAGATTTCTTCTGAGCTATGAACAATTTGTGATATACTCAGATAATGTTACTCCAAAATGTAACGCTGATATTTTATTAACACAAGAATTGCTGGCTGATATTAAATTATTTAACCGTTTAAATAAACAAAGTTGGATTGATTTTATTTTACAAAGCTACAAAGTTTTTGTTATGGACAGTTGTTTCTTTGATTGTGTTTGTGTGAGTTCCGAGCCCAGGGACATCATCAAGGTAATCGTCGATTGGTATAACGAGCAGATAGTCACACAACACAATAAGCTACGTGGGAAAGATAAACCCGTGAAAGTTATTACTAACATTACAACGGACCTGTCCGACGGCATTGCTATCGCATCTGCAATTATAAACTATTGTCCGTTCTTGGAAGAACACTTCTCCATATTTTGCGAAATCGAAGCGAACTGTAAAGAAGAGGGAATCATTAATAATGCATGTCTAAATATTGAAGCAATGAACCAGCTCAGACTATATTTTCCACTGATGAGTAAAGATTTCTTACATCCAAACTTTTTGCAAATGTTGTTTTTATCCATTCACCTTTTCGTAACGTTACCTATGTTCAAACCGAAAGACACTATAAAATTCAACCCTCCTTTATTAAGAAGTTCTACGCGCCAAGTAGCTATTTGTCCATCGAGCCAAGAATCTTTAATATTCAATTACATGACCCTTAATACTAATGGCAATAATTTTATGGTAGAAAAATCAGCATCTGGTGACAATGGAAAGAAAATGTTTTT
The DNA here is from genome assembly GCA_033459515.1 of Theretra japonica. Classification (NCBI taxonomy): domain Eukaryota; kingdom Metazoa; phylum Arthropoda; class Insecta; order Lepidoptera; family Sphingidae; genus Theretra; species Theretra japonica. The sequence continues at coordinate 9,274,092 of CM065930.1, forward strand.
AAGCGTGAAGTATGTAGCCAACTTTGTTGCCGAAGAAAGTTGTATCCTTCTTGTGCACGGATACAATAAAACGAGAATCTTTGATACGTACATTGTTTTTTTACTTAGCGGTCAGGTTGGTGTATTAAACCCTTTGAGGAAATGTAAGGTGACTGGCCCGCTTTACCGGCCTAATAAAGTGGATGTGCTAGTATCATCGCCATTCGCCTCCACTGCCACTTTCAAAATATGTGTAAGTGACAATGAGCCGACTGTTCCGGTAGTGTTTGAAGAGTCGACGACGCGAAAGTTTTTTGTAAGACGATTAAATATAATCGACAAGGAAATAACTTTAACTGGTTTGCCAAAGGAGAGCGGGCAAGAAGTCCAAGAGCACAAGCTGTACCTGCAACTGATTTGTCTCAGCACTCAAGTTGGTAACACTTGGCTATGGTTTAGAAGTGCTATTGGAGAATTTTTTATCCGGGTGACTACGCAGCCTCGTTGGGATTTGGCAATAGATACTCTTCAGGCTAAAGTTCAGACCTGGCCAATAGACCCCTGCAGCTGCGGCGAGGCTTGTGAATGTTACAGGACAACTATATTGATGATCCCGCATCGTAACGAGCTGATGCTGAAGTCCTTACGTTATGCTCTAATCGAAAATGCTTCTGATATTATGATGGAAATATTTGATCAATTAATAGGTAATTATAAATACAAATATGTTGTATGCAAACACTCTTCAAACTACGTGTATATTTAATCACACTCGATTTTACCCGCAACTCCGTTTGCTTGGATAGCTTTATAAAAAAATCCCATCCCATCGCGTGCAGTTTTATCTCGCCTTGTCCCGTCTCATTATCACTCAAGACATATATGTAATCCAGTCCCATCACATCCATTTGAGTACAAAAAACTAACAAATATATCGGAATTCCTCCTTCATCCTACGAGAACACTACACTTTTCGGGATATAAAGTCTAAGTGTTAATCCAGTTAGTCAGCTATCTCCATACCAAATTTCATCGAAATCCATTAAGCCGTTTCTGAGTTCATCGTGCACAACCGCACAGACAAAAAATATAAAAATCAATGTTCTATTACGTTAACATAGTCCTGCCATATTAGTTTTACTCATTTATCTTCCATGTACAGACATCGATCTGTTACAAATTTATTGTATGCATAGACTATTGGAGTGTCCTAACTTCATTGAGGTAATTTTCCATATAACCAAGAAATATTATTTCTATTTACTTAAGGTCATTATTGTTTTCAGAGACAACAACGGGCAAGATTATCCTGGGGATGCTGCTAACGGAAGGTGGGACCAACATGGCGGATGTTCAACATATTCTTCGGAGCGAGACGACATTCCGCATCACTTCAAGAGCCCTGTTGCCGCGGCTCGACCACGTCATGCTCTACCAACACAGCGGAGCTATTCTACCACTGCCAGTGACAATACCAGCCAACGATAAGTCCGAAAAATATTCTGTCACATTCACCTCCGATTGCGGAATGGATATACGCACATATAGAATCATATTTATAGAAAATGGTGAGGCTATATCGAATTGTTTTTAATTTGGCTCTAAATTTAAATGTTTTTTTCTTCTGCTTTGATTTTAGTAGAGTTTTAATTATTTATAGTTTTAGTAAAAATATTTTTTCCTCGTTTATTTTATTTGTTTTGTTCGTAACTTGTTTTATACCCTAGTTCTGTTCTGTGAGCATATTTGTAATATTCAATTTGTATGTCGTTAATTAAACTGGAATTACGAAATACATATTTCATTTATAATCATTAATGCCGTCGACATCAACGTTGTTGTCGATGATACTTGTTGAGATTTATGATTAGTTGTCAATTGTCGTCGGTTTAACGCCCATGCGACTTACAAACTCTCAAAACCATTGGTTTCCGAATGTTCTCGAAATCCTACTTCCATCGCAAAAACAACGAAAATACACCAAAAAATGACAAGAGTTGAAAATGAGAATATTAAATAGTAAATACTTAAATTAAATTGTATTGTTTAAGAAATAAACTACTTATTATGTTCTTATGACAAATAACAGGTGTTTTAAATCAAAAGCAACGGCATGTCACTCATGTTACGTATGAACATTTTGCCAAATAAAATTATAAAGAATTAAAACCGACTTACAAAAAAACAGTAAGAAGTAAAAAATAATACGTATTTCACTGTACTTGTACACGTTGACTAATTTGCTTATTGACTTGACTAGCCAACAAATCAAAATACATGCGTAACATATTGAAGGCGGGCCGCGAAGTGCCAAACTTAAATTTTACTTTGTAGTGGTTTTTATTATTTTTTGCAGTTTTTCATTTTTTATATTTTTTTTATTTATTTGTGTCTTTTTAATGTTGTTATGAATTTAAATGACGAGGAGGTGGTCACACAAGGAAAACAACAATATTTTCTTTCTGAAGAAAAGTAATCATTAAAATCAGTTCAAAGCGGTCGAAGATATTGATTATTTACGTATATATTAGTTTTCTCAACACCCCCTTTATCCGAACCCCTTTTACTCCCCCCACTTTAACTCTTATATTAAACCTAATGCCAAAGGAATTATTGGAATCCTACTTAATTTAGACGAGTTTTATTCTCGAGGTCTGAACATATTCCTCAGATGACCTGATATCCTTCCTTGACCATTTTTTTATGGGACCACCTGTGTAGTATACGCTTTCAAACAAAATAATTTTCCAAATCGGTTTAGGCGTCTGCGAGTAATCGGTGAACATGCATAAAAAAAGATTCCGACAAATTGTGAACCTCCTCTTTTTTTGAAGTCGGTTAATAAAATAAAAACATACCCCGTGCCAAATTATTTCTCCATTCTCCTCCTTAGAAAATATGAAGTAATCTCAAATGGGGTTATTCACCAAAACTGCATTGTAAATTATTAAAACAATAGCCATTACCACTACAAGATGTCAAGCAACAATTCCTTATATATGTATGTACCTAGATGTTTGAAATGAGAAGTTCGGTAGCGGAAGCTGTACGTAGCTGATCAGCGATGAATGCCGCGATGTCGCTGATAGCCACGCCCGCGCCGCCTCGGCAGCTACCTTGACCGACCCGTTGAGCCGTGTCCGCTGTCTATTCACCGGACATCACACATGACCCAACCTTCAATAATGATTTTTTCTGACTAGATAAGTGACTACGCTTATGATGTACAGACCCGTAAAGTGACGACATTAGTCTCTCGCCGTTCGATACCTATCATGGTAGCTTGTTCAATTGTTTCATCGTGTCTGCATAAGTAAGCTGAGATTATAAATACAAAACACTTTTGGATATATTTCTTGCACATTACGACACTTTGAAATAGCAGAAACTATCACAGTTCAAACTTCATTTTAATTATTAATCAAGGTTATGATTTATTTACAAATGTGTAAAATGTTTTAAAATGCAAATGCGATGTAAATATATTCTTTCTGGCAAAAAATACAAATAGACTCAAAGTGTACACAAATATATATAAACGATATAGGCAGAATTGTTTTTTTATTAAACCTGCGTAGGCAGACGAGCTGGCAACCCGTGTGATGCTAAGCGGCCACAGCCTCGCACACTCTTTGACTATACCAGGGACACAATCAACTGGAAGCACTTTGGCGTATTCATTTCGAATTCCCAATGTGTGTCTAAAATGCAGATGTAGACCAACATGGGGTTTTTAACTGGTAAGAGGCCGGCTTGTCCAGTCTACCTAAAGTAGAATAATTCCAGCCGCTGCCTACTATGTGGTAATATTTTGCATTTACGGGTCATTTACTGTTTTTAGCAGAAAACTGATACACCGAATCTTATATTCAGTAAAGGGCCCGCAAGGCATAATAATATTCAATATTGTATGATGTTATGTAATTTATGTCTGACCCGGCAATTCGTTTCGGTCCTGTCATTACTTAGAAGTATGCGCGCAAATGCAATCACGGCGATCATGCCGCGTATGATTCAAGGGATACTCGTCTCTGGCGGCCTATTTAAATTTAAATAAAAAATAAAACAGACACTTATAAAATATTACACGTGATCTTAAATTAATATACCAAACCACGGAAATCCACTTAATAATTTTGGCGCTTATTTTGTGATTTAGAAGTTAGATATCAAAACGACGTGAGCAAAGCTGACAGTAATAGCTAGCATACGAAATTTCGGCATGTTGCGAATGCGTTTTCAATTCATTTTCCAAGTTCCTAAACTCTCTTAGTCATCGAGCACCCACATACAAAAAATATCAGGCGTATTATAAAACCTCGATAACAATTGTACAATGTAAATATAGTACCTAGTACAATAGACGTAAGTCCGGAAATTCTGACATTCTAAGAAACAATTAGGCAATTATATAAACTGCTCTACAATATATTTGAAAGTTTGTATAAGTGACAAAAAATAAATCAAACTTATGTACACAAAAGGACAAATAATTGCGTTTTGATACGGTCACATAAAAGACTAAATAATCAATTTATGTGGCGGAACCGATAGTACTCTAGAATCTACGCCGTACCTGACTATTGTAGTTAAAAAATTCTTAAGCGTATTAGAACCGTTAAAATGTAACGATAACAGCCTCTATGTGTCCTATTGTTGTACTTATGCATCCTACAGAATATGAAAACTTAGAATCCTAGCAAAGTGATATACATATGTCTTGGGGTCTTTGCCCCAAAAACAGCAGAATGTATATTTAAAAAAGATAATATCTCAAATTTAAACGCCTCGTCCTTACTCTAAGCAACTTATAAACCCTCAACAAGAGAGACATTTATTTAAAAATTAGCATACTGTTACAATTGACCAAACAACAAACAAAAAAGCTAAATAAAAGCAGAAACAACGTAATGGATTTTAAATATTTGATTATTTCAAAGACAAATATCTAATTAGAGGTATTTTATGCATCTTATTACTTTATAAAGTAAACATTTAACCGGACCTGTAATAATATGACGTATATTAACGACTAAATAATTTGAAACTATTTATGAAACGACAAATAAATACATTAGGCTTGCAAGGACATTTGGCTTCTACGCTGTTACTGAGACTTCATATCATATAATTATAACTTTTATAATATCCTATTAGACTCCCGACCTCTTTAATAAGTCACTATAGGTAACCAAATATATTGCGACCATATTTGGTCATTCAAATTCCTAAAGATAGTTACGCCATAAACATTTTTTCAATAGCATAAAAAAGTTTTGTAAGTTAGTTGTAAAAAATTTCACCCATATTATCAAAAACATTAATATCAATCTCTAAGTGTGAACTTACGGCCTTATTCATAGACAGTTTTAAAACCTATTTTAATTATCGAATGTTTTGTCTTTTTCGCTCAAACTGAATTCAAAAGTCGTTCGAAAGGGACTAATTAATTTTTGAATTTACTGAACTAAGGTAACCGAAAAAATATTTAATGATCAAGGAATTAATTTTAATAAAACTTTACATTGTCCTTCACCTATTTAATTCATACGTCAAACCGATAAGGAAGAAAACAATGCACGTTTCGCAATATATGTGATCAATTATATAGACAAAATTTAATTCCGTGCTCGCAAACCTAAACCAAGTAGATATGATGCCAATCTACAAATATTATCAATAAGATAAGTACAATAACCGCGATAATCGTGATCAAAGTATGCAAGTGAGTTGTAAAGTGTGACGAATTGACGATAGAAATCTGGCGCAGAGGCATATTTAATTCACCCAATAAAATCCTAAAATGCAAGGAAATAACTCGATCACGATTTATGACACACGTTACTTTTAATTACAAACAACGAAATATACTTTGCCGTGTAATAATGATTCCGCTTGAATGTTTTATAAACATATTTTTAGTTTTATAAATATCTGTTATAAAATAGCCGATAACAAATACACGTGTATCGGCAAATGTACGATCGTAGTCACGATCTTCACCAACAAGATATCTACTTTTAAACATGGGACGCTCTCAAAGATTTTCGCAGCCCTCTATTGAAAGTGTCACTGTGTTCTAATGATTAGTATTCAAAAACATAAATATTACCGTGTTAAATTCGACTCCGTAAACAATATTTGATTTGGAACTGTGTAATCATTGCTACTGTTAATTAATTGATCAAAAATATTAATGTCGAAGGCACACTAAAAAAACTGTTTGTATTTACCAAGTTAGCAACGATATTAGCAAATTGTTTGTTGATAATTTATTTTAAGCTTATGAGATTTTTTATAACGTAAAAAGTAATCAAACATGTGCGAAAAGATCCTATCCTGTGTAAATTGACGACACTTATTTAGACTCCATCATAGATATTAGATTTTATGTTAAGATCATATTTTTATCAACTCCTCCTATACCATTGTTAAGACACCGTTATATAATTCTGATTAATGGAATATATTCATCATAAAACCAGAGGAGGTGCAGTGTGGCACGTCGAACACCGTCCTGACGGCTCTTATAATTAGCGTGCGAACGACTCGCGCGCCGTAGAAAGCTGGCCTGCGCCTATAAATCCGCCTCTCGCCAGTTCTTACCTCCATTGTCTTATAGATCGTCCTCTTAACTTCTAGTGTGCCCTTCCCTTTGCTCCTGGCTTTTGCCTATCAATTATTACATTTGTATTATGTTTCACTGGAATATTCAATTACTCAATATTTAATCGCTAGTGCTGAGATTTGTGTCTATAGTGCGATATGGATGCCCAACAGTTCAGGGAGTTCGGGAAAGAGGTGATAGACCTGCTCGCTGATTACGTCGAAAACATAAGAGACCGGTAAGTCGAGTTATTTTTGTTTTGTATAAATATTATCGGGCCTTCGCCTACACCTTGGACGATGTTTTTGAACTTACTACAAAAGTTAATGCGTTTACAAACAGACTCGATCATTATTAGATGCATAAATAAAATTATTATTAACAATTCTTATAATACGTGCAAAAACGCAAACATCAATACTGAGAAATAGTGTCATTTTTTGCTTTTACAACATTTACTTAATTCATGAATAAAACTGATAAAGAAATTATAATTACAAAGTTACCTTAAACTCTAATGCATATTTATTCCGCATCGTACAAATTTATAGGATTTTTTTTCCTTGTGATTCTGCTTTAGCCATAATATTAATTATCATCAAATCGTTAAGCATATTTGCATTGTGCTGAGTTTCTAACGGGTTAAATACCTGATTATGTAAAAATCTTCCAACACGAAACCTTCCGTCAATTATGCTGTTATTAAACTGATTACGACATAGTCACGAAGTACGGCCTCACCGATGGGATTCAGTCATTAAACGTTATTTTCCTTCCATTGTTCAACGAATGCTTTATAAAACAAACATAAACAAATTGTATTCATTCATAACTTTTATTGTTAAGTTAGAAGTTAGTTAGTTAGAAGTTACGTAAGGGATACTAGACAATTACTAGCTTGGGCAACTGACATTATTAGCTAAAATGGGACCTAATCAACTGTTAGCGAAAGCTACAACACTACATAAAATATTTCACCTTTCGTTAATAATATAAATTTATCATCAAGCTTGTTGTAAACGCTATGGTTGTCGTAACACTTAATATAATTCATAATTATGTCATAATAATATAGGAAAACCCATTAATCAATTAAAATTGACCCCGCTTCATGGGAGATCACGCGACTCTATTGCATCTAAGAATGGTGACGCTAAAACAGCGTAGAAGTAAATAAATCAAAAGTTCCTAAAATTAACGTTTATTTTTCAGTGATGTTTTGCCATCAGTGGAACCGGGATATCTACTCAAAATGCTCCCAGAAGAGGCGCCAGAGGAAGCCGAAGAATGGAAAGAGATCATAAAGGATTTCAATGACGCAATAATGCCGGGTGTCAGTAAACACTTCCTAGTATTTTTTTTAAGAATTCTAACAATCTCAAGGACAATAACAATGACTTTCATTTTCATTCTTTGTGAAGTTTTTTCTTATTTGCACCCTCATAGCGAATCGAATCAGTTGTTATTACAAAAACACACTGAATAACAGGAAATTTAGCTCAGTGAACTAGTGAGCATATTTGTTTATCCAAATACGTTACATTCGTAATACAATATTTTTTTATTCTCTAATTCTACTCATAAATCAGTGTATATACCCCTTCAATACTTAGTAACCCGACATTTTGATGTTCCATCTATAAATCCCCAGAATCATTTTAGCTAACAAATTTACGGTCGACAGCCTATAAGACGTTAATTCAGCGTGACTCGAATATGATGACTACTGCATTGCTTCCGTATATACAAAACTATATTGATTCGAGATTCGGTGTCGATTCCTAGGACTAGTTTACTTTAACTCTCTTTGGTATCTTGGACAGTATATGACATAATTCGTCGTTTTTCAGATTACCCACTGGCATTCTCCACAGTTCCATGCATTTTATCCGACAGGGAACTCTTATGCTAGCATCGTGGGAAATATCCTAAGCGACGGTTTAGCTGTCGTCGGCTTTAGCTGGGTAAATATTCCTACATTAATAACATGTCATTAAGTTGATTGTAAAATGAATAAAGTTCAATACAATTATAAATTATTTTTAGATGGCAAGTCCGGCCTGCACGGAATTAGAAGTCATAACTATGAATTGGCTTGGAAAACTATTGGACTTACCAGAAGAATTTTTGAATTGCTCTTCCGGACCAGGCGGTGGAGTGATTCAGGTATACAAAAAGCACGATAAATTTTAGATATGTAAATTTTAAGTTATGAAAATAATATAATCTGTATTCTTGTTATTTAGGGATCAGCAAGCGAAGCAACGCTGGTGGGATTACTCGTCGCCAAAGATAAAACTATACGTTTACTTCAAAGAGATGATCCAAATCTAGATGGGGATACAGTCAAACCAAAACTTGTTGCTTACACATCGGATCAGTGCAATTCTTCTGTCGAGAAAGCTGGATTATTGGGCTCCATGAAGATGAGATTACTTAAAGCTGACGCTGATGGAAGACTAAGAGGCGAAACACTGGCCAAGGCTATGGAAGAAGATAGAGCTCAAGGTCTTATACCCTGCTATGTTATTGCTAATCTCGGCACAACTGGAACTTGCGCGTTTGATCCCCTTACTGAATTAGGACCTATCTGCCAAGAAGCCAACGTGTGGCTCCATGTTGATGCTGCATACGCAGGTGCAGCATTCCTGTGCCCTGAATACAGACATTTGATGAAAGACATTGAATACGCCGACTCTATTGTCATCAATGCACACAAGTGGATGCCCGTGAATTTCGACTGCTCCGCGATGTGGGTGAAGAACGGCTACGACATAATGCGCGCCTTTGATGTTCAAAGAATATATTTAGATGATATGAAGAACAACGTAAAAATCCCAGATTACAGACATTGGCAAATGCCTTTGGGCAGGCGTTTTAGAGCACTGAAGCTATGGACTGTAATGAGAATATATGGTGCTGAGGGGCTCAGGAAACACATACGAACTCAAATTTCATTAGCCTTGCATTTTGCGAAACTGGTTCGTGCCGATGATCGTTTTTTGGTTGAACCCGAACCTTCGATGGGCCTAGTTTGCTTCCGATTGAAGGATGGAGATATCATCACGAAACAGTTATTAGAAAATATAACAAAAAAGAAGAAGGTTTTCATGGTGGCCGGTTCATTTAGGAATCGATACATAATAAGGTTTGTAATTTGTTCTCGATTGACAACAGAAAAAGACGTGAATTACAGTTGGAGTAAGATAAAAGAAGAGACAGATCTTATTTATGCAAATAAAGTACACACGAAGCCTCAAATACCTGCTATCAATGAGATACTTTCAAGAGAAATATGTGAAAAATCAAAATAATGTATACTGTTATAATTATTGTAAGATGCCACTAGATCTGAATTAAATATAATGAATCGTTGTATGAAATAACATTTTGTAGAATAATTATTGTAATAAAAGTATTAATATTGTACTGAGTTATATATCATATTGCATACTTATAGCGTACAAAGCTGAGTAAACATAGGTACACCTATGTATAATTAAATATTTTTTCGGGAATAAATGCTGTAATGTAACAAATATTACTTAATTTTTCATAGGCCGCTTTATATTATTTAATATAAGGTATATTGATGAATAATGATTTTCTAAAAAAAGTTATCAGCTATGTATGTACGTCCCACTGCAGGACACGGGCCTCCTCTACAACCAAAAATACGATTGAGAGGGGTTAGGCCATAAAAAACATGACAATAAAAAAACTCAATTACTAAGATTAATGTTGATATTTAAGAATATGTGCTTTATTAGACCGTGAAGCTTTTCTTAGTGGATAAATATGACGCATTATAAGCATGAGAATTTTGATCATGTTAGTATTATTAAGCTTTTTATTATTGATTAATTTGTATAGATTTTGTGATTTTCTAATAAAATATATAAATATAGTTTAGCGAATGTCGTAAATAATAATACGTTTATTAATTATAAGATAAGTACTCCTAAAATAAACGTAAACACATTGCACTTGTATAATATCTTATTGCGTGTAAATATAATTATTTTTTAAGAATTATTTTTTCCACTTAATACGTTGTATCGTATACATTAGGTTGTTATTCAGCTGTCGAGTAAAAACCACCCTTTCGTCTGCTCCCATCTATCCAAGACCTTCGTCCCTTTATTTGCGAAATTTTCTTTGTGAACCTGGCCAGCTCATCTGACATAAAACAGATCTATTTTATTCATCTATGATTTTATTTAACCGCTTCTTGCCGAAAGTATGCGATCTGGAGCGCAAATTTGTTTCTAAGTCGAAGATTTGCGTTAAAATAATTATTTTTAATTGTGTTGTTGTTTGCCTTAAACATCTCAAAATGTTGCACCATAGGGTGTTTTATTATAAGTTTTACTTCCTTGCTCAAAGCCGTATTTGATACTTGTGTTTTAAAGACCTTAAAAACGACTGGCAAATGTTAAAAAGTTATTAATTCAATCATTTGAAAATGAATTCATTTGTAAAATAAAATTTATTTGTTAATGATGTATGTATATCATTATTATTTACAATATCTTTTTTTTTCTAAATCATTAATTTTAGATAGGCAAAAATCATAACAATTTATGGTTTTTTTTTTTTTGCAAAATTGAGGTCTCATAGCTATTTTGTTATACAAGAGTCGTAGACTAACCAAAAAATATTTGCCTAATAAGTCAAAACCAATGGGTATATATCCATAGGGACAAATATTATATAACCTCTCTCTTTCTGGTCGTTTCCCCAATGCTGAGGATCGTGACTGTATGTCAATCTTCTCCACTCGGTCCGGTTCTGCGCCATATGTACCGCTCCCTGTATCTGGCCTCCAGTCACCTCCTTGAGTTGGTCCACCCATCTAGCTGGCGCTCTTCCTCTAGCGCGCTTTCCCTCCATTTGTCCGAGAATGATGAGTTTCTCCAGGCTGTGCAATATTTTATAATATGGGTATGTAACTAAAAAAATTATAATGAAATACCCACCTTGTCTTTAATAACTATTTATAAAGTGGACATAAAGATGACGAAAGTTGGTTTCATAAATTCTCCCGATCGTCAAAGTATAAAATTTAACGTACAATATAACCGGAATAAAAGTTTCACTTTCGCTCACTTTTTATCAACGCATATTATCGAAGCGGTTTACATATTACAAACGACTAGCTTTTACAAAGTTTGATTCATCTACCGACTGAATATGCTCAAATAATTATAATTAAACCGCCTGTTGCGCAATGGCCTACTATCACGAATAAAATACAATAAAATTATTTTAATGTTGAATAAAAATTCGCAAATTGCATTAAAAAAAAATTGTAATCATAATATTTGAAGTCCCATAGTAGTAAAAATGTAAGAAGGTTTTTTTAATACCACAGATTGAGTACTCTACGCTAGTGGTGTAAGCCATGGAAGAGAAAAATCTATTATAGCTACTTTCTGCAGCGGTTTTCCTATAGTTTAAGAGTGAGTGGGGGAGATACAAGTGAGTTTTGAGTTTTCCTAAAGCCCCATTTACACGGGGTGTTTCTAGCTTCGAAGGTACGATTTTTTCATATTTTTATTGCATAGGTCTGGCAAATGAAAAACAGGTTACCTGATGGTAAGTGATCACTGCCGCCCATGAGCATCCACAACGCTGGGATCATAAATATGTTGCGGGCCAAACAATAGCACATGCTATTAGAGATTAGAGTCCTGAGAGCTAGAATGTAATTTTGTACATACATAAATAAACTCACGCCTTTTTCCCAGAAGGGGTAGGCAGAGTTGCTACCAGGAGACCCACGTTTCGCCTTGTATGTTCCGTTCCACGATGTGAGAGGGGACGAGTCTGTCGCCATACCCAATATCACTTTGCCCGACCCGGAATTCGAACCCTAGCCTTCAGCTTTGCAATCATACCGTAGTATAACTGCGCCACCGAGGCAATCTTTTAATTTCGGGATAAAGCATATTAAAAAAAAAAACAAAATAATAAGTTAAATAGAAATGCCAGGTCTAATTTGTATTCTACAAATGTTGCCTATACCTGATTATATTGAGACAGCAAGAGAAACCTGGTAAATGCAGAAAATATTAGATATTGTTCATAATGACTTATTTTATCGGCTATTTTTCGGATTTATTTATTTACTTATATTATGGGACCTTCTCTCTCTCTCTCTTTAGCCACAGGAAGTCCACTGCTGAACATAGCCCTCCCCCGAGGATCTCCAAGGAAGCCGCTGGATGCAGGCCGCTTCCAACAGGTCAATGTGGCGATCGTTGGAGGAGGCCTATGGGACCTTACTCCTGGCCAAATTTCATGAGTAGGTTCTAGGTCAGTAGAAAGTCTAACCTTTTCTTGACAAATAGAAAGACGAACTGCAAAGTGATTCTGAAGTTGAAGGGTCCGGTTTTAGTGCGGAACCCTAAAAATACATTGAATAAATAACAATGACACAAATTGTAAATTACGCTTATGTATCACAATTTGTTTCAAATGTTTAAATTTATTGCCCACTTAATCATGTTTATTGTTATTTATTAATTAAAATATTGACGTAAGAATGTGTTGTGATAATGATACCTGAATAATAAAAATAATATTTGTCTGTATTTACCATGCATTTGTTAAAATAATTAGAGAATATCTTTTATTATATTTAATTACATATCCATTTTACCTGACCTCTTCCTATACTTAGTAGTGTCGACACCAAAACGGTATTTATTTATTTAAAGTAAAGTCTTAAGGCCTTAGAGTCTATGACGTCACATCAATTAATTTCGGAATGATTTAATGAAATGTTATTAAATGAATTTCCCTGGGAAGCGAACCAGGG